>CM042055.1:74897372-76097372 GCA_023525745.1 Arctium lappa
CTAAAATAAAAATCAATCTCTGAATTTTTATCAGGGATTCTTTCAAAGGAAAACCTATCTCTGACTTTTTTTCAAAAAGGACAAATGAAACGTTTTTCTTTCTCCTATGATGTCATTTGAACCGACAATCCACGACATGCCTTTTTTCTGACACGTTCGTCCGTTGCTCTTCTATCCAATCAACTTCGTGGGACGTGTCCATGTTGTCATGATGAACATTTGTTTTCCCGCCTCTCTTTCTCTATCTCCTACTCTCAAACGTATATAAAGAACGTTTTTCCATTCTTATCATTTTACACTTTCTGGACATCCTTTTGAGCAAGAAATTTCTCTCTCAAGCATTCTATCTCAAGAAATTTCAAGCATCTACATCATCCTCATTCAAGATCAACAGGTTACTTTTGTAACACCCCAAAAATTGGGATTAACAAAAATTTCCGCTAACATGGAAATGTGGTAAATAAGTCGCCCAGAACGATGAGCTCATACACGAGGGAACCATAAATGCCAGTTAATTACAAATTGTAACGAGAAACAATAATAGATGACAACACTCTAATCTAGGCCTCTCTAGACATAAGATTACAAAAGGTTGTCAACTATGTCCAAAAGTATAGTCTTCAATATTGGCATCCCAAAAATGCTCCCGAGCTCACCACTACGGTCGATTAAACATCCTTGGCGCTCGCGCCACTAGAACCTGAGATACATACCAACAATCAAGTGTTAGACCAAACGGGTCTAGTGAGTTACATAAAAACATGGCATATTAATATAAGCATAATATGAACATTCATGACACTCCAATCACCAAAGTCCTTACGGTTCAATCATGGGGGAGACCCATCACTCCAATGAGTTTTACCTCGAGTCAATGTACCTTGATATTCACTCGCATGAGCAACATCCCGAAGGCCCGACACACTTGAAGACTACCTCCCAGGAATTACTCCAAATGGCGGAGGTCTAGGCGTATACCCTTACGGTGGCACCTAAGACTACATCCTCCTAGCACTTACTCATGGTTCGTTCTGTGTACTTACAATGTCCGTCTCTATACATCATTTCATACTCATAAGATACATGTATAAGACCACAACAATCCCAAACATACTTAGGTACAAAACTCTAAAATATGCAAATACTCCATATAATCGATGACTCGCCAAAACGAGTATGTACACATGCTCAAAACATCAAGTATGATAACTTCATCCATGTCCCTCACTTTATTCAAGTCTAGATACCAAGAATACCAAGTTTAGCAGTTAGGTCAAACTTATCAGGTGATCAGGTCTTCTTATAAAATAACACATTAGACATGAAAGCATAATAAGTAAGTATCTCATTTGAAAATAATGTAAGAAACTCACTATCTAGGGTTTGGTACAAAACCCTAGAAAACTTGGTTTGGATGGTGAGAAGGTGGAGACTTGAATGGGACTTGAATGCTTCTCTTGAGTGATCTTCTAGCTCCTTTAAACACCAATGAATGTCCTCAACTAATCTAAGGTTTCAATAAATGTTTGGTAGGTTTAGAAATAGAAGAAATTCGCCTAAACTAGTTCCAAGCCGGCTCCAAAACGATTCAAGATGAGAAGTGAAGTCAAAATGGTCAAAGTGGGATTTTTATACTCTTAGACCCCGTCGGCCATTTCTTTTTGCACTGACCTAGGAAAAGGAATGATGACCGCTTTCAGCTTGAGGAAGGCTCGCAGGTTTCCTGACAAACCCAAGAGTGGGTTTGAAGCTCTGCCTACTGACGCTGAACTCATCCAGTTTCTGGATGATATGGAGTACTACTGGGACAACAAGCCCCGCTCCACAATCCCCAACAAGAAGATGACTCTCATCAAGAAGGCGAACATGCCTTCTCAGATGAACTTTATCTTTTCTCACTTCATTCAATGCATGAGTGAGAAAAGTGGTTCCCTTGATCAGGCCAGCAATGTACAGCTCCAGATGGCCTACTCAGTGATTGTTGGCAAAAACTTTGACTTTGCCACCGCTATATTTGACGATCTAAGGTCAAAGATAGAGAAGACGGAGAGGGATCCCAAGATCCCATATGTACGGTTCATCTGTGCATATATGAAGTTCCTCTACGCCAACTCTTACCCCACTACTCCTGATGGCTCCTTCGCCAAGGTGGGTCAGCGTTCCTTAGAGGTCAAACCGCTGGACAACGAGGTAAGTATTTCTACCCTACGCTCTCGCCTCTCTCTCCATTCTTCTACTTCAGCGGCCACGCAGGAGGTTCATTCTTCTGCTAGCCCTGCCGCTACCACTGGTTACAAACGACCATCAGCTAGTTCCTTTGGTCCTTCGAAGAAGGCCAAAGTGACTAAGGAGACAAGCGCCACTAGTTCAAGGCCTGAGGGAGTTTCTCGACAAACTTACTTAGATGATTTCGTGGTTCTCTCCTCCACATCCCCATCACTCACATCATCAACAATGCCAGCGATCTCGGTCGCTGTCACAACAACAGTGACTCAACCTGAAATCTCAATTCAATCAACTGAGGTACCTTCTCAACCCCAAATTTATTCTATACCTGTTACTAGTCCTCCTATCTCTTTGGTCTCTAACCCTTCATCTCACTTGCAGCAACCTCATGTTGCATTTCTAGGACCTGATGCTCAAACCTTTGAAAGAGACATGTAATTTTTCAATTTGTTTGAACGTTCAGGTATACCTAAACCCCCAAATACACCTCCCACCTATCCATATAAGCCTGTTACTCAGAAATTAACTTTTCTTTCAGGTCCTATTATGGCGACTGTTGACGCTAATGTCAACAGTTTGGGAGTCAAGGTGGATTCTCTCACCACCTCGCTCAACGACACCGCCAGCGCCGTTAATATCGCTGGTGAAGAGCTGAAGACATTGACAGCTACCTGCTCCACCAAAGCTGAAGCCTCTCAAATCTCCACTCTTCAAGAAGAGATTGTCAAAGTAAAGGAGGATACTCAACGACAGTTTGATGCTCTCTCCACAAAAGTGGATTCCTGCACAACTCTTCTTCAGCAAGTCCTTGACAAGCTGAACACACCAGCTCCGACTCATTCTCCTTCCTTCACATCGGACGATCGCACCCAACTGAACATAGCTGTTGAATTTATTCATCAGTCTACTTCAGATCTCCCTGTGATTGAAGGACGCCTGGATAGTTTGGAGGCTGAAGTCCGAAAGTTGTCCTCTGCACAACCTTCCTCTCCAACCAAAAATCTATCCCTCGCTGATAATGACAAAAAAGGGGGGGGGGAAGGAAGCTAAAGAAAATATAGAGGAGGAAGCTGCTACTGAGGTTCAACAAGAAGATCCTCCCTCTCATGTTGAGGGGGAGAAGGTTGCTGACAAAGCCCCTCCTTCTTTGAAAGACTTAATTGATGAAGAAGAAGAGGAGGAAGATGAAGAAGAAGATCTTGATCTTCAAGATCAGGATGAAGAGCAACCTCATCAAGATGACGATGATGATGATGAAGAAGATCAGTCCTTATGGTGTTCCACAGCCATCACATCTTCAGCGATAACTTCGAAAGAAGTTGTCACAGGAGGGGGGAGTCATGGAACATCCTCAGGAACCCCTTCCCAAAGCAAATCCAAGGGTACAGTTGCTGAGGGAAACCTGAAGACAGTTTCACTATCTGAGGAGAATCCTTCTCAGTTTCACTTGTTCCCATATCCTTCTATAAATTCCCTACCCCTGTTCCCTTCTAGCCTTTATGTCCCTTCTTCCAAATATAAAACCTAACTTTGTTTCTTTCTAATTCCTGACCAGACAGTTCTCTCCCCTGCTTAAGGGTAAAGAACTACAAATAATCCCAGCTCCCATAGCTGATGAAGAAATAATCCCAATATCTGTAAATGAGATTGATGAAGAAGATGGAGAAGAAGAAGAGTCCCTGCAACATCCAGGAAGGCCCTCTAGACCATCTCATTGGTCAGAGGAAGAGATGAAGAGAAGAGCAGAGATGATCTCTCATCTAGAGAAACAACGACTGAAGGTCCCTACTCAATCAACAGATCTAGAGTTCCTGACTGAAGCTGAAATCGAAGAATTTGTCAGGGCTGAGAAGCTGATTGTCAAAGAGATGCCTCTCTTGCTCTCAAAATTCAGTCCTCTCTAGTCAAAGACAAGAAGCTGAAAAACAAACCAATGGAAGTCCAGGCTGCTCTATTGAAAGAGATTGAAGAGGAGTGCTCAAAAGAACTAGCGGTCAGCGATAACTCAGTTGATTGGTGCAAGCATAAAATCGACTATCGCTCTGACCCAATGAAGATCGTAGCAGTCGTTATCTCTGGGAGAAAGAAGAAGGATAAAGTTTCTGTCACTATGAAGATTACCAGAGAGGATGGAAGCTGCAAGGCTATGTTCGTTTCAAAGCTGGAAAGCTTTGGCTACATGGAATGGCTTGAGTTCAAAGATGCGCTGAAGAAATCGAAGTCAATAATCTACAGAGGCTATGTTGAAGGGATAAATGATGCTCTCATCAACAGAGTCGTTGTAATCCTAAAGGTGCCATCTGCTCTTCCTTCTAAGCCAAAGCAAATCAAAAGAAAGCTTGTCTCCTCCTCGTCTGAAAATGTCGCTGTGATAAGAAACGAAACCTCCACCAAATTCTCAAGAGAAGCTCTGTTTGGTCCTCCTCCTGATCTTTCAGTTCTCGATCTATCTCTGCCCCCTGGTGGACCATATGTTGCAGGACAAGTTCTTAAAGAACCTTTTGGAATCTTCTTCAGAGACGATGAGGAAGAGCTCAGATTCCAAAGGGTATCTGAAATTCCTATCTGTCCCCTCAGTCATCTCAAGGATCTCTTGTGATTATGGTGTGGCTTATCTCCTTCTGCTGAGCCAATCAAAGCAATCATTAGCCAATAATCTTTAGAGCGAAGGCAAAAAGGAGAAGAAATACCTGAGTATATGATCAATCCTCCTAAGTCTTCTTTAGATAGTTGATAGATTAGTTTCCTATTTCTTGTAATCTATTAGTAAAACTTACAGTAGTTAGTTCCTCACTTGTACTTGTAATTTTCATATCTTGTAATTCTATCTCTGAATTAATGAAAATTTCAGTGATGTACTTAATTCTATCAGTACTGTAAAAGATCCCTCAAAATAGTAATTGGTACATGTATGTTATGAGTCCTAATTATTCCTTTATTTTGAACTATAAAGTAATTTTCTTCAGTTACTTTGTCATTATCAAATAGGGGGAGATTGTTGATCCAAACTCTCTCAGTGATTTGATAACGACCCTCTTCTATACTTGGTGAAAATTACGTTTTAATATGTATTAGTGTTTCACCATCAGCGATCAGACTGAGTTTGTTCAGTTATCGCTGATGACCTTTCTTGTAAACATTTCATATGTATTAGTGTTTCACTATCAGCGATCAGACTGAGTCTGTTCAGTTATCGCTGATAGTTTCTGATGTAAACAGTTAACGTAATCCCTAAAGACAAGTCTCACGTCAACAGATGTTCATAGCTGAATCAAAGACGAAGCCACTGAACAAAGACAAGTCTACTAGTGACCTGATGCGGATATCAGTGAAGCAAAGACGACTCTACTTATACACGAAGGAACATGAGGAAAAGCTTCAGTGATAGCTGAACTTCTTTGTATCTCTGAAGGAAGAGATATTCAGCGATCAAACGATCACGTAGCTTATACCTCAAGTCTTCTTTTGTCTTACCTTGCACAACTAGTACGATGTGTCAGAACGGACATACCTCTGCCACAATTCGTACAACAACTCTGTCAACTACACTGTTCATGATACGGCTGAAATCATGTCTCCCAAAGTCAGACTCTCTCAGCCAATCAATGAAGGACACGTGTAAAGTGCCCTGCCATGCATTTAATGCATAGGGTATAAATAGAAAGATCACCTCTCCATCTGAAAGCGTGCTCTATTCTTAAACCTTCATAGAAACCCTTGTTTTCTATATTCTCCAATCCCTATTCTCTATATTCTTGTGCAACCATCTTAGTGTTTTCTTAAGTTTGTTTAGATTGAGTCTTACTTAATCTTATTCCGTAACTGACTTGTAAATTGTGTTTGATTTATCAATAAACAATTTATTAAACTTTAAATTATGTGTTTGTATTCAACCCCCCCCCCCTTCTACAAACTTGTTAAGCACCTCCGGGATCAACCGAATCATTATCATTATCATAGATGCTGTTTGGATGTTTATCATATATATGAATTGAAAATTTGTCTTGTACCATTGTATTACCATTTTTATAACATTACCCAATCACTTTATCATTTAAACACAACTTCAAAAAATACAATACAAAATATGTTTCATCCAAAATGAAAAAGGCAATACTATTCGATGTTTCATCCAACTTCAAAAATACATTACATTTCGATGTTTCATCCAACTTCAAAAATACAATACAATTCGTGTTTTATCCAACTTCAAAATACAATACTATTTGATGTTTCATCCAACTTCAAAAGATTTCCTCCAACTTCAAAAAACAATACCAAAAAGAGGCTTACATAGCCAACCAACTTCAAAATGTATACCAAAAGATTATGTTTAAGATCCAAATTCATTGACTAACAGGATACAAGAACCCAAACAAATATGCTCTTCTCATGTGAGTTGGCAACGTAAAGAAGACCTTAACTTTGGTAGGTTCATTATAGCAAATTTCAAGAGCTCTACCAATATCACTTGTAGATATTCCAAGGCTAAGAAGTTCATTCATGACTTCTTGCATCTTCTCTTCACTCACAGAATCAGATTTGTTAGCTTCAGTCAAAACATTGTCAGCAGCAGCATATTGTGATATCATTTGACCACAAATAGACTCAAACTTGGAATTAAATTCATTTAACCTCGTGTCAATGGTATGTTGAAGTGAATGTGATTTCTTGTTCTTGTAAATTTCCCTTCTAGGTGAAAGGCTTTTGCGCTTCTTTGATGTGATAGTGGTTGATGAGTTGGGAGATCCTTGTGCATCAACTTCTTCTTCACCTTCCCTATCGGAAGAACATAAAAGCACATTCTTGTTGTTACTAATATCCTCACACGCTTGTGATATATCCTCGACTTGTAGTCCCGTCGCTCTATCTCTACCCCATACCAAGTCCAATTTTTACAAATATGGAAACTTGAAGTTCCACAAGCCGGTTGCATTCTTATGAGTCTACAAAAAAATGACATTATGAGAACAAGAATAATACAATTAAAAAAATAGTTGTTTCATGCCCTTACCTTGCACCAATCGTCATACCATTGCTTCTCACAATTGATTTTATGCTCAACATCACCCCATTGACACCCACTTTAATTAAAGTCCCATCCAAAGCTCCTAAGCAACCCTACAAATTCAAACATGATATATATACATATCTAAACTTTGTCTTTGATTTATAATGTCGTTAACTTACAAATGTAACCAAAAAACTAGTCATGCCTGAAAACATTTCCATCTTCCATCTTGGCAATCTTGTGTAATTGGCTCTGGTTTCTTGAGTAAGATGGGGTGCAACCTCAAAATTGCTAAAAGAACTAGATGGAATTGTCGACTAATTGTTTCTTTACTAAGAAAAAACAAGTGACTAATTGTTCTATTTTTTTGTGGTGAGCCAATGTGTATAAAAACATTGCGACAACCTCTTCAATAGACGTATTTCTAGTAGGCTTTAAACCTCCAACATCACTTACCATATCACATAGTACCCTAAAGGTTGCTCTAACCATACGAAGTTCATTAATACAAACGACATCACTTTCCATGGTCAACCTAATTATCCATTTCATCTGATCCATTATTTTCTCATCCTTTGTTTTGATTTCATGGATCTTATAACGAATGTAGGAATGAAAAACAACATAGTAGTTGGCGAGTATGAAGAGCAACATGTTATTTGTTGTTTGTTGACATCAAAAGTTTCCGTAGTTGGCAATGCCTTTTGTTAACCGGGGAACGAGCCATTTTTATCTACAAAAGAAATATATATATATATATATATATATATATATATATATATATATATATATATATACATACTAGTAGTGTACCCGCACAATGCATGGGGATACATCTCAATCCAAAGTTGAGAACTCGAAGCGACAATCCTATGTTTCATTTTTATTTTCATCCCTCTTAATGCTAATTCCAAACATGCCAGAAAATTGTATAAAGTAAAAAGGATGTATCTATTACAAAAAATATATATAACAAGAAAATTGGCGTACTGCAACAACTTGGTTATTAACAAACATGAATGTGTATTAAGAAAAATGTTCAACAATTCAAGTTTGATAATAATTGAAAGGAATATGTCGTAAAAATTCCTCTAGTTCAGACAGATGGACATGCGACAGCCAGCAAAGATGATGAATGTCTTTCAAAACTCAACATGAAAGTTCATCAAACATATAGACATCAACAAAAACTTAGTAACAAAAGTTCAAACCGCATATCCCTTAGGGGCATTTGTTTCGCATAATGGAATTTGATGAAATTCGAATCCACAAAAGAATTTGATTTAGGAGGAATTAGAATGGAATTTGACCACGCTTTTGGTTGGTACTCGACAAGAATTCAATTCCTTCACTTAAGTAAAGGAACGATGAATTCCTTAAATTGTGGAATTCAAATGGAATCGCTTTCATTCCGTGAACCAAACATGAGCTTGGAATTTGGTAACTGGAATTGTGTAACACCCTCGAATTTGGAAAGAGCGATTAATTAAAACTTTCAACAATACCTTAAGGGATAATAAATCTCTTACTACCAATCCATAATTGAAATACATTTCTATGTCGAACCATCAACAGATAATTAAAATCTTACATAAAAACTAACTAAAGTCGAGTGTTACTATAACCCAATACCAAATCGCTATCTCCAATAATAATGCGGAAGACTTCATCAAGCTAAATCACTTCATCGAGAACACAACTAGCACTCATCACTTCACGGTGTCGCTAGCACTAATCCCGAAATGGAACCTGATGCACATGCCGACAAATAAAAAGGTTAGGCTAACGCCTAGTGAGTTCAAGAGTTTTATATCATGATTATAGAGGAAAGCGTAAAATGGAAACATTGTAACTTATAATCATGATCCTTTAAAATGATTTACTTTAAAATAAGAGAATAACTCATTTACTAACAATATGCATTTTATAGATGGACGCATTAATGCCAAACATTCTTTCATGAAACAATGCAATCCAACACTTTCTTAAAACAAGAATAATGGTAATGCTCAAATAATGACATTTGAATAAGCTTTATAAAAACAAACGACCCAAAATATGAGTAAACTCAAGTCTCCAAAATTATAGCATAAGGAGATAACCCAAATCTCAAACGTCACTGAAAACGAGGATAAAATCAAATACCTCAAAACAACACCTCACGGTGACGGGGGAATCCCAAATTCCAAGGCTAGTGGCGGAACACAAAAGTAGGCCACATTCCAAGTTATTGAGCTCACCATACTAGGACCCATGGCCACGAGCACGCCGACTCGTACAAAGATGTGAGGGAGGGCCCCCGAGGATCCTAATCATGCTCATTCGCTAGGATTACATTTACGACCCATGGCTAGTAACCGGTCCCACATAACCGTACCAAACGCCCCCGAGGATCCAATGTCTCAACTAGCTACAAATAGGAAGTGACTATCCCATAAAAACAGGCTCAGAAATTAACTCTCGGATGCAGGTCTGGTCTTGGACTCCACGAACCCTCACAGTATTATCCTCGAAATCCCCAGAGACTAATTCTGACACCCACATATAATTAATAGCCCATTTTTCTTTTTAAATAACACGACCGACTCATATGCCTATGGATCCACTGCATTAAAGTCTAAACAGTACATGACTCAAATCGAATGACTAACGCACTCAAAACATGTAAATCTCAAATGATGCGCATTAACCGCCATCATACTTGGTATTTCACAATCGGGTTATTAAACCAGACCGAAGTCCTAAAGACTCTTTTTCTTTAAAACCAACTTATGAGTTAAACACTCGGAATCCATGACCACGAACAACACAGGTTCGTACTAAGATGTGAGAGAGGCCCCCCGAGGAAACCAAGTCTTACTCGTTCACTAGGACTACACTATGATCCATAGCTAGTAATCGGTCTCACATAACCGTACCAAACGCTCCCGAGGATCATATGCATCCATAGTTATAAATAACATTTATATCTGAAAATGCATTTCCATGTTTAACTGCTGATAAGAATGGAAATCATAAAATGAGACCATACACATTCTTTCAAGTACTTCACATAAATGTGCAAGTAATACTTCATAAAACATTACATTTCATGAATGATACATAAAACCCGACAAACATTTAAAAGTGTATTTTCGACCAAAACCCATTTATACAAAAAATCATCAAAACCCATTAATTTATATCACATTTATCGAAATGCCCAAAAATCCCAAGAGTGGGTGTTTTACAAAGTTTATAAAGTTAAATACTTCAAATAATCAAAGATTACCAACTAACCCAACGTTTGATAATTTCATGTAAAACACATAAACACTTTAAAATAGACATTTTGGCATGTACAACGTTTTCACAAATCAACTTGAACTCACCTTGCTAGATTTAGGCTAAATCTAGATTTTACCCACTTAGAGATTTCCTTGAAGAACTTGATTCTTCAAACCAAATCTTCCAAAACCTAGATCCACAAGGTTCCAACCATAAATATACATAATCAACCACAAATAATCGATCCCCAACCTTATACATGAATACCTCAACTGATACCGAAACCTTAACTTCCATAAATGAAGAGAATAGAATATTACCTTAACCCAAGCTTGAATCCACCAACCAAAACACTTCTAGTTCACCAAAATGGTTACAAACCTCCAATCTATGAAAAGGGAGAACAAAGGGTGGATGAAACCCTAGAAAACTTTGGGGAAGAAGATGAATAGGGAGAGATGAGAAGCTTACCACCACAAAATACTCTAGTATACTCCAATAGACATCCAATATCTTGCTAGATCCTTGAATATCTCTCAAAAACGAAACCGTAGCAACTTGAATCATCAAAATCGGAGTTGTGGAGCAAAAGTTATGAAATAATGAAGTTTTGGGAGAAATGAGGCGGAAATCAGGTTTTTAACTCGAACTGAACTCTCTGCTTGATGCGCACGACCCGTGCGTTTTTGTGAAGGGGAAACGCACGACGCGTGCGCCCCTTCAAGCCGTGAATGTTTTCCGAAACACCGTTTTGGTCATAACTTCTTCGTTATAGCTCCGTTTTCGCTCCGGAAAAAACCGTTGGACTTGTAATTGAATCCTTTATCCATCAAGACTATAAAATCTAGGATTCAAGTCCAAAATCAAATATCTTATTTTTCCTTAATGTATCGGTTTCTGTATAAACTTGAGATGATACCTTTCGAAAATCGGGGTGTTACAAATTGGCCAATTCAAATCCTTCAAAGTTTAAATTCCTTCCAATTCCATAAACCAAACAACCCTTAATTCTTTTTTGACGACTTGCTTGAAAAGGAAAGGTAGAGCGTTTGTGATCAAGTACAAAAAAGAGTCAAAAAGTTTGTTTCAAAAAAAGAGTCAACATTTCTTCTCTCATAAACTTAGAGTCCCATCAGCTGCCTAAACCCAAGACACTAACAGCAGGGCTCAAAAGCAACATCAACATCAATTGAGATTTGACGAGGAGTTGAAATGAGAACAAAGATTACAACAACTAATTGGACTAAAACATATAGTGAAGAGTCGAACTGATGATGGAGAAATAAGGAGACAAAAAAGTAACCAAACTTCTTGTTCTAGATAAAACACGTCAATTATGAAAGAATCCGTTTGACTTTTTCAAAAATAGTAAACTGGAAAAATGGTGGACCAACAAAAACATGGTGGAAATTGGAAAAGGTGATTGGAAAAATGGTGGACCACCAAAAAGTTTAATCGCCCAACACCCCTTAGAAATAGAAAATAGGACATAAAGTTTATTCACGCCAGCGGGAAACCATAGAAAATAAGGATAAACTATATAAAATAAAACCAAACTAAGGGGGTATTTGTTGGGAACTGAAGATGTGATCAAGTCTTTAATGCTGCTAGTTCAAAGTTAGTACTGCCAGAGGATTTCAAAGATAATACTTCTAAGTATTACTACTTCTAGTAGAATTAATACTGCTAGTCAAAGTTAGTGCTGCTTGAACAAAGTTAGTACTGCTTAGCTAGTTAGTACTGCTTAGCTAGTTAGTACTGCTAGAGGTTAGTGCTGCTTAGTAGTTAATGCTGCCAAGACTCAGTTAATGCTTCCAAGGTGATCAAGGTCATTAATGCTGCTTATGACTCATCTTTTGACCTACTTGCATACTCAGACAGTGACCTAGGTGGAGCAAACTTGGACAGAAAATCTACTTCTGGAGGATGCCAGTTTTTGGGTGCAAGACTAGTTTCATGGCAGTGCAAGAAACAAACCACAGTGTCCACATCTACAACAGAAGCAGAGTACATAGCAACTGCAAGTTGCTGTTCTCAAGTCTTATGGATTCAGAATCAAATGCTGGACTATGGGGTAACCTTTCTACACACTCCAATCTTTATTGATAATAGCAGTGTTATTAGCATTGTTAATAATCCTGTCAAGCACTCAAAGACAAAGCACATTGAGATCAGGTATCACTTTATAAGAGACTGCAATGAAAAGAAACTTATTCAAGTTGTAAAAGTTCATACTGATAACCAGTTTGCTGATCTATTCACCAAAGCCTTTGATGTGGGTAGATTCACTTTCTTGGTAACAAGTGTGGGAATGATCAACTCTGAATAAGCTCCTACTTAAAAAGTGGTTCAATACCTGTATATAGTTTATGCTTGGTGTTACTAATCTTCTTTTTCAGGAAATGTATAGCAGTACTCAGTTCATCACAAGCTTAAAAGTGTAAGTATGGTTAATACTGCCAGTGCAGTGTTAATACTGCCAGTGCACAGTTAATACTGCTAGTGGTTAATACTGCTCTCAGTTAATACTGCTAGTTAATTAATACTGCTAGTGGTTAATACTGCTCTCAGTTAATACTGCTAGTTAGTTAATACTGCTCTCAGTTAATACTGCTAGTTAGTTAATATTGCTCTCTGTTAATACTGCTAGTTAGTTAATACTGCTCTAGGTTAATACTGCTTATATCCCGAATACTATAAATACCCTTTGCCCGCCTAAAAAGTTCATAACGACTCTTTGCATACTGTTCACTTGCGCTCTAACCCTTTTCTCTCAAGTACCAAGTTTTCAGGCAAGAACCTTCAAGTTCAATGGCATTCATCGACGAGCACAATGAGATCGCGATGCTCCAAAAGCCAAAACAAGCTGAAGGGTTTTACCAGATAGTCGACTTTCTGAGGACAAGTCACATTGCTCATGCTCTCACCGTGTCTCCTACCATCTACATAGAGCATCAGAGGCAATTCGGGGCCAATGCCACTACTAGCACTGAAAATGGAGTGTCGTGCATCAAAACAAGGGTGTGTGACAAACCCTTGACAGTTACTGAGGAGACCAACTGCATCCGTCTACGTCTAGACGATGCTTCAGGTATATCTTCTATTCCAAATGAGGATTTGTTTTCAAACCTCACCAGAATGGGGTATGAAGGCCAATTGGGGATTTTCAAGTTTTTCAAAGCTTAATTTTCACCCCAATGGAGGTTCTTTGTTCATACCCTAATGCACTGTATTTCAAAGAAAACAACTGGTTGGAGCCAATTTAGCAGTCCCATTGCCTATGCTTTGGTATGTTTATCTACTGCTAGAAAATATAAATTTTCTTTGATGATCTTCAATGATCTTGTCTCAAACCTGGCCAACAAGAAGAGTTTCTTCATATATCCCAGGTTTGTACAGACAGTTATTACCAATGAATTGACGGATATACCTCACTTTGATGAGGTATATGTACCTAAACCCCCTAAAGGCAAGGTCTTCTCAAACATGAGGAGATCTGCTAGGGACTCGGAAGGAGTTGACACCCCATTGTTCTCAACAATGATGGTGGTGTCCCAACCACAAGAAGGTATGGCCTCAGGGTCAAGGCCCTCATTAGACCAACCCACTGAGAGCCAATCCCAACCTTCATTCTCTCAAATTTTTCCTCAGTCCTTTGCTACTAAACCCACTCCAATGATAACCAAGACTTATGTCAAGAGAAAGGTACACAAGGCTCCTTCTCTTGTTGTACCTACTACTACTACCCAAGAGCCTCAAAGCCCTCTATTGAAGCATTCTCCAATAGAGCATATCCAAAGGGAAACCAATAGGGTGTCTCCCAACCCTGAGGAGGTGCTCTCTAAGGAGATGGAAGAGCATATGGGTGAGAAGGTTGCCACTACTTCTGCTAGCATAGAGAAGGTCGGTGGTAACATCTCTAAGACCTTCCCCATGGCAACTTTGGGTGAGAAATCAACCAAAGGACCCCGGTGCCAAGAAACCAAGGGGGTAGTTGGTGCTTCTGCTAGGCAGAAGGCCACTACTAAAAGATCCAAGGATCCCTCCATGATGGGCAAAACATCCAAAAAGGGTGAGGACATAACAACAACTAATGAATTGATGGCAAAAGATTTCAATGATCCTTCAAGGGTGGGCAAAACACCTAAAGAAGGTGAGGATAGTTATACTTACTGGGAATTGATTGAAGCAATAGCCAACATCAATGATGATGTGGTCAATCAAGAAAAGGAAATCAAGGCATTGCAGCAAGTGGTCATCTCCCAACAAGAGCAGATTTCAAAACTCAAGCAGTTGGTGAGGAAACTCATTGCCAAGAAAAGAAGAAAGCAGTTTGTTCTAAGAAGGAGAGAGGGGGCAAATAAAAAGAAGGAGGACAATGCTTCCAAAAAGGGGGAGAGTTCAAGTTCAGAAAGGATGGATGAACAGATTGAGGGGGAGAATGTTGAAGAAAGGGATGAATTAGTGGAAGAAGAGAAAAATGTTGCTGAAGAAGAAGAGACACCTAAGAATGAAGAAAAGAAAGCTGAATTCCAGGAAGTACCACAATGTTCAGATGTAAATATGTACATGGTAATTATGGATAAAATTCCAAAGCCTATCACAGCTGAACCTGTTGGATTCAAACCTCCTGAAGTTATCCACTGGGATACTATGGAAGTGGATGGCAAGGAATATATCAGATTGAAAAGGAAGGATGAGAAGTACTATGTGTTTGCTACGTGGAACAAAATTGTCAGAGAATGTTCAAGATCTGATTTGGAAGAAATGTTTGAAGTTGGTATGAAGATACATGCAGATCAGTTGAAAGCTCAAGGGTTACCAATTGTGAAGCTAGTTATGGAGTATTTGTGCATGTTATTCAATCCAGAAGAAGTACAACATTTAATCAGAGATGTGTTTGAAACTGTTAGAGGATGGACTCTGTATGAAAGGAGTGGAGTCTATGAATTGGCAATTGATACTTTTCACATGGAGTATTACTTAGTGGATGGGGTCTACAATCACACTCGTCTGAAGCTTCATGCAATTCTAAATAAGAAGCTGGGTTGTGCACCTAATTCAAAAATGGCAAAGTACTTAATTCAGAGAACTATCAATCAGAGCATGGGATTGGATCCTAATATTGGATTGGATCAGTGAAAGTTTTGGAAGCATTTGAAGAACTTGACTTCTCTTTCTAAAAGTCAAGTTAGGGGGAGATTGTTGGGAACTGAAGATGTGATCAAGTCTTTAATGCTGCTAGTTCAGAATTAGTACTGCCAGAGGATTTCAAAGATAATACTTCTAAGTATTACTACTTCTAGTAGAATTAATACAGATAGTCAAAGTTAGTGATGCTTGAACAAAGTTAGTACTGCTTAGCTAGTTAGTACTGCTAGAGGTTAGTGCTGCTTAGTAGTTAATGCTGCCAAGACTCAGTTAATGCTTCCAAGGTGATCAAGGTCATTAATGCTGCTTCTGAGATAAACTGAAGATAATGTTGAAAGAGACCGCGTGTGAAGATAAACATGAAAAGCTGAAGATAATTATGAAGATTATTCTGAAGATCTTTTTATGTTTAGTAATTATCTTTTATTCAGTATATGTATAGAATTGTTAGAATAGTTTAATGATTACATTATTCATTCTGTGTTTTTGATATAGAGAGAGAGAATCAACCTCAAGGCATAGTTCCTAATTCTAGAGAAGTAGAATTCGTCTTGAAAGAGTCTGTTATTCAAGATTGAGGTTGAGTGTGTAATCTTGTAACTTCAATCATTCAATACAAGTTTACAAGTTGTTAATCTTATTTACTGTTTGTTTACTGTTTCATTGAATATCAAAGTGTTATTCCGCAAACTTCTTTGATATTGTTTCTGAGTATTTATAATTCTTGTTGAGAATTCGATCCTGACAAGTGGTATCAGAGCATGTTCTCTCAGAAACATTCATTCATTCATCATGGAAAACTTTGCAGAATCAAACAATACACTTGTTTCTAAGGTCCCAATGCTCAAACCTAGTGAGTTTGACATGTGGAAGATCAGAATCAGGCAATACATTTTTCTCACTGACTACTCAATGTGGGACATCATTGAGAATGGCCCTTCTGAAGCAGGAAAGATTGGACCAGATGGGAAAAGACCTCCACCAAAGACAGATGGTGAGAGGAAGATCAGACAGACAGAGATGAAGGCCTTGAGCACTCTGCTCTTGGCCATCCCCAATGAATATCAACATCAATTTTGCAACTGCACTGATGCTCAGATTCTCTGGAATGCTCTAGAGAAAAGATTTCTGGAACTAAGAGCATCAAAAGAAATCAAAGGGATGTTCTGAAGCAGCAGTATGAGAACTTCACTTCTTCAAAGAATGCGTCTATGACTCAAACTTTTGATAGGTTTAACAAGCTTATTGGTGAACTGGCTACTGTAGGAGTGAAGATGGAGCAAGATGATATCAACAGGAAGTTCCTCAGATCTCTTGGGGATGAATGGACTATGTACACTGTCTCATATAGACAGAGTGACAATCTGGAAGAGAAGGAACTTGAAGATCTGTATAATGATCTAAGAGTTTTTGAAACTGAGGTAGAAACCAAGAAGAAGCCCACTGGGTATATTCACAATGCTGCACTTCTATCAGCATCCACTGATACTACTGCCAACCCTGAAGCAGTTAGTGCTTCTAGTGGAGTGAATTCAGAAAAAGGCACTGAAACTGTCTTTGAAGCCTTTTTGTCCAGTCACAGCAACAACTCCTTGATTAATGATGATCTTGAACAACTTCACCCTGATGATCTGGAGGAGATGGACATTAAATGGCAGATGGCCATGTTATCTATGAGGGTAAAGAAGTTTATTAAAAGAACAGGGAGGAACAACTTCTCTCAAAGAAGAGAAGATGGAGCTGGTTTTGACAAAACAAAGGTGGAATGCTACAAGTGCCACATGAAGGGACACTTTGCTAGAGAGTGCAGAAGTGGTGTGCCAAATAACAACCACCAACAAGCTAAGAATGGAGGCTACAATCAAAACAAGAACTCTGCTCAAGCCCTTGTTTCTCAACAAGGAATGGGATTTGACTGGAGTGACCAAGCTAAGGAAGCCATTCAGAATCAAGCTCTTATGGCAGAAGTGTCAGATCTACCCTCTGAGGTAATTTCTAATCTTTGTACTCAATCTTGTATAGACACTGTCAAAAGGTACAGGGATCACAACCAAAACATGTGTGATGACCTCAAAAGATTAGAAAAGGACAGAAGAGATTATGTGTTGATAGTTGAGAGGTTTGAAGATCAAATCAAAGGCTTCCAAGCCAATGAACTTCAACACTCTTATGACACAAACTACTGGAAGTGGGAAAAGAATGAGTTAGAGACCAAACTGTCTAAGTCCAAAGAAGAGAATGATAAGTTGAAAGAAGAACTAGCCAAAGTTAAACTTGATATAGAAAAGTTTTCATATGCTTCAAAAGCAATGGATTATCTTCTAAAGGCTCAAATTCATGATAAGATGAAGCCTGGTATTGGATACAACAACACACCCCCTCCTTACAACAACACCTACATTCCTCCTACATCAGACTTGTTAGAGACCAAGGAGAAAAAGGACTTGTCTGAGAAAGCCTTTAAGATAGATCCTTTGAATGAAGTGGTTATTGAGGATATGACTGAGAAAGAAGCCTGTGAGAATAGGAACAATGTTGTGAGTAAAGAGATACCCTTAGAAAACAACATTGTTACCAATGAGGGAGGTGGAAGGATCTGGGTCAAGTCTAAAAAGATTGAGAAGACCAAAGGAAAGGCCAACAAGGTCCATTACAAACAGACTACTGTTGTGAATCCTGGCCCTTGTAAACAGTGTGCTTGCAATAAATCTGAGAGCCTAAATTCTGGTACAAAAAGAGGTAATCAAAGAAACTGGAATAATCAATGGGCTCAGAAACAAGGAGTTGATCTGAGTAAAATAATCAGACCAAAACCTTTTTCATATGTGGTAAGTTAAATCATTTGGCTAAGCACTGTTTCTTTAACCCTATTAACCAACAGATGAACTCTCAAAGATTTGTGCAAAAACCTGTTGGTTATAGGAAGGCTGGAAAGAAGTGGCTAAGAAATCTGTTGAAACCAAAGGCCACATGCAGAAAAGAGTTTTAAAAGAAAGCATTAAAATGTGGGTGCCTAGAAGCACTAAAACTGTTAGTACTGCTAACAGGGATAGTGCTGCTAATAGCAATACTGCTGCTACCAGTGTTGGTACTGCTGAGAATATTAATGCTTCTAATACTGTTAGTACTTCTTCAAAGGTTAATACTGCTAACACAGTTACTGCTGCTGACACAGTTACTACTTCTAACAAGGTTAGTACTGCTAAGCATGCAAGTGCTGCTAATGCAATTAGTTCTTCTAAAACCAGTACTGCTTCTAGCAAATATGCATCCAAACCCATTATTGTAACAAAGTACTCCAGTAATAAGGAGTCAAAGTTTAAAAATCTTGTCAAGAAAGAATGTGAATATTTTGATGAGAAAGGGGCACCCAAGACCACTTTGGCTTGGGTTCCTAATCAATACTAACTGATTTATCTTATGTGCAGGGCAACCAACAGCTCAAGGGGAAGAGCATCTGGCATGTTGATAGTGGTTGCTCTAGGCACATGACAGGCAACATGTCATGCCTTCAGGATTTCAAGCATATCAATGGAGGACATGTTGCATTTGGAGATAATCTTGCAGGTGGAAAAATAAGTGGGAAAGGTAATGTTACAAAAGGTAAGATGACATTTGAGGATGTCTACTATGTTGATCAGTTAAAGTACAACCTGTTAAGTGTATCACAGGTCTGTGACAAACAACATAGTATATTATTTACCAATACATAATGTATGATCCTTGCTCCAGGATTCAAGGTAGTTGATGAAAACATGATACTACTTAGAACTCCAAGAAAGGACAATGTTTATTGTCTAGATATGGACATTGTTTCAAGTGATTCATCCCTGAACTGTCTTGTTTCAAAAGCTTCTGTGGATGAATCCTCTCTTTGGCACAGAAGGATGTGTCATATGAACTTCAAGACAATGAACCAACTTGTTAAAAACAACCTTGTAAGAGGTTTACCATCAAAAGTCTTTTCATGTGATGATCATTGTGTTGCTTGTCTTAAAGGCAAACAACACAAAACTTCTCATAAGTCCAAAGAATTTAATACAATTTCTTCTTGTCTCCAGCTATTACATATGGATCTGTTTAGTCCTACAAATGTTATGAGTATAGGCAAGAAATCATACCGCTTGGTTATTGTTGATGATTACTCTAGATTTACTTGGGTATATTTTCTTAGGACTAAGGATGAGACAAGTGGACTGATCAAATCCTTTATCCTAAGAATTGAAAACCAAACAAATCAAAAAGCAAAAGTCATTAGATCAGACAATGGAACTGATTTTAAAAATATTGATCTAAACACCTTTTGTGAAGAAAAAAGCATTGAGAGACAGTATAGTGCTCCTAGGACTCCACAACAAAATGGAGTTGCTGAGAGAAGGAATAGGACACTAATTGAGGCTGCTAGATCTCTGTTAGCAGATTCAAAACTTCCAATTACTTTCTGGACAGAAGCAGTTAATACTGCCTGTTATGTCCAAAACAGAGTTCTAGTGGTCAAGACAAAGAACAAGACCCCATATGAGCTTTTAAACAATAGAAAACCATTTATTTGTTTCCTCAAACCTTTTGGGTGTCCTTGTACAATTCTCAATACCAAATCTCACTTAGGTAAGTTTGATAGCAAAGCAGATGATGGTTTTCTTGTTGGTTACTCATTTCAAAGTAAGGCCTACAGAGTTTTTAATTCTTCTTCTAGAATAATTGAAGAAAGTGACAATGTCAAATGCAATGAGAATACACCAAATCCAATTGGGTCTGGTCCTCAGTGGCTGTTTGACATTGATTCACTAACTAACTCTTTCGGTTTCAGTAGTAATGATTATGCAGGTTCAGAAAGTGGAGGATCAGGGACTACACAAGTTCAAGACAATATACCTCAGTCTGTGATCTTTCCCATACCTTCAGTGGATCCTGTTGAAGACTGTGAAAAGGAGCCAACTACTGAACCAAATCAGAGTGAAGAAGAAAGAGGAGATGAGGAAAGTCAAGAAAATAATGAACCTGAAGTAGCTGCTGAAATCACCTCAGTTGAGTTGAATGATTCCAATCTAGAGGTAGAACTCAATGAAGAACCTAGTCATCAAACAAGAACACTAAAGAACCATCCTCCTTAGCTGGTAATAGGAGATATTTCTTCTCCTATGATGACTAGAAATCAAAGCAGGCTACAAGATATGCAAGACCAACAGCATACAGTGCTTTCTTGCTTTCTATCCCAACTTGAGCCTAAGAAGGCTTATGATGCTATGAAAGATTCCAGTTGGATAGAAGCCATGCAAGAAGAGCTGCTACAATTCAAGCTGCAAGATGTTTGGGATCTGGTAGACCTTCCTAAAGGTCAAAGAGCAATAGGCACAAAATGGGTCTTCAGGAATAAGAGAGATGAAAGAGGGATAGTAATAAAGAACAAAGCAAGGTTGGTGGCTCAAGGGTATACACAAGAAGAAGGAATTGATTATGAAGAGGTTTTTGCACCAGTGGCTAGGATAGAAGCAATCAGATTGTTCCTGGCCTATGCGTCTTATATGAAGTTCAAAGTCTACCAAATGGATGTAAAAAGTGCATTTCTGTATGGCTCAATTGAAGAAGAAGTATATGTCTGTCAACCACCAAGGTTTGAAAATCCAAGCTATCCAGACAAAGTATACAAACTGAAGAAAGCACTTTATGGATTGCATCAAGCACCAAGAGCATGGTATGACACTCTGTCATCCTATCTCTTGGAAAATGGCTTTGAAAGAGGAGTTATTGATAAGACTCTGTTCATCAAGAGAAAGAAGAAGGACATCTTGCTGGTCCAAATCTATGTAGATGATATCATCTTTGGATCCACAAGAGACAATATGTGCAAGGAGTTTGAGGATCTTATGCATCAAAGGTTCAAAATGAGTTCCATGGGGGAACTTACTTTCTTCCTTGGACTACAAGTCCAACAGAAGTCAGATGGTATTTTTATTTGTCAGTCCAAGTATGTGCAAGACATTCTAACCAAGTTTGGTTTCTCAGACTCAAAGCCTGCCAGCACACCTATGGAGACACACAAGCAAATAACAACAGATCTTGAGGGGGAGGATATGGATGTTCATCACTATAGATCCATGATTGGCTCTCTCATGTATCTTAGAGCCTCTAGGCCAGATATAATGTTTCCAGTCTGTGTGTGTGCAAGATTTCAAGTTAGGCCAAAGCAATCACACTATCAAGCTGTTAAGAGGATATTCAGATATCTCAAAGGGCAACCTAGATTGGGACTTTGGTATCCTTATGACTCATCTTTTGACCTACTTGCATACTCAGACAGTGACCTAGGTGGAGCAAACTTGGACAGAAAATCTACTTCTGGAGGATGCCAGTTTTTGGGTGCAAGACTAGTTTCATGGCAGTGCAAGAAACAAACCACAATGTCCACATCTACAACAGAAGCAGAGTACATAGCAGCTGCAAGTTACTGTTCTCAAGTCTTATGGATTCAGAATCAAATGCTGGACTATGGGGTAGCCTTTCTACACACTCTAATCTTTATTGATAATAGCAGTGCTATTAGCATTGTTAATAATCCTGTCAAGCACTCAAAGACAAAGCACATTGAGATCAGGTATCACTTTATAAGAGACTGCAATGAAAAGAAACTTATTCAAGTTGTAAAAGTTCATACTGATAACCAGTTTGCTGATCTATTCACCAAAGCCTTTGATGTGGGTAGATTCACTTTCTTGGTAACAAGTGTGGGAATGATCAACTCTGAATAAGCTCCTATTTAAAAAGTGGTTCAATACATGTATATAGTTTATGCTTGGTGTTACTAATCTTCTTTTTCAGGAAATGTATAGCAGTACTCAATTCATCACAAGCTTAAAAGTGTAAGTATGGTTAATACTGCCAGTGCAGTGTTAATACTGCCAGTGCACAGTTAATACTGCTAGTGGTTAATACTTCTCTCAGTTAATACTGCTAGTGGTTAATACTGCTCTTAGTTAATACTGCTAGTTAGTTAATACTACTCTCAGTTAATACTGCTAGTTAGTTAATACTGCTCTCAGTTAATACTGCTAGTTAGTTAATACTGCTAGTTAGTTAATACTGCTCTAGGTTAATACTGCTTATATCCCGAATACTATAAATACCCTTTGCCCGCCTAAAAAGTTCATAACGACTCTTTGCATACTGTTCACTTGCGCTCTAACCCTTTTCTCTCAAGTACCAAGTTTTTAGACAAGAACCTTCAAGTTCAATGGCATCCATGGCATTCGTCGACGAGTATAATGAGATGGCGATGCTCCAAAAGCCAAAACAAGCTGAAGGGTTTTACCAGATAGTCGACTTTCTGAGGAAAAGTCACATTGCTCATGCTCTCACCGTGTCTCCTACCATCTACATAGAGCATCAGAGGCAATTCTGGGCCAATGCCACTACTAGCACTGAAAATGGAGTGTCGTGCATCAAAACAAGGGTGTGTGACAAACCCTTGTCAGGATCGAATTCTTAACAAGAATAAATTCTCAGAAACTAATATCAAAGAAGTTGCGGAATAACACTTTGATATTCAATAAAACAGTAAACAAAACAGTATATGATCAACAACTTGTAAACTTGTATTGAATGCTTGAAGTTACAAGATTAAACACACAACCTCAATATTGATGAACAGGCTCACCAATACGAATTCTACTTCTCTAGAATTAGGATCTATGCCTTGAGCTTGATTTTTTCTAAAAACTTAGAATGAATTCTGTATCAAAAGTTATCTAACTATTCTAAACAATACTATATATATATATATATATATATATATATATATATATACTGAATAAAAGATAATTACAATAAATAAACTATCTTCAGAATATCTTCTATCATTATCTCCAAGCTTTCCATAATCTTCAGTCCATCCAGCTGTCATCCTTCTATGCGAATTCTTTATCACATAAGCAGCATTATTCTTTAGCAGCATTAATACTCTGAGCAGTATTAACTCTAGCAGCACTAACCATGCTCAGCAGCATTAATCTCTTCAAGCAGTACTAACTTTGAACTAGCAGTACTAATCTTGTTGAGCAACATTAACCATCAACTAGCAGCATTAATAACAGAAGTACTAACTAGAAGTATTAAATGTTTTCTTCTAGCAGCATTAACTAGAAGTATTAACCACAGAAGTACTAACTAGAAGTATTAATCACAGAAGTACTAACTAGAAGTATTAACTGTTTTCTGCTAGCAGCATTAACTTTGTTCCAGCAGCATTAACTACAACTGGCAACATTAACCACAGAAGTAGTAACCATGATGAATATTAACTTCAGAAGTAGTAACCATGTTGAACTAGAAGTAGTAACCATGTTGAACTAGAAGTAGTAACCATCCTTGGCATATTTCAGACCCAACAATCTCCCCCTAACTTAACTTTTCAAAACTGAGAAGTTAAGTTCTTCAACATAGGGTCTTTATGATAATTTCAAAACTTTCTGCAATTACTAGTTCTTCTTGATTCAGTTTCTGCTGTTATCTTCTTTTCTATTTCTGATGTAGTTACTGCTTTATTTCAGCTTCTTCACTTATCTCCCCCTCAAAATAAGATTTCATATCAATACAAACTTTAATTTTCTTCTTTTTCAGTACCAGCTTCTTGATATGATCTATCTGCTAGTGAAGTGATCACCTTTTCATCTCTTTTATCCCCATAATTTGATTGTGAACTTTCAGACTAATTGTACCAAGTGTATCCATCAATTCTTTGTAGTTAAACTGTCCTCACCTCCTTTAGGTGTTTTACCCACCCTTGAAGGATCATTGGATCTTTTAGTAGAGATCTTCTGCCTAGCAGAAGCACCTTCTACTCCCTTGGTTTCTTGGCACCTGGGACCTTTAGATAATTACTCATCTAAAGTTGCCATGGGGAAGGTCTTAGATATGTTCACACTGTCCTTCTCTGTGCTAGCAGAAGTAGTGTGAGCCTTATAACCCATATGCTCTTGCATCTCCTTATTGAGCACCTTCTTGAGGTTTGGAGACACCTCTATGGTTTCCCTTTGGATATTCTCTGATGAAAAATGCTCCATCAGAGGGCTTGTAGGTTTTGAGGTTGAAGATACAAGAAGGGAAGGAACCTTCTATATCTTTTCCTTATATAGTATGGTAATAGGGAATGTTGGTTTGACAAAAGGAATCTGAAGATTTATGCTTTGTAGTGGAAGGTGTGGATAGGTCATCAGTGGGTTGGTCTAATGAGGGCTTTGACCCTGATGTCTTACCTTCTTGATTGTGGGACACCACCATCATTATTGAGAACAATGGGGTGTCAACTCCTTCAGAGTCCCTAGCAGATCTTCTCATGTTTGAGAAAACCTTTCCTTTAGGGGTTTTAGGTACATATATCTCATTAAAATGAGGTTAATCTGTCAATTCCTTATTAAGTACTTCTTGTACAAACCTTGGATACAGATAAAAGCTTTTTGATTGATATCCAGGTTTGACATTAAATCATTGAAGATCATTTTTAGGTATAGAAAACTTACATTAGCAGTAGTAACACTTATCAGCAGCATTAACACAGACTGGCAGTAGTAACACATACCAGCAACATTAACACAGTCTGACAATATTCACTGAACTATAAGTACTAACTACCTTTCAGTATTAGCAACCTGAAACACTTACATACACAAGGTTAGTAGTACCATATACCATAAAATTTTCAAAAGTTACTTTATCTTTTGAAACTATACCTTTTTCACTTTTCTTACCTTCTGCTGGATCAAAAGTAACATGTCCTCCATCAAATCTTTTAAAGAATTTGAAGGCAGTCCATGTTCCTTGTTATGTGCCAAGAGCAACCATTATCTTCATTCCAAATGCTCTTCCTCTTGAGCTTTTGATTGCCCTGCACACTTGATAAATCAGTTAGTCTTTGAGGGAACCCAAGCCAAAGTGGTCTTGGGTTGTCCTTTCTCATTTATATAATCTGTCAGTTTGGTCTGGATGAGTTGTTTAGGAATCTCATGGCTGGAATACTTTGTCAAGATTATAGGCTTTGCAACATTAATACTAGTAGAAGCCTTATCCTTGTTAGCAGTAGTATTGGTTGCAGTAGCACTATTTCTGTTAGCAGTACTATCTGGGATAGCAGTACTAACAGGTTTCTTTACAATTGGAACCCAAACTTGAACAAAGTTGTTTGCTTTCTTTGTCTTTAAATTACTCCTTGGCTTATTTGGAGCATTTTTCTTTGTATTAGCAAACTTGTTCTGAGCATGAGACTTTAAAGGTGCTCTTTTCTCATCCAATTGATTCCTTCTTTTATTCCTATAACCAAAATAGTTTTGTGGTTTTCTTTGAAAAGTGACTCTTTGGTTGATAGGGCTGAAATAACAGTGTTTGGCAAGATGATTCAATTTGCCACAGATAAAACAAGATTTTGGTCTATTGATTTTACTCAAATCAACCCCTTGTTTTTGTGCCCACTGATTATTCCAGTTTCTCTGATTTCCCCTTGGTTTATCATGTTTTTGGGGCTCAGATTTATTGCAAGAACACTGTTTACAAGGGACAGGATTCACAACTGTGGTTTGCTTATAATGGACCTTCTCAGACTTTCCCTCAGTCTTTTCTATGTCCTTAGACTTGATCCAAGCCTTTCCACATCCCTCATTGGTGATAATGTGATTTTCTAGAGGAATCTCACCACTCCCAGTGTTCTCCTTACTCTTTTCACTAGAGTTCTCTTCTTCAGAGTCTGTTTCAACCACCACTTTGTCTAAAGGATCTACCTTAGTGGCTCCAACAGACAATTCCTTCCTATCCTTGGTCTCTAGTAAGTTTGATATAGGAGGAATGTAATTGTTGTTGTATGGTGGTGGTGTGGTGTTATAGCCTATTCCTCTTCTAAGTTTGTCATGGATTTGAGTTTGGAGCAAAGAGTCCATTGCTTTAGAAGCATTGGAATATTTCTCAATATCTAACTTGGCTTTCTCAAACTCACTCTTTATCTTCTCATTCTCCTCTTTAGACTTTTTCAGCTGAAGTTCTAGGTCATTCTTCTCCCACTTCCAATAATTTGTATCATAAGAATGTTGAAGTTCATTGGGTTGGAAAACTTTGATCTGTTCCTCAAAACTCTCAACAATTCTTACATAGTCTTTTATATCTCTCTCTAATCTTTTAAGGTCATCACTCATTGTCTGGTTGTGATCCCTGTACCTTTTAACAGTTTCCATACAAGTTTTAGAGCAAAGATTAGACATTACCTCTGTGGGGATTTCTGTGCTTGAAGAATCTGAAACTTTAGCCATTGATGGTTTCTGATTTCAAGGAAGAATGATTGTTTCTGAGAATACTAGCTCTGATACCACTTGTCAGGATCGAATTCTTAACAAGAATAAATTCTCAGAAACTAATATCAAAGAAGTTGCGGAATAACACTTTGATATTCAATAAAACAGTAAACAAAACAGTATATGATCAACAACTTGTAAACTTGTATTGAATGCTTGAAGTTACAAGATTAAACACACAACCTCAATATTGATGAACAGGCTCACCAATACGAATTCTACTTCTCTAGAATTAGGATCTATGCCTTGAGCTTGATTTTTTCTAAAAACTTAGAATGAATTCTGTATCAAAAGTTATCTAACTATTCTAAACAATACTATATATATATACTGAATAAAAGATAATTACAATAAATAAACTATCTTCAGAATATCTTCTATCATTATCTTTAAGCTTTCCATAATCTTCAGTCCATCCAGCTGTCATCCTTCTATGCGAATTCTTTATCACATAAGCAGCATTATTCTTTAGCAGCATTAATACTCTGAGCGGTATTAACTCTAGCAGCACTAACCATGCTCAGCAGCATTAATCTCTTCAAGCAGTACTAACTTTGAACTAGCAGTACTAATCTTGTTGAGCAACATTAACCATCAACTAGCAGCATTAATAACAGAAGTACTAACTAGAAGTATTAACTGTTTTCTTCTAGCAGCATTAACTAGAAGTATTAACCACAGAAGTACTAACTAGAAGTATTAATCACAGAAGTACTAACTAGAAGTATTAACTGTTTTCTTCTAGCAGCATTAACTTTGTTCCAGCAGCATTAACTACAACTGGCAACATTAACCACAGAAGTAGTAACCATGATGAATATTAACTTCAGAAGTAGTAACCATGTTGAACTAGAAGTAGTAACCATGTTGAACTAGAAGTAGTAACCATGTTGAACTAGAAGTAGTAACCATCCTTGGCATATTTCAGACCCAACAACCCTTGACAGTTACTGAGGAGACCATCTGCATCTGTCTACGTCTAGACGATGCTTCAGGTATATCTTCTATTCTAAATGAGGATTTGTTTTCAAACCTCACCAGAATGGGGTATGAAGGCCAATTGGGGATTTTCAAGTTTTTCAAAGCTCAATTTTCACCCCAATGGAGGTTCTTTGTTCATACCCTGATGCACTGTATTTCAAAGAAAACAACTGGCTGGAGCCAATTTAGCAGTCCCATTGCCTATGCTTTGGTATGTTTATCTACTGCTAGAAATATAACTTTTCTTTGATGATCTTCAATGATCTTGTCTCAAACCTGGCCAACAAGAAGAGTTTCTTCATGTATCCCAGGTTTGTACAGACAGTTATTACCAATGAATTGACGGATATACCTCACTTTGATGAGGTATATGTACCTAAACCCCCTAAAGGCAAGGTCTTCTCAAACATGAGGAGATCTGCTAGGGACTCGGAAGGAGTTGACACCCCATTGTTCTCAACAATGATGGTGGTGTCCCAACCACAAAAAGGTATGGCCTCAGGGTCAAGGCCCTCATTAGACCAACCCACTGAGAGCCAATCCCAACCTTCATTCTCTCAAATTTTTCCTCAGTCCTTTGCTACTAAACCCACTCCAATGATAACCAAGACTTATGTCAAGAGAAAGGTACACAAGGCTCCTTCTCTTGTTGTACCTACTACTACTACCCAAGAGCCTCAAAGCCCTCTATTGGAGCATTCTCCAATAGAGCATATCCAAAGGGAAACCAATAGGGTGTCTCCCAACCCTGAGGAGGTGCTCTCTAAGGAGATGGAAGAGCATATGGGTGAGAAGGCTGCCACTACTTCTGCTAGAACAGAGAAGGTCGGTGGTAACATCTCTAAGACCTTCCCCATGGCAACTTTGGGTGAGAAATCAACCAAAGGACCCCGGTGCCAAGAAACCAAGGGGGTAGTTGGTGCTTCTGCTAGGCAGAAGGCCACTACTAAAAGATTCAAGGATCCCTCCATGATGGGCAAAACATCCAAAAAGGGTGAGGACAGAACTGCAACTAATGAATTGACGGCAAAAGATTTCAATGATCCTTCAAGGGTGTGCAAAACACCTAAAGAAGGTGAGGATAGTTATACTTACTGGGAATTGATTGAAGCAATAGCCAACATCAATGATGATGTGGTCAATCAAGGAAAGGAAATCAAGGCATTGCAGCAAGTGGTCATCTCCCAACAAGAGCAGATTTCAAAACTCAAGCAGTTGGTGAGGAAACTCATTGCCAAGAAAAGAAGAAAGCAGTTTGTTCTAAGAAGGAGAGAGGGGGCAAATAAAAAGAAGGAGGACAATGCTTCCAAAAAGGGGGAGAGTTCAAGCTCAGAAAGGATGGATGAACAGATTGAGGGGGAGAATGTTGAAGAAAGGGATGAATTAGTGGAAGAAAAAGCTGAAGGTGTGATAGAAACAGAAATATTGGTTGAAGCAGCAGAAACAACACCAGCAGCAGTAACAGCCCCAGCAGTAGAAACTGTTAGTGCTGCTGAAACTTCAAAAGCAACAGTAACAGGGTTAACACCAGCAGAGATTGAAGTAGCAGAGATGCTTGTCAAAGCAAAGAATGACACTCCCAAAGCAAAGGGATTGGTCATAAATGAAGGGGGAGCAAAAAGAACAGAAAAGAAAGACATGGTTGAAGATGCAAAAAGAAAAGGGAAAGAAAAGATAATAGAAGCTGATCAATCAACTAAAAAGCAAAAGATGGTTGAGTCAGATGAAGCATTAGCCAAGAAACTGCAAGAAGAGTTAGATCAAGCAGAAAAAGAGCAGGTTGAAAAAGACAGAGAAATAGCCAGAGCACTTGCCAATGAATTAAATGAAGCATTCCAGAAAGGATTGGAAACAGAGAAGGCAAAGCAAAGAGCAATGAGCTTGAGAAAGGCTATGATGGCCAGAACAAGTGCTAAGAAAAGAAGACCTTCACAAACTTACCTTGCAACTCAGGAAAGAAACAAGATGATAACTTTCTTGAGGAGTGCAATTGGTGTGAAGAAAGAAATGTTCATCAAGATGACTTTTGATCAAGTCAAGGACTTATATGAGAAAGAAATGGGAAAACTGCAGAGCAATGAAAAGGCTAGAGTGGAGTTTGAAAAGAAAGCTAAGGAGAGTCATGATGTGAATATTAATCAACCCTTCCCTGAAAGTGAGGAGGGAACTCCAACAAAAGAAAAGGAAGAGAAAAAGGAAGAAAAGAAGAAGGAAACTACTATAGGGCAAGGTCAAAGGATTCTGAAGAGAACTAAGATGATGGCCAAAAGAAAGAAGATTGTCAAGAAGCCTAGAGTAGAAGAAGAGAAAAATGTTGCTGAAGAAGAAGAGACACCTAAGAATGAAGAAAAGAAAGCTGAATTTCAGGAAGTACCACAGTGTTCAGATGTAAATATGTACATGGTAATTATGGATAAAATTCCAAAGCCTATCACAGCTGAACCTGTTGGATTCAAACCTCCTGAAGTTATCCACTGGGATACTATGGAAGTGGATGGCAAGGAATATATCAGATTGAAAAGGAAGGATGAGAAGTACTATGTGTTTGCTACATGGAACAAAATTGTCAGAGAATGTTCAAGATCTGATTTGGAAGAAATGTTTGAAGTTGGTATGAAGATACATGCAGATCAGTTGAAAGCTCCAGGGTTACCAATTGTGAAGCTAGTTATGGAGTATTTGTGCATGTTATTCAATCCAGAAGCAGTACAACATTTAATCAGAGATGTGTTTGAAACTGTTAGAGGATGGACTCTGTATGAAAGGAGTGGAGTCTATGAATTGGTAATTGATACTTTTCACATGGAGTATTACTTAGTGGATGGGGTCTACAATCACACTCGTCTGAAGCTTCATGCAATTCTAAATAAGAAGTTGGGTTGTGCACCTAATTCAAAAATGGCAAAGTACTTAATTCAGAGAACTATCAATCAGAGCATGGGATTGGATCCTAATATTGGATTGGATCAGTGAAAGTTTTGGAAGCATTTAAAGAACTTGACTTCTCTTTCTAAAAGTCAAGTTAGGGGGAGATTGTTGGGAACTGAAGATGTGATCAAGTCTTTAATGCTGCTAGTTCAGAATTAGTACTGCCAGAGGATTTCAAAGATAATACTTCTAAGTATTACTACTTCTAGTAGAATTAATACTGCTAGTCAAAGTTAGTGATGCTTGAACAAAGTTAGTACTGCTTAGCTAGTTAGTACTGCTAGAGGTTAGTGCTGCTTAGTAGTTAATGCTGCCAAGACTCAGTTAATGCTTCCAAGGTGATCAAGGTCATTAATGTTGCTTCTGAGATAAACTGAAGATAATGTTGAAAGAGACTGTGTGTGAAGATAAACATGGAAAGCTGAAGATAATTATGAAGATTATTCTGAAGATCTTTTTATGTTTAGTAATTATCTTTTATTCAGTATATGTATAGAATTGTTAGAATAGTTTAATGATTACATTATTCATTCTGTGTTTTTTATATAGAGAGAGAATCAACCTCAAGGCATAGTTCCTAATTCTAGAGAATTAGAATTCGTCTTGAAAGAGTATGTTCTTCAAGATTGAGGTTGAGTGTGTAATCTTGTAACTTCAATCATTCAATACAAGTTTACAAGTTGTTAATCTTATTTACTGTTTGTTTACTGTTTCATTGAATATCAAAGTGTTATTCTGCAAACTTCTTTGATATTGTTTCTGAGTATTTATAATTCTTGTTGAGAATTCGATCCTGACAGTATTTATTTTCAACTTAATAAGCTTAATAGGTGGTTAGCTTAATTAGTTAAGCTATATTAAGGTGTTTGATTTTAACTTAATACTAAGGGATTGACTTAACATAATAAGTTAGGGGGTGTTTGGGATTGCTTATTTGAGGTGCTTTTTAGCTTATTGCGATTTGGCACTGGAGATAAACACTTTTGAGTATTTGGATGAGGAAAAATTAAAATGGCTTATAGCGGTGCCAAACCGCTGAAAAGCACTTTTTGATAAGTCATTTGGTTTTAACTTATCAACTTATTTGAAAAGTGCTTATGACTTTTTTGGTTATTCTATATGTATAAGCAATCCCAAACCCTTGTCTACAAATTTTAATCACATGACTCATTAAAAAATATATAGTTTATCAACATGCATAAATTAAGAAAATTGTAATCAAACAATAATACTTTATTGTTTTAAAATATATTTGAAGTTATTAAGTATTGTGTTATGAACTCATTGAATTCATATTATTTATGTTATTGTAAAATAATTCATATTATTATAAAATTTTGTCATTTTAAATATTTATCAACAAGTTTATTTTCATTCAACACTTATGTAGACATAAGGTTAAAATGGTAATTTTTGTTGTTCAAACTATTCATTCAGAACAAAAATCAAACAACAACTTATCTTAATGTATCAAGATAGATTAATGTTTAAAGACAACTTAATAAATTCAGAATTTAATGGATAAAAAATCAAACAACCCCTAAAATCACATTCGGTATCAAATGGACGAAACAAACACATTTGTCATTTCACTTGTCCCATTTTCTTCGACTGAAAATGGAAATGTGATCCACAAAATGAAGATATGAAGCAGGATCAAATGGGCAAATTTGTAGAGCTCGAGTTGTACTTGGTCGCTACTAACTACAACAACAATCATTTTAGAGTAAATTACGATTTTCGTCCTTGTGGTCAGGGGCGGAACTGTTAAGACTGAAACTCCTAGTGCGTTGAAAGTTGTATAACATATTTATAGAGTTTAATTGTTTTATTCTAAAGCGTTGTAAAAAGCCATTTATTGTTATTGGGCTTAGGTTTGGTTGTAATGGGCCTTGGGCTTTTAGACCCAAGCCCTTAGTATTTAAAGGTTATCTGTTTAGGGGTAGGAGAGAGAAAGAATGGTCATTAGAAAGGTTTACACTTGCTTATCAGAAATTCTCTCTGTAAACCTTAAACCCTTTACTGATAAATTTAATCATATGACCAACATTTGTGATTGAATCATTACATATTATTGATTATTATCTTGTGATTGCACTGTATCTGGGATCTACAATTGGTATCAGAGCAAAGAGACAAAAATTTTGATCCAAAAAGGTTTGTCTAAAACCCTTAAATCGATTTATTTGTTGGTTTATCGATTTTTGTTCTTCTTTTTTTGTCGACTGGTATGTTGTTCATCTTAATCGATCTCATTAGCTTGAGTTCTTGTTGGTTATCGAGTGATTTGAATACGTGTTTATGCTTGGTTTGTGTTTGGTAAGAAGAATCTGGGTTTGTTTTATATTTAAAAGTGTCGATTTTGATTAATCGACCATCATCGTGTTAACCTAGTTTTTCTACAGTCTGCTCGTATTTGTGTCCTTCGTATCCGTGTCCTTTAAATTAAAGTTAATTGTTCAATGTTTTTAGTAGTATTTCTTGAATTTTAACCTGATTTTAAGTTTGTTGATCAAAGCCGCTGGTTAATTTTGTTTTTAAAAGTTGATCTGTGTCGTTATCTGGGTTTATTGCCGATTTTTTCGAAGAAATCGAACCTGTTCTATCTCCCGGTATAGACACACCTGAGACTTTGCCCCCGGTCTCTTCTCTCTTCCCCAGGGATATTAACTCCCGGGACCTTGCAACCCTGGGACTTTGCATTCCCGGGTTCCTGTTGCTTGGGTCCTGTCGTCCGGGTCGTTGTCGCCCGATCCGTGTCTCCTGGGTCCGTGTCGCCCGGTTCCTCGTCTCCCGGGTCCAAGTGATTGAATACCCAAAAAAAAACTAAAAAAAATCGGATCAAATACTTTGTCTCACGATCATATCAGTGCAATTTATTTTTTTTCATTTTTAGTCCCTGTACTCCAACGTTTCAAAATTTGTCATTTTTGACCCCCAAACTTTCAAGTTTCACACATTGTCACTTTTGGTCCCTGCACTTTAAAGTTTCATCTCTTGTCAAGTTTAACCCATGGACTTCAATTTTTTCAGGTAACAATGTCTCATTCAATTTATTCTGAGCTAAAAGAGAAAGTTTCTCATTTAGAAACTAGGGATAAAACTCAGCGTAAGACTCTTGAGGATCTACTTGTAGAAAATGCTGGACAATTGTGTGAAATTTTAAGTCTATAGGAACGATGTGAGATCTTTTCAAAAGAGTCCAAGGAGTTGAAGACGAAAGTAGATGAACTGACTGACGAGGTTCGTATGTCAGAAAATGAGAGGACTGAGATTGTCAATAAAAGCATCTTTTTCAAAAATGAAAACAAAAAGTTGACTGGCAAGTTAAAGGATCTCAAACTTAAATTTTACAAACGTGGTCAAACTAATCAAACGTTCCATATGAACATAAAGAGTTCAAGGACTCCAATCCTGAATGGGGAATCGGTTACGATAACCCACATTATCGGAAAATGGCCTTGACCAAAGTTCCCACGTTATATGCTTTCGAATTTTTGGGATTGGACAAGACCTATCCAGAGTACAAAATCAGATGGACCAAACCAATTGATGATGAGGATCTGGAACTGGAAACTTTGAGAAAGAAAAATACTGTCTCTATGCAACTTCCTTTTGTGTATGACTCATTGAATGCGTCATATGACACCGATAAACCCACTTTTCTATCAAATGACTATTTTCGAAGCTATTCTCAGGCTGAACTTAATTCAAAACCTATTGAGGAGGAATCAATGGACCACAAAATCTATGTTCCACCTCTGATTTTAGAAAAGAAAAATCGTTCAGCTAGAAGAGTCATTTGCACAGGAAAGAATCATTTTTCAAAAGGAAAAACAAGATTTAGGCTATGTTTGGCAAACTAGCTGAAAAGCTAGCTTATGACTGATAAGCTAGCTGGTAGCTGATAAGCTAGCTAATGAAAAAGTCACGTTTGGTAAAAACTAGCTTATAAGCATTTAAATTACCAAAAAGGACATTAATTATTTATTTATAATTAAAAGGTAATATATAATTATGAATATTAATGAGGGGCATAATTGGAATAATCACAAAAAGCTCCTCATAAGCTACTCCAAGTAGTTTATCAAAAAGCTAGCTTATAAGCTAGCTGATAAGTTAGCTTATGGTCATCCAAACATGTACCAAGAAAATAAGCTAGCTTATTTTTGCCAAACAATGCCTTATTATCCAAACTTGAGTGCTTCAACTCCGATCAAAAGGAATCTGGATCTAGGGAGGAAAAGGAATATCTTCAGACAAAGATAAACAAGCTTACTTCACAACTGTCTGCCTTAGCAGCAAATCTGATGAAAGAGGAACTTCACAAAGCTAAGCTTGACTTACTCCAAGGGTAGAAAATTAATCTGTCAGAGCATTCTTCTCTACCCTCAGATACCTCTTCCTGTAAAGCTTTTCTGGGTGATTCTTCACCAACTTCTTCTGATAAAGGAAAAGAGCCTCAGTTGGAATGTTTCAAAAAGAATCGTCGTTCTGATTTTCAAAATTCTTCCGCAAATGATCCTTTGAAAAGCACAAATCCATCCAGTTTCCCAACTCCCACAAGTAATAATGTCACATCTGATGAGGAAAAGGAATTCTCAACGTTCTTGAATTCAGAGGTATGTTCAGACAGTAAGTTAGACCAGTTTGATTTCGATCCAAAACTTCTAAGTCATGTTGATTTTTTGGATTCAACTGGTGAGCCACCGGTCAGATTTTATAAAGGCGAATGTTCTACATCTGCCTCTCAAAAGGTTTATGTGAACAAATCTTCAAAGCAAAAATCTAAAAGACATTCACAGAAACAAAGAAAGATCGGCACCTCTAACAAAAGACATACTTACTACTCCAGTTCTTCTGATTACGAGCTGAATGATTATTCATATGATCATTTTTTCATAAAAGTAAAGATGGTTTGGAAAAAGAAACCAACTACTGAAGATAATAAAGTAAAAACAAGTCTCATGATTCTCCTGTAGTTGATACAAAGTCATCTATTTCCAAGACTGATTCACCCACTTATGTTTATTCTATAGGAAAGTTAATTAGTCTAAACTGAGCAAAGATCTGTTGTACTCACTGTGGAAATAGTGACTTTGTGGACTCAAGGTATGTTAATAGTTGGTATGGTACTTATAACATCCCTAATCCTCAGTTTCATAGCTTCAAAGCTAAGGCATCTAACCGTCAAGGATCCATCACAACATGGATACCAAAACCAAAATCTTCCTAATCTGTTTTGCAGGAACGTCATGTGTGATTTAATTCAGATTATTCACATCACATGACTACAATCAAGGGTTATGTCATCTTTTGAGGGGGAGTACCACGTTGTTTAAATTTTCATATCGACTTCTGAACACCTCAGTTTAGGACTTGTACTTCAATATTTTGACTTGTACTTCAATATTATATTTTGGCAAGTTAAAGGAGTGTTAGGGATTTTAATGTTTCTATGGTCAATCCAGAACCGGAAGGACCTACCCAAGAAACACATCCCATTCATAGATATCAGTGAGGGGTCTAGATTGATAGATGAGTCTGGAGAGATAAGAATATGGTGAGGATGTGACAGGACTTAAAAGAATTATTGGTCCTTACCAAACTGAGTCAGTTATCCGGGTTACCACACAATCTATTCATTCTCGTTCTTTGGAGATGGATATTGAAACAGACATGGACACAGTGTCAATAACTCGTGTCACCCCACTCAGCTACTCAAGTATCTCACAAAAGATACTTGTTTCATATATGCACGGAGATTTAGCACATAATCTATCTATTCCTCACTTGGAGGTCTTAGATATTGAAAAAAAGGAAGACATAAGCTCCGGTCTCCAAACTTCATATTCATCTCACTGTGTCTATTGATTTCTAACCTGCGTCCCAGGTTAAATCAATCTTTGAGCCTAATCGATATGATTTATACTTCTTTCACACATGCACGACTCTTTGTGATTCCAATCGCATATCTTTGTGATTCCAATTGCATATCTTTGTGATATTGTCGGAACAGATTGAGAAATAATTTTCTTAATAATTTACTTCAGTGATAACTGGAAGTCCTATCAGAGATACATCGATGCCAACTCTGAAAATAGGCCACACAATTATTTTCAATTGTAGTGATAACAGTTACTATTGTGTTTCTGTGTTAGCTGTTGCTATTAGTTACTATTGGTATAGACACACCCGAGACTTTGCCCCCGGTCTCTTCTCTCTTCACAGGGATCTTAACTATCGGGACCTTGCAACCCCGGGACTTCGCATTCCCGGGTTCCTGTCACCCGGGTCGTTTTTTCCCGGGCTATTGTCGCCCGGGCCCGCGTCGCCCAGGTCCTCATCGCCCGGATCCTCGTTGCTCGGGTCCGTGTCGCCCGGTCCTCATCTCCCGGGTCCAAGTGATTGAATACCAATAAAAAAAATTGGATCAAATACTTTGTCTCACGATCATATCAGTGCAATTTGATTTTTTTTCATTTTTAGTCGTACTTCAACGTTTCAAAACTTGTCATTTTTTACCCCTAAACTTTTCAGTTTCACACATTGTCACTTTTGGTCCTTGTACTCTGAATCTTTCATCTCTCGTCAAGTTTTGTCCCTGGTCTTCAAGCTTTGCAAGTAACAATGCCTTATATACCCATGTCTGAACACAAAGCAATGATTGAAGCTCCCAAAAAGAAATTGGAAAACATGTCAAAGACCATTAACACACTGTTGGCAGAGAAAGCTTTACTTCAGTTAGATTTGGACAATATGAGATCAGAAAGCCAGACGTATAAATAGATATGTTGCTTACAGTCAAGCAATGACTGGCTCAACCGCAAGAATTCTGAACTTGAAAAGGCAACAGAAAATAGCTCATTTCACAGTATGTTTAATAACCAAATAAATTCTCTTATAAGAAAGATTTTAGATCTTGAATGCGAAGCTGGCACGTCAAGTGTTGAAAGTTCAAAGAAAATATCTGAACTTGAAAGAAAAGTTGCAGATTTGAAGCCAAAGAAGAGAAGAACCTGGCGCTTGAAGAAAGAGGAAACGTGTTGGAGAGTAAAAATCTCGACCTGAAGAAAAGACTTGCTATTTTTTAAAAGGAAAAAGTTGATTTCTCAAAAGAAAGGAAGAATCTTGAAAGAAAGATTTTAGAGCTTTCAAAGAAAGTTTTCGATGAAAGAAAGGTTTTTCAGGCTCAAAATGCGAAACTTTCAAAACAAATTTTTGATTTTGAAAATGTTTTGATAATTGAGATAGATTCTTTTGAGAAAGAGCGAAATGGTTTTGAGAGTGAAAAGGAAATGCTTGAAAAGAAGAATGTTGCGGTTCTTAAAGAGATACATGATAAATGCAACAATATAGAAAAGGATTTTGAAAGTGAAAGAAAGATTTTCGAAACTGAGATTCATAATCTTTCAAAGAAATTATCTGGATTAGCAACAAAGATTTTGAAAGAACAGAAGGTAAAATCCAATTTACAAAAACAATTTGACTTGATTCTAGAAGAAAGAAATGTTTTATCTGCAAAAGTCAAGAAACATGAAGAAATAAATCCAAAAGTTGATTTATCTAAACAAGCCAGTCCTGATACTATAGTGTAGTCCTCTTATTCTTCAAGTTCACCTTCTACATCTAATTCTTCGAAGAAGTTTGTCAAATCAAAGGAATTTTCAAAAGATCGGATTCGTTCTTTAAATCTTTTCTATAATTCTCTTGTTAATGATTCAAATAATCAAGTGTTTCGAAAAGTCAAGATGTTTTGGAGAAAGAAACCAGCTACAGAAAGTAGTGATGGAAACAAGTCTCATGATTCTCTTGTAGTTGATACAAAGTCATCTATTTCCAAGATTGATTCACCTACTTATGTTTACTCTACAGAAAAGTTGATCAGTCTAAACCGAGCAAAGATCTGTTGCACTCAGTGTGGAAATAGTGACTTTGTGGACTCAAGGTACGTAAATAGTTAGTATGGTACTTATAGCATCCCCAATCCTCAGTTTAGTAGCTTCAAATCCAAGGCAACTAATCATCAAGGATTCATCACAGCATAAATACCAAAACCAAAATCTTCCTAATCTGTTTTGCAGGAATGTCATGTGTGATTTAATTCAGATTATTCACATCACATGACTACAATCAAGGGTTATGCCATCTTTTGAGGGGGGGGGGGTACCATGTTGTTTATTTTTCATATCGACTTCTGAACACTTCAGTTCAGGACTCGTTCTTAAATGCTTTTGACTTCTGATTCTCTTAAATCAGAAATTTTACTTCAATGTTTTATCTTGGTGAGTTAAAGGAGTGTTATGGCTCATAAAGTTTCTATGGTCAATCCAGAACCGGAAGGACCTACCCAAGAAACACATCCTATTCATAAATATCAGTGAGGGGTCTAGATTGATAGATGAGTTTGGAGAGAAAAGAATATGGTGAGGATGTGACAGGACTTAAAAGAATTATTGGTCCTTACCAAACCGAGTCAGTTATCCGGGTTACCACATAATCTATTCATTCTCGTTCTTTAGAGATGGATATTGAAATAGACATGGACCCAGTGTCGATAACTCGTGTCACCCCACCCAGCCACTCAAGTATCTCTCAAAAGATACTTGTTTCATATATGCACGAAGATTTAGCACATAATCTATCTATTCCTCACTCGGAGGTCTTAGATATTGAAAAAAAGGAAGACATCAACTTTGGTCTCCGAACTTCATATTCTACTCACTGTGTCTATTGATTTCTAACCTGCGTCCCAGGTTAAATCAATCTTTGAGCATAATCGATATGATTTACACTTCTTTCACACACGCACGAATCTTTGTGATTCCAATCGCATATCTTTGTGATATTGCCAGAACAGGTTGAGAAATAATTTTTTAATAATTTACTTCAGTGATAACTGGAAGTCCTATCAAAAATACATCGATGCCAACTCTGAAAATAGGCCACACAATTATTTCAATTGTAGTGATAACAGTTACTATTGTGTTTCTATGTTAGTTGTTACCCTTGGTTACTGAATCGTTTTATCTGGTATTTTGCTACTCATCCATTTAGTCTTTGAAGTTACATGATGCTCAGGTTCTCCTAATCATCATGAGGGGGATAACGACACAAAATTCAAAGACACGGATTATCGTGTTGAGGGGGAGTTAGCAAAATCTGAGGGGGAGTAACAAAATTTTATTATCTGAGGTTGAAAAGCCTTTGGATTCAAAGATTGCAGCTGAGCAGAAAAGATTTTATTGGTTCTTCTATCTCTTATCATGTGGTGTATGTGACAAGTCATTTCCTTCTACGAGCTGATTGAAACAAGTTCTTAAGCTGAAAGTCAAGTCAACTCGCAGTTCAGAGACAGATTCTTTGTTTTAAACTGAAGATGCACTGTGTAATGTCACGTAACTCGCACATTATCTTTCTTGTGTGCTCATCTGATGTGTTGAGTTTCTACAGTTGAAAGATGCTTGATAGTGCGTTCAGTCGAGGCTATTGTACATTAAATCTGATTACAAAATTGAAACTATGAAGACCAAGAGCTTTATTCAAGAGAGAGCTTGGAAATATATGAAAACAAGCAACCCCAAAGTTTTTCAAAGATTCAAGAGGGAAAGAAGATCAAGGCCTGAAGATTTCAAGATGATAAATGCCTTATTCAACTTTAGGGTGAGATTGTTAGGATTGAAAGTCCTAGTGCATTGAAAGTTGTATAACGCATTTATAGAGTATAATTGTTTTATTCTAAAGCGTTGTAAAAATCCATTTGTTGTTATTGGGCTTAGGTTTGGTTGTAATGGGCCTTGGGTTTTTAGACCCAAGCCCTTAGTATTTAAAGGTTATTTGTTTTGGGTTAGGAGAGAGAAAGAATGGTCATTAGAAAGGTTTACACTTGCTTATCAGAAATTCTCTCTATAAACCTTAAACCCTTTACTGATAAATCTAATCATATGACCAGCAGTTGTGATTGAATCATTGCATATTATTGATTATTATCTTGTGATTGCACTGTATCTGGGATCTACAGGAACCCCATAGGGGATATGGGGGGCCATGGTCCCCCGCTTTTTTACACAAATACTATATATGTCTTATTAGAAACACATGAAGGTGGGTAGCTTAAGGGTTGTTCGGTTCATTTTCTGTTAAGACCTGTATGGATATATCTGTCTGAGTAGAATGGTTGTATGGATGTTAACAGATAAGTTGGTTTTCGGTTGTTGTGCTGAATAAACAGTCTGAATGTCAGAAACTACCATTTTATCCTCAGTCGTTATTTTTGTCTGAATAAAAATACTGAATGAATATTATAAGATTAAATTTGAATTTAGATAATATCATAAGATTAAACCTTGATTTTAAATAATATTATAAGATTAAAATTTAATGTATAAATATATTATATATAAGGTTGCATCTATTTTTTATTTTTATTTTTTTTTCTTAAATTTCCTATCACCTCACGTGTCTGCCAATAGATAATCCCCTTCCCCCTTGCCAAAGAAACCCTAAAAAAGGACCTGGATAAATCGGAAACGAAAATCAGGGTTGTGAGGAAGAAAATAAAAATCACCAACGAGTTGCTGCCATTGACATCGATGTAGCCAAAGTTATGGAAATAGTTTTTGAGCTTGGATAAATCAGTTACCTCTTGGCCGAAATGGCAGCCGGAGAGTTTTTTAAAGCAGTCGAAAGTGCCGACGGTTATTAACAAAAAATGTATATAACAAGAAAATTGGCGTACTGCAACAACTTGGTTATTAACAAACATGGATGTGTATTAAGAAAAAGTATTTAACAATTCAAGTTTGATAATAATTGAAAAGAATATATCGTTAAAATTCCTCAACATCATGGCTCAAAAGTGTAACACCCGGATTTTCGCTTAGTAAGTTTTCCATTCATCTCCAGCCATCTCTTCACCTTCCGTCTATCTTTTAGGGTGAATTATGTTGTTCTTTCGAGCCTTAAATCGACCCATGCGAAAATCTTGAGTTTTGGACATTTTTGGGCTTCGATACTTGTGGCGCGAGAGTGACTCGCGATAGTGACATGTGTCACTATCGCATGGCACAATCGCCGGAGGCCGCGAGAGTGCCCTCGCGATAGTGACTATGTCACTATCACGGGGCAAGGTCACCACCGAGGTCTGTTTGGTTAAAATTCGGATTTTTAGCCCCTTTCTCATTTCTAACTCACCCATTTCATTTAGTTATCTCCCTCTCAACCTCTCCCTCCCAAGAACCGAACCCTAACCCATTTTAGAGCTTTTCCCCTCTAAAGTAAGTGTTTCTTCATCATCTAGCTAGTGGGATCTTGAACCACAAAAACCTCCATCTTCATCTTCCTCCTCAAGGTCAACGACTGAGAGCTCAGGTTGAATGATTTATTGCATGGAGCATGTTTCTGAGTATAAAAGCATTCTATTGGGTGTCATGGGATGATTCGAAAGAATAAAAGGTATAAACCCACTTTGGAAAATGTTTTGTCTCGATCTAAATCATGTTGAAGTCATTTGGATGTGTTGGAGCATGGGTTGCATTATGTTGGGTCGTTTACGTTTAACTTCAACTTTATGATTTTCAACGTTGGGTCTTTGGGTTTGTTGAACTTATGGCTCGTTTGGATTTTGTTGGGTTATGGGGACACTTGTCCGTTTTATTAGCTCATTGTAGAGTGTTTGGTTATGATTTGCAATTATTGCATCTTATTTGGGAATTACATATTTTGAATGCTTTAGTTCATTCAATTTGATTCATGTAATGCTTCAGCCCGTTTGCTATGGATCCATTAGCACTTTTGTTATTTTGACGATGTGGGACGACTAGCCTCTGCACATCGTGGCACGTTAGGCATAGGATGGGATTGTAAGTCCTTCGTGCAACACGTTAGGCATATGATGGGATTATAAGTCCTTCGTGCATTATCTATGGGTGTATGCTGAAAGATGCTGAGCTCGATACTTTAATATTTGTCCAATGGTGGAACGCTAGTTAATCCCCATTGAGGCGTGGTTTGGCTTCTTCGGTATGGTGTAAGTCCTTCGTGCTATTATTTATGGGTGTATTCTGAAAAATGTTGAGCCCGATATTTTAATACCAGTTTAACGTAATGTGTGGCTTACTTTGTGCACGTCGCATTATGCGGAATCGGGTTTCCCCTGTCACCGAAAGGTCTTGTCTTTGGGCTGTCTTTATGTATTTGTTTTCGGTGACATTTTGCTTACATATGTACATTCTATGTTTATGGGTTGAGTATTAATCCCTACCCGTGTTTTGGGGTGTTTTGGGATATGAAGTATTATTTGCATTATCATAAATTGGCAGTCAATTTATATCCACGTTTTGCATCGAGTTATCCCTCTCTCTCTCTCTCTCTTATGCTATAATCATAGAAACTTGAGTTTATGCATATTTTGGTCGGTTGGTTTATAAAGCTTATTCAAATTTCATTATTCGAGCATTACCATTATTCTCGTTTGGATCAGGTGTTGGATTTCATTACTTCATGAAAGAATGTTTTGGCGTTGAGGCGTCCATTTATAAAATGCTTATTATTACTAAATGAGCTACTTTCTTATTTTCTTTAGTAACTCTTTTCAAAGGATCATGATTAAATGTTGCAATATTTTCCCTTACGTTTTCCTCTATAATCATGATATAAAACTTTTGAACTCACTAGGCGTTAGCCTAACCCTTTTTATTTTGTCGGCATGTGCTTCAGGTTCCATTCCGGGACTTATCTAGTGGCACTGAGATGAGATGAGTGCTAGTTGGTTATTCGAGGAAGTGGTTAGCTCGTTGAAGTCTTCCGCACTTACATTGGAGATAGCGATTGGCATTGGGTTGTAGTAACACTCGACTTTAGTCAGTCTTTATGTAGGACTTTATTTATCCGTTGATGGTTCAATTTAGAAATGTACTTCATTTATGGACTATTAGTAAGAGATTTTATTATCCTTGAGGGTATTGTAATAACCAGTTTCGAAATTTTGTTAATTTTGGAAGTTGGGGAAAAAAGTGTAAAGAGAATCAAAGTTCAGGGGGTTTATTGAAACATTGATTTTATAAACCTTAAATATCAGCTTTGAGATATTTTGAGCTCATACTGATAGTTTTTGAAAGAGTGAAAAGGAGAAAGAGTGAAAGAGAAAAGGCAGAGAGAAAGAAGAGAGAAAGAAGAAGAGATTTGTGAAGGAATCGTCCGGTTTGTCAAATAGATGTATGTTTTTAGCTTCATACTTCTATCTGCAAGTTATAGTCGGTAAATTGAAGTGTTAATCGAGCTTTTAACCGTGTATTTGATCGATTTAATCGATCAAAATAGTTCTGGGTTTAGAGCTGGGTAAACCGACTTCTGTTCTTGAGTAAGACCGGAAGATGATGCATCGGTCGTATGCTTAAGACCGAAGTGCTTAAGACCGAAGTGCTTAAGACCGAATTGTAGGTAAGACCGGATGTGGTTAGACCGGACATGTGTTCGACCGGTAGGAGTGTTCGACCAGACATATGTTCGATCGGAGGTCTGCTTGACCGGAAGGTCTGTTCGACCGGAGGTCTACTCGACCGAAGGTTTGTTCGACCTGTGGTGTGATTCGACCGATAGTTTTATAATTGGTCTAAGAGGTTTTTAATCAGTTTGGTTCTGATCGGGTTAAAAACAGTATATTTCAATTGATGATTCTTTTGAAAGAAAGAGAGTTAGTTGCAAGTTAGCTTACCTTTGTTTTAATACCATCGTAGGTGATGTTAATTGATAGAAGTCAGAGTTTAACTCAGAAGAATTAAAGGTGAGTCTTTCAACTAAATCTTTTATGATTTGAGCAGTTATTTATAAATGTGAGTTTTTATATACTACGCATTTATAATATGAAAAGTTAGTAGAATTATTTCAAATGATTGATTTAATTAGTTGGGCATGTTTATGCTCAGGGTATATAAACTTGTTTTATATACTGGCAGGACCAAATGTATGTATACATTTGAGTCAGAAGTTGACCTAAGTCGGGAAGTGTGACCCGCCTGCTCGTACCGGGGAGTGTGGCCCGTTTATGCTATTAGGGTGTGTCCCTAAAATAAGGCAGTGCGAGACAGACATACCGTCTTTGACGGGAATGTTGGTCAGTAGTTTAAAATACGCTTGCGAGCGTAGAAAGTGGTCCGTGATGGCCAGTAGATTGATTTATTTATGTAAAGTATAAATGTTTTAAAGTGATTTAAAGAGTAGGCATGTATTGAAATGTATGCAGTTATGTTTAAATGTTTTAATTAATATTTGAACTGTGTAGTAGTGATTGGAGGGGACTCACTAGACCTTTTGGTCTAACCCTCGCTGTTTCAAAACTTTAATCCTATTTCAGGTTATCGAAAGGGAGCAGATAAAGGAAAAGATAAGGTGTGAGCTTTAAGCAGGAGATAGAAGACTTCCTGCCATAGCTATTCTTTTGAGAAACTCAGTTGTGTAATAGTTGATAGTAAAGACATTGTATGCTTGGGACAGTAATTAGTAATAAATGTTATTTTATTATGTAATTAAATGTTCAGGTTGTTACAGGTATTTTTGAAAGTTTTTATTTAGTCGCTCTTTCCACATTTGAGGGTGTTACAAGTTGGTATCAAAGCTTAAGTTTGAGAGAATTAGGTGTTGATTTTGAATGCCTAGACTAAAGCTAGCGTAAATTTTAAGCGTTGAATGTGAGATCACACCATTAGGTACTTTAAGATTTGATGATTCGAGGTGAGTAGAGCCACTAGGAATGGGAATCACACCGAAAATGGCGAGGATGATCATGTACAGTACGTTCATAATAGCACCTGACTAGTGTTATGGTGAACCTACGAGTCACATGTGTATGCTTGAACTGCCTTGGTATGATAACTATTGGGGTAGTGAAATAGTTTCTATATGAGTAGCCATTAGAAGGAGTTGATGATTTTAGTCTTCGTCACTTGGAGTGACGGTAAGCATGGTGATTGCATTAAGTAAATTGTTTTGGGTCGAATTGATTGGTTGGATTAGAACTGTAGACATTGGGAACCAACGTATTTCGAGGAGAAATTATGAAGTGAACCTATGAAGTCTTTGATCTCTGCCTTAAGACGTTTGAGCATCCGGTTGACAATAGTGTGACTAAGGAATCGAAGAACATGGTTTCGAGGTTTTGAGTGCAGACCAAATTCATGCACGATATATATTTCTAAAATAAATTGCATCGAGTATTTCTCATGTTTCCAAAATCACCATGTGGATCATTCCACGAAATCTTGAAATGTTTAGCACACAAGTTTTAGACCATGATCTTAGACATGCATAAAATTATTTTATCTCATGTGGTTGCATGCTTTGTCGAGACTTCGGTTATTCTCATTTTCCTAACACTATTTCGAAGGTGGTAATGCTCGTATTTTTACGTTTCTTAGAGTTTTGGGCAAGTAACTACGGCTTAAGACCTTAATATTGGATCTCCTCCACGTATGTTAAGGTTTTAGACGAAGAGTTACCTTTCATTATTTTGATGTATGAGTTTTATTGAGAATTTTATTTATGGGGTTTTGTTGATTTGACGTGGAGATTTTATTAGCATCCAGGGGTGTTGTTTTTCCCTTTGGGTTTCGTATGAACAGTTTGTCTGCACATAGCAGGTATGCATATTTTATTGAGAATTTTCATCGCGGTGTTTTTAGCCAATGTTTTAGAACGATGAGAGAGTATTTTTATTTGGATTTGAACTCGAAAACGACATAATTTATTTCATGTTGTAACCAAGTGCATACGCATATCATCCTAGTAGCTTTGTGAAATAAGCGGTCGCATGCAAGTTTTGTTATGAAACTTTATTCCATGCCGCCTTGTGGCTAAAAGAAAGAAAACCTTGAGAGTTCGATTTTATGAACATGTTGTTTTAAGGGAGATTTCATTATCATGTGATTTATCTTTGGGTTTTATACAAATATCAATTATCATATACTTTTGTATTCGGACTAAGTTATACTGTGAAGTGTGAGTAATCATATAAAAGATTTATGTTATTTTAGATGGAACTTTTGTTCTGAACATATTTCAGTTATTGATTTTACTGTTAGGGATTTTCCTCAATGCATGAAATGAATTTCCGGTATGCATGTTGTCGTAGTTACCGCTTTGAGTAAGTATGTTTTATCTGTGCGGCCCAAAATTTGAATTCGATTTAAAAACTTATTTACGTTCCTTTTGTGTTGCTAAATTTGGGGAAAATGAACGGACGTAAGTGGGTCTTGTTGGGGATTTTACCCTCCGACGTTTTGTGTTCTTAAAGGAAAAGATTCTAAAGTGGAAGTTGTGAAATCCTATTGGGAGTTGTACAAAATTTTATTGCACATGTTATAGTGCGGAAAAATTATTTCATATGCAAAATATAAATTGACGTATGCTAGGACCATGGTAGTCCGTTTGAAAATTCTGTTGCGCATCTTTTGTTACTATTTTTATTAACCCGAGTATTGACCAAGCAAATATTGAAAGGGTTTTATATGCATGGCATTGGTGACCATTTTGCACGCCTACCAAGTAAACGGTAGTATATTTTACGTGTACAATTAATTATTGTGAGGATTTTACATTTGAGGATTTTATAAAATTTCAAATGGGCATGTTAATTGAAAACCTTGAACTCATTAGGGCTATGGATTTAAAACCCCTATCGTGAAAGAAGTTGCATTTGAGGGACTAGAGGAGTCCTTGGAATTTGACACGTCGGATGACCCGACTTGTAGTCAATCTGGAATTTGGGTTTCAATTTTGAGTCGGTTCACGTTTGAATAGTTGATGTAATAGATTCATATCTTCCCCGTTATCTCAGGGGTGGTCTATATGCTTCGGTTAACCTGCGAGATAAGGTCTTGTATGGTTCTAGGTATGGTTGGATTGGATTGGTCGGGTGGTCGGACCATTAGTCGTCATGTTATACGTTACTATGGTATCGTCTTGACGGGCTTGCATGAACAAGGGAATTATCGTGGTCCGTTGCTTGGAAATGTAGGATTAGAGATCTTAGTTCTTTGTTAAGTGTCAACCTTAATGCGACAATACTTCTAGAATGAAGTATTGGGCGGATGTCCACGTTGTCGATATTACCGTTTTAGTATTAGGCGTCGACTTGTTTCGTAAAGTCAATGGATCTGGAGTAATGTTAGCCTTTCAGTGGTAAAACTTAAAGGGGGATTTAATGTTGGTAACTAGGTTTTGATGAGTATGTGTTTCCTGGTGTGGTAAAGATCTTCTGAGGGAAATGGATCTGGAGTAATGTTAGCCTTTCAGTGGTAAAACTTAAAGGGGATTTAATGTTGGTAACTAGGTTTTGATGAGTATGTGTTTCCTGGTGTGGTAAAGATCTTCTGAGGGAATGTTTGAGGTTTAAGAATAGATCAAAATTTTACGATAGCCGGATCTACATTAACCAACTACCCGGAAGACGAATTAGTACGTCGTGGAAGGACGACCTTATCATGTCAGGATTGGATCATTAAGAATTTTGGGAAATTTTTGGGATTGATGACAATCGTTGGTTTGGGAGTTCAGAATCTCGTGAATCTAAGGTGTTCTGGTCGATGAGGAGTTGGGATCACAAACCTACCCTTGAGATAGTACGTGTCGTCTACGGTTGGGAGGCGACCGAGATCGCATGGTTGTGAATCGCTCCAATAAGGTTTGATGTTCACTCTAGTGTGAGTGTGTCATAGCAGGGTAGGTACGGGGTATGAATGTCTTCACATAATTCAGTGTGGCAGTTGCGATGGGAAGTCACCCGATGTTAGCCTAAGGACGAAGGGGCTAAAGACAACCCCTGGGGAAAGGAGGCAGTTGTTTTGAGGAAACATCAGCATTGAGAGCTATGCCATATTGTGTCTTCAGGGATCGAGAAAACCTTATTAGTGTTAAGGGTGGTAAGTGAATGCCTTGAAAGAGATCTAGATTTCGGGGACGAAATCATTCTAAGGTTGGGAGGATTGTAACACCCGGATTTTTGCTTAGTAAGTTTTCCGTTCATCTTCAGCCATCTCTTCACCTTCCGTCTATCTTTTAGGGTGAATTATGTTGTTCTTTCGAGCCTTAAATCGACCCATGCGAAAATCTCGAGTTTTGGACATTTTTAGGCTTCAGTACTTGTGGCGCGAGAGTGACTCGCGATAGTGACATGTGTCACTATCGCGTGGCACAATCGCCGGAGGCATACCACGCGCGGTACAATCTCCGCGAGAGTGCCCTCGCGATAGTGACAATGTCACTATCGCGTGGCAAGGTCGCCGTCGGGGTCTGTTTGGTTAAAATTCGGATTTTTAGCCCCTTTCTCATTTCTAACTCACCCATTTCATTTAGTTCTCTCCCTCTCAACCTCTCCCTCCCAAGAAATGAACCCTAACCCATTTTAGAGCTTTTCCCCTCTAAAGTAAGTGTTTCTTCATCATCAGCTAGTGGGATCTTTAACCACAAAAACCTCCATCTTCATCTTCCTCCTCAAGGTCAACGACTGAGAGCTCGGGTTGAAGAGTTGGATTGGGTGTCCTCGGAAAATCTCGTCATCTAGAATGGTAAGCTTTCTTGATATAATGTTATAAATGCTCCATTGATGTTTCCCTAGTATTTGGGTGCTCAAACCTCGGAACTGATGGTTTTTGGGGAAACTAGGGCTTTGACCTTGTTGGGGATTTTAGTAAATAAAGTTTGGGGAATGTTTCTGAATGGTTAAATATGGGTATTTATGGTTTGGAATGTATGGATCTAGGTTTTGGAAGCTTTCGGCTTGAGGATTCAAGTGCCCTTCAAAGGAGCTCGAGGGGAGGGGTAAAATCTAGATTTAGCCTAAATCTAGCAAGGTGAGTTCAAGTTGATTTGTGAAAACGGTGTACATACCAAAATACCTATTTTAAAGTGTTTACATGTTTTATATGGAATTGTTAACTGCTAATCATCTGATAAGTTTTGGTTATTTGGAAGTATTCAACTTTATAAACTTATAAAACACCCACATTTAGGATTTGAGCATTTTGATAAATAAATCATATATTTTGGGTATTTCAATGATTTATCGCATGGAGCATGTTTCTGAGTATAAAAGCATTCTATTGGGTGTCATGGGATGATTTGAAAGAATAAAAGGTATAAACCCACTTTGGAGAATGTTTTGTCCCGATCTAAATCATGTTGAAGTCATTTGGGTGTGTTGGAGCATGGGTTGCATTATTTTGGGTCGTTTACGTTTGACTTCAACTTTATGATTTTCAACGTTGGGTCTTTGGATTTGTTGAGCTTATGGCTCGTTTGGATTTTGTTGGGTTATGAGGACACTTGTCCGTTTTATTAGCTCATTGTAGAGCGTTTGGTTATGATTTGCAATTATTGCATCTTATTTGGGAATTACATGTTTTGAATGCTTTAGTTCATTCGTTTTGAGTCATGTAATGTTTCAGCCCGTTTGATATGGATTCATTAGCACTTTTGTTATTTTGACGATGTGGGACGACTAGCCTCTGCACATTGTGGCACGTTAGGCATAGGATGGGATTGTAAGTCCTTCGTGCGGCACGTTAGGCATAGGATGAGATTATAAGTCCTTCGTGAAGTATCTATGGGTGTATTCTGAAAGATGCTGAGCTCGATACTTTATTATTTGTCCAATGGTGGAACGCTAGTTAATCCCCATTGAGGCGCGGTTTGGCTTCTTCGGTATGGTGTAAGTCCTCCGTGCTATTATTTATGGGTGTATTCTGAAAGATGTTGAGCCCGATATTTTAATACCAGTTTAACGTAATGTGTGGCTTACTTTGTGCACGTCGCATTATGCGGAATCGGGTTTCCCCCGTCACCGAAAGGTGTTGTCTTTGGGTTGTCTTTATGTATTTGTTTTCGGTGACATTTTGCTTACATATGTTCATTCCATGTTTATGGGTTGAGTATTAATCCCTACCCGTGTTTTGGGGTGTTTTGGGATATGAAGTATTATTTGCATTATCATAAATTGGGAGTCAATTTATATCCACGTTTTGCGTCGAGTTATCTCTCTCTCTTATGATATAATCATAGAAACTTGAGTTTATGCATATTTTGGTCGGTTGGTTTATAAAGCTTATTCAAATTTCTTTATTCGAGCATTACCATTATTCTCGTTTGGATCAAGTGTTGGATTTCATTACTTCATGAAAGAATGTTTTGGCGTTGAGGCGTCCATTTATAAAATGCTTATTATTAGTAAATGAGCTACTTTCATATTTTCTTTAGTAACTCTTTTCAAAGGATCATGATTAAATGTTGCAATATTTTCCCTTACGTTTTCCTCTATAATCATGATATAAAACTTTTGAACTCACTAGGCGTTAGCCTAACCCTTTTTATTTTGTCGGCATGTGCTTCAGATTCCATTTCGGGACTTATCTAGCGGCACTGAGATGAGATGAGTGCTAGTTGGTTATTCGAGGAAGTGGTTATCTCGTTGAAGTCTTCCGCACTTACATTGGAGATAGCGATTGGCATTGGGTTATAGTAACATTCGACTTTAGTCAGTCTTTATGTAGGACTTTATTTATTCGTTGATGGTTCAATTTAGAAATGTACTTCATTTATGGACTATTAGTAAGAGATTTTATTATCCTTGAAGGTATTTTTGAAAGTTTTTATTTAGTCGCTCTTTCCACATTTCAGGGTGTTACAAAAAGCAACATCAACATCAATTGAGATTTTATCTTTGTGATACAACATAAATGGGATTTTATTGTGAATTTACCATATTCTCCCATGCATCACTTCCTTGCCATAACTTCTCAAACTTACACAACTTTTACAGGACTCTCGACATCAAAAATTAGACCATTTGAGTTTGTCCATCTCTTCTGAACTTAAGGTTTTGGCAAGCTTCAGTTTCCCCAACTCTTCGTTAAGTGACTTATCTATTAAGGTCTATTCATTATTTACTGGCTTTTTCCTTCAAAGACCTTTTGCTTCTGTAAGAAAATGAAGCATGGCAATGAATGGCAAGTGCTCCCTTCAATTTATGCTTGTCACTTATCATAGAATACATGTAGCACCTGCAAGTAGCATTGATCGATTTACAAAACGGAATAAATATAAGGGGTACTTCCACACACATTAATTTTAGCTTACATCTACCTTTGCTCACGTCGACTTCTTTTTGTATGCTTTCAATACTCAATAGAAACCTAAAACAAAGAATATAAGAGTCAAAGTTACCTAATCTTAAAAACAAAATGATAAAATGCAATTATTGAATCAAGAGTCACCTCCATTTTGTTGTCTGAAGGTAATGAGGTCAAAGTTACCTACTCAACAAAGCACCTACATGTTGTTGATCAAGACTAATGGAACATGATATGAACAAACAACATGCTCTCCTTTTCAGCAATGTAATGGTTATATGAGGCAAGTTTTCAACGTAAATACATACCTGGATAATTTTGCACATAAAGACATGTATGCATCATTTTCACCATAGTTGACTCCCTACCATATTTGTCCTACATATCCTAATTTGTGTCTCTTATAACATGTTCAGAATCTTGTTCTATAACAAACACCCACACATTTATAATAGGCCATTAGCTTATAGATACTATCAAACTCCTTGAATGTCTGAAGTTACTGAGGTCTCAAAGTAAATCCATATGCATCCCGGTTGATTCAATTCCCCAGCAATAATTAGATTTTTTTAAAAGTTACTAATTCCACTTCTTAAAAACTATTTAGCCTGTTACTGTACATTAATACAATTGCATTAAAAAAGATAATGTAATAGGTACTATGCTCTGTTTATTTGGTTTTATGATGCAAAAAGCTACAAGAAGCATATGAGATGATAAGCAGGAAGGTAACCTCGCTCAAGTTTTAGACAAATAAATACCACACATACTCGGTATATCCCTCGAAAGCAGGGTCTGATCAAGTTTCAGACATATCACTCCATAATTGACTCTCAGTCAAATTTGTGAATCAGGTGCCAGATTGCTCATAATTGAAGAAAGGGTTGGAAAACTGTACTTGACCATCCATATCATGTTATATAACAATCTGAACAAAAATAAGTTGACCCATAATTGCAAACTGTTTATTTGGCTTCAGAAGTGGCTATTGATGGTACAGGGGCTTTTAACACAGTTTAGTTGATTGAATTTCTTCATTTGCCATACAATATACAATCTATAAAAGTCAAATAAACACCCACAATGATAATAATAAAAACATAATAAAAACAAAGATATATGCATAGCATAAGTTCAAATGGAACCTAAAGCAGTATATATAAACTCAAAAGAAAGAATTTTAACCTATTAAAGTTTAGCCATTAATTGAAGTTAAAGGAATTCTTCAAGAATTTCCACAATAGAGTAAAGGAACTTTATAGCATCCGAATAAACTTTGACTTGCATGAACACCTTCAAAAGGCCCTTCAGGCACCAACTACCTTGATTCGTGAAGATCAAAATTATCACCCGCTTTTAACAAAGTTCTGCAAATTAGAACACCCATAAACCCAACCTAACTCATGTTACCTGCAAATGCAATCCCAACTTGAACATATAAATAATTAAAGTGCACTAAACATCGATTCTTGTTGGGTTTCTTATTTCTTTGTTCTTAAGAGAAATGGTAGACCTATGTTATTTCTTTATTGACTTTTTTGAACCTGCACTTTTGCCTTAGGATTGTCTTGGAATATTGCTTTGGCAACTTAATTACTTAAGCAAGCATTTGCATTGTGAAGAGATGCATTTTTGAACCATTATGTTTTTCCTAAAAAGTTAAAAAGTACCTATTTTGTATGAGTACCAGGAGTATATCATAGTTGAAAACAACTTCTCGCTCTATTTGAGTCACACTATACACAAACTGAACTCAGATTAACAAACACAAACTGAAATCAGACTAACAAACACAAATTGAAATCAGATTAAGAAACACAAACACAAACTGAAATCAGATTAACAAACACAAACACAAACCGAAATTGAAATCAAATTAACAAACAAAAATTGGAAGAACAAACCGAAACCGAAATCAAAAATCAGAAAAAACCCAAAGAAAAAACTAACAGAAATCGCTCTATTTGAGTTACAAACACATCGATTTCTGTTGGGTTTCTTTGGGAAGAAAGTATGTCTTCTAATGACAACCAAAAACCCAAAGAAAAACTAATGACTACACTGTACACAGACTGAAATCAGATTAAGAATCACAAACACAAACTAAAATCAGATTAACAAACACAAACCGAAACTGAAATCAAATTAACAAACAAAAACTGGAAGAACAAACCGAAACCGAAATCAGATTAAAGGAGAAGAACCATACCTTTGTGGAAGAACAAAGATCGTGCAATAGGAGAATAATGAAAACCCTATAACAAAAGGAGAAGAACCATACATTTGATTTGGGGAAGAACAAAGATCGAGCAATAGGAGAATAACGAAACTGAGAGGAAATAAAAAACCCTGCATCATGTGTGGCCTTGGAGTATGAATCGACGTTTAGGAAAACGAACATGCTCCTTGGTTTATGTAAAAGACGTGCAACTGTGAACATGATAAGGAAGGGATTTGTCAAAGTCATGCATGTTGTAGTTCATCACGAATTGACTGTAGCTATTTGGCAATGATTGAAAAACTACATCAATGGACAACTCCTTTCGTAAAGAAAAACCATGTCCTTCAAGACGCTCAATATGCCTAATCATTTTAAGCATATGAGTGCCCACGAGACTACCTTCGAACATTCTACAATGGAACAGTTTCTTGGATGTTTCGTACCTCTCATGTCCAGCTTGCTCTTGGAGTAGCAATTTTAGGTGTTCGATCATATCGAACACCCCCATGTTTTCATGTTGCTTCTGAAGATCAGGTTCCATGGTTATTAGCATTAGACATGAGACGTCCAAAGCATCCTTATCATGTTATTTAAAAGTGTCCCTTTCAGTTCTAGTAGCACTGGAATTAGGCTCTTCAGGGATTTGTTACTCCAAGACATACAGTTTCTTTTCAGCGTTGAGGACAATTCTCAAATTACGGTACCAATTGATGAAATTTGTTCCATTTAATTTTTCTTTCTCGAAAATCGACCGCAAAGTGTTTTTGTTTCTATTGTTGGTTTGTGTGATTGGTAATCTACAATAGAAAAGCAGAGTTCTTAGAGTCATGAAATTTTATTGTTTAATAAAGACTTTCATCAAACAAGCTCCCACTATTTTAATCAAAACAACAACCCTCTTTTATTGTTTCGGAAAACGTCATAAGCTTTCTAGCGGGCCAAGATCCATATTCTCATTATCGATTAATTTAACTTTAGTTAACCGATCAACCAATAATGTTTTAGGTAAGCAACAACATTGCTAATTACACGTCTATGTAACTCTTGGATAGTTAGGTGAATAACTTTATTTAAATTCATCATATGAATGTTCCCAACACATGCCTCCAAATCCCCAATCCTCTTATGCTTAATTTGGTTAAGTCTGACCCAAAATTGCTTGTAGGAATCCTATGCTTACCTTATCTTACTAAGATTTAAGAGAGTACCCAACTTTAGCATGACCCATTCTCGATGATCAAAGTCTTGACAAATGCCATATTTCGAAGGCATCTTAAACTTAATATTTTGGTGAAGGATTTTAGTTAGTTTGATTTTACCATTCTTTCTTTTGTAATAGATCATTTCCTCATAGTTTGATTTAACCGGAATCCAGATTGGAGGAGGATCACGAGGATCACTTGAATACCTTCCTTTCTTTGGCAGTTTAGACCTTTGTGACAAAACCGATTGAAATCTTACTATGATGTACTAAGACCTTATCACTCAAGATCGAGGTCCATTTTATATCTTAAATAAATACCAATTTTTATTTCATCAAAACTCATTTTGATTTGTAAAACTCCTTTTACTTATTATTTTATCATACTTTGTTTTAAAATGTTGTAACAAGTATCACATACATACAACCACGCATAATATATCAAAATATATATAAAGCGTAAAAATAAATGTGAGATGGTTATAGCCCCCCTATGCGATATTCATAGAGCCAAGTATGAATATCATTACATAAAATAAACTCTTATGGTTCTAAGTCTTCTCATCTTCATCATTTCATAATGCCTCCATCTCTTCCTTTCTTTTATACAAAATACTTTACATTTCAAACAAAGAAACCTCGAGTTACATTCGAGGGGATTGGATAAGAGGAGAATGTACAAAGAGAGTATATAGAGAAAGGCACGACATGCAAGTCGTATTTATCAAATATAACACATCCATGACTAAGGGCTATAACCATTCACCAAGCAAATCACATTATACATATTCGATCACATTGAAACATAAAACCGATTTGCAACACCACCGTATAAAAATAATACAAAATTCATACGATATAAAAAAAGGGTGACTCAAAGTTATTTGGAAAACTAACAAAAAGATACACATCTTTTATGTTTTAGGATTTCAAAGATCTAGAACCCTTATGGGTCGAAATTCAAGTCAAACCCATAGTGGATTCGATTTTCGAACAACATTGCAACCCTGTCGTAAAAAAAATCATAAACAATTCATACGAAGTCGAAATGATGCGATTCAAAAGCCTGTGGAAACCTAACAGAAAGCTCCACGTTTTTCATATTTTAAGTTTTCTTATATTCAGAATCTTTCTGGGACGAAAAAACCAAAACATTTATGAAACAAAAACATACAACAACAAAACAGTTTTAAAATGCATGCATGTCACAAAAAACCGAATTAGAGTTTCATAAGTAACTCTGATACCACTGTTGGGTTACGGGATCTCAAGCACATCGAAAAATAAAACCGTAACCCTCCAAGGACCCATACGAACCGGAATAACTCGGGTGTTTCGAAATTATACCTCATAGTTAACGAGACTTTGAATCACAACAACAAACAAAGGTCGATGCGTCCATGGTATCCACGCGAACAATCCGAATCCTTTGCCTTCTCATGATGCTAGTCGCGGTTTCAAAACTTAGAAAGAAAAGGTAGAAATAGTTGTAGGTGCTTTTGAGAAAGAATTTCAAGACTAACTCTTGCATAAAAGGTCATACATTTTATATGGATATGAGAGGCATGACATGAAAGCACCACCATCCCTACACATTACTTGAGTGTAGAAGTCTCCATGCACCAAAACTCATCTTTTCAAGACCATACCTAGCTATCTTTATTTATGTCTAACATAAATAATATCTGATTTTATTTAATCAGATTAAATCAATACAAATCAGATATAATAATTAAACGTTTTAATTACTAAAACTCCTTATTCGAATATGTTCAATACGTGTGACCCAATGGGTTATCGACATGTTGATAATAAATATAAATATCGTATTTATAGTTATAAACAATGAGCGGTATCTAGCAACACATCATCACACCCAAATGACGAGAATTGGTAATACAACAAATTATCAGTTTGTAATCAATTTTAGTGTACATATTTAATTTTTTTTGTCCTTGATGTCCAGATTGAACATGAGACATTGAATGTGTCATTCTCGTTATGTCTAATCTTTAGTTTCTTGATTCTCTAATATACTAATAAAAACAAAATTTGATATGTCATATCATTTATCTGAGCATGCATGCATTTCATTAGTATATATTTATCAAGGGGCCCAGAGACATCACTCCCGTCATAAAAGAGGGACACATCCTATCTCGATACATGCTAGTTCTACCATGTGATTATAACATACCCAACAATAATCATGTCACCCAGTTACGAAATGATTAGAACAAATGTCAAAATATATTACCCACACATAACAAACTCCATATTTCTCAAGTCAAAGAATTACATGTACATTGACCACATGAGAACACTTATGACACTCACATGACATCCAATGAAGTGTTCCCATAGCGAGTCACGTCCAATACACAAAATCTCCATTTTGTTCCCATATGCAATATCTCTATATGAATCCCTACGTATGTTAGTCATTATCATATTAATTCAACCTTAAAACCCAAAATAATTGTAACACCCGATTTTTTTAGTTTAGTACAATTTGGAGAGAAAAATAGCAAAAAAAAAAAGAAGAGACATTTGATATGCGACGTTGTGCCATTCCGATCATATCTTAAGCGTCTATGTATGGATTTAAGTGATTCAAGATCCTATGGAAATTTAATACACATAACTACAATCTTAGTGTTTTGAGTTTTTGCAAATTTGATTCGCATAAGATCTGAAACTAATGCAGAAGTTGGTAGAAAGATTGGATCTGATGGAAAGAAGAATAAAGAAATTAAAGGAGGCGTTATAAATAAAAACAAAGCAATGGCAAATTGGCAAGGGCGTTCATTTGTGTGTAGTAGGTCTAAGGATCAGTAGGTCTAAGGATCAAATTCTGTATAGAGCATACTCTGAGTTCATTCCTTTTTTTTATGTGAGAGTCGGCCCATGTAACAAACAGGCCCAACGGCCAGCCCACGTGTTAGATATGAATTGTATTCAAGATTAAATAAGGGTCTGTATTTTAATTGTCTAAAAGTTTGAGGGTTATGTTGTAAAGTCAACCAAGGTTGACTAGGTATAAATAGGTTCATGTCTTTGTTAGATTAGAAGTCACGCTCACAATTCAGAGAAAACAAGATTCGCACAGTAAGAGAACACACAGATAACTCACACCAAGTTAGATCTGTGGCACTCGTGAGATCTGTGACACTGTAATCTTGTGATATTAATCAAAATTACTTCTTGATAATTTGTGTGCACGATTATATGCTAGAATACTGGGATCACATTTGGTATCAGAGCTAAATCCGACATTTTTGAAAGAAATAGAGTTCGTAAACTGTTTTCTTGGGTTCTTGATGGAATTTTGAAATCAAAAGTGTTTTTGGTAAAATCTTTCATTGGAAAATGGTCGATTTATGTCTTAGAATGATTTTATGTGAGTTAATTTCATTGTTGAATTGATTTGGATCACTAATTTTGATTTTTGAAAACTTTTTGTTCGAACGAGTCGTACTTGCTGTTTGATCACAATTTTTAAATTTGGATGTATTTTTGTGCTAATCAATGGATTTGGATTGTGTCTTATACTAACTTGATTGCTTCTGTGAGTTTACAACTTCAAATTCGAAGATTTGAGTGGATTTTTGGACTAGATTTTGAATTTTAGGACTGATACTTGAAGAACTCACAAGATCTTAACATTTCGTATGAAGAACTTGCAGGACTAGATTTCGCATACAGAATTCGCATATATTTGTGTGATATTTTGTTTAAGAGCAGAATTCACATACTCCTTTGTACGAAAAGAGAGAATTCGCATATGTCCCTGATGCGAAAAGCTTGTTTTTAAAATTTTAAGGACAGAATTCGCACTTGCTTTTATGCGAATTGTGAAGAATTCGCACATAGTGTGATGCGAATTGTGAAGAATTCGCACATAGTGTGATACGAAATGTGAGGAATTCGCATATGTGCTTTATACGAATTCTTGAAGATTTCGCATAAGTTTTTGAAATTTTTTTCTAAGTCCAGATTTCATATCGATGCGAAAAGTTTTGAAATTGAAATTTTTTTTCTAAGTGAAGAATTCGCATCATCCTGCGATACGAAGTCCTTGAGCGAAAAGTTTAATTTCTCAAATTTTTTCTAAGAAAATAATTTGCATAAGAGACTCATACGAATTGCAAATAATTCGCATATAGCTATATACGAATTCTTAGAATTCGCATACAGGTTCATGCGAATTGTGGTGTTTTTTGGTATCTCTAGTGTGCGAATTGTGGACTTGTGCAAATTCTAATTTCTTTTATACGAATTCCTGGTGTTACACGAATTCTATCACTATCTTTCATACGAATTGTTCTTTGATATATTGCATACGAATTCTATACTTAAGAGTTTTTGGAAAATTCATTTTCTGAAAAATTTTAAGTTATGCATTTATTTTGTCGGACTAACGATCAATTCTAACTAAAAAAATTTGCAGATTATCACACTTATCAAAATGTCGGAGAGTATTCCCAGTGGAAAAGGAGGATGACTCGGTTTCTGAATCACAAAAATCGTGATTATATGAAATTAATCATTGATGGACCAGTGGAACCTGTGGTAACTATACCAGGACAAGCTGCTACCGATACTTCTCCGGAAATTCCATTAAGATATGTGCCTAAGCCATATCAATATTACAGTGAAAGGGAGAAGGAGTTGGCCAAGATTGATGAGGAAGCTCTCATATACCTCACCATGGTTATTCCCAACGATATCTACAATTGAGTAGGTAGTCATGAATCTGCAAAATCCATGTGGGATGAGCTTGAAAGGCAGTTCCATGGCACTGAAAGGTCCATTCAAGCCAAGTTGAACCAGAGCATAAATGCTTATGAAGGTTTTCACGCAAAGGAAGGAGAAGCTTTAATAGACACGTACAACCGTTTCAATATAATCTTGAATGACCTGAGGATAAATGGGATGAACAAGTCTATTTCTGAGATAAACTACAAGTTCATCAAGAACCTTAACCCAGAATGGAAAAGCTACGCGATCAATCTCCAGATGACCAAGAACATGGCTCCGGAGGACGTGAATGACATCTTCTTAACTCTCTCACAACATGAGGACGAAGTTAAACTATTGAATGAAGAGAAGAAGATAGTCAAAGATTTGCTAGCTCTGTTATCTGAAAGAAAGAAGGGTTCCAGTTCTAAGACTGTTTCTACTTCAAAGTCAAAGTCAAAGTCAAAGAAGTCTAAAGCTTTTCTTACTGAGCTGAGCCAATCTAGTTCTGAGTCATCATCTGATGAAGTTGAGTTACACTCTGATGATGATATTCAGAGATTTGCTGACAACCTTGACCTCATCACCAAACAGTTTCACAAAAGTTTTGGGAAGAAGAGATACTCGTCAAAGCCTAAGTATGAAGGGTATAGAAAGGAAAGGGCAGAGAAATACAAACCCATGTTTGGAAATAGAGAAGAAAAGAGAAAAGAGAAGAGAAGAAGGAAGAAAAGAAAGAAGAAAAGATTGACCCAAAACCTGGTAGGTGCTTTAACTGTGGTAAACTTGACCACTTTTCTAAGGATTGCAAGTTCAATAGGGTAAAGAATTCTGAGTATTATGCTAAGAAGTCACTGCTTGCAAAGAAGCAAGAAGAGGGAAAAGAATTAATGGCTGAAGAGGAAAACTGGTTCTATCAAAGCTCGGATGATGAATCAACTCATTTCAAGCAAGTTTGTATGATGGAAAATATAGATGAGCATGTTGAAGCCTCTTCTGACCAATCCAATGGTGACTCCGAGGTAAGTACTAATTTTGAAAACTTTGAACTTGTTGAATCATTAATGGCATAGATCCAGAATATGGAAAAAGAGTTCGAATCTTTAAAAGGTAAACTTAGCTATGAACGACAAACAATGATGAGTTTTTGTGATGAGAAAGCATTATTGAAAGTTGTCGTTGAGGACAAGGAATCTGAAAAGGATGCTCTAAAGAAAGAAAGAGAAGTTTTAAAAGCAAAGATTTTGGAACTTGAGAGAGACTTAGTTAATTTAAATTCTGAAAAGGGTGAATTTAAAATTAAATTTGAAGCTTGATTTCAGGAACGAAAAGCCTATTGTAAGATTAAACAACTGGAAGACCTAAATCTGAAAAGATGACAGACTGAGCAAACATTAAATCTGTTGACAAACAAACTCCAAGATGTCAGATTTTATAACGCTAAAACGGGATTGGGTTTAACTGAAAATGATGTTTTGAAGAAAGCCCCTAAAAACTTATAAAATTTTGATAAATTGGGCTCAAAAGTAAAGAAAATCCCGGATATTCGTGACACGTTTGTTAAGGCTGAAACTCCTAAGTCTGATACTTCATGTAAAGGTAAAGAGGTGATGGATGAAGATATGTCTAGTTGTGCTGATTCTTAAACCAGTTTTAAATTTGTTGGGTTTAAATACAATGATTTAAACAAAAGCTATAAAAATAGAAAACTTGAATTTGTTGAATTTGAATCATTGTTTTCAACACCATCTTCAACTGAATCAGCCAATGATGACACAGACATTCTTGAGACTGAATGTCAGTATGATGAATATGAATCGGACACTGATGTTGGTACTCAGACTCCTATATCTGAATATGTTACTTCTGAATCTTCAAGTGAAGTTAAGATGGAAGATAATTCAAATGCCATGAATTCTAGCATTAAAAAAGAGTTTGTAAACAAATGACTGAGGAGATTTTTGATGACATGATTAATTCCTCAGTTCCTGTTCCTATCTTAAAGAAGGTTGAATCCAACTCTGTGATTGATCAAACATCAGATTTTGAGAAACAAATCAAAGATTTACAAAAGACTCTTAAGGAATTAGAGGATGAAAATTGTGATCTTAGATTTAAGCTGGATAAATCTTTTGAAGAAAACAAAGAGCTTTGTAAAGAGCTAAATGATTTGAAAAATGATTTGTTCAAAAAGAGTTTATCTGATAAAAAGATGTTTGATGATCAAAAGTGGAATGTGTGTTCTAATCCAAAGTTTGAAACTTCAACAAAGCCTTCAGTTGTTTACTCTAAATGTCCTGAATATTTACCAAGCATTTATGAAAAAGGCGAGACTTCTGGAATTTTGAAAAAGAGTTCATCCTTGAAGAAGAAAACTAAAAAAGTTTATTTTCATGTTTCAGATCTGAATAAAGATATTGGTAAGGAGAATGGAGAATGGATAAAGAAAGAAAGTGAAAACAAAGTTTGTAAGGATGGTGGAAATGATTGTACTGTCAATGATAGTGTTGCTTTGAATTGTAAAAGTTCAAACGATAATAAATGTCAAAGTTGTTTGTATAATTGTACGTATTTTGATAAATCAAAGATGTTGACATTTGCTCGTAAGAACTTAATTTGCAAACACTGTGGTGACAATGCATTTTCACTATACTCCATTCCTCCTAAGCCAAAAGCTGTTAAAAGAGCATCTAAACCTAAAACTGAATCCAAGTCCTCAACACAACAAATTAAAGTATTTCAAGTTAAGCCTGTTAATCTTTCTAGAAAAAAGAAATTTCATGATCTGAATGTTAAAATGATTTGAAAATGGGTAACAAAGCCTAGATATGAATGGAGAGTTAAGGCTAATGTAGATGATATGAAGAAATTGCTTGATGCTAACAATAAAGGACCTATCTGGATATGGGTACCTAAAAAGAAGTGATTTGTTCCTTTTGCAGGCCTGTTATTTGTGGTTTGTTGACTCCGGATGCTCTAGACATATGACAGGATATAAGCATTTACTGCACACTTATGTTGAAGAACCTGCAGGAACAGTCAGCTTTGCAAATTCTAAGCTTCATGGAATCATCAGAGGATACAGTTCACTAAAGAGCGGCACTTTAACCATAAAGAAAGTATTGTACGTGGAATGACTCGATCATAACTTGTTCAGTACCAGTCATTTCTGCAACAGTCAGTATCAAGTTCGATTTACAATCAATCATTGTTTCATTGAAGACTCGGACGGTTATGAGATTTTTAGAGCTGAACGCTATGGTAAACTTTCCAACGCTTTCGGCTACACGTTATGTATGCTTACTTGCAAAAGCATCGAAAGCTCAAAGTTGGATATGGCATAGACGCTTGTCTCATCAGAACTTCAAAGCTATTGATCAGTTAGCGAGACAAGGAATTATCAAAGGTCTACCTGAGATGATGTTTGAGAAAGATTCACTTTGTCCCGCATGTGAGATGGGGAAGATGAAACGAAGTTCACACAAATCAAGGACTGAATCTTCTTGTTCAACACCTCTGGAATTAATTCATATGAACCTTTGCAGACCCATGCGTACTCAGTCTATTAACGACAAAAAGTACATTCTTGTAATGATAGACGAGTACTCAAGGTATACTTGGTTGGAATTTATGCGAAAAATCTGATGCACCAGATCTGATCATTGCCTTCATCAAGAAAATCCAAGTTCGTCTTCAATTGCCAATTAAGTCATTGCATAGTGTCAACGACACAGAGTTCAAAAATGATACTCTTCAAAGTTATCTCACGTCCGTTGGGATTTCTCACAATTTCTCTGATGCCTACACCCCACAACAAAATGGCGTAGTCAAAAGAAAGAATCAAACTTTGGTCGAAACTGCAAGAACAATGTTGGCATACTCTGGTCTACCAATGTATATTTGGACTGAAGTCGTTGCCACCGCTTGTTTCACCCAAAATCGGACGATTATGGTTAAAAGATTTAATAAAACAGCGTATGAACTAATTAATAAGCGAAAACCGAACATTAAATTTTTGTGTGTCTTTGGTTGCAGGTGTTATAAACTAAATGACCGTGATAACCTTGGGAAGTTTGACAAGAAAGCTGACGAAGGCTACTTTGTGGGATACTCCTTACTATCTAAATCCAGTCGTGTATATAACAGACGAACCAAGTGTATCATGGAAAGCGTGAACGAGTCATTTGATGAAAATACTACGTTGACTTCTGAACACAACAGTTCAGAACTCAAGCTTAAGGACAAGGCTTCTATTGAAAGCATAATAGAACCCAAATCTACACAGACTAAGTCTTCTAACTCATCAACTGTTATATTTGAGTTAGATTTATTATTTCTTGATGCTTTTATGGACATATGTGCAGATTTTGACAAATTCGACGCATCCGCATCTACTTCAGAGGTCCCAGTGGTTACTGAAGATATATCTGGACCTTCTGAACCAGTTACTACAACAACCTCTTCAAGTACATCTACACCGATTGTTTATGAAAATACTAATACTGATTTTGCTTTTGCAGATACAAATTTTGGGCGAGAAGTCCTGAGCACTTCCTCTGTCGCTCCAGAATTGCCTGATTCAGAAACACCTGTACAAGATGTTCCATCTACATCAGAGGTTGTACCTGCTATTGTTGATGAATACAATGACCAAAATACCCAAATATATGTTCAACCGCTTCCAAGCACAACATTTTGGACGAAAGATCACCCCCTACACAATAGTATAGGCAACGTACACAGTGGTGTCAAGACGCGTGCAACATCCGCAAACTTCTGTTTATACTCAAGTTTCCTTAGTTCCTTAGAGCCAAAAAAGGTTTCTGAAGCTTTGCACGATCCCGATTGGAGTCTAGCAATGCAAGACGAGCTTCTACAATTTGAAAGGAATAAGGTATGGCGGTTGATCTCACTACCGAAAGGTAAATCTGTGATAGGCACAAAGTGGGTTTTTAGGAACAAAAGGGATGAGGTTGGAGTAGTAGTAAGGAACAAAGCTCGCCTGGTAGCAAAGGGTTATTGTCAACAGGAAGGCATCGACTACGATGAGACGTTTGCCCAAGTAGCACGGATCGAGGCCATCAGAATCTTCTTATCCTATGCAGCACATAAGAACTTTACTGTCTATCAAATGGATGTAAAGTCAGCATTCTTAAATGGTATTCTGTATGAGGAAGTCTACGTGGCTCAACCTGATGGTTTCACTGATCCGAATCACCCTGATCATGTCTACGTACTAGACAAAGTGCTATATGGTTTAAAACAGGCACCACGAGCTTGGTATGAAACTCTTACTCAGTTCCTACTCACCTCTGGTTTCAAAAAGGGTACACTTGATACAACCCTGTTCCTTAAAAAGCAAGGTGAGGATTTAATACTAATACAGATTTATGTAGACGATATTATATTTGGGTCTACTAATCCTAAATTTTGCAAGAACTTCTCAAAAATCATGGAGTCTCGGTTTGAAATGTCCATGATGGGTGATTTAACATTTTTTCTTGGACTTCAAGTCAAACAGTCACCCGGAGGTATTTTCATAGACCAATAAAAATACATACGAGACATACTGAAAAAGTATAATATGACTGATAGTTCGGTAATGAAAACGCCTATGCCCACCAGAACACTTTAAGACGCAGATTTGTCCGGAAAATCTGTTGATCAAAAAGTATACCAAAGCATGATTGGATCATTACTGTATCTAACAGCTAGCAGACCTGATATAATGTTTGCTACATCCATCTGTGCTAGGTATCAAGCAAATCCTAAGGAATCTCACCTGATCACCATTAAAAGAATACTTAGATACCTTAAAGGCATTCTCGAGTTAGGCCTTTGGTATCCTAAGGATTCTGGTTTTGATTTAACTACCTTTACGGATGTTGATCATGCATGTTGCAAACTGGATAGAAAGAGCACTTCTGGATCATGTCAATTCCTAGGAGATAAGCTTGTCAGCTGGACTTCCAAGAAACAAAAGTGTGTTTCTACATCCACCGCTGAGGCAGAATATGTAGTTGCCACTAGCTGCTGTTCGCAAGTCCTCTGGATGAAGACTCTGTTGAAGGATTTTGGATATTCCTACAAGTGAGTCCCAATTTATTGTGATTCCAAGAGCGCAATCACCATAACAGCTAATCCAGTTCAACACTCAAAGACCAAACACATTGACGTACGTTATCACTTTATCAAAGATCATGTGGAAAAGGGTGACATCGAAATGCATTTTGTTCAAACAGACTACCAATTAGTTGATCTTTTCACCAAGTCGTTAGATGAAAAACGATTCGCATTCTTAATCAGCAAGTTAGGTATGTTGAATATGTATGCTTGAAGGTTAGTCCATGATCTAAGGGGGAGTGTATCTTAGTCTTTGATCAAATTGCATGTGTCTTTGGATTTCATGAACAGTTCCTAATATTCATCGCTTACTGACTAAAGCGGAATCATTTCTACAATGATTACCAATATCTTTTATTTTGAAGGATCATCTCAAGTGACTATGGCTTCTGGATAATTCAGTTCAGAACCCGTTCTCAAAAGTTTTTCTTCTGCAGGATGTTTAACAGATAACATATTTCACAAGAAAATTTTTCTTTGAGGGGGAGTTAACAAGATTTTCACTGTTATATTTTTTAGGGGGAGATGATAAAAAGTTAGTTATACTTTGATTGTCATATTTTTCTAATAAGTTGACTTTTTATAGATATCTAGGGGGAGCATATCTGATGTTTTGTCAAGGATGCTTACAAGATGATATTCATTTTAGGAGTTGAGAATTTCTACGCTAAAGGTATACATATCTAAATTCTTAAACTCTATCACTTGTTGAAAGACGAACAACTTTCGCTTGTGAAAATTGTTTTCTTAAATGTTCAAACCACTTCTTATTCTTAAATTGTTTTCATGAATTGAGAAGTGTGATTTTAAATGACTTTCATTTGGATACTTTGATGACTAACCGACCGTGTGTTTCCAAAAGATTAATACTTGTGTATTATCTTGTCTATATACTGTCAAGTATTCCTACACACATAGGTTCAGTACATTTTTCCTGACTTTGTTATTACCATGTCTCAAAAGAAAAATCTTTTGATGGTAATACTCCCATTTGTACTCTAAATTGTTTGAGATCAGACGTCATTTCTATCTTAAATGCACTTTCATTGTAACATTGTTTATATCTTGTTCATATAAACAAACATTCGTTCTTTGGGATCCCAAATTATTATTCTTCATGAATTATTTGATCTGATTTTATCATTGTCAGATTGTCAAAACATTTCTATTCATTTCATGATATTCATTCATTCAAACTGTTTTGAGATATCTTAAATGCTTAAAATGCTCAGATTTCATTCTTATTTTTTGATGAGCATACATACACTAACTATGATATATTGTGCTTATTTGTCAAGATAATCATTGAGCAACACATTCTTTTTAGGAAAATTTACATGGGATTAAGTGTGAGTGCTTAAATGACTCCATGGATTCATGTTAACCAGTGTTTCCTACCCCGGAAGTAATCCTTGAATGATTGAGGGGAGAGGGGTTAAAAGAATTGAGTGTGGGAGTGTGTTGAGGTAAAATGTGAAAGAGAGTTTGGTTAGAAGTGAGCTCAAATGTTTAAAAGAAAGAGGGTGAAAGATCAGAGTAAAAGAAAATTAAACTCTGCACCAAAACTTTTTATGAGTCGGACAGGCGCATAATCTGTTGTTTCACAATTCTTCGTAAACGACATTGAAATAGGCAATTAGCCCATGCTAACTCTTGCATTAAAACCCCACCAGTTACTCATTCTTTTCTCAACAAAAGAATGTTTCATATTTTCTGGGGAAGCAGCATATAATCTATCTGATCATTATTCGGATGATTCGGATATTGAAAAAGAAGGAAAATTGCCCTACATTCGACCCTTTCTTATGCGCATTGAGTCTATGTCAAACTATTGATGTCTCAATGGTTTACATATTTGAGCCTATGAAACCAATCATTGTGCTTAATTCTTTCATACGCAAGCACGTACACACAGAAAATTCATTTTTTTGTTCGAATGTTCATAGATTAACCTTGTATTTTTCAATGATTGAATGGAAGTCCTGGGGAGTGAACATCACCCAAGCTCCTTATATAGTACATCCGTTGTACTCAGTAACTTTGTGTTACTAACAAACATTCTAACTGATTCATCTGTTGATTCAGGGTTATCATTCTTAATTTGTCTGAATTTGAAAAGATTCGGATAAATATATTTTATGAATTGACGGCAAACTATCAGATCAGATCAGACTGAGATTGCATGTTTTTCCTACTTGGGGGAGATTGTTCATATTCTATCAAAGGGGGAGATTGTTTTTGTTCCTCATGAAGAATGTGCTTATCTGATCATACTGGGGAGATAAGTCAATAACAGAACTGACCTTGAAAAGTTTTGATGATTCTGATTCTCACAGTTCATCAAAAAGGGGGAGATAGTTCGGGATTTCAAAGTCAGATTTAATTCAAAGCGAAAGTCAAGCAAGAAGTGACAAAGTGAAAGAAATAAAGTCAAGTGATAAAGTGGAAGATTAATCGAGAATTGAAAGTCAGAAAGTTAGCAAGGGGAGAATGTCAAAGAAAATGTAGTTTTGTTATTAAAAGAAAGAGAATGAAGAAAGCGTTAAAGTCCTACTCATAGCAAAATCAAAGAGGGATATTAATTTGAAGATGACAAAGTTCAATCAAAGCTTCAAAGAATTGAAGATATCAAAGGTGTGAAAGACTGTTTGCTGAAGATTTTTCTGAAGAAAGAAGACCTGAAGATAATTGTCAAAAAAATTTAATCTTGAATCCAAAGGGGGAGATTGTTATATATGAATTGTATTCAAGATTAAACAAGGGTCTGTATTGTAATTGTCTAAAAGTTTGAGGGTTATGTTGTAAAGTCAACCAAGGTTGACTAGGTATAAATAGGTTCGTGTCTTTGTTAGATTATAAGTCACGCTCACAATTCAGAGAAAAAAAGATTCGCACAATCAGAGAACACACAGAGAACTCACACCAAGTTAGATCTGTGGCACTCGTGAGATCTGTGACACTGTAATCTTGTGATATTAATCAAAATGACTTCTTGATAATATGTGTGCACGATTATATGCTAGAATACTGGGATCACACCACGGACAACAAGCCAAACGGACAACCTGCAAGAAATCGCCTAATTCCTTAGTATAGGCATAGGGCATTTTTTATACAAAGAACTAAACCCATATTAGGTTTTAGAATGGTTCTGCAGCCAGCAGCTGAAGCTGCAATATTTCATGTTTTCTTTAGAAGAGTGTATATATATATATATATATATATATATCAAATACATTTGATTTGATTCAATACTAACAACGATTAAAGATCTGAGTTGAGGATTTTAATGGAGATGTAAGACTAGCTATTTAAAGGGAGATTGAAGAGAATTAAAGTTTCTTGATGATTTGTGCTTTTTAGAAATTGAAAGGTATGAACTCCTCAACCCATTAATCTAAGGCTTCTCTAATTTTTGGGTAGAAATTTGAGGTTCTTGAAATATTATAATTTTGATGATATTAAAGTTATTTGTTGGAAGAAATATCTTATATGGTAAATAGTGGGTTTGTTACTATTTTGCAATAATGGAAGAATTTACTTTTGGTGATAAGTTCATTTAGGTTTTAAGGATTTCAAATTTGAAAGTTCAAATTTTATAGCTTTTAAATCGGTTTTGATGAATTAATCTATAAGGAGTATGGATTAAATGGTTTTATATAATTTGAAGTTGATATGGTTTATTTTTAGATGTTGTCTAGATATTGTAAAAATCAGAATAAATCGCTCGTAGATTGTTTTGAGGCGTGTAATACGTCTATGGAACCGTTGAGATGTCCTTTACAAACCGTATGTTTTAAGGAAGAACTTATTCGGAGTGTAAGTATGCCAAAAATCAAGTTTTTTAGGACATCACTGTTTCATGACGGGATTAAGTAAATCGTCTTCAAATATTCGTATAAAATTGATTTTTAATCTGTTGGGGTGATTCTTAATTGATCTTTATAGTCAATGGTGTTATTGAGCTATTGGCTCGACTTTTACTTGGGATGAGTCTTGGGGGACATTTGTACGATTTAATTTTTGCTCAATATCGGACTTTTGGAGTTATATGCAGTTTTGTCATATTTATTTTTAAGTTACATGTTTTGAGTGTGTGGTCATTCATTTGGAGTCATGTAATTTAGACTGTAATTCATTGGATCCATAGGCATAAGAGTCAGTCAGTTGATTTAATAGGGAACTTTATTCCTATGGTTAACGGGCACTCGGGGTATAGATCGTGGGTGGTTGAACTCGGTGTCCGTTCATTATGGCTAGACATGGGGCCTTAATTGTTGGGAACTCGTGCTATAGATCGTGGGTGGTTGAATGCGATAACCTTGTGCCCCATGACACTTAAATTCTAGAAAGTGAATTCTTCTTAGACCATTGGGAGCTCGAGGTATAGATCGTGGGTGGTTGAACTCGATAACCTTGGTGTTGTGATAGAAGCGGTGAGTCCTTCTTAGACCATTGGGAGCTCGAGGTGTTGGGAACTGAAGAATTGCTAAGTACAGTTAATGCTGCTAGAAGAACAGGGTTACTACTTCTGAGATTACTACTTCTGAGGTTAATGCTGCCAGTTGAAGTTAATGCTGTTGAACAATATTAATGTTGCTCTTCGAGATTAATACTGCTGGAAGAAGTTACTACTGCTATGCAAATTTAGTACTGCTAGTAGTTAGTACTGCTGAACTTAATACTGCTCAAAGTATTAATATTGTTGAAGACTTAGTGCTGCTTATGAGATAGTCAAGATTCATGCAGAAGATTATGGAAAGCTTGAAGATAAAGATGGAAGATTATTCTGAAGATCTTTTATTATTTTGTAATTATCTTTATCTTCAGTATATTTATAGAATAGTTTGTTTCTTTAGTTGTAACAATTATTGATTCTGAGTTGTAGCTTTTATAGAGAGAATCAACCTCAAGGTTAGATCCCTAATTCTAGAGAAGTAGAATTCGTATTGGTGAGTCTGTTCATCAATATTGAGGTTGTGTGTAAAAGCTTGTGACTTTTAATCATTCAATAAAGAGTTTACAAGTTGTGATTTTGATTCACTGTTTCATTGTTTTTCTGAATATTAAGGTGCCATTCCGCGGCTTCTTTACTATTGTTTTCTGAGAGGTTTATTCTTGTTAAGAATTTAAGATCCTGACAAGTGGTATCAGAGCTTGTATTCTCAGAAATCTTATTCATCATGGAAAACGCAGTTGAATCAAACAGTACCCTGGTCTCAAAGGTCCCAATGCTTAGATCCAATGAATTCGACATGTGGAAGATTAGAATAAAGCAATACATTCTTCTCACTGATTACTCTATGTGGGACATAATTGAGAATGGCCCATCTGATGCAGGAAAGATTGGTGCAGATGGAAAGAGAACTCCACCAAAGACAGATGCAGAAAGAAAGACAAGGCAGACAGAGATGAAAGCCTTGAGCACTCTGCTCTTGGTCATTCCCAATGAATATCAACACCAATTCTGCAGTTGCACTGATGCACAGATGCTCTGGAATGCTCTAGAGAAGAGATTCTCAGGTACCAAAAGTACCAAGAGAAATCAGAAGGCTATATTGAAGCAACAATATGAGAACTTTATGTCAACCAAGAATGAGTCCATGACTTAAACTTTTGACAGGTTTAACAAGCTAATTGGTGAACTAGCTACTGTGGGAGTACAAATTGATCAAGATAATCTAAACATGAAGTTCTTAAGGTCCCTGGGTGATGAATGGACCATGTATACTGTCTCTTTCAGACAGAATGATCAACTGGAAGAAAAGGAACTTGATGATCTATACAATGATCTAAGAGTTTTTGAATCTGAGGTAGAGGCTAAGAAGAAGCCTTCTGGGTATGTTCACAATGTTGCACTCCTATCAGCATCAATTGATTCTACTTCCAACCCTGAATCAGTTAGTGCTGCTAATGGAGCAAATCAAGAGAAAGGCACTGAATCTGTGTTTGAAGCCTTTCTGTCCAGTCATGGAAACTCTTCTCTAATTAATGATGACTTGGAACAACTCCATCCAGATGATCTTGAAGAGATGGACATTAAATGGCAGATGGTCATGCTCTCTATGAGAGTAAAGAAGTTCATCAAGAGAACTGGGAGGAACAACTTCTCCCAAAGAAGAGAAGATGGAGCAGGTTTTGACAAGTCAAAGGTGGAATGCTATAAATGTCACCAGAAGGGACACTTTGCTAGGGAATGCAGAAGTGGAGTGTCTCACAACAACAACCACCAACAAGCACAGTCTGGAAGCTTCAATAATAACAGAAACTCTGCACAAGCCTAGTCTCTCAACAAGGTATGTGGTTTGATTGGAGTGATCAAGCAGAAGAGGCTATCCAAAACCAAGCTCTAATGGCAGAGGTGTCTGATCTCCCAACAGAGGTAACTTCTAATCTTTGTTCTCATAATTGCATTAACACTGTTAAAAGGTACAGGGATCACAACCAGAACATGAGTGATGACCTTAAGAGATTAGAAAAGGACATAAAAGATTATGTGAGGATTGTTGAGAGGTTTGAAGATCAGATTAAGAGTTTTCAAGCCAATGAGCTTCAACATTCATATGACACAAACTACTGGAAGTGGGAGAAGAATGACCTAGAACTCCAACTAACCAAATCTAAAGAGGAGAGTGATAAGTTAAGAGGAGAGTTATCTAAAGTCAAGTTAGATGTAGAAAAGTTTTCCAATGCTTCTAGAGCAATGGACTCTTTACTACAAACTCAGATTCATGATAAACTGAGAAGAGGAATAGGGTACAATACCACACCACCACCCTACAACAACAACTACATCCTTCCTAGTTCAGACTTGTTAGAGACAAAGGATAGGAAGGACCTGCCTGAGGGAGACACTGAGATAGATCCCTTAGATGAAGTAGTTGTTGAGGATAAAACTGAGAAAGAAACTGTCAAGAATAAGGACAACACTGTGAGTGGTGAGATTCCTATAGAAAACCACATAATTACCAATGAGGGATGTGGAAAGCATTGGGTCAAGTCCAATGAGATAGAGAAGACTGAGGGAAAAACCAAGAAGGTTCATTATAAACAGACCACTGTTGTGAACCCTATCCCTTGCAAACAGTGTTCATGCAATAAATCTGAGCCCCAAAAACATGATAAACCAAGGGGAAATCAGAGAAACTGGAATAATCAGTGGGCACAAAAACAAGGGGTTGATCTGAGTAAAATCAATAGACTAAAACCATGTTTTATTTGTGGAAAGCTTAATCACATTGCCAAATACTGCTATTTCAATCCTATGAACCAAAGGCTGAACTTTCAGAGACCTACTCAAAAACCCTTTGGTTATAGGAAGAAAGAAAAGAACCATGTGGCTAAGAAAGTTTTTAAATCTAAAAGCCACATGAAGAAAAAGAATGTGGAAGACAGTGTCAAGATCTGGATACCTAAAAGCACTAAAGCTGTTAGTACTGCTACCACAAATAGTGCTGCTGACAGTGATAGTGCTGCTAGAAGCAATACTAATGCTACCAATGTTAGTGCTGCTAACATTGTTAGTACTTCTGCAAATGTTAATACTGCTAACTCTGTTAGTACTGCCAACAAAGTTAATACTGCCAAACCTGTTAGTACTACTAACTCTGTTAGTACTTCTAAAGATAGTGCTGCTGCTAGACCAATAATCTTGACAAAGTACTCCAATAATAAGTGTTCTGATTTTAAGAACTTCATTAAAAAGGAATGTAAGTATTTTGATGAGAAAGGGAGACCCAAGACCACTTTGGCTTGGGTTCCCAATCAATACTAATTGTCTAATCTTATGTGCAGGGCAACCAACAGCTCAAGGGGAAGAGCATCTGGCATGTTGATAGTGGTTGCTCTAGGCACATGACAGGGAACATGTCTTGCCTCAAGAACTTCAAGAAGATTGATGGTGGGCATGTTGCTTTTGGGAATACTCCAGATGGAGGTAAAATCAGTGGTAAAGGTGATGTGACCAAGGGTAAAATGACCTTTGAAGATGTATTCTATGTTGAACAGTTAAGATACAACCTGTTAAGTGTATCACATGTTTGTGACAAACAACATAGTATATTATTTACAGATTCTGAATGCATTATCCTTGCTCCTGGATTCAAGGTAGTTGATGAAAAGATGATACTACTAAGAACCCCTAGAAAGGATAATGTATACTGTTTGGATATGGAAAGTGTTTCATCTGATTCATCCCTAAATTATCTTGTTTCAAAAGCTTCTCTGGATGAATCATCACTTTGGCACAGAAGGATGTGTCACATGAACTTTAAAACAATAAATAAACTTGTTAAAAACAACCTTGTAATAGGTTTGTCTTCTAAAGTCTATTCATGTGATGATCATTGTGTTTCTTGTCTCAAAGGTAAACAACACAAAACTTCTCATAAGTCCAAAGAGGTGAACACAATCTCTAATTCTCTTCATTTATTGCATATGGATCTGTTTGGCCCTACAAATGTTATGAGTATAGGTAAGAAATCATACTGCCTAGTTATTGTTGATGATTACTCTAGATTTACTTGGGTATATTTTCTAAGGACTAAGGATGAGACAAGTGGACTGATCAAATCCTTTATTCTAAGAATTGAAAACCAAACTAATCAAAAAGTAAAAATCATTAGGTCAGACAATGGTACTAAATTTAAAAATATTGACCTAAACACCTTTTGTGAAGAAAAAGGAATTGAGAGACAATACAGTGCTCCTAGGACTCCACAACAAAATGGTGTTGCTGAGAGAAGGAATAGGACATTGATTGAGGCTGCTAGATCTCTGTTAGCTGATTCTAAACTGCCAATAACTTTCTGGGCAGAAGCAGTTAATACTGCTTGCTATGTCCAAAACAGAGTACTAGTAGTCAAGCCTAAAAACAAGACACCTTATGAGCTTTTAAATAAAAGAAAATCCTTTATTGGATTTTTCAAACCTTTTGGGTGTCCTTGTACAATTCTCAATACCAAATCTCACTTAGGAAAGTTTGATAGCAAGGCAGATGATGGATTTCTTGTTGGTTACTCATCTCAGAGTAAGGCTTACAGAGTTTTTAATACTTCTTCTAGAATAATTGAGGAAAGTGACAATGTCAAATGCAATGAGAACACACCAAATCTTATTGGGTCTGGTCCTCAGTAGCTGTTTGACATTGATTCACTAACTAACTCTTTTGGTTTCAGTAGTGACAATTATGCAGGTTCAGGAAGTGGAGGATGAGGGGCTACACAAGTTCAAGACATTATATCTCAGTCTGTGATCTTTCCTATGCCTATAAAAGAACCTGTTGAATTCTGTGAAAAAGAAACTATATCTGAGCCAATTCAGAGTGAAGAAGAAAGAAGAGAAGAGGAATCTTCAGTGCATAAAGAGCTAGAAGTAGCTGAGGTGATCCCCTCCGCTGACTTAAATGATTCCAATCTAGAGGTGGGAATTAATGAAGAACCTAGTTTTCAGACTAGAACACAAAAGAATCATCCTCCAGAGCTGGTAATAGGAGACATATCTTCTCCCATGATTACAAGGAATCAAAGCAGACTTCAAGAGCTGCAGGATCAACAACACACAGTACTCTACTGCTTTCTATCCCAGATTGAGCCTAAGAAGGCCTATGATGCAATGAAGGATTCAAGTTGGATAGAAGACATGCAAGAAGAGTTACTTCAATTCAAACTACAGGATGTTTGGGACTTGGTGGACCTTCCAAAAGGTCATAGAGCTATAGGCACCAAGTGGATTTTCAGGAACAAAAAGGATGAGAGAGGTATTGTGATCAGGAACAAAGCAAGGCTTGTGGCACAAGGGTACACTCAAGAAGAGGGCATAGATTATGATGAAGTGTTTGCTCCAGTGGCAAGGGTAGAGGCAATTAGGTTGTTCCTAGCCTATGCCTTATACATGAAGTTCAAGGTCTATCAAATGGATGTAAAGAGTGACTTTCTATATGGTACAATTGATGAAGAAGTATATGTCTGTCAACCACCTGGTTTTGAAAATCCTTCATATCCTGACAGAGTATACAAGCTGAAGAAAGCACTCTATGGTCTACATCAAGCCCCAAGAGCATGGTATGACACTCTGTCTACCTATCTCTTGGAGAATGGGTTTGAAAGGGGCATCATTGACAAGACCCTTTTCATTAAAAGAAGTAAGAAGGACATCCTACTAGTTCAGATCTATGTGGATGATATCATCTTTGGATCCACAAAAGATCAGATGTGTAGAGACTTTGAAGAGTTGATGCACAAGAGCTTTAAAATGAGTTCAATGGGTGAACTTACCTTCTTTCTTGGACTTCAGGTGAAACAGCAGTCAGATGGGATCTTCATCTGTCAATCAAAGTATGTGCAAGACATCCTGGAGAAATATGGTTTAAAAGACTCAAAGCCAGCAAGCACACCAATGGAAACTCACAAACAGATCATTGCTGATCTTAAGGGGGAGGATGTTGATGTCCATCTATACAGATCAATGATTGGATCTCTCATGTATCTCACAGTCTCAAGACTAGACATCATGTTTCCAGTATGTGTATGTGCCAGATTCCAAGTCAAGCCAAAACAATCACATCTTCAAGCTGTGAAGAGGATTTTCAGATACTTAAGAGGGCAACCTATATTAGGCCTTTGGTATCCATATGAATCTTCATTCGACTTGATTGCATATTCAGATAGTGACTTGGGTGGTGCTAACATGGACAGAAAGTCTACTTCAGGGGGATGTCAACTTTTGGGTGCAAGACTAGTATCTTGGCAGTGTAAGAAATAAACCACAGTGTCCTTATCAACAACAGAAGATGAGTATATTGCTGCTGCAAGTTGCTCCTCTCAGGTTCTATGGATTCAGAATCAGATGCTGGACTATGGGGTAACTTTTCTTCACACACCAATCTTCATTGACAATAGCAGTGCTATAAGCATTGTTAACAATCCAGTCAAGCACTCCAAAACCAAACACATTGAAATCAAGTATCACTTTATCAGAGATTGTAATGAAAAGAAGCTAATTCAAGTTGCTAAGGTTCATACTGACAACCAGTTTGCTGATCTATTCACTAAAGCTTTTGATGTGGGTAGATTCACTTTCTTGGTCACAAGTGTGGGCATGATCAACTCTGAATAAGCTCATATGTTAAAAAGTGTTTTCATACCTGTTATTGGTTTATTCCTTGGTATTACTAACATCTTTCTCAGGAAGTTATTACCTTGCTCAGAATTCATTAAGCTTCAAAAAGTGTAAGTCTAGTTAATGCTGCCAGTGCAGTTTTAATACTGCCAGTGCACAGTTAATACTGCTAGTGGTTAATACTGCTCTCAGTTAATACTGCTAGTTAGTTAATACTGCTAGTGGTTAATACTACTCTCAGTTAATACTGCTAGTTAGTTAATACTGTTAGTGGTTAATACTGCTCTTAGTTAATACTGATAGTTAGTTAACACTGCTAGGTGTTAATACTGCTTATGTCCCAAATCGTATAAATACCCTGTTTGCCCGCCCAAAAGCTCATAACGACTCTTTGCATACTGTTCACCTTCTCTCTAACCCTTTTCTCTCAAGTACCAAGTATTTCAGGCAAGAACATTCAAGTTCAATGGCATCCATGGCATTCATCAACGAGCACAATGAAATCGCGATGCTACAAAAGCCAAAGCAAGCTGCAGGATTTCATCAGATTGTGGATTTTCTGAAGTCTAGCCACATTGCACATGCTCTAACTGTGTCGCCAACAATATACATAGAGCATCAAAGGCAATTATGGGCGAATGCTACCATAGTCACAGAGAATGGTGTGCAGATTCTGAAAACAAGGGTGTGTGACAAACCCTTGTTTGTCTCTGAAGAGGTGATACGCATCTGTCTACGTCTAGACGATGCTGCAGGTATTACTTCTATTCCAAATGAGGACTTGTTCTCAAACCTTTCAAGAATGGGGTATGGAGGCCAGTTAGGTGGTTTTAAATTCTCAAAAGCAAAATTTTACACCCAATGGCGTTTTCTTGTTCATACCTTGATGCACTGTATTTCCAAAAAGACTACTGGATGGAGTGAGTTTAGCAGCACCATTGCTTATGCTTTGGTCTGCTTGGCCACTGCCAGAAAGTACAATTTTTCAAAGATTATTTTCAGTGATCTTGTATCAAACTTGGGAAGCAGAAAGAGTTTTTATATGTACCCAAGATTTGTACAAGAAGTTATAACCCATGAATTGACGGATATGCCTCACTTTGATGAGGTATATGTACCCAAAATCCCCAAAGGTAAGGTCTTTTCAAACATGAAAAGATCTCTATTGGACTTGGAAGGAGTTGACACCCCATTGTTCTCTACAATGATGGTGGTGTCCCACACTGAAGAAGGTATGGCAGCAGGGTCAAGGCCCTCATTAGACCATCCCACTGCTAGTCAATCCCAACCTTCCCACTCTATATCAATCCCACGGTCTCTAATTCAAAAGCCAACCTCTCCAATTACCCAAACTTATATAAGGAAAAAGGTAAAGAAGGCTCCTTCCCTTCTTGTACCTTCACCCACAAAGCCTTTAAGCCCTCTAAAGGAGAATTCTCCTTTAGAGAATATCTACAGGGAAACCACAGGGGTGTCTCCCAACCCCAAGGAGGTGCTCAATGAGGAGATGTATGAGCATATGGGTGAGCAGGCTGCCACTACTCCTGCTAACACAGAGGAGGACAGTGGTAACATAAATAAGACCTCCCCCATGGCAACTTTGAATGAGCAATCATTCAAAGGTCCCAGGTGCCAAGAAACCAAGGGGGTGGACAGTGCTTCTGCTAGGCAGAAGACTTCCACTACTAAAAGATCCAATGATCCTTCAAAAGGGGGTAACACTCCTGGAGAAGGTGAGGACAAATATGACTATACTGAATTGATTGAAACAATGGGCAACATCAACCTGGATGTTATTAAACAAGGCAAAGAGATAAATGAAATGAAGCTGGTAATCTTGTCCCAACAAGTGCAAATTACAACTCAGGAAATTGGTGATGACGTTAGTCCAGAAAAAGAAGAAGAGACAGTTTGTGCTAAGGAGAAGGAAATCAGGGGATGATGCTCCCAAAAAGGGGGAGTCAGAAGCTGAGTTCAACATGAAAGAAACTACAAATAAGGGGGAGCTTGATGGGGTGAAACATGATGTTGAGGGGGAGAGATTTGATACTGAGGGGGAGCAAGAAGCAAAAACAGAAAAAGAATCAATGCAAGCAGCAGTAAAAGAGCAAGCAGTAGTAAAAGAGCAAGCAGCAGAAACCATTAATGCTGCTGGTACAAGCAAAGCAGCAGAAATGATTAATACTGCTGAAATAAGTGAAGCAGCAGAAAAAGTGAAAGAAGTACTAACAGATCTTGAGATTGCAGAAACCTTAATCAAAGCCAAGCATGATACTCCCAAGGTCACCTCAAAGACCAAAGGAGTTGTCATCAAAGAACAAGGTGAAGTGATCAAGAAAGATAGCATTAAGAAACTGATGAGTAAAGAGAAAGGCAAAGCAAAGCTAGTGGAATCTGATCAACCAATGAAAAAGCAAAAGTTGATTGAGTCAGATGAAGCTTTGGCTAGGCAGATTCAGGATGAACTTGAGCAAGAAGAACAGGTTCAAGTGGAAAAAGATAGAGAGATAGCAAAAGCTATGGCTACAGAACTCAATAAAGCTTATCAACAGAGTCTTGCAACAGAACTAGCCAAGAAGAAAGCCACATCTCTAAGGAAGCCTAGAAAGATCAAAATGGCTGCAAAGAAAAGACAAAGACAACCTTCAAAGACTTACCTTGGTGCTCAAGAGAGAAAGAAGATGATTACTTTCCTCAAGGGTGTTGTAGGTGTCAAAAGGGAAATGTTTTCAAACATGTCTTTTGATCAAATCAAAGGGTTGTATGATGCAGAGATGATAAAGCTTCAAGGGAATGAAACTGCCAGAGTTGAAATGGAGAAGAGGATGAAAGAAAGTAATGATTTTCTGATATAAAAACCTTTCCCTGATGATCAAGAAACTCCAAAGAAAGAAGCAACTCTTAGTGAAAGTCTAAGGACTCTAAAAAGAACCAAGATGGTGGCAAGAAGAAAGTTAACCAAGAAGCCTAGAATATCTGAAGGAGGAGCTGAGAAGGCTGCTGAAGAGGAAGAGGCACCTGATTCATCTGAACAGAAAGAGCCTTCAAGCACTGATGATGTAAATATGTATATGGTAGTGATGGACAAAGTGCCTGAACCAATTTCAGCTGAACCTGTTGGTGTTAAGCCTCCTGAGGTTATTCTATGGGATACTATGAAGGTTGATGGAAAGGAATACATAAGGCTGAAGAGGAAGGATGAAAAGTATGAGGTGTTCAATACTTGGGCAAAGATTGTTAGAACATGCTCTAGATCAGATCTTGAAGAAATGTTTGATATAGGAATGAAGTTATATGCAGATCAACTGAAAGCTCCAGAGATTTCAATTACAAAGTTAGTGATGGAGTATTTGTGTATGATGTTCAAACCTGATGAAGTGGAGGAAGTGATCCGGAATATTTTTCAAACTGTCAACAATTGGACTCTATATGAAACTAGTGGAGTATATACAGTGACTTTGGATATAAATCACATAGAATACTTCCTAGTGGATAGAGTGTACAATCACAGCAGACTGAAGCTTCATGCAATGTTGAAGAAGAAGCTGGGATGTGTTCCAGATTCAGAGATGGCTAAGTATTTGATCCAAAGAACAATCAATCAGAGTTTGGGGTTGGATGCAAATACAGGAATATAAGCCATGATGAAGTTTTGGGAGCATCTAAGAAGAGTTCAGAAGAACTTGACTTCTCTTCCTAAGTCAGTTTTGGGAGCATCAGGGGAGATTGTTGGGAACTGAAGAATTGCTAAGTACAGTAAATGCTGCTAGAAGAACAGGGTTACTACTTCTGAGATTACTACTTCTGAGGTTAATGCTGCCAGTTGAAGTTAATGCTGTTGAACAATATTAATGCTGCTCTTCGAGATTAATACTGCTGGAAGAAGTTACTACTGCTATGCAAATTTAGTACTGCTAGTAGTTAGTACTGTTGAACTTAATACTGCTCAAAGTATTAATACTGTTGAAGACTTAGTGCTGCTTATGAGATAGTCAAGATTCATGCAGAAGATTATGGAAAGCTTGAAGATAAAGATGGAAGATTATTCTGAAGATCTTTTATTATTTTGTAATTATCTTTATCTTCAGTATATTTATAGAATAGTTTGTTTCTTTAGTTGTAACAATTATTGATTCTGAGTTTTAGCTTTTATAGAGAGAATCAACCTCAAGGTTAGATCCCTAATTCTAGAGAAGTAGAATTCGTATTGGTGAGTCTGTTCATCAATATTGAGGTTGTGTGTCAAAGCTTGTGACTTTTAATCATTCAATAAAGAGTTTACAAGTTGTGATTTTGATTCACTGTTTCATTGTTTTTCTGAATATTAAAGTGTCATTCCGCAGCTTCTTTAATATTGTTTTCTGAGAGGTTTATTCTTGTTAAGAATTTAAGATCCTGACACGAGGTATAGATCGTGGGTGGTTGAACTCGATAACCTTGGTGCTGTGATAGAAGATCAATAACATCATATGTGACTTACTTTTTGTTTCGCCACATTATATGAAACCGGGTCTTCCCCATCACCGAAAGGTGTTGTTTGGGTATTGAGTTTTAGTATCAATGTTTTCCGTAACGTTTTATATATGTGGATTATTGTCCATGATTTATGTGTTGAGTATTATGCCCCACCCATGTTTTGGGTGTTTCGGGATATGAAGTTTTATTCACGTTTTCATAAATTCGGAGTTCGATTCCTATTCACGTTTTGAGTGAGTTTTGGGTTGCATCACCTCATCAAATAATATTTTTACATTAGGGTGTCCATCTTTAAAACATGCGCATTATTGGAAATGGGTTGTATTCATATTTAAAGTAAACCGTGTGAAAGATTGTGATTTTAAGTGGAATTCATCCTTTTAACGATATATTTATTCGTGTTAAAAACTCTTGAACTCACTAGGCGTTAGCCTAACCTTTTTATTTGTCGGCATGTGCAACAGTTTTCAATTTGGGGATAGTACTAGTAACACTGTGAAGAGAGGAGTGCTAGTGTGTGGTCGAGAAGTGAATAGTTTGGTGAAGTCTTCCGCATTTGTTTTGGGAAGAGCAACTTGTATTTGGGTTAAGTAAGACCCGACTTCGGTTTAGTCATTGTATAATAGTGGAGTCTATAGTTGTGGAGGTTAATTATAGAATTTTATATTTGAGGAACATTGAGTTTTGATTTGTAGGAGAAAGTTTTGTCCTTTACTTGATGTTGTATCGATTTAATTAGTTGCTCTTACCAAATTTGAGGGTGTTACAATAATATTTAACTAGGGAAATTTAGAATACATTATTCTAAGATTATTTATTATGAATAATTAAAAACACAGAATATAACATAGACATAATAAATTGGGCAATGCCTTTTATTTATTTATTAATTTCATGAAACAAAACTTAAAATTACAATCATCGTATGATTAGCTTTTGTGCTTTCACTAACAAGACGGGGGTGGAGGTGGTAGTTGTGACGACAACATACAATAATTAGACCAGTCAGACAATAATTTTTTCGTCCAAGACGGTTATAAAAAAACAAATACCCTTTTAAAAGTAATTCACCGTGAAATGAAGAGTATATTACCACATCTATTTATACATGTATAAGGCTGGAAATAATAAGGAAATACAATAATTACAATATATCAATCCCTTTAATGTAGCCCTATAATCTCTACAATATACCAATCCCTTTAATGTAGTCTAATTATCCCTATAATGTAGTCTTACCCTCTATTAGTCCCCCTTAGTCGCAACGGTAGAAGATCGGACGTGAAGACTATCCCGGAAATCATCAAAGAGTACTTTTGGAAGACCCTTGATGAATATATCCGCATATTGGTATCGTGAGGGTACGTGTAAGACTCGAACAAAGTCGCGTGCAACCTTTTCACGAACAAAGTGGATATCTAACTCAATGTGTTTTGTCCGTTGACGTTGAACTGGATTCCCGGACATAAAAATGGCATTCACATTATCACAATATACCAAAGTTGCTTTCGCAATTGGTACTCGAAGTTCCATCAACAAATTTTGTAGCCAACATGTCTCGGACACCGCGATGGCTATACCCCGGTATTCGGCCTCGGCACTTGATCGGGATACGGTTGCTTGTCCCTTTGATGACCAGGAGATTAAATTGTTTCCAAAAAATACATAGTAGCCGCAAGTGGATCTCCTAGTATCCGGACACCCCCCCCCCCCCAATCGGCATCCGTATAGGCGATGAGAGACTTACTTTGTGATGGGCATAATTGTAATCCGAACGAAAAAGTACCTTTGACGTATCGAAAAATGCATCAAAGAGCTTGTAAATGTTCCTCTCGGGGATCGTGCATGAATGTGTTGGACTGCATAAGTTATCTCCGGTCGTGTAAATGTCAAATACTGAAGCGAACCAACGAGACTCTGATATTGAGTGGCAATGAAAACTTGAGGACCCGAGTTGGCGCTAAGTTTGGAGTGGGTATCGACCGGTGTGCGAGCCGAATTGCAGGAGGACATATTGGTTCGTGCGAGAATTTCTCGAACATACTTTTCTTGAGATAAGATAAGACCATGTTTGTTTTTGGAGACAGAGATACCCAAAAAATAATGAAGTTCGCCCAAGTCCTTCATTGCAAATTCGAAGGCCAATTTTGATATATTGGCCATGCATAAAGAGGTTGAAGATGCAGTCAAAATAATATCGTCAACGTATAAGAGCAAATAAGCAGTGTCGTTGCCTTTTTGTAAAATAAAAAGGCTTGTGTCCGACTTGCTTTGAGCAAACCCAACAAACGCAATAAATGACGCAAAACGTTGGTACCATGCCCTTGGTGCTTGCTTTAAACCATAGAGGGATCGTTTGAGGCGACATACATGGTTGGGGTATTTGTCACTTTTAAACCCGGACGGTTGATGAATAAAGACGGTTTCACGTGTAGAAACGCGTTCTTGATATCTAACTGATGGAGATCCCATTTTTTTAGATAAGGCGATGCTAAGAACGAGACGAATGGTGGCCGACTTAACGATCGGGCTAAAAGTTTCCGTGCAATCTATGTCAACTTGTTGGGACCTGCCATTACACACCAAACGAGCTTTGTGTCTCTCAAGAGACCCGTTAGCATGAAATTTATGAGTAAAAATCCACATGCAACGTATCACATTAACATCAATAGGCCTCGGAACAAGCTCCCAAGTGTCATTTTTAATTAACGCATTATACTCATCAAACATTGCTTTAGTCCAATTTGGGTCACGAAGAGCATCAATATGAGACTTGGGAAAAGGTGAGATACTCGGAGTGGCCAAACAAGCATATTTTGGGTTAGGCTTGTGAATCCCATGTTGACTTCGAGTAGTCATGCAATTTTGAATCGGAGGAGGAGAGGAGGAGGGAGAGGACGCGTGAGGAGATGAAGAAGACGTCGGAGTTTGGGACTGGCTTGGAAGCGCAGTGGGCTGTTTTGGTGACTGATTTTGGGGTTGTTCGGGAGTAGGCGTGAAGTTGGAGGGTTAGCGACATGTAGGAGGGGCTGCCATAATGTTCGGAAACAGTTCAAACAGCGATGGTGGGGTTGTTTGTGTGCTGTCGGTTTTTGAGAGGCAAAGGGGAAAATATTTTCGTCAAAAATAACGTGGCGTGAGATTATGAAACGATTTTTGGTGAGGTCGTAACACAAATAGCCATGATGGTGCGATGGATATCCAAGAAAAACACACGGAGAGGATTTTGGAAGAAGTTTGTGTTGAGGAGAAGAGGCATGCGGAAAACAAAGACAACCGAATTTTTTTAAATGTTCATAGGATGGGATTTATGATAAAGACGGGTGGTCGGAGAGGAATAATTTATGACCTTGGAAGGGAGAATATTATGTCGATATGTAGCCATGTGAAGAGAATATGGCCAAAAAGATGTTGGAACATTGGCATGGAAGAGAAGAGTGCGAGAGATATTGTTTAGTGTACGGAATTTGCGTTCGGCCTTCCCATTTTGGGAGGACGTATACGGACAAGAGAATCGTAAATGAATTTCGTTTTTTCGACACAATTGATGGAAAGAGTGATTATTAAATTCTTTTCCATTGTCACATTGAAAAGATTTTATATCCCGACCAAATTGATTGGTGACATAATTACGCAAAAGAATAAAATAAGAGAAGGTTTGAGATTTATGTGTCATCGGAAATGTCCAAACATAATTAGTGAAATCATCAACAAACAAGATATAGTATTTTATGACCACTTGTACTCATAACTGGAGAATTCCAAACATCACTATGAATTCTATCAAAAGGTGCAATAGAATTTGACATAGAATTGTTTTCCAAGTTGGCAAGACTTATATACGCAAGAACTAGAACAACTCGAACAAGTAATTAACCTATCACTACGCAATTTATTTAAGATATTGTCGCCCGGATGACCAAGGTGTGCATGCCAAATAGTACCAGTAACAGAAAGAAATGTAAACTCGGTAGGAACTTTGGACTTGATGGAAATTGGAAGCGGGTAAAAGTCGCCATCACTATTGCATCGCATTAGATTGATCCCCGTCCGTAAATCCTTCTCGCAAAAACCATAAGGATCAAATTCTATGGAAACAGAGTTGTCTTTTGTAAAACGACGAACCAAAATAAGATTTTTTACGATGTTAGGAACGAGACAAACATTGTTTAGTGAAAAAGGTGGGGAAAGTTTTGTTTGACCATAATCTTTGATAGGAATGGAAGACCCGTTGCCCACAATAATTTGATGATGAGTGCGTAAATTAAAAAGATTTGAAAGCGTACCTTGGTTTGATGTCATGTGTGATGTTGCCCCGGTATCCATATACCACCGATCCTCGGGGGTATTAGGCGACATTGTATTGAAAGCGGCATCAATTTCAGTAGGAGCATATGAAGACGGAGCCTGAGAATAGTAAGCTTGTTGGGGTCTTGAGCCCAAAATTCCCTGCGAGTTAGGCCTAGGAGAAGCTGGACCTCGAGATGCCCAATCGATCGTTGGGTAAGGGCATGGTGGCGGGGCCCACTTCCATTGTTGTGGCCATTGATATGGACTATGTTGCTGCCAGGAATAGCCGCCGCGGTTAGAGCGACCACCCCGGCCTCGTCCACCACGTTGTTGTCGGCCACCGCGGCCTCGACTAGACCCGCGATAGGAGCTGTTGGTGGCGGTGTTACTGCTGTCGGTCTTAGCAATGACGTCGAAAGTGGGTTGTTGTTGTGGCGGCATGGTGGAGGTAAGAAGGGCGGTGGGGCTAGAGGCATTTGCTTCCACTTGTTTGTTTTCTGAGCTTCTTCCAACGATAGCATGCTTCGGGCTTGATAGAAGGGAGGGAATGGATTTGTTTGTTGAATGATGGTGGCAATGCCATCATAAGCGGATGTGAGGTCTACGACCAATTGGAGGACAAGTCTACTTTCAGACATCGGAGCGCTTACATTCATCAATTGATCAGCGATCATTTTGAGGGCTTGACAATAAGTCGAGACAGATGAAAAATCTTCTTGGTGAGTCTTCGAGAACTGTTGCTCAAGATAGACGGCTCGGGAGGATTTGTTCTCTCAAAAAATCTATTGTAGACGGTTCCATGCAACTTGCGCTGTGGAATCTGGTTTGATGATGGTGTGGAGAAGGTCATTTGATATCGTGCCATATATCCATTGGAGGACAATGGCATCGAGACGAGACCAAAGAGAAGCCTCAACGGAAGTATCCTTAGGTGGGATGATATGGTCGATAACAAGATAAGCACGAGCATGGATTTTAAAAAGCTCGAACCACGACGTATATTGATCCTTCTCGATTTCCAAGACAATAGGGATCAGAGATTTGATATTTGAGACTGTTAAAGCGGGATGATAGGGAGGATGTCGGATCTCGGTGGTGGTGGTGTCGGTGGCGCTTGATTCCGAGGTTGCCGACAACATGATGATTGTGAGTTAGAGAGACAGAAAGAAAAAATATATGTAGAAGGGAGAGAGGCTCTGATACCATAAAAGTAATTCATCGTGAAATGAAGAGTATATTGCCACATCTATTTATACATGTACAAAGCCGGAAATAATAAGGAAATACAATAATTACAATATATCAATCCCTTTAATTTAGCCCTATAATCTCTACAATATACCAATCCCTTTAATGTAGTCTAATTATCCCTATAATGTAGTCTTACACTCTATTACCTTTCTTATACTTTTTAACTAGGCCCACCAAGAACCAATTGGCCATATTCTTTTTGTTAACCATGGTCGTCCAGATCAACTTGCACGCATCTCAACTAATCCCGAGAGCTCTCGAGATCAGTCAGGAAAAATATCTTTTAACACCGTCTGTTGTTACAACATTCGTTCTTCTGATCCAATTACATGTGTTGCTTGTATCGTAACCCAATTTAATTCAGAGACAATATTGCAAAATGCAAACTATAGAAACAATATACTTAACAATTCATCAAACTCATCTCTTGCTATTGTAAAATTTACATAAAAAATTGCAAGAGAACAAAAAAAAAATGGCACTCATATCACACTACAATTACAATACATCATCATATCTCAATCACCACCATTCAGACCCTCAAAATCTTCTAAAAATACCGAATGTATATTTTATACGGTTTTTGATCACTTTTTTACACGGTTCTAAAACCGTTTGCTTGCAAACACATAAACATCGTCTGGTTATGAACCACCTTCCAGATTTCAAGCTTCACTTGGCTAAATCTGGTGAAAGTAGATACCGAAAACCGAAATCATGAGCCACCCACTCGATTTTCTTCGTAGATTTCCCTTTTCGAATCGATTTGAAGCTTTTCTGGTAACAATCGGGCACCGAATGTTCGATCATATCCAGCACACCAGTATGGCACAACCCTGAATCTTTTGCATAAAGATCCACAAGTTTTGGGAGAAACATCTTTTGCCCTTTTTGTATCTTGAAGTTGTTATGAATGTATTCTTCTTTCGCAACTTCAAGCTCCTGGAAAACGCTCTTCGGTGTGTATATTCGCACCTGAATCATAAAAACGATGTACAAAAATGTTATATTTGGAGCCTAATTCCGGCTGCCGTTAGCTGGTTCGCGACTTTATGGATCAAACTTGCAAGAAATCAATGGTGTGATGGATTTTCCGTCAAACCGGACCAAAAACTATATGTTCAATCCCAAGGCGTTACAATAAATTGTTAGGATGAAGTTAGGCGACTTAACAAGTTTCATCAACGAAGTTGGACAACCTAATAAGATATAAAAAGTAAATCGTCCCATTAACCTTTTTACATAATACTCTTGAAAAGTGTCCTATTAACTTTCTATATACGCGACACTTTAAAAAAAGTCATATAATGATATAAATAGGTTAATAAGACGATTTACTTTTTGTGTTTTATCACGTTGTCCAAGTTCGTAGATAGAACTTGTTAAGTCGTCTAACTTTGTGCTAACAACTTTACTGTAACTCCTTTCAACAAGGCAGCGGTTTTTGGTCCTATAAACTTAAAAGACCCATTAAGTACTTTATCAGGGCACAAATGCGTCCTAAAAGACCCGTTTTTCTTATAGTGTCTCTTCTTTTGGTGTCTGGTTTTTCTTTGTGCTTCTTCATGTATTATACAACAAAACGCAAAACGAGCATTCTTGAACTTTTGAAGGTTCAAATTTTGCATACCATGGGGTCCGAAAGGCTTCCTGAACAGAGCGCAAAGTATACGAGAGGTTGCGAGTGCTTCATCGCATATGCTTTTCGTACATCTCTCGACTTGTACTTCGGACTCGGGAATAGCAAAGATTGAAACCACTAGAAGCAAAGAATGATCATTAGTCTCCTAAAAAAACAAGAGTGAGAAGGATTTTTGAACTATCATACTTTACTTTTTCATTGCAATCTATCATTCAAAAAACAGTTTATTCAGCACAACAAATAAACAAAAATTTAGCTCAAATGCTCAATCCATACAGGGCTTAACTGATCTTGAACGATTTGTGAAAATGTAAGTGTAAAAAAACCAGCATACTCGTCGTTATTTGTCCAAAATCATTCATTCTTGCAAACAATAGTGTTTTTTGTGGATTTTCATCGATACTCAAAAACGAAACAAGCGCTAGAATTTGATGAAAACATACTTGTCCCGGGTGAGGCAGTCTGCATCCGAGTATTGTATTCTGTATATCTCCGACACTAATGTTATGACCGCCAATATTATAAGCCGCCTGTATCATGTAGAAATACATTTTACATTACAATGGTATAGAATCATGATATATTCGTGGAAATGTAAAACGGCTAATTTCACCTTTAGGACCATCGATATCCTCTTAAGAGCACCACGAGGAGTTCCATGAACCAAGAAGACCTGTAACGGACCATGAGAAATTGAGAATGAATGGGATTCAAATTACGTCACCTCAAATCGCTTACAATATAAAAGATGATGCAAACTTCATATTAATTACAAAATTGGTAGAAGATAAAAAGAGTGAAATATAGGGAAAACTGTACATGCATCACTAGAGCATTGTGTATATTGATCCAGAACGCTAGCTTCTCCTCGTGTTTCAAGTTTCTAGGATCAACTTGTTCTAACTGAGAAACAAGAGACCTGTAAAACGACGTCCATAAGGGCGTTTATGATTTCTAAAGCACAAGAATCCGGAGTGATTAATTTTTAGAACCATCATACTTGGATTTGTCATTGCAAACTAATCATCGTTTTTGTTAAAATGACGTAAGAACACTACAGGTTGCAATAATGAGCCATTTGAACAAATTATAGAACTGTAGGGAAGTTCAAATGAGAACCATAAATATTTTTAGAACTTGGGAACCAAGATTTCATGTATTATTCATGATGAATAACCCTGAATAGAATCATGCATTTTCATAATTCATGATATCATGCATTTTCAACATTAATATCAAGTATTTTATTGAGGGAGGTTCAAGGGAAAACCTTAAAGAAAAATGGAAAACTGAGGAACACCCTGGTAGCCCTTGATCTCATGATCTGTACAGTATGCATTTGTGCATATAAGTAAATTAAGTTGTTTTTTCGGTTTTTATGCACTTGTGCAAGTTACAAATTACTTGTATGCACAAGTGTATACTGTCCAGATGAAGGGCTAACAGGTTGTTCCTCAGTTTTCCGTTTTTTTGAGGTTTACCTAACCCGTATTTTATTATTGGGTATTTTTCATCATAAATATCTATTGTGTCATTCATGGTGAATAAAGCATGAATAGTCGGTTCTCAGGTTCTCAAAATGTTTATGGTTCTCATTTGAACTTTCCCCTAGAAGTATAAAAACAACCACCATACTTAACACTTTCTGTGTACAACCACTAATTGTTGCAAAGTGTAGTGTTCTTGCATTTGTGCAAAAATATTGGTTTGTTTGCAATGAAAAACCAAGTACGCTGGTTTGAAAAGTCAATTACTCGTTAAAGAAATGTGGGTTTGGATCAAAAAGCTAATAGATGTTCAATACTTGCCTGAAATTCTGTTGCTTGTGTTCAACACTACTTAGCCTCCGAGTATTTTTGCAAATACCTTGAACTTCAACAGTAGTAAAGTAGGATTCACTGAATGCCATCGATCCTTCACAATGCGGGCTCCACATGCTAAACTGATCTCGTGGCGAAGAATCACTAGGTGGGGACGGGAATGATATGGGAGATGAAGGGAAGTCGTGATTGAACAAAGGTGGATCGGCAATATGACCATAAATGCTCGAGATGCACTTGATCATTTCCTCAGAAAGCCAATTTGCAGACATTCGAATATTATCAGGTATACATCCACCAAGATGCTCAGCCAGACTCGCACTTGAATAATCATCCTTGGCGTGCTGGTAAATCAAGATTAAAGTGTATTCATGTTTGAGTATTCATGCTGCTAAATTACCGTATATGTTCTATAAAAGCTGTTAACTTTTGATTGAAGACGGTTTTAGGAAAGCGTTTGACTAACTAGTCAAATATCTAATCCCAAAATAAAAGTCCACAAGGAAAACAACACAGTTTTAGAAATGTGTAATTATTACACTTTTTAATTAACAAAATGATGATTTTACCCTTAGTAATAGAGGGAGTAATGAATTTCTCCATCTCATAATTAAGGGTAGAATTGGATATTAGACACTTATTTTTAAAGTGGACACTTACTTTGGGACGGAGGGAACAACACGATAGAAGTGTTGAAGTCCCACATGTGTTTGGTCATGAACCAACACACTTGTGTGTGTGTGTATATATATATAGGAGGGGAAAACCTCAAAAAAACAGAAAACTAAGGAACACCCTGGTAGCCCTTTATTTGGACGGTATGCACTTGTGCATACATTGAATTAAGTTGTTTTATTGGTTTTTATGCATGTGTGCATTATGCATTTGTGCATATACACGTGTGCATGTTACAAATTACGCACAAGTGCATACCGTCCATGTGAAGGGCTACCAGGGTGTTCTTCAGTTTTCCCTTTTTTTGCCATATATATATATAGGGATCTTCCCTCTCTTCTATAAGGACTCTTTTAGAAAGATAATAAGGTGTTCCACATATTCTACAAGAAAGAGAATCTTGAAAACTTTCCAAAAGTAGAAATATTGCAATTATGGACCAAGTTATATCACTCTTGAATCATAAGTCTTATAAATGTATTAATTGCTTACCTCCAACATTCCTAAAGGTAAGGAATGGTATGATTCCACAGCTTGGTTAACAGCCATGTAAATCGGTGGAGTTCTGTAAGAAAGCGATGAGTGGCTTCGATTCACATACGAATCTTCCAATGGCTGTGATTCCAAAATGGGACCAAAATCTTTAGGTGGATTATCAGTTGAGGCTCGATCTGTCATAAAACTGCTGGAGTTGACAACTGACGACTGTTGTTCCTTCGATCTTGATTTGGTATTGGTTGCAGATAAAGACGGTTCCTTCTTTTGGAAAGTTTTACGATACAATGAGAGAAGATATTTCTCCAAATGCTTAACTTCAAATTCCAGTAGCGATATTTCCTTGATTAGATCCTTAGAAGACTGAATCCCGAAGCACAAAAGATGAGAAATGTCAAAATGATGATCATGTTTAACAATGTTATATCCTAACACATAACATACGAGCTTGTATAATTTTTTTGGTATTAGAAGAATAATGCCACTAATCAATTAGTCATTGCTAGTCCACTTTGGAGTAGAGATGCACAAGACCCAGCCTTTTTCAGACAATTTTTCGGTGAGCAAAAAAAAGGCCCGGGTTGTTTTAGAGCCGGTCGGGCTTTCAGTTTGAAAAAGGGCCCAAACAAGCTTTTTCAGGTTGGGCTTTTTTTGGGTATTTTTTGGGCTTACCCGACCTTTTCCAGGCTTTTTCAGGTTGGGTTTTTTCGGGCCGGGCCTGCCCCCTAAATTTCTGGCTGATCGTGCTGAGGCTTTGAGGCCTGGCCCGGACCAGGCTTCAGGCTCACTACGTCCGGGTTTTTTTTCCGATCGGGCTTTGGGCTTGGGCCTTTTTTGTGCATATCTACTTTGGAGTGTAAGCAGTCCGGTCTAGCTTGGTTTCATCGGAGTTACAAATAGAATGGCTTGGTTCCAGCATTTTTGTAGAACAACAAACCATGAAACTTTTTGAACCGAAACAATTCAACGTAGCTCCATGGTTCAAGCCATATTCTTGTTACGAAGGAAATGAAATTGTTTTAGCAAGTACTCTAATACAAACCAGACCAAACTGACTGGTTGATATCACTTATTGGTTCACATGTTTGGACCAACACCCGTAAGTCTACAACAAGAGGCAAGGGCACAAACCTTTGTAAGCGAGGCTTCATCAACAGGATCGTGTAAGAAAGGTCGACTTGTTGTTGCCTTCTCTAGTTCACTGCGTATTACAAGTTGGTCCTCAAGTTGCTTCTGGAGTTGTTCAATCTACATAAATTTTGAAATATATAATATTAATATACATCAAATACTCATGCACACTCCTCACCTTCGGTGAGGCTTGAACCCTTGACCTCCTAGGAGGCTGTGCCCTACTGGTACCTCAAGTACCGTTGGGCCAATGACCCTTTGGTGTTAATCTACATAAATATCGAAATGATTGAATCTAATAAGAGCTTATGATGGACCACCCAGTTCACATCAATGTAGAAATTCATTTTACAAAAGAAAATGTAGAAGCAAAAAAGGCAAACCTCTTCTTTTAGGGAGGTTTTAATTTCAATGCTTTCGAACCGCCTTTGATGTGGCTCTTCGCAACTCTTCACCTGCTCCATAACCTATTGAAACAAGTCAATTGCTATCGATAAACTGTAAGTTTTGAATGGATTGCAAATGCTAAGAAGTGATGAAAATTTCTCACTGTTGTTGGAGGTTGAGGAGCATTGAGAATGGGGTTCTTATCCTCATGGCTTCTTTTTTTGGCAAGATCACTGAAATGGAGCAAACAGGATGTGAGCATTTTATATAATAGCATTTATATGTCAATGGAGAACATGAACTCTGATTTTGAATCAATATTTCTATCATAACAACAATAAAAAATAACTCCCTGAGAATATGTGGAACCTCATTAGATTACTCTCCAAAAGAGCAGGTTCCAACAGTGTAGAATGGTTGGCTGATACCACGTGAGAATATGTGAAAACCCCATTAGATTAATTTCCAAAAGAGCCCAATGGTGGAGAAATTTTACAAGTCCATGTGGAACTCAACACTCATTTTAAGAGCATTTCTCTTTAATTTCTCTAAAATAGACAATCAAAAGTTAAAATCTCTAAAAAGAATTATATTCAACTCCAGCATATTCTCTATTTTAGAGATTTTAACACAAATTGAATTATTATAATATTCTCTAATTTATCATCCCAATACACTATAAAAAAAACTTAATAAAAAATGATAAAAATTCAATCTCATTGGTGGAATTGAACAAAATAATCATTTCTCTCTAGAATTCTCTAAACTTGGAAAAAAAATTTAAGTTTTATCCATCACAAAGAACAAGATAGCATAGCTGTTGGAGAAGTTTAGAGAACAAAAACTCTTTTTTTTTCTATTTTAGAGAAGTTGTTGGAGATGTTTATTATTTACATAACCCATATGATAAACATCTCTAATAAAGTAAAATCTAATCTATTCAAAGAACACAAATTTATAAGATCACAGATTCAATACTCACCCTTTTTGCAGGATCCTTCAAAAACAAAGCAATCAAAAGCTACTAATTCTTACATTACACTTTCTCACAGTAAATTCATCAAACACTTATGAGGCATTCCAAATAACACATATAAAGAGCAAAAGAGAAAGACAAATACCTCTTGGCCCGCTTGTGCTTTGAAGAAATAAACTCCATTTTCACTTCAACAACTTCAAAAAGTAACAACAGATAATGAAGACCAAAGATCGATCACTCTTACAAACGAGTTGACGAGACCCAGCTTTCAGAAATCCTTAATGAAAAAACATCATTAACCAATAAACAACAAATCGCTGATGAGAATTACGAGACGAAGAACAAAATCTGTAAGATTCTATTTAGTTCTGCCAATCAGAAACACGATACTACAATGCAGTTAAACAGAGAAAGACGTCTCACCCCTCGTTTACCCTACACAAATTCTCACCAAAATTTGATAATTTAAACCCAAAATCAAATGGGTTTCGCTGAACCCAGCTAAATTATGTATTGAATCAATTAGAATTGGTGATTGAATGGGAAAGATGGGGGAGTGACTTTTGACTAGTGACTTGTAGTGTAAAAAAGTGATACTACCTTTGCTTGTTAATGGCTTTTGCAAAGTGTTGGCCTTTTTGTCTTTTGCATCAAAAGAAGCAAAATTGTTGTACAAATGGAACTTAAGAGGAAGAAATTCAACATGTAGTGTTATGGCATTCAATGCTTTGTATTGTATTGTATTGTATAATCTTATTATTACTTTCGATTTTATACAAAATAATTTTGGGTATTATTTTTAGAGTGAATTGTAGATTTGGTCCATGTGGTTTTGTGATTTCTTTGATCATGGTCCTCATTCTATGTTTATTGTGGATATAGTTCATGTGGTATGCAATATATTGTGGCTAGGGTCCCTAAACACTAACATCATTAACTTTGAAGGGTTAAAGGCATCGTGTGTCTTGCACACTATGGGTATAATAGTCATTTTATTTTTCACTTTCAATTTATTCTATACACATTTAAACAAACAATACTAAATTGTGGATTTGGTCCCTATGCATCATTCATCATCTTTAAAACACATTTATCATCTTTCTTAAAAAAAAATTCATCCAATCTTCATTGTCAAAGTACAAGAAAAACTAATTTGTTAAAGTGCAAAAAAAAATTACTTGTATTTAAAAATAACAATTGTTTAAACCCAACACTACATCATACAAAAGATAATCTATCAAAATAACAATTGTTTGAAACAAATATTACATCCCCAAAAGGACAACCCATCAAAATGACAATTGTTTTATATCAACATTTATGTAGTAGTTGTTGGCAACAGTTTTATTTATTTTCTTGATGACATCTAAGTGACTTGAGTATAAAGTACATTAATTCTTCTCATAAAATACATAGACCATTTGGAAATGTGATATAATCATCTTCATTTTGGAGATCCAAACTTCATTATATAGTGCATTAGATATTAAAATGTTAATTGAAAGGGTATGGATCCCCTAGCAAGTTTCAAGTGACTTGGTGTGTAATTCAAGTATGACTATTTAGAGCATTTCAAACCACAACACCAAATTTAACACAAAAATACCAAATTTGGTGGGTCCATCAACACCAAAAAATAAAAAAACAACTCCAATCACACTCTAAAAAAATATCAAATATATATTAAATGTGTATATAATTTACTTAATATAAATATGTTAATTTTAAAAACAAATTATTAATGTTAAAATGGTAATTTTGGTATAAATAAATTTTGATAGGCGATTTAACGGGCGATTGGAGATACTCTTATGACACTATTGTCTTCCCTTCAACCTCCTATGTCATAATATATTTGTGTTTACAGATGTCAACTGACATGCATATAAGCCTTTTCCCACATCATGGTTTCCAAATGGTCTATGCATTTTATGAAAAGGATTAATGTACTTCCTACTCAAGTCACTTAGATGTCATCAAAAAAATAAATAAAACCGTTGTCAACAACTACTACATAAATGTTGATATAAAACAATTGTCATTTTGATGGGTTGTCCTTTTGAGGATGTAATATTTGTTTCAAACAATTATTATTTTGATAGGTTATCTTTTTTAGGATGTAGTGTTGGGTTCAAACAATTGTTATTTTTAAATGCAAGTAATTTTTTTTTTGCACTTTAACAAATTAGTTTTTCTTGTACTTTGACAATGAAGATTGGATGAAAAAAAAAAATTAAGAGAGATGATAAATATGTTTTAAAGATTATGAGTGATGCATAGGGACCAAATCCACAATTTAGTATTGTTTGTTTTAAAGGTGTATAAAATAAATTGAAAGGGAAAAGTAAAAGTAAAATGACTATTATACCCATAGTGTGCAAGGCACATGATGCCTTTAACCCTTTAAAGTTAATGATGTTAGTGTTTAGGGACCCTAGCCACAATATATTGCATACCACAGGGACTATATCCACAATAAACATAAAATGAGAACCATGGTCAAAGAAATCACAAAACCACATGGACCAAATCTACAATTCACTCTTATTTTTATTATAAAAACAAATACTTATATTTGAGTTTTTATTTTTATTTATTTTAGATTTGATTTTGCTAGTACATGTTAGAATATATCGTACAGGTTCTTTAAAATTTCTCTAAAATGAAAAATCAAAATTCAAGATCTTTAAAAAATCACATTCAGCTGTAGAATTTTTTTTATTTTAAAGATTATAACATTAATTATATTATTAAAATGTTACATGAATTTAATTGAATATTAATTCTCTCTACTTAACATTTAATTTCAATGTTTATATTGGTGGAATATAATAAGATTTTGTTTCTTTCATGGTAAACATTTATGGGAGTTTCGGAGAAAGCAAAAAATCTGCCCAAGATCCTTTGCTTTCTATATTTTTGAGGATCTTACTCTTTGTTTCTGATAGTTTTACTCGGGAGCTATTTGTTTTAAAAAAAATATTTTAATGGATCTTAAGTCTGAATCTGTTTGATCTTTTTACATTCAGACTGTTTGTTTTTTTTTTCAATTTTTAGAACCTCTTAACTCTTAAATAAATCTGAAATAAGAAGTGATGACCTAAATTCTTAAAACACTTATCGCCGCCTCATTTCATATGCTCTCATTTATCTCAAGATGCCTCCAGAACTTAAAAAAACAAATAGTCTTATTGATTTAAATTTCAAACTTCAGCATCGCCTCTTATTAATCAGAAATGAAATAAGACTTTAGACCTCTTAAAAAACAAACGTCATCTCACATTCTTGCATAAATTAAGGTCCAGGTTGATTTGTAGGATTGAATTGGATTTTGAGGGATTTGGAATTAAATTTCATTCTAATCCCATATTTGGTTTGAAGGATTTCCTAGATTTGAAATCCCATAAACATATGATTTTGATATTCTGCAGGGTGATTGTTTCATAGGATTTGTATATAATAATATCCTAAAATATGTTAATAACTTTTTATTTTGTAATAATCCGTTAATAAAATGTAGTTGGACCAAATCTCACAAAACAATACCATCAAACCAAACGTGCCCTAAAAGTGCTCGCGAAAAGAGTAATTCTATTTTTATTTTTATTTTGGTATGACACATGGCAAAGTTGTATACATTTAATCTATAATCTTACTTTTTAATGTAATCTTGTTATTGATTCGTTATTGATATTTAACTAATTTGAAATACGAATGATTGGGTAAAAGATTTAATACAAATATTTTTATTATTGATAATAGGGTTGGACCTAAAGGTTATTTCGTTATTTTATCCATTTAAAATATCGGGTAACGAAACGGGTAATTATTTATTTTATAAAACTTTTATCTATATCCATATCCATATTCATATGATACCTACTAAAATAGAAGGTAATGAAACGGATGATAGATAAATGGTAAAAAAAAATATATCATTTTGAACTACAAATAATATTGTTAAACCTCAAAAATATAAGTAAAACATAAGTTTATATATATAGTAATTGTTTTATATCTGATTTATTTTAGTGTACATAGTAATATTGTTCTAAGTATAATTATAATATGATATTTCAAAAACAACAATATAAAAAATAAAAGACAATACTTTTCGTTGTATTTATTTTCGATTCTGTCTTGTTTCTCACTTAATTATCATAACCATTTTACTCGATAAATATAAATAGAAAATCAAATTACAAATTAATATACCACATATACGATAACATTATAAAGAAAAATAGTAATATTTCAAATTTTATATTATATATATCGTAAAGAGTAACGGATAAATGGATAACGAAAAAACGTTTATTCATACCTTACCACTAGAATATGTCGGACAAACGAGTAATGGATAATTTTTTTTACCTATACTTTTATCATATGGGTCGAAATATAACAGTTAATAAATTTACCCTTACCCATTATTAACCCTAATTGATAAAGCATTAAAAAAACTTAATAATAATAAAAAATTTGCAAATTCCAATCAAAATAAATAAATACAATGTATCTTACTTGAAAATAAGGTCTGAATAGAAAAAAAAAAATTGTTAACCACAATTCAAATTACTAATTACTAATTTCAAATAATTATTATTGAATGAAAAATAAAAACTAGGTTTAAAACTTATTTAAAAATACATTATGTTGTTTTAAATAACCCAAAAATGAAAATAGAACATTTGTTAATAAAGGAAACTAATGAAAATATTGATTTTCTCAAAAGAGGTGAAAGTGGAAAGTGGAAAGCAAAAAGAATGGTTTGAAAAAGAAATGCACCATTTGGATATTGAACTTCCCTTTTGTCTAACTCTTAACATAAATGATAAATATATATATAGGGGTTGTTTTATTTGCAGCCTTTAAAAAGGTTGTAAACCTTGCAATCCACATCTCAATCGTCGGATTCATGAAGGCGGTTACAATAGATATGGGGCCCAATATTTTTAATTAAAAAAACAGAAAAATAAAAATAAAATAACCGTCGATCATGAATCCAACGGTTAAGATGTGGGTTGCAAGGGTTGCAACCTTTTTCAGGGTTGCAAAATATCCTTCCACTATATATATATATATATATATATATATATATATATATATCACTAAATTATGCATTTATTAATTTTAATATATACTTTAATAAGTAAATGTATTATTTATTTAGAACAATGTAAAAATAATTTATTTTAGACAAGAAAATATGTATTTTTCTAAAACTATATATACCCGATTTTAGAATGAAGATTTTTATTTAATTTTTATAATTTATCAAGCACAAGATATTAATTAGATTCATAATATATATAATCATTAATTAGTCTATAAGTAATAGTATGATAATATATAACTTTTTATGCATAAAAATTACAATTTTTTATATCATTTTTAGCAAATTTCTTATTAATAAAAAGGGCGCTTTTCAGAAAAGGTTGCATTTTGGTGATTTGCTGTGGTGGATAACACAAAGTCACCAACAAGTGTGTGAGATAAGAAAGCCTATTCTCAACCTTTTCATGTGAATGTATGCTCTCACAATATAAATATAAATATAAATATAAATATATATATATATATATATAAAAGAAAAATAAAAAAAAAACTGAAAATAAAATGAGTGGTGAATAGAAGAGTTACATGAGTTGCATCATGTAAATGGGTTGTATAATAACCTACCTCTATATATATTGACATTATAAAACAAATATATGTTAATTAATACACCAAATCCAAGTTGTAGATGTAAAAAATCGTGTAAAATAGCACCATGATGCACCAATTGTCAAGGTTATCACAATTTTATTGGTTCTTAAATGAGCAAGTGTGTGTGTATATATATATATATATAGAGAGAGAGAGAGAGAGAGAGAGAGGAAGATTTAGAGGGTGTCGAACTGCCGGTAGAAGCTCATGCAACTGCTAAAATTTTCCAATATAATGTTTTTTTCTACGGTCCTTAAAGATATTATTGTTTTGCTTCATTGTATGTTACAATGTAATGACATAAATAATATTTCGGATCAACCTCCTATATAATATATGTATATATATACATATATTATATAAGAAATAATAAGACAATATATTTTATCTCCTTGTTGACTTTTTGTTCATAGGAATACCACCAACTTTAATTAATTTATAATATTTTCCAGTCAATGAAGATAGTGAGAGCTTGAGGGGCTAGCAAGTGATCTTTCTATTAGTTAATTACTAAAGATATTAAAATTTTATTATTAAATAACAAATTAAAAAAATTTCCTCACCATAAAGAAGTATAAATCATTTGTAAATTTCATGTTTTTCTATGTAGATTTTATGGTTCCATTACTATATTTTGTACCAAGTTCTTACCTGATATATTGTAGAATTCAAGCATAACCACATAAAGTGAAGAAGAAAAAAATACATCTGATGAAATTGTGAAATCCGACCAAAAATGTTATGTTTGGTCGCAAATCGCTCATTCATGATACGTAGAACAACCATCGTGCTAAAAGGCGTGTCAAGACCGTCGTCGTGCCTGGTGCAAGGCTTGTCTCTGATGACACGTTACCCTTATAACCCACCATTGTCCAATGTGCATTTTTAAGATGTTATTTGATTTTTTTTACTTTATCCACTCAGGGTTTTAATTTTTAGTATGCAATCTATTTGAATATGGTCTTTACATCTGAGTGACAGTAAAAAAAACATATACATATTAATATATGATTATATATATAATACACATTCTTTTGCAGACATAATTCACATCTTGAAAAAATGGCATCGTCATGTCTCCTAAGGCTTGTGGTTCGGCCTAACTGCTATTCCACGTCTTATATCATTTAAAACTTTGAGAACAAATACAACTACAAGGTTTAAAATCTTTGAATTTTTTTCAAAACTAAAGATGGATTCGGTTTTAGAACGGATGGATGGAGCAGTTGGAACTTGGAAGAGTGGTGTCGTTAATGTTAGGTACTGATACGAGAGATTGTGTAATTTTAAGGACCAAATGTGTAAATAAGTGAAAGGTAGCTTCGTGGGAGCATCTCTTTTGCCTTTAGGTTTTGACTTTAATTGCAGAAAACCCCCTTAGGATTCCTGAATATTGCAGTAGACCCACCTTACTTTATCTCCATATTTAATTATGAAATCAATAAGTCAAAATGCATGTCACCAACTCACCATGCATGATAAAGACATTTCCAAGTTGTATTATGTTATATGCATGACTTTTATAGTTAGAAAGGTACATTAATTCATATATTATTTTTAAAATTTATATTTAATGGTTTATAGTTTGAAAATATATATTTCAATATATAATATTGACGTGACGTTTATATTGTAAGTCGCATATCATGGTAGTACCATGGTACCAATGTATTTATTTGAACATCTGAATGTTTGCAAGTTTTATTTTCTTATATAGTTAAAACCCCTTAAACATCGCATGTGTTACTTGGAAACTTAGAATGTCATTTCAAATTTGAATAAAACGACATAAGTTGGTACAAAACCAATACTAACATGTACCAACCGAAAGAATTTGGTACCAATTAAGTCGATCCCAATTACAATTGGTTGATACATGGTATAGGATTTCACAAACCAGTTATAATTGGTTGGTACACAGTATTAGATAAAAAAGAACTTCGTATCGTACCACCAAGTCCACCCCTAATTATATTATTCGAAATAAGATTTGAATAAAGTTACATTTGTTTTTTTATACAATTTGTCAATCTAAAAAATTGTATTTACTTTGATATAAAATCAATAAAACTACTAATTAAAAACTTAAATAGTAGCATACTTTATATAATGAATATTTTTATTTCTTATATATACTTCACTTTTCATATGTTGATTTGGTATATTTTTGTCTAATTGATTAGTGAGTAAGATGACAGACATGCTTAGAGACAAAATTTAATCTTTGGGTTGTGTGTTGTGGTGGATTAGAAGAAGATTCCATTTGTCATTTGACCTTTTTGTCCATTGTTTTCTTCTCTTCTTCTATGAAAGGTCAAACTTCTCTTGCTTTTCTTCATTAAAAAAATACCACTATCATTAAATATATATGGGGTTGTTTGTTTACCTCTTAATAGTTCCATTAAGAGGAAATATTTGAATCGTTAAGAGGTAAATCTTGTTTGGTAAAAAAGAGTTGTCTTTTAATGGTTCCAAAATCCTCTGAATGATTTTGTACCCTGACCCTCCCTTAACCATTAAACGCTCAGATTTCATTATGAACAATAAGCAAACAACCATATTTCATTTTACACTATATCATAAAAACCTCTTAATCATTCAGACCATTTAATCATTCTGCACAAAATCATTCAGCAACTGTCAAACAACCTCTACATTTGTATATTTAATTAGTATGTATAAATAATGTTTTTTTCCTTGAAAAATATAATTTGCCAATTAGTATATATTGCTAAATTTGGTTCTCATTATTTATTTATTTTTGACCTTTTTGTCCATTATTTTCTACCGAAAGGTCAAACTTTTAATTTTTTTTCTTCAAATTATGTCTATTTTATTCATTAGGCACACATAAATAAAGATAATATTCAAACTTACGTTTTTTTTATCATAAGAAGTCTCAATCAGATGAACAAGTCTAATCTTAATTAAAAAAGCATAAGTATAACTCGTAATTATTTCTTATATAAACACTGACCGGTTAATATAACAAACCAAATACCAATACATCTTGTTCATGAGTACACATATATGAACTAAATAATACAACCTTCTCTTGGAAAAATTGGTGACTCAAAATAAACTTTCTCGTGTGAAAGATTGTGATGATTTTAGACCGTATTACCTAAAATTTGACCAACTAATAAAAAGTTCATGACTACATACTTGCAACCCACATCGACCGTTATTTTATTTTTATTTTTTTTATTTTTTTTAATTAAAAATATTGGGCCTCATATCTTTTGTAACCGTCGATCATGAATCCGACGGTTAAGATGTGCAAACCTTTTTAAGGGTTGCAAATTAAACAACCCCTCTTCCACTATATATATTATATATTTTTAAACTATAACAACGACATAAGTTTTCCTTTGTAGAACTGGTTTGCATGACTTTCTCCTGCCCCAACCCCGGTTCAAATCCCATTTGCGTCATTTTCCTTAGTTTTTAGTTTTTAATTTCAAGGTTATTATGTAATTTATTATCTTTCTGAAAAAATTTGCAATAAAATACTTGAACACAGGATCTCACATATGAAAAACAAAGATTTAACCGATAAACCAATGACAGGTTTTGTAAAAAAATATCCATATTCTTATATTCAAATTGTGCCACCACTTGAAAATTTTTCTAGGTCCTCCTCTGTAACCGAACAAAACCCGAAATCTCTTCTTTCAAGAGACTAAATTATTTTCATTGAACCAACCACATAAACTAAACCGGATCAAATGGACCCAATAAATCTCACTTAAAAATGGAGTTTTTGGGATAAGATATACACAAATCTGACCATACCCCAAAAAGCAGAACAGTTATTTCCATAAAACCCTAACAAATTAAACCAACCATGTACTTTTATTAATTATTTATGAATAAGAAGACAAAGCTAAAACCGAATCTTGAAGACATTGGAAGAACCAATGGAAAAAACAGAACTTCAAATCCATTAATGAAATCTTGGAATCTTTGTAATTCTTGAAAACACAACCCTTTTCCCCATCCATGCTGATTCTCTTCTTCTTCTTCACCTGCATTTTTCCACTTTCTATGCTGAAATGACACAGAAAATAAGATGGTTTATTTTATCTAATTTCTTATTTAATTATTTATTTCATAATTAATTAGAAATAAAACACACACACACACTCACACAGTAGGAGCATCAGACCTTATTGGGAGTTGTACAGGTCCCATATTTCATGCATGCATACATGTGTCAAAAATCTTGAGTTCAACAATACTTGAAACACATTCATTTGTGAAAATAGAGGCTAAACAAACATGTTGGGATTTGGTTGGTTCCAATGAGTTGCAAAACCCGATAGCTCGGGATCGGTTCGATAATCGCATACAACACGATAGTAATTGCAGGAATCGAAGACATCGAATGAAGTATTTACATAACATTGTTAGGATTTTATTATGTGGTTTCAACAACTTCTAACTCTATGAATGTTGCTAGGATATTATAGTTCTTAATGTTAGAACCAAAGATAAGACCGCACAATTCATGTGTGTGTGTATATACGTATATATGCACGCACAAAAAATCAGCAAATTGTTTTAAAGTAAATACATATACAACAACACAACACGATAAATTGATCAAACAGGAGAGAGCCACTAACTTGATAGATTGTAGAAGCCTTTGATGTAGATTTCAGTGTCCTAAAACATATATACGTCCCCAATCGTGTCGTAGTTTACAAACGTCAGTCTTTAGGATTCAACTATCAATTCAAGTTTTTTACACGAAACTTGAATCCAACAAATTGTGTATATTTCCATGATGGAAAGACAAAAGTAAAAACAAGGAAAGATCACTGAAATCGTTAGATTTCTAGGTATTTATACATTTCATCTTTAACTTTTTTTTTTTTGAACGACGGACATTTCATCTTTAACTATACTCCCTCCGTCCTAAAATAAGTGTCCACATTTCTATTTATGTTTGTCCCAAAATAAGTGTCCACTTTCAAAAAGTAGATAACTAAATTGTCACATTTACCCTTAGTTAATGTACAAATATAAGAGTTATGAAGAGAGAAAAAAATTAAATAAGGGTAAAGATGTCATTTGGTAACAAAAATGTGTACTAACTATGTCCGTCTAAAACTATATGCCAAGTCAATTGTAGACACTTATTTTGAGACGGAGGGAGCTGCCAAAAGCAGTTAATCTTATTCGAAATTAGTTAATTAAAATAAACAAAATAAAGTAAAATTAATTAATTAGATAAAATTATGGATTTTCAAGGGATCCCCAAGGCCATGAGGGGTTCTTTTGGCAGGATCTTCAACAGAGTCCCAATGTCCAGACCAAGGCCACGAGGGGTTCTTGGCCCATTTAGTAAAGTATATAAAAGGAGTAAACTTCTCTTTTGATCCTTAACGTTTATGAATTTCAAAGATATCTTTCCTAAACTTCGAAAACTGGGATTTGGTCCCTCGCGTTTGTCATTTCACAAGGGTGTTGGTCCCTCCTTCTAACGGCCGTTAACTTTTTCCGTTAAGTCTAACTAAATGAGGGGTATTTTAGTCATTTTAAACATTTTTCTGATGATTAAAATACCCCTTATTTAACCAGGTGATGATAGACTTACTAGAAAAATGTTTAAAATGACTGATATACCCTCATTTAATCGGACTCAACAAAAAAAGTTAACGGACGTTAGGAAGAGGGAGCAAAACCGTTATGAAATGACAACTGTAAGGAACCAAATCCGAGTTTTTGAAGTTTAGGGACGATATCCGTTGAAATTGACAAACGTTAGGGACCAAAAGTGAAGTTTACTCATATAAAAGTGATACAGATTTCTGTTTCTCCTATGTGGGACATAAGTTCCAACACTTAATAGTAAGAAGATAAAGATGGACAACATTTATAATTAAACCAAGTTTTGCTATAAAAAATAATAACAATTAAATATTGATATCAAACATATGAGCATGATTGATCAAAGGGTATTTGAAACTATTAGCTACTGCTCCAGCATTTTAATTGATCTGTGTTAACTATGGATTTTATTACAATTGTAATGAAACAGAAAGCTTACCCAATACCTCCTATATACAGCTAAAGCTTCTGAACTGAAAAAATGCCGTTGGCTCTGGTAAGGGGGCCTTCGGTTGAGCAAGCAAACCTCAACTAGCATGAGCCGGTTAACGAAATGCTATACCAGATTTTCAGGCCACAATACATCCGACACTACAAAATGATACATATCTAAAAATCAATCTGCAAGGTTAGAAATGGAGATAGAAGACAACACTCACTTGAGTTTGCATTATCTCCTCTGTATTTGCATCAAGCTTCCTTTACTTTGACCATACTTGTTGCACATATAAGAGCAAGTATCGTAATTGGAGTAGAGTTGACCTTCTTCAAAACCCATCTCGTTTAGTGAATTGCCCTGAAAATGAAATTTGGGTTATGTATTCGAAACACTTTTGACATATAACTTTTGAATTGATGAGTAAACTCAACTAATTAATGTGGAGGTGTTCATAAGAAAAACAGCTGAACTTCTTAACATCCCTGACAATGGTACGAATGATGGTGTCAATTGTAGTACTTCTCAGGTAATTTGTTATTATTAGTAGTAAATTTAGTTTGAGCACAAGATGATGGTAGAAGTTGGCCATTTACATCGCTTTCCAACAATGTATAGCGGATCTAGACTCATGTAAAGCATGAACATGGGCAGAAATGAATGAGAACAAGGGGGCAGGGAAGAATTATCAACTAGATTTATCTAAAAGTTAAATTCTGGTAGCCTCGGCAAAGTTGTAGATAATCTATGAGCCATTAACAGGGAACCTAGAGAAAAATGGACCAATGTAACTCGCAATTTTGAAAATGCCACTCTTTGAAAAGTGTTATTTTTTCATGGGATGGCGCGCATGATTGCAGTTAGCAAACAAAATGAACTGTTTTTTCAATTTCAGAACACTGAGCTTGCAATAAAAGTAACATATTTCTGGTGATAGTTTTGTTAATGCATAAACTATTTTCCTAACAACCCCCCTCATCTTCTCTATCCTGCAAAACAGGCCAAGAAGCAAATATGCTGCAACTTTTTAAGCGAAGGAGTTCGGTGTAATCCCAATGTGTAGATGGATATGAAATGTTAATGTGACCCTCCATGAAAGTTGGACAGGAGCATGGGATATTGATTTGAAGAAAATATACATAACCAAATACCTGATCGTTCAGTCATCTAAAACTTCAGGGAATGAGGGCATATGGGAGATTAGAGATACCTGATAGTTGGACATCACCATCAGCATTTGGTTTTTCCTTCCTCTTGTGACCCATTGTATTTACCAGATCCCTATGAGTGCAGACAGGATACACGTTGATGTCTTTTAGCATTCCCATTCGCCACATCACGTATGGGAAGCTGAGTTGGTCATGTGAAGTGAAGTGAACCACTTCATTAAACCAAAGGCACATGAACATGTTTGTTAGTTGAGCGTGATCCCTCACTATTACGGAAGCTTGAGCCAAAGCTGCAATTAGTGAAAACCTTTTAAGTCAGATCATGCCAAGATGATCTTGCTAGATATAGAATAGAAAATAAATAACTTCTATGTAAACTATTCAGTATAACATTAATGCTAAGTTGCTAGCTCTTCCCAGGAAGCAAGTGATAACCTGGCCCTAAAACACAAACTTGAAGGTTACTATAGATCATGCCAAGTATGGTCCATGGCATATTTTCCACAATGTCTGTTTAAATAAAGAGGCAGTAGAAAATCATGCCTTTTTGTCCATTGAACCTCTGGACTTCAGAAAATCCATCCATACGGTACTGAGCGATCTGCATATCTACTTCTTCTGTATTTTCTTTGTTTTTCTGCACGATAGCTAATGCCTCATCATAGACGCTACTGCGTGCTCCATGTTCTGAAATGGCAAGTACTGATTTTGTGCGCCAAAGAAGTGCTTCCAGAACCGCCACAGGATCTCTACGTAATTGAGATTTCGAGTCCACCCAAATTGAATACCTTGCTCGAGGAAACAATCTATGTCCTAACATCTACAGAAAGAATACACTACTAACCATCTTTAAGAACCTTTATAAGTGGTTCATGCATGTTAATGGTCCCACATTATTGGTTGATAGAGAGTCAAAGTGAGTTTTCCAATAAACTACAAAATGCTATAGTTATTACATAAGATTTCTAAATTAATTCAGAAGTAATCCGCAAGATCATGCATTGCACATGAACATGGATGCTTATTTCTTCAAATACAGCCTAACTTACACAGTATATGGTTACAACTACGTAACACACAGAATAGCCATGTGATACTTGTACTATAATTAACCATTGAGGTACTCATATTCACCCAGCCAAAATCCTAAGTGTGCCTCACATAAGATTCATGTTTGGTCCTTTATGGTATTGTTTATCTATACAGACTTATTACTATACTATGAGTTAAAACATGTATGACATGAATATAGTACAGACACATGGAAGTTAGAAGGAAATAGAACATTGGAACTTCAGTTACCTTTGGGATTTTACCATTCAACCGTTTGTCAATGAAGGGAAGTTCCCTAACAACAACAATCCTCCATTTACCGATCGTATGGTCATTATCAAGATGAATTCCTTCCAACTCTTGAGTTTTAAGTGTGAACTCATCCCAAAATGCAACATAGCATACCTGCTTTACAAGTAAAACATGTAAAGATAATATGATTGAGACGCATTCAAGAATGAATGCCTTGTGCACTTAGGATGAGAACCTTTCTTAGTGTTTCTTCGGACATTCCTATTGGTTGATATAGATCATATCCTCCACCAAATGTGCAAGTAGACACCACAATTTGACATGTTTCCATGTAACTCTTGTCCTCATCAGAAACCTTAAACCCTCCATTCTCACTGTAGAAACCACAATGTACAACAGCTCTCTCGTTCACCTGAAATGTTACCTTTAACAGTAATATAGCACTGGGTGATGTAAGATGTAGCAGGACACATAGGTGATCATTTTGCAAACTTTAGGGGTTTTAAAATCCAATAGCATACGTGTAGAAATGAACTTAGATAAGTGAGATGAGAGTTTCAAGATGTCAAATCACAACCTTAAAACTTTCATTCCTTTCATAAAATGTTTGGAATCCAGTAAACCTGTTGAACCTTGAGACTTCAAACGGCTGCTGTAGCAGGGTTGTTTTCTCACCAACAAATGAAGAATTGACCCCCGTTATGTACACAATCTCTTTAACAGGTGAAGCAGACTTCTCAAAAGGAGAAGGAAGAGTTTTAATATATTCTGGAGGTGATAGCTTCAAGCAACCTGATAGAGGGTGCAATTATCCAAAAGTTTAACAAGAATTGGCAACATAGCATGATGATATAATATCTCCTTTAAGCAGATAAAAGCAGCATATACGCAACACCCAAGCCTAAAGTTGTTGTTTTAGATAAAACAAAAAATCATAGGTAACCTACCATTTGATGCAAAATTATCTTTGATTTGATGAATCGGATACCCCTTTTGACTTCCACTTCACCCCATCCCAGTTTTTCAAATTTCGAGATTTACAGACCGAGTCAAAACTTCAAATTTGAGTGAGTACAAGTCTAAATAGATTGATATAACTACACAAATTTCTGTAAGCACGTATAGTCCCATCCTTTAGATGAATTTAGATAATATAGTCATCGAAATCACCTAGTGAGTCTCACATAAAACAATATGAAACTAGACCAATTCTGAATATAATCCAAGTTCTGATAACTACTATCAATATGCGAGCTTGAGTTTCAATTTTCAAATAATTTAAAATCAAACGAGCAAAGGTTTCGATACCCTGCAACTACTATGAATAATCTCTACTTCAATAGACGAGAAACTTAAATAGCCATAATTTTCCTCATTCCAAAACTCATGCACAATTTCACATGTTAATCACCAACATACCGCGCTAAAAACGATAACGTAAAGAAACCAAAACCCTAAAACGATATACATAAAAACATCTTAATAACACTTATGTTCTCTAACGCCATGGACAATACGAGTAGTTGGCACCGAATTCCGCTCCGATCCAGGCGATTCTTTAAACCTTTTCCATATAGTAGAAGCCTCGTATACCAGCAATCCGATTGATAGCAGGAATAAAGGAATCTTCCACCATTTTCTCAGCTTTCTCACCACTCGATGGAAAATCCTATTGCTTCTCGTACGATGACGGTGCCCTAATTTATTGGGAATCCTTCGGAATTTGGATCTCGTCCTCCGAACGTGATCGTCTATGGTTTGTTGGCCGTTATCTTCTTCTGAGATATTGGGGATCGATACGCTATGAGACATTGTGCCGATCGTCGAGGCATTGGATTAATGGCGGGAATGTAACGTCCATTTTTATGTTCTTGCCCTAAAGGGCTATTTATACGTAACCCACCTTAACAATCTAACCTTCTCTTATTTTTATTTTTATTTTTATTTTGTATTATTTTATTATCTTTTATATCAACTAAATTACTAAATTGTCCTCACAATTCAAGACAAAATTAATTCCCCAAAGTCCGGATACGATCGATAAAAAAAACCCTAATTTACTCTTCTCTTGATTTTACTATTTCTCCCATCGTTCAACGGCTGTCCTCCCCCTCAATCGTCGTTGCTCCATGGTCTGACCGTCGTAGCTCCATGGTTCGACCGTCGCCTCACATTTATTTCTTCGACCCCACAACCATCTCTGTTCTGGTTCTCTAAAGCTCGACGATTTTTTGATGTGTAGCACAGCTCTCGTCGCTATGGAGTCTGATTCTCATCAGGTTGCTTCCATCTTCCCTTCCTTCTGTTGTTGTCTGCCTGATATCATCACAAGAAACGGGGGTTTTAGCAACGACTTTTGTCGTCGCTAAAAGTCAATTTATCATCAAAAACAGTTTATAGAGACGACATGTCGTCGCAAGAGCCTCTATCTGAAACATCTTGTCGCTAAAGGTCCGTCGCTGAAACTCAGTTTTCTAGTAAGATGCTTAGGGTATTCCTTCTAATTAACTATCAACCATCTCAAATAACTTGGGTCTTAATCCCACAACTTCAAATTGCTTATCTTAACTGAGATGATCATCATTCAAAACTATCAATTTTGTTTAATGGTCTCCTATAGATGCAAACCAACATACATAGTAGTGCACAGAGAATTATGTTTTTGGAAAGTGATTATGGTTCAATTACCAATAATATGTTTTGGAGAGTTCTCTTTGTCCAAACATGCTTATGCATGTTTATTTTGTTATATCTGCATACACTAAGTTATTCATATTAAACAATGTTATAGTAGTTGTATGATCTATCATGTTGTTGAATTTTGATCTTAAGTTTCATTATTCACAACTTTGTGTCAATAAATAATCTTGATTCAATGTGTATTTAATCAACCAATAGTTATGGTTGCTTGTCTTGTTTGCGAAGTTGAGATATGTTTATCAAAGTGAGCTTGAAAGCTCTGTAGGACTATATGCATTACTTCCACTACCTTATATTTTCTTGCATGATTTATGTGGTTCTTTTTGACTAGCTATTCAATAAATATGTTTGTATTGGCTTTATTGGTTGATTTAGTAAAATGCTCTCGAATTTTGATCTTTAGTGAGTAGGTGGATCCTTAAGACTGCATTTGGAATTTACCTTAAGTTCTTAATTTAAAGGCAATATTGGTGATGATTAGGAACCTACATTTTGCAAAAGACATTTTAACACGAGCACATAGTATTTTTGATCAATTTGTGCAGGCCTGTGGCATTATAATTTGCATCTATTTGTTCAATAAGTGAGGTTAGACTGGTCTAGTCGAGCGGTTAGACTGTTCCAGTTGTGCTTGACTAGGTTGTGACTGAGACCTAACAATGAAGATGTAGGTAGAATATGTGTGTTTGCAAACTTTAGATGGATTGACCGTCATCTTTGATTATGAAACATTGCTACAAAGATTATTTCCACTTCTTGCTCTAACTCATTGAATCTTGATAATCATTTGGTTGCTTGTTAGGATAAAAGGATACCAAAGGGATCATTCATACATGTGAGACCGGTGAATATGTTAGTAGAGCCCATATCGGGAACCATCTTCTAATTCACTTTGCCTTTGGACTACTTGACCGAACTCAATCGGTTGACCGGATCTAGCCGGTTAGAATTCCGGTTAGAATTGTCCAGTAGAGCAGTCGGTTGACTGGATTTTTTGTGAAATCCATTTTGTCTTTGGAAGAAGTTAATCACCGATATCATAAAACATGAGATTTGACTGTGATATCTAAACAAAATAAAACTTTGATGACCATCATATCGAGTTGGTATGTGCACCATTTAACTTCATTAAGCCTCTTTTAAGGTTAGAATACTAACTTTTACTATATATGTGTCTTTATCTCTTTAGACTGTGGTACGTTCTTCCCTAATATTTCATGTACTAAACGACCTTGGTTTTAAATTTGATGGTTTTCAACTTGCAGATCTTCTTTCACTGGTTGGAGCAGGAAAAGGATTAAACTTGTTGCATTCACTATATATCTGTGTGTGTATATATATATATATATATATATGTGTGTGTGTGTATATTCTTCTATAACTATATCCATATATCTCTTATAACCACATTTATTGTAACACCCCCATTCCAAGGGAAGGGAGGTTACACCAAACACAATAAACGAATATACAAATAACTCCCAACATAAAGAGTCTCCAATAACGAAATAATATCATCCAAACAATAATTCTAAAGCTTCCAATACTCAACAAAACCAAACATAAACCTTTACCAAAAAGCTAGTCTAAAACAAACGAAACAACTAAATAATGTCTAAAATGGCAATAAATGTCTCGAAACCTTTTTATGATCAAGAGCCTTATTTACTCCTCTCACAATCCCTTAGCAACCCCCCCTGATCACCTGCCGTGAGAAAGAAAAAAAAAACACGGCTGAGCCAAACGCCCAGTGAACGGATATATAATAACAACGAACAAAAATAATACCACAATGAAATAACTGATTTCAAGATTTTAGGCATAACGAATTCGAAAATTTAGCGAAAACTGAATTTACAACTTTAACGGATAACATGCGATGGAACAAAATCTTAAAGAACCAACAATGTTATAATAAAACAAATAACGTTTGATAGGTCGAATCGAGCTCAAAAAAACAAAACGCATACACTTGCATATCTACCGACGTGACAAGTGTCAGACATATAGCCACACAGGCCCGTACGCTGGACTGCAGATCCACACGTACTAATGTGAGATACGGTGTTGGGCACTACACCGACACTCATCCTACAACAAATAACATATGCTAGGGCCGACCCATACGCCTCCTAAATCAAATCTCCGTCACACCAAAATAGCTCTCACAAGAGCACAAAGAGGAGACGTTGTGGTCTACTCACACCGCCACGGTTAGTGTCACGCCATCGGTGCCACAATGACGTGCCTATGGTACCCCCATAGGTGGTTAGTAGCTCGACCTACCCGGAGTAAGTTGTCACAACACATGCGACGACATATAATCTCAAACATACTTAAGCCATATCAAAATCGAATGAATAATCCAACATAAGAAATGCCAATATGAGAGACTGACAAGTAATTTTAGCAATCAAAATGCTCAATTGGGATGGTCCAAAACCAATAACAAGAATCGTCATATATATAATTAGAGACGTATCCCAAAGAAAAAAACTACCGAATAATTAATCGTAATCTCTTGAGTAAAACACATATTTTACTAACATCGACATTCAAGAATACTTGTTTAGAATGAGACGATTGCACAGTAAATGACATAAACGAGTGTGAGTGGACAAACAATGCGGTGACAAACAAATCGAAAAGTTGTGAGTCAAGTAATTTGAGATATCGGAAGCTTAAGGGTTCAACGACATAAATAAACAAATCAATTGAACGAAAAGATAGGAATCCGTACCTTAAAACTTCACAAAATTATAAATTCACCGATCGCCTACTCCTTCAATCCCGACCTAAAAATACCCAAAAAAAAACTTAATATTAACCTTACTTAATGACCCTAAACACAGCAGCAAATTCGACTAAAAACAACTAATAAAAAGCCAAAACGCAGCAGTAAAACTGATTAAAAACGACCAAAAACCGGCTAAAATACAGCAGCAAAAATCGACTAAAAAGAACTAAAAACGCAGCAGTAAAATATGGCTAAAACCCACTAAAACGCAGCAGCGATTTCACTAAAAATCGAGCCGTTTTGATCCGTTTTTCCGGCGATTCGCACCTCTCTTACACAATAACGCGACGACAACTATTCTACGAACCATAAGAAATTTTAGGACTATAAACGAGAGAAAAACGAGCAGAATTTTTGGATTCTAATAATGATTATATGATCCGATGCTGCTGCCATTTGTTTTAAATACCGAAACGGCGACTTTCGAGCCATCGAAACGACTCGGTTTCTAGACACAATAATTCCGTGAACTCGAATCCTAATCATAATCGTATAACTTCGAGATGGGGACGGAAACTTACCTCAAAACGACAAGAGAACGACGAGGAATTGCCAAGCCTAACTTGAAATCGTTGCTCCTTTTCTTCCTTGCCTTTCGGTCGCTAAACTTTCATGAACTCGAGGGGAATTTTCTGCGATTGGGTAGGGTTTTAGGGTGATGAACGTGGGAAGGGAGAAAAAGAGAAGGAAGATGGGTTCAATCCATCTAAACTCAAACCTACTTGTGGGCTTTACAAACTAAACCCTCAATTAAACCCATCAAAACTTAGCCCAACATTTAATTAATCCTTTTATTATTATTAATTGATTTATAATAAAAAAAAAATTTAAAACAGCTCCACGCATTACTGATGTATCCATCTAATTCTTTTTTTCTTTTTTTTTTTAAACCTAAACTAAAATATAATATATACATTACATATATATAGATTAAAAACGACGGGTATTATATTTATATACCTCATGCAATTAGACTATTATTGAATCTTACATACCTTGACAACCTTCTTATTTATGTTGCCTTTGGATTACTCAACTAGTTAGACCGACCAGTTGAACTGTTAGACAGGACCGAGTTGAGTAGTTAGACTAGGTGAGCTGAGTAGTATGATTGAGTTATGTCAGCAGAATTGTAAGGATCCAATAAAATATTTTGGTTGTGAAATTCTTCTTCTAGTAGTGTATATGTTTTTAACCATAGTTAACAAATGCTTTGTTCTAATTTGATGGCGGTAGGAATTGATGCCAATGATTCTAGTTCACCACTACAGGGTTCAAGTGTTTGTGTTTCGTCTAGACAAAGAGATCCGGTATTGAAGAGCATGAGCAAGTAAGTCATGTTAATTTAGTATTACTTTGTAAATTTTTATCATATAAAAAATATTTTGATTTTTAGGTGAATGTTCAATTTGGTGTTGAACAGCCTCGTGCTTGATTCCTATTTTGGATAAGAAAGAAGCAAGATAACACTCAAGTGTTCTTTGAATAAAGTTGTGAAGACCATTGTCAACGAGTTTGGGTGATTGACATTTTACGTTAACAAATTAGTTGTAATTGTCTTTTGGGTTGATTGAAACACATATTTATTTTAGTTTGGATTTGTCTTCAGTGTAATCGAATAGTTGGATATATTTTGGATGTAATCAAACTTATCATGTTTTCGAGTGATTATTATTATAACATCACTGGCTAGTCGAGCTCTATTAGAAGCATGACTAGATCCGGTCTAACTCTGCCTGATCCAATCGAGATTTTTTTCATTAGCATTACTAGATCATTTTAACTCTGTTTGACCGCTTGATCTCTATCAATGTGAATGACTGGACCAGTTGCATCAGACCGGAGCCAATCTGGATTTATCAATGAGCATGACTGGACCGGTTGCACTAGATCGGAGCCAATCTGGCTTTATCAATGAACATAACTGGACCGGCTGCACCAGCCGGAGCCAATCTGGATTTATCAATGAGCATGACTGGAACGGTTGCACCAGACGGAGTCAATCTGGATTTATCAATGAGCATGACTGGATTAGTTGCACCAGACCGAAGCCAATCTAGCTTTATCAATGAGCATGACTGGATCAGTTGCACCATACCGGAGCCAATCTGGCTTTATCAATGAGCATGACTGGACCAGTTGCACTAGACCGGAGCCAATCTAGCTTTATCAATGAGCATGACTATACCAGTCGTGCCGAGTTTTTTTTTCAATTCGCATGAGAGGAGCCATATTAACTCTATTAATTGGGCTAATTGGGCTCGATCGATCTCTATCAAGTATATTATCACCTTAGTTAGATTTAGTGAGAATTCAATTAGAACTATTTTAACAAAATCAACTTATCATAATTTGATACAAATTGGGTTGTACTAAGTATACGATATCATCAAATCCCTACTTATCAATCAAACATTGTTATATTGTATGTAGTCTTCCATTTTAAGGTACTATATTATAGGACCATCTTGCTTAGGTTCTACTAAGTATATGACATCGTAAAACCTACTAGATGAATCAAGCAATAGTAACTATATTATATTATCATTGTTTGGGTAAAAAAATACACGAACACGACGACGAAACATTTCACGCATGTTTCACACGATCAATCTTATATCAAGATAAGGTCATGTTGACCGAGCATAACCTTGACTTCCGTCGAGTATAATTCGAAGGTCGGTCGAACGTCGTACGACCATCACTCGACCTAGACCATACTAGCGTATAAACCAACGTTCCTCTGTTGTTCCTTTAATGCAGGTTTAATACTCATAAATGTCAACGGTCATAAACGGTTAGCACCATCAATGACATTCATGGAGCACGACAGTTGCAAAAGAACACATTTATGGAGGATCAAGACTATAAATACTCAAGATCAACACCTCATTCACACAATCTGAATTGAGATATTTACAACGCATACAGCTGAAGCATACAACTTACAAGATCTTCGAATACATTCATGGTTCTGTTCATCAACAACGATTTACACACGACAAGATAGTTTTTACACACGACATACACTTGTTTAGCAATTGTACATCTATTTCTAGTATAGATCGTGTAATACGCTGTAACAATGAAGGATATCACCCCTGTTTGGTAATCATAGTGCACGTCGACACCTTCTCTGGCGTCCGCGGTTTTTTCCTCGTTGAGGTTTTTCCGCGTCACCAAATCTCTTGTCTCTTTATCTTTTTGTTTATCGCGCATATTGTCAAACTGCTACTTTATTTAGTTGAATAAAGCTCCACGTCGACTTTAAGTTATTCATTGAGTAATTTTTGGCACTAACAATTTGGCGCCCACCGTGGGGCCTCATCTAAAGAAAATCCTGAGACAATAGTGCGTTGAACTAACAATTTCCCCGAGTGTTTTTGTATTTTGAGGACAAATGGCAGCTCAAGGAACTCAGGAACAGGCCATGGCTCGGATGAACATGGAGTTAAACGCGGCTTGTGCTCAAATTGATGCATTGACAAATCAGCACAGGCGAGCGGTAGAGGAGATCGAATATCTAAGAAACCGCAACGCAAGCAATGCAGCAGGGTCGTCGCATAATCAAGGTGGATCTAGCATGTCTTGGATAGGACCTCCACCTCTCAACTTCTCTCGGCCTAGTCAGCCTATGCCGCCGCCGCCATTCATTCCCTCGATGTCGCCGCCGTTGCCGCCATTCATGTCGTCGCCACCATTCTTTCCCTCAATGTCATTGGTGACCACGATCCCACCGTTCTTCCAGTCGACGGCACCGATGCCCTCGAGGCCTCCATCGACATCAATTCCCGCGATGTCGATGCCTTCCTTCCGGTTCAACGGTTCTACCTCTGATTCGTTTCAGCGAAATGGGTTCCAGAACTCAGGATATCATTCATCGGGTGTTCAAGGAATTATTCCGGATGATCCAGTCGCCTAGAAGTTGAAGACGCCGGAAGAGCAAAATGAGTGTGTTCTATCGCGCCTTGTTAAACTTCCAGGTGCAGCAGTTCCAGTCGACGTCGAACCTCGTACAGGGTTTCAGGCATCGCCTTTTGTGGACGAGATCGCAATGATCGACGTTCCAAAGAAGTATAGTATTCCTACATTCACACCAAAATACTTTGGTGTCACGGATCCAACTGAAACACGTCACTCAGTATAAGCAGCTAATGTGGACAGTCTCGATCCCTCAGATGTGCATGTGCAAAAGCTTCAGAGCAACTCTTATAGGTGCAGCTTTGCAGTGGCTAATTGGTCTCAAACCAAAGTCAATTAGATCATTTGCCGAGTTGGTGAACCAATTCTCACAACAGTTCACCAACAGTCGCAAGATGGAGAAGCAAACTAGCGACCTCTATTACATCGTGCAGAAAACTGGAGAATCCATCCGCGATTACTTCAACAGATTCAATACAGAGATGATCAGCGTCCGTAATTGCGACATCAAAACCGCGATCGAGGCCTATAAGTGTGGCCTAGACGAAAGTTCGGGTCTCTACACCGACTTGACAAAGTATCCCCCGGAGAACTTTGAAGACGTGCGCTCAAGAACCTTGGCTTATATGAGGGTTGAAGATGATGCAACTTTTCGTCGTAAGCATTATAACGATAAGAATCTATTGAGCGTAAAGAAACCTGAATTCAAAGCCAAATCGACAGTTAAAGTCGAGTCGTCGAGACAAATTTCAAATGTTATATTCGATAAGAAGAAAGTCTCGACTTCGACCAAGTTCCAGCAATACCCTAAAATCTCCTCATATGGATTCAAGGGTACAACCAAGGATCTGGTCGACGCTTTAAAGACCTCGCAAGCAACTATTCGTTGGCCGAAGAAAAGTAACAAGGCCGACGACAAGAAGGATAAGACCAAGTGGTGCGACTTTCACGACAACCACGGTCATACCACCGACGACTGCATAACACTCAAGAAAGAACTCGCTTGGCACATCCCCAAGGGCAACCTCAAGGGTATCCTCGACGAATAGGCGACACCCGACAAAAACACTCGACTACCGTCACCCGATCATGAGAAAGCCGTGAACTGCGTGACTGGTGGGTCAGATGTATGTTTTACACGATCAATCTTATATCATGATGAGGTCCTGTCGACCGAGCATAACCTTGACTTCCGTCTAGGCATGGGAACAGGGCGGGGTTCACATTCCCCGGCCCCGACCCCGGTTTGTAGTAGAGAGCCTCGACCCCGGCCCCGGGCGGGTGCAGGGATTGGTTCCCCATCCCCGGTCAACGGGCGGTCAAAACCCGGTCAAGACCCGTCCCTAGTCCCTGACTCGGACTCGACCCGTTATTTTATGCAGTTTTTATAGCATTTTTTCTGCCATTTTTAAGCCATTTTTACTAGAAAAATAACTAATAAAACTCAAAATTAACATATTACATGACATCAAAATTAAGCATAATACATCAAATACATCATATTTAAGCAATTCAAAATTAGGTAAAAGGAACCCTAATTAGGAAGTGCAGAAGCAGAAGACGACATCAATGATGTGATTATGTGAATTGTGAAGAAGTGATTTTGTGAACTGAGGTCTGATTAGGTAAAAGGAAACTAATTAGGAAAAGAAATAAAACAATTTTATAAATAAATAATAATTTAAAATATTTTATATTTTTAAATATACCGGGTACGGGGCGGGGCGGGGGGCGATACCCGGCCCCGGCCCCATCCCCGGTTTCCTCACAACGGGGATCCCCGGCTCCGGGACCCGTTTAAGCGGGGAATCCCCGGCCCCGGTCGGGTGAACCGGGTTCCCCACCGGGTCGAATCAAATTCCCATGCCTACTTCCATCGAGTATAATTCGAAGGTCGGTCGAACGTCGTACGACCATCACTCGACCTCTACCATAATAATGTATAAACCAACGGTCACAAATGGTCACCACCATCAATGACATTCACGGAGCACAACATTTATAAAAGAACACATTTATGGAGGATCAAGACTATAAATACTCAAGATCAACACCTCATTCGCACAATCTGAATTGAGATATTTACAACGCATACAACTGAAGCATACAACTTACAAGATCTTCGAATACATTCATGGTTCCGTTCATCAACAACGATTTACGCACCACAAGATAGTTTTTACACACGACATACACTTGTTTCGCAAGTGTGCATGTATTTCTAGTATAGATCGTGTAATACGCTATAACAATGAAGGATATCACCCCTGTTTGGTGATCATAGTGCACGTCGACACCTTCCCTGTCGTTCACAGTTTTTTCCTCGTTCAGGTTTTTCCGCATCACCAAATCTCTTGTCTCTTTATCTTTCTGTTTATCGCGCATATTGTTAAACGACTACTTTCTTTAGTTGAATAAAGCTCCACGTCGACCTCAAGTTATTCATTGAGTAATTTTTTGTATTAACATTGGTTAGATTTAGTAAGCATTCAATATGAACTAGTTTAGCAATCAACTGCCACATTATTGGACACAATTTACTCTACCATCATATTATTTGGCATAATTGGTTCTACTAAGTACATGATATTGTCTAAGAATGTGCATGACTCGACCTAGTTGCACCATACTAGAGCTAGTCTAGCTAACATAGAGCATGATAAGTTTGACCAACAGACCAGAATCGGTTGAGCTTTTTTAACTAACATGATCGGACGAGTCTAACTCTATTGGGTTGGTAGATCCCTATAAGTGTGTCTAACGCACCATTTTAAGCATAATATCTATCTTATCTGGACTCAATGAGAGTTCAATTAGATTTATTTCAACATAATCAAGTATATGCTATCGGCGGATCCTAAATGGATTAGCCGAGCATCGCTAATTGGAATAATTGGACCAAGTATCACTAATTGGAATAATTTGACCTATTAAGGTAATTATGTATCCATTCAACCATTTTAATTGGAATGAATGGACCTGTTAGGGTCATAATGTGTCCATTCTATCATTTGAAGTATATTATATTATTGGATGAATTACTGAGAATAATCAACTATCATTATCTGATACATTGGGTCTACTAAATACATCCCGGTTAGAATTATGAGATTTCAATTGAAACTAGTTTAACATAATCGGTTATCACGATTGGACATAATTAGGTTCGACTGAGTACATGCTATCATCAAACCTTACTAAACCAGTCAATTATTTTAAGTATATTACATTATATTATCATCTTTGTTAGATTTGGTGAAAACTCGGTTGAAAGTAGTTTAGCATATGCTACTATCATGATTGAACACAATTGGTGTATGAACGGGCTTGTTGGAGTCATATTGTATCTAGACGTCAATTTCAATAATATGCCAACCCATTTGTTGTCGACCAGGTAAATGGTTTCTATATATGCGAGCATCTAAATTGTCAACTTACAATATTCAAAGCATAAATCCTATACTATAACGAGTTCTTGTTAGCCAACGATTATCGAATTGAAAGAGAGGTTGACTGGACCCATTCTAACTTTATTGGATCCAGTCGAACCAGGTCAGAGCTAATCGAATATTCTAAGGCAAACTATCTCAAATACCTTATCTCAAAAAAGCCTAATTTGAACCGGTGTAAAGCGACTAAACAGTCTAGCTCAGCTCGACTGGCTAGTCTGACTCAATTGTTCCATCTTCTTCGTCAAATGACATTTATCGTGCTCGACTGGCCAGTCGAGTTCGACTGGGCGGTCTAACTCAACTGTTTCTTCTTCTTCGTAAAATGACGTCCATACCTAATGAAAATTGTTGTAAAATATGATTTTTAATCTTTAAAATATGTTTTAAATACTTCAAACATCCTATCTTTATATTTTTCAATATTCCATATCAAATATTATGAACATCTCTTTTTTCTTTAATTTTTGTGTACTTCATATATACTCCTTTTACCATCAATATGAATGTTTATTGTTAGAAAATCGATATCAACACATATGTAGAATTAAAGTTATAATTTAGAAGAAAAACTAATTTAAAAAGTTGAATGATTGAATGAGAATGGAAACTTGTATGTTAGAAGGAGAATGAAGATTTCATGGAAGAAGGGGTTCCAATCATAGGGTTTAAAGTGAAGAAGAAAGGGCATTTTAGTTTTCCAGATTTTTTAAAACCCATTAAGGGTATTTTAGTAATACTTTACTTTAAAGTTTTATTTTAGTTTTTTAAAATAACCTCATTAAGGGTATTATAGGAATAACACATTTATAAGGTTATTGAGTTACTTTTAAATTTTAGAAGGTTAGGGAGCTAATTAAAACCTCATTTAAGGTTAATTAGCTAATTAGCCCCCTAAATGGAGACTGTGAAATTTCGAAGAATGGTCCCTTGGTTTTGTAGAATTTATCCTTTTAAAATAGAACTTGATGTTTATCGTACTCTAAATAGTAGTCACTTCCCAACCCAAATTGGTCACTTGCTTTGTTACTAGTAATAGCATAGGCAAATTAGACCTAATATTTTTTTTTGAACGACAGAAAAACTTTATATTAACACAACCGAACTAAGAGTTCAACAAGCATACAACTTAGCCGGATCTATCCCGGCACAATTATATCGAACCAACGAAAAAAGGCAGGAAAGAGCTATAAACACTCAACATTCGGACAGGCGGCGTCGGAGTTTGCGAGCAGCAAACACCCACCGACAGCCTGGAAAAACACTATTGCGCACTCGACCAACAGCTCCAAAATTTCTCTTAACCCATGAACAACCCCACGATCAACCTCGCAGCATAGTCAACTCGAGCGAGGATCAGACCACTTGAATTATCCATGGCCGAGACCCGTTCCACACGTCGCTGCATCTGCTTCCCGAACAGCACACTTCGATTGAGGATGTAACCGTAAAAGCGAACCTATGCTCCCATATAACCTGCAGAAATCGTCCAGTCCACACTCTTTAAAACCATTGCATCAGTCCATCCTATCGCTTCCGAAACTTTGGCATAAACCATTCTAACATGAACTAGGATTCGATATCCACTTTACCCACTCACATGCAAATTGGCTATCTTTCTTTGTGATCCAATCAAAGGTTTTTAACTGGAATTCAAACAAACGTCCCGATATCTTTTCCCCTTTCTCACCAAACAACATACGTTTTCGGTCGGCCCAAATGATGTAACACCCTCAAATCCGGAAATAGCAACTAATTTAAAATTTTCTAAATACACCAATAAAAGAATCATCTACAACCACAATTTAGATTCAACTACAAAACACACATACCATCTTATATAACGGACTATAAAGGATGGGTGCTACTATTACCCACGCATAGTCACTATCTCCAACTTGCGGAAGGCTTCACCGGATACTTACTTTCGAATCTAGCTAAGGCTCTATTCTTCATAGGACTGCTAGAACCACTCCCAACTGGAACCTGATGCACATGCCGACAAATAAAAAGGTTAGGCTTAACGCCTAGTGAGCTCAAGAGTTTTCATTAGAGATATACATAAGACAATAATTGCAAGAACCTTATTTAAAAATCATGATTTCCGAAATGCAATACATTTGATTTGAAAGCAATCAAAATGAAGTACATTAAATATCAAAACAATTTCCTTTCCATCATTCACCCTTTTTCGTGATTAAAATCATAAAACATACGCCTCTTTAAAGAAAGCCAAAACCAAAGCGTTCGTAAAACATAACTGACATTATAAAGACCAGACACTAAAAAACGTAGATAACTCTAACTTCCAAACATCCCAATAACTCGAATGAGTTTCAATAACCAAAACCTTAAACATAGGTAAATACCCATACTCAAACGTCTCCGAAAACATGGATTATAAAACTCCATAACCAAAACCACACCCATTGGTGATGGGGAAAACTCCCGATTACATTGTACGTGACGGAACACAAAGTAAGCCACATAGTTATGTAGTAAATCAAAACATGTGGGTTACACATAAAACGCTCACCGAGCTCAACTACTCCAAGTCTATCGCCCGAAAACATCAAGTCAACCACTCCAGGTCTATCCTTGAGAGTTCCAAAACAGGGGAACTCAGACACCCAATGGAATTACACCTTACTGTCCATGGGACGCTGCCCGACCGTATAGGCCCACACCCTACTTACCATGGAGCCCGATGCCTATTCCGTGCCAAGTGGTGAACCAACTTCCCAATCGGGGACAGAGGAACACCGTGCCTATGGATCCATTGCACTAACTAAACCATTACATGACTCCAAACGAATGAACCAAAGCATTCAAAACATGACATGCTCAACTAAGATGCAGTAAATGCAAATCATAACCAAGCGCTCAACATCGAGCAATTAAACCGGACAAGTGTCCTCTAAACCCAACAAAATCTAAACCGAGCCATAAGCTCAAAAAATCCAAAGACCCAACGTCGAAGTTCATAAAATGAAATCAAATATAAACAACCCATACTTATATAAACCCATGCTCCAAAGCATATAATTTACTCCAACGTAGTTTAGATTGGGACAATTCATTTTCCAATTGAGTTTACAACATTTATTATTTCAAAACGTCCCATAACACAAAACCATGTATTTCTCCAAAACACAAATCCGAACACATTTATACTCAAAATCTACTTCTATAAAATAAATCATTAAAATACCAAAATACATTCTTTATTTATCATAATGCCCAAAATCCCAAAGATGTGTACTAAATGAGTTTATAAAGTTAAACACCTTTAAAATACTCAACTTATCAGCAGTTAACAAAACTTATCAGCAGTTAACAAAACTTATCAGCAGTTAACAATTTCATGTAAAACGCTTTAAAATAAACATTTTGGCATGTACACCGTTTTCAAAAATCAACTTGAACTCACCTTGCTAGATTTAGGCTAAATCTAGATTTCACCCAACGAGCTCTTTTGAAGGCCACTTGAATCCTCAAGCCGGAAACTTCCAAAACCTAGATCTATACAAAACCAAACCATAAATGCTCATACCTAATCGTATAGGAACATTCCCCAACCTTTACATACTAAAATCTTCAACAAGATCGAAACCCTAGTTTCCCAAAACCATCAAATCCGAGATTTGAGATATCCAACACTAAGAAACCACCAATAGGGCATTTATAACATTATTTCAAGAAAACTTACCATTAGAGATGACGGGACTTTCCGAGAACACCCAATCCAACTCTTCAACCCGAGCTCCCAACCGATGAACTTGATGAGGGAGATGAAAATGGAGGTTTTGCGGTTCATTGATCCAACTAGCTAGACGGTGAAGATTCATGTGGTTTGGGAAGGAAAAACCCCCAAAATGGGTTAGGGTTCGGTTTTGGGGTTTGGGAGAGAAAAGGGAAGAAGATAGAAGTGAAAAATGAGAGAAATGGTGAAAAATTCGGACATTTAGGAAACTAGTGGCCGCGGCGATTATGCCACGCGATAGTGACATTGTCACTATCGCGAGGGCACTCTCGCTGGGAATGTACCTCGGGTGGTACACCCTCGGCGATTGTGCCACGCGATAGTGACACATGTCACTATCGCGAGTCACAGTCGCGCTACACATACCGAGCCCCGAAAAAGGTCGAAACTCGAGATTCTCGCATGGGTTGACTTAAGGTTCGAAAGCACAACATTTACCATTCAAAAAGATGGACGAAAGGCGGAGAGATAACCAACGAAAGATGGAGCTTGCTTTACGAAAGACCAGGTGTTACAAATGATGTAGACCAAGCACCAACTAACCGCTTCCCATCTATTTACTCATTTCGTGTTAGCATCCAATTATGTCGCTACACTAAACAAATCGTCCACAGATCCAATCGAATCCATGCTCAGATTCCACCATCTTCCAACTTGTTGCCACAAATTTTAACCTCCTCACAACTCACTAACGCATGATCGATCGTCTCTACCCCAAGCCCACATCTTGGACATAAAATAGAGTTTAAATCTATGCCCAAATTGTCCAACATCACTCTTGCTGGGATCCTACCTAATCTTACTCTCCATATGAGAATTGCGATTTTCTTTAGAACCGCCTTAATCCACTTTGTATCCTCTCCAACAAACCCCCTACTAATTTTCCTATCCTCTAAAGCTTGCCTTAGATTTTTTACCATAAACTCTCCATTGATGTCTAAACTCCACCCCGCCCGGTATTTTCCTTCTCTTTTTGGGGTCACGTTTTGTAATAGCTCACGAAGATTAACTAACTCTCCTATCGCCCGCCCCCTTGGATCCCACCCCCACTTCTACACCCACCCATCATCTCTCCATTCCCCTCTCTCTAAGACCGAGACGTCTTTAGATGTCTCGAGTTGGTATAGCCGTCGGAATGTCTCCTTTAGCCTTATATTTGAGATCCACCTATCCTCCCAAAACCTCGTCTCCGACCCCTCACCCACTTCTTTCCTAAAAGAGGTTAAGAATGGAATGCCTTATTTCTCCAACTCCCTCCCTCACGATGCTTCCCCAAATCGATCCCCCCTCCCAAATTTCTATGCGACTCCCTTATTAGGCCTTCGTCCTCCCCATATAGACTCCTAATCACCTCTACCCAAAAGCGTCTCTCCCTCCGTGTGAAACCTCAACCACAACTTCCCAAGTAAACCCCAATTTGCATCCCTCAACGAACCGCTGTTAAGGCCACCTCTTTTAAAGCTTCCTAAGACCCTATCCCATTTGACGCAAGCCACTCCCTTTTTTTAATCGCATCCTCACCACTCCCCCTCCTCCCCAGAAAAATTTACTTCTCACACTCTCCATTATTTTTATCACTCCTTGCGGGGCACGAAACAAAGAAAAAAAGTATAACGACATACTACCTAGAACTGAACGAACCAATGTCCATCGTCTTCCAATCGAGATCAATCTTGTCTTCCACATTTCTAATCTACTTTTTACCTTTTCAATTGCCGCTTTCCAATGGTCAATTCTCTTCATTGATGCACCAACCGGTAGTCCAAGGTACGTAAACGGAAAAGTATCGCTTCCACATCCCAAACCTTCTGCCCAAGTTTTAGATTCTTCTTTCGACACACCCACTCCAAATAACTTACTTTTCCTCTTATTTATCTTAAGACCCGCCACTAGATGGAAGCAATCTAACACCTTCATTAAATTCTTTAAATTGGGTAAACTCCATTCACCGAAAAAAAACGCGTCATCCGCGTATTGGAAATGAGATATCGGTACCTCATTCCCACCCACCTTTAAGCCTTCAAATAATCCCTTTGACATGGCTTCTTCCATCAATACGTGGAGACCTCCGGCTACTATCAGTAAAATGAAGGGTGCAAGCGGGTCCCCTTGCCTTAATCCTTTCTCTATATTGAATTCTGAAGTTGGGGCACCGTTTACCAATACCGAAACCATGGACGATTCTAGGCACGTTTTGATCCATACTCTCCATTTAACACCAAATCCCATGTCCTCCATCATGTCAAGAAGGAATTTCCAGTCTAACGTGTCGTATGCATTTTCAAAGTCGACCTTGAATATCATCCCTTTCAGTTTTGTCTTTTTGAGATAAGCCACCGTTTCGTTAGCAATGAGCACCTCGTCAAGGATAAACCTTCCTTTTAAAAAAGCACATTGTTCTTTACTAATTACTTTGCCCACAACCCATTTTAGTCTTCCCGCCAACACTTTCGCCACTATTTTATAAAAAAATCCAGTTAGGCTGATTGGCCTAAAATCGTTTAGGCCTAGCGGGATTTCGATTTTTGGGATCAAAGTTAAAAAGGAGGTGTTACACCCCTCACTTATCTCCCCCATTTCCATAACCCAATTAATTGCCGCCATCAAGTCTTCTTTAATCACTCCCCAATAAGCTTTTATAAACCCGATTGTAAACCCATTCGGCCCTGGGGATTTGTTGTTTCCATAATTCCGAATTGCATTCCAAACCTCTTCATCCGATATTCTCCTTTCAATACTTGAAGTCTCCTTATCCGTCAATTTTTTATGCGTTCCGACTGCAATTGTGGCCAATCTATCCTCTGCCTTGAGAATTTTTCTTTGAAAAAAGTGAGTACCACATTCTTTATTCTCTTTGGGTCCTCCGTCCATTTCGAGTCAACATTTATGTAACACCCCATATTTCGGTAAGAAATTCTATTTAGCCTTAGTGCGCCAAACGTCTCCGTCTCTTTCTAAATCCTTCCTATACCTTTGGGTACATTGTGGTTATTAGTGTTACCTTTCGTTAATTGATAAAATTGACTCTTAGCTTAGATCTTGAGGTTGGAATAGAATTAAGGGTAACTTTGAAGAAATTTTGGGTTCGGTACAGTTGGCGCAATAGTGTCAGCGATTGTGACAATGTCACTCTCGCCGTGGCACTATCGCTGGGGGGAGATAGAGCCTCGGTACATTTGGCGCGATAGTGCCGGCGATTGTTTATAGTGTCACTCTCGCCATGGCACTGTCGCTGGGGGAGATAGGGTCGTGGTACAATCGGCGCGATTGTGCCCGACGATTGTGACAGGGGAACTATCGCCCTGTCACTGTCGCGCACGTCCAGACGGGAGAAATCTCATTAAATGCCATTTTTGAGGTTTGAAACTCTAGTTTTGGATTTTCAGCTTTGTGGACGATCTCACACACCTAAGGTGGGATTTTCACACACTCCCCTCTCATCTTCATCCCATTTAATGCTATTGTAGTTGGTGTTAATGAATGTCATTATTGTTAGGGTTTCTAGGCTAAGGAAACTCCAACACTCCCAAGACTCAAGTGATCCAAATCTCCTCTCATGCACTTTACATTTCTAGGGTTTTCACCATCTTTAGGGTTTTTACAATGCAAATCTCTATGTGAGTCTTCTAACCCCTACTTCACTATAAATACTATTATTTCCTTATGTGTTTATTTTAGATGCTTTGGAGTGGACCAAAAATTTAGGGTTTGATGGATTTTCCTAAATGTGAACTATGATGTTATAAGATGCATTTAATGTTATAAGGGTTTATATATGACTAAATGGATTTAAATGGAGTATGTATAAGTGGTGAGTCTTTCATTACAAAAAGGGGATTTATCTCAAGTGACTATGTATGAAGCTAGACTTGTCACTTCAATTTATTTATATCTTTTACTGATGTTGGACCATGTTATTTCATTCAATGATAAAATATGCCATATCACGAGTGAATAACTATCATACGTGAATATTATGTTTACCAAAGGAATAAATCATGCATGGAAAGGGTTATCCTTATTTGGTTATGGTCATAATGTGAGAATATATATTTATTTCCTTGTGCACGAAGATTTAGATGATGTGACATATTTGGTTATAATTGTTGGCACCGATGGGTCGATAGCGAGTAGGTAATGGGGGACTTTATAGTCCTTGAGGTGTAACTCATCTAGATTGGATAAACAATAATGTCTGTAAGTCCTTCAGGCATAACTCGACGGAGTAGACAATAAAGGCATAAAGGTATAACTCGACGGAGTAGGCAATGGGAACTAGAACCGGGACATGAGGTGTAATCCAATAACGTCACGTGTGACTTCATTCACGTGTTCTCGTCACCCAAGATGGAACGGGTCTCCCCCGTATTTCAAGAGATATCTCTTGTGTGTATTTACTCGGGTGTGGAACAACTTTTCCAAGTTGAGTGTTGGCATTGGTTTAACCCTTGGGTGTATCGGTAACAATTAATTATGATGTAATTGCCTAAATATAAACTGTTAAATCTTACGATATCACTAGACTATGGGGTTAACACTTGTTTGGTATCTTGTTGGTTCACAGGTCCTACTAGCAGTGCGCATAGGATTCCTTGAATTGTCGGTCGCGCACCTAGGAGAGCTTGATGGACCGGGCTTTTTGGGGACATTTGTGAAGAGTGTTTTGGATACATAGCAACACCCACCTTTAATCTAGTTTGAATATTGTACTAGATTAATTAGGTTGTTGTATTTTATGTTTCATCCTTTCGCTACTATATTTGATGCAAACTACCCCAACTTTATTGGGTTTTAGTTGTCCATATTTACAGGGTTTATAAACTTTCATATTTTAGACGTTATATTGCCAAAAAATTTAGTTTTAAATTTGCCCCATTTTTAGGGTGTTACAATTTAGTCATCGAATGCAATTCCTCCGTTCTTTAATTTTTATCGTCGCTTTAAAGATTCTAGAATTCTCGTCCCCTTCTTTGATCCACTTTACCTTTGCCTTTTATTTTTCCATTTCCAAACTTTTGTTTTCCAAGTCGAGCCACTTCTTTCGGTCTTCGATCCACCTTTGTCTATCATTCGGTGTCAATCGGTTCCATCGGCTTCCTCTTCCCATTTTTCACCGCAACCCTCTTATCTTCCAAGTCTTTCCCAAGCTTGCCCCAATGCACTTTGTACCACCCTTTTAATGCAAATTTAACATTCTTGAGTTTATCCCTAAAAATGTAATCCGACCTATTTGAGCTCACCTCCTTGCACCATGCCTCTCTTACCACATCCCCCATCGTTTCATCCTTTAGCCATGCATCAAAGAATTTAAAAAGTCTCGGTCCAAAATCATAGCTTTGGTCGGTAAGCATAATCGGTGCATGGCCCGACCACTTTCTCTCTAAGACTTTAGCTCCCAAGTTCTTCCAAAGTGCGCTGAATTCATCCGTTACTAAAAATCGATCCAATTTACTATGTTTTTGGCCATCGTCACTAACCCGTGTGAATTTCTTTCCACCTATTAGAACTTCCAAAAGATTGCTCCTTCTAATGAATTCGTTAAATTCCTCCGTGCCTTTCTCATTTACAACCAAATTTAATCGTTCGTGCTCATTACGTATTTCATTAAAATCGCTGAAGATAACCCATCTAACCTCGTCCTTTTCACAGAGAGTCTCCAATTTCCCCATAGTTCTAATCTATCCTTTTGCTCCCTAGGGCCATACACGTTAACACAACCTACTAAACCTTGTCGATCTATCCATTTTCCCACTACCGCAATAAAGTTTTTATCCTTTATCACATATTCTACCTTGAATGTTTTTTTACTCCAAACCATTAAAAGTCCTACCGAGTTCCCGGTGGCCGAAACTTGGGTGAGATCCCCGTCTTTGATACCCCATAGTTCTAATCTAGTTCTTTCATTTATTTCCTTCGTCTTTGTCTCTTGAATTGCTAACATACACATATTTTTCTTCCTACAAATTTCTTTTATCCAGTCCTTCTTACCTTTCGCTCCCATTCCCCTAATATTTACAGAAATAATTTTCATGATTTCTTCGAACGAGTTCGACACTTGCATGGCACCCGTTGATTATTGACTATTGCCTTTCTCCGTTCTTTGCCCACTCTTCGATTTCCATGTGACTCCTATCAAGTTTCCGAACGCTTCCAATCCCTCTTGGTTGTCCAAACTATTAAGCTCATTGGATATCGCCACTTTGGTCGACTCATAAACGGACCCCCCCCCCCCGCTTTTCGATTTTTTTTCTTTTCTGCTTTCTTGCCGCAGCTCTCTTCAATTGACTTTTTCTGATTCATTTGTTGTTGCCTACTTCTTGCTAGTGGAAGCTAACCCTCCCTCTTCCAAATCCCGAAGTTTCAACTTTCCTTGTACACATTTTTTCTTTATTTGATACTGCCGATTTCTGTTTCTTCTCAGATCGTGAACTGTTTGTCTGAGTGGTACTCCTGCTTTCTGTTTGATGTGCAGATCTCCCTTTTTGTTTTCGAAATTCCGAATCAACTGGTGGTCCATTTTTGGTGTCCCCAAAACTCATCCCATCCAAGTCATGATCCATCCCCTTTACATTATTCACCATATTTTTTCCAAAGGATGGCCCATCCACTCCATGTTCCAACCCAAATAATTCAGTTCCATTCTTTTCTCCAAGTGGCCCAACCAAATCATTATCACCAATTAAAGAATTTGGCCCATTTCTTTTTGGAATCTCCTTCTTATTTTTATCCTGGAAATCACCTTGGACATATGCATCGATATTCACATTGTCTGACGGTGGATTTTTTGGGTTCTCACTTTCCTCCATCGGAATTGTAGCGTCGCCGTTAATGCCTAGCTCTGGCGACTCTTCGGCTGCTACTTGGTCTTCACGTCGCTCCCCCTATCCCTCAGATTTTCTGGTGGTTTTTCCGGTGAGTTCTCAGGTTTTGATTCCGTTGGTAATGGTCGTTCTGCCTTCTCCCCCGATCTGTTAACCCTCCTTCTCTCATTGTCTCACCTTGAAGAACACTCTCTTCTATGAATTCATCATCATCGGGTTCCTCTTCTCTCCACTTAGACGGGCTATTCGACTCATACCCATCCCCTTCGCTGTCCCACGACTCGTCCTGGTCCTCGTCGTCTACCTGAATCCCATCAAGTTTTGGTCCTCTTCTTCCACTTTGATTACGTAAAATAGGTTCCCCACTCGAATACTTTTTATTTCACAAATTTTAGAGACTTCACCAGAGTTTATCAGAACCTTTCCCCACATTAGGTTTGAGTTATTTATCACATTACAATTTTTTGTTTTTAGCACTCTCCCCCATCTACCCGATTAGCGCTTACTAGGTAAATTGTTGCATATGATGTCGTTTTGGTGAACTAAAATCTTAACCGATTAGGTAGGCGAGAGTGTTCACTCTCATAGGTAAGCACTTACCTAAGCGCTTAGCTAAACTACCCCTAGATTAATTAAATAAGATAAATAAAATAGGGGTGGTTGTAAGTGCTCTATATGTGCATGTATAGCCTAGAACAACACAAAAGTGACAATAGTGTGTGTGTGTGTTGGATCGTGATTGACACCATATATAACTATATATATGTTGGTCCCAAATAGCAGTAAGTAAATAAAAGAAGTATTGTAGAAGGGGGGGTTGAATACAATACACACAGTTTTTCACTTAATTTAATTCTTATTGATTTGAAATCAAGAATTACACATAGAAAACTTTTGATTGTTGCGGAAGAGAATAGATGAAATCTATTCAAACAATCTTACACAAAGAGAAATGAAGAACAATTGTAAAACACTTAGAAAACAATAAGAGCTTCTTAGAGAGAGAATGCCAGTGCACTTAGAGAGTTTGAATGCTTGAGAGCTGGTGATCTTGCATGTTGAATCATCCTCCATATTTATAGTGCCCCATGCATTAAATGCATGGGACACCTGTTGAGCAAGGGATGGACACAGGTCTTCAGCAAGGTACAGGATGTACCTTTTGTCTTGAGGTGTTTTGGCTTGAAGTGTTGACCTGCAGAGGGTGGTGGAGACCTTTCCTTAAAAGAGTGTAAAATACAAAACATACTTTTTCTGATCTCCAGATGAGGTCCACGTCAATGCAAGATATCACAATATACTTTGTCAGAAAGTACAATGTGTTTGAAGAAATCTTCATGCCTTGAAGATTAAGAAGTCTTTGGTTACCGAAGAGATCTTCGGGCTCCTGAAGACTGAGAGGTCTTCGGCTCTTAAGACTGAGAGGTCTTCGGCTTCTGAAGATTGAGAAATCTTCGGCTTCCGAAGACGTCTTCGGCCAAAGACGTCTTCGGTCGAAGACGTCTTCGGCCGAAAAGGTCTTCGGTCGAAGACGTCTTCGGCTCCTGAAGACTGAGATCGGCACCATCCTGGCCAATGGTGTTGATCAAGTGGGCATACTTGGCTTTAGGCTGAGGAGTCTATCTTCTATCCGCTTTGAAAGATATTCTCCTTCTTTGTTTTCTTCGGTTGATCTTCGACTTCACCGAACATTTGTATAGACACCAAGCTGCTAAAAGAACCTCAAAATATTCTAAGTATGATGATATAAAATGGAAGATCGGGAGGTCATCTTCAAATCTTCAGATGACCCAACAATCTCCCCCTATTTGAGGATGACATCCATACTAAAGAATAGAACAAAGAGTGTACTGAATAAATTCATTTTGACCCATATTTACTCTTTTTGGGTTCTTTTCACATAGATTTTTTTTATAAGGATTTATAAGTATATCCGACATTTACAAAAAAATAAAAGAATGAAGTATATATGTACAAACTAAATAAAAGAAATGCACTTGTATTAAATATGACTTAACAAAGCAAAAATTACAAGTACATAGGTAAGATAGAGCATTGCTTCATTCCTTCTTCTGTCTTTTATGAAGTTCACCCATAATGTCATGTCGAAGAAATGCAGCTTGAGAATTAACGGGGATAAGAGAGAGAATGGCTACCAGAAACTCGGTGTGAGCGATAGATATTTCTTCATGTCTGAAGAATCTCTTAGTTTCCGTCTCATCCAAGAAATAGACTCCTTTGTATGGACGCCCTATCAAAGTGCCTGGACCCAAGGACGGACCACCTGGTATCTTCAGATTCAGATTTTGAGAATTGGGAGTCATTCCTTTGGCAGCGAGATCCTTGAAGATGTGTTGTTTGTCAGAATGAGAGATTTGTGGAGGGGAGGAGAGACACATCTGCTTTAGAATCTCAACTTGAACTTCTTCATCATGAGAATGCTTGTACTTCTTGCCAATGTTCTTCATTCTCTCCAGAAGAGTGTTCAGAGACCTTTTGACCGAAGGCTTGTGTCGACTAAGGGACTTGGATAAAAGTTCAGAAATTTCATACCATTCAGAAAGTCCGTATTCGTCCAAGTCGCAGAATCTGGTAGCCTGCTGAGAGTCGTCTTCTCTGCGGATGACAATTCTGATATCTATCTCTGATCGTTTGGAGGTGCCAAACTTTACTTCAACAATTTTAGATTTCAACTTTCGTTCCATCAAAGATTTTCGGTACCATAGAATGTCATCAGAATCAAGCTCAGCTACTTGTTGGATGTCAACTTTAGAAGGAGGTTGAAGTTTTAGTCGATCAGCTTCACAAACAAAGGCTTTTATAGCAGAAGCCTTTTGTTGTTGGGAAAGCATGGCCTCTTCAACAGCAGATAGCTTTTTCTTTCCTTTGTCTATCCCTTGTCTTGGAAGCAGCTCCCCCTCAGTTGGAGCATCAGTAGGAACAACAGGAGTGGGACCCTGACGGCCGATGTCTGAAGAGACCAGTTGTTTCTCCCCCTCAGCGGTAGTCGGGGGAGTAACCAACAAAGAATCCAACCGTTGATGAAGAGACAGAAGAGACTGAAGAATCTGAGTGGAAATGGCACTGTGAGCCTGCGAAGCTGCCTGAAGACGTCGGACCTCCGCATCACGAGCATCAGAGGCCGCTTGAAGAGCAGCAACTGAGGTCTCAAGAGATAACAACTTGTTGCAAGTGACCTTCATGAGGGAGCCCAGAACGTTCTGATGTTCGCGAAACTGAGCACCAATGAGACGATGTTGTTTGTTAGGTTCCTGAATATCGGCTAGGATTTCTGGGGGAATGACAGGAGCAGGAGGAGTGTCTCGCGTTGCCGCAGCTGATGCCTGACACCGTGAAGGCGTCGGTGGATGATGAGGAAGAGGAAGAATCCGAGATGGTTCGTCGTAGTATGCATTGCTCTGGAGGAGAGCATCGGTAGCAGGTGATCATGGTGATGAAGATAAGTCATCGGAGGAGCTACCGTCAGCGGAGGTAGCCATAGGAGAAGAAGAGCTCTCTGGAGAATGTGGAGGAGAGCGGTAGGCGGAGGTAGAAGGGCCTGCTTGAGTTGTCACCTTGTCTTGACACTGTTGCAAGTAAGCTAAATACCGTGAAATACCCTCAACACTGGCCTTGGGTAAGACCAGAGTCTCACCAGGTCGTGCAAAAGTGTCGACCATGAAATGGTCGGGTGATAGGCCGTGCAGTGAGAAGTCAGAGCCTTGGTCCGGGGACAAGACAAAGCCATCTGCATCCCCTAAGGAGGAGGGGGAAGAGGGAAGGTGAGGGTCCCCGAAAGTCTCACATGCATCCTTTGGAGAGGATACAGAGGAGGTGGCAGTAGGTGTAGCAGATTCCCCGGGCCCGGATGGGACAATTTCAACACCGGCCGATTTTGAAGAATCGGTGGGTGGAGTATGTGGGTTGGCCCTAGAAACCTTCCTCTTTCTTTTGGGAGAAGAGGGAGGGGAAGAGGTAGAGTGTCGCCGCTTTGAAGTGTGGGGGGTGACCTAGGTAACCACCGAAGGACCTTTCGGTCGTATGGTCATTTGGGCAAGTGCGGCGGTGCCTGTAGCCTGTGAGGAGTGAGTGCTAGCAGGCATCACTAAGGAGAGAGAAGAGGGGTCCACTACAGAGGAGGGACCTTTGGAAACCGGAGTGTCCTTGGCATCTCCCCACTGTAGATCGGGAGAGTTGATGAAGGAGACCATACCTGGAAGGAGAGGATTATCAGTCGCCAAGGGACCCTGTTTGAGGAGGGGTCTTGTCACAAGCGGGGCATGATAGTCATAGATGACCCGATGGTCCACCTCAATTGCATCAGCAAGTAAGTTGTAGATTATAAGCCAAATGAACCGCGGGTAAGCAACATGCGGTCGCTTAGGCGGTGTAATGACAGAGATCAACTCGTGAAAAAAATACTGAGCATAATCGATTTTATGCTGGAACATGATAGCATGGGCTAGTTGAGTAAGGTAGGATGGACATTGATCATGTCCACCAGTCTTCTTACTCAGGCAGAAAATAATATGAGAGAAAAAGAAGTTCCAGATACCTCCCATATGCCGGCGGAGAAGTGTGCCACGACCCCGATCATTTTCGCCATGAATATAGTTCAAGGCCGCAACCACCTCATCATGTTCGGTGCCAAGAGGAAATGCGTCATAACAATCGTAGGATGGAAGAGCAAGGGCCCGCCTAACGTCTTCGACACCGAAGGTGATGTCCGGAGACGTCGGTTCCGAAAGAATGGAAGCGGAGACTTTGTTGGTTGTTGCATCGTAAACACATGTGAGCCAAAAATTCCCAATGAGCATTTTGCTCATTTTTGGCGGGTTTTTTGTCAACACAAACCGAAGAGGCGATTTTTGAAGAAAGGAAGAAATAGGATTAAATTCCTTATGACTGGGATCACACTCCAATCGTGCAACATGGTTGCATGGATTGAAGACGAGATCCGTAAGAGAAGTGGGAGGAGGATGGGGCATATTCTTCTTGGGAGCCTTGGAAGAAGGAGAGGTGGAGGAAGCCATGAAAAAAAAAGAAGAAAAGAGAGAAGAGAAGTGGTAGGAAAGTTGGGGATGGTAAAAAATATGAAAATGGGTTAGTATTTATAGAGGAAAGGAAGTAAATTTGAATTTGAAAAAGGGAGGTAATTATGGAAGATATTATAGGGATAGGAAGAAAAGAGAAGATTTGATGGGATATATGGAGAAAATATGGGAAATAGGAAAGATAGGGAAGAGATTATGGAAGGATTTGGAAGGAATGAAGAGGGAGTAGGAGGTGCAAGAAAAATGAGGGATGGGATAGGATGGGTAGGTTAATTCTTGGGAAGAATGAAAAAAAAAGGACAAAAAGTAAAGGGTGGAGGGGGGGAGTGATGGTGGCCGAAAACAAAAGGAGGAGGGGGGAGGGAAGGCATCGGCCGAAAAAAAAAAGAGGGAGGGGAGAGGTGTTAGCCGAAAAAAAATGTATGGAGGTGGGGGTTCGGCTAAGGGATGTTTGGGGGGTGCGGTGGCCGGAAAAAAAAATGAGGGAGGAAGAGAGGGATTCGGTGGGAGGGTGTTTGGGTGAGAGAGAGAGCCGAATGAGGGAGTGTTTGGTTAGGAGTTCGGTGGGTGAGGGTAGGGAAAGGAGAGAGAGAGAGGGGGTTCGGTGTGTATAGGGACCGGAAAAAAAGGGGTTTGGTGGGTTTCGGTAGGTAGGGGATTCGGGGGTAAGGGGGTCGGTGGGTAGGGGATTCGGGGGTAAGGAGTTCGGTGGGGGGAGAGGTTTTCGGCCGAGAGAAGTGAGGGGGGAAGGGGTCGATGGCTTGGTGTTCGGCGGGTGAGGGGAGGCCGAAATGGGGAAGGGCTTCGGTGGCTTCGGTGGCGTCGGTGGGGTGTGGGCCGAAGAGAGGAGAGGCGCCGAGAGAGAGGGAGCCGAAGGGAGAGAAAGAAAAAGGGGGGGTTTCGGTGGCAAGGGAGAGAGAGAGCTACCGAAGAGAGGGTTAGAGAGAGAGAGAGAGAGACCGAATGAGAGGGAGAGGAAGAGAGAGTTGGGTAGAGAGAGAGAGTTACCGAAAAAAATTAAAAAAATACAATTTTTTTTATTTCTTTTCTTTCTCTCATTTTTTTTATTTCTTTTCTCTCTCATTTTTTTTGTGATTTCTTTTCTTTCTCTCATTTTTTTTGATTTCTTTTCTTTCTCTCATTTTTTTTTATTTCTTTTCTCTCATTTTTTTTTTGATTTCTTTTCTTTCTCTCATTTTTTTTTTGAATTAAAAATCGGTATTTAACATACTGAGTTCTCCGATGAGGAACTTGAACCGAGCTTCGTCAAGAGGCTTGGTGAAGAGATCCGCCAGTTGGAGGTCGGTAGGGATGAAATGGAGTTCGACATCACCTTTGGAGATGTGATCCCGAATGAAATGATACCGGATGTCGATGTGCTTGGAACGAGAGTGCAGCACTGGATTGTTTGCGATTGCGATCGCACTTGAGTTGTCACACAGAATCGGGATATGAGAGTACAGTTGATTGTAGTCTCTCAGTTGGTTCTTCATCCAGAGGATTTGAGCACAACAACTTCCAGCAGCTACATACTCAGCCTCAGCAGTAGAGGTGGAGACTGAGTTTTGCTTCTTGCTAGACCAGCTAACAAGCTTGCCACCAAGGAGTTGACAGCTGCCAGTGGTGCTCTTCCTATCAATCTTAGAGCCTGCAAAATCAGAATCTGAATACCCTATTAGATCAAAACTTAAGTCTTTGGGATACCAAAGACCCAGATTCATGGTACCTTTCAGATACCGAAAAATGCGTTTAACCGCAACCAAGTGAGATTCCTTCGGATTGGCTTGGTAACGCGCACACAGGCAAGTAGCAAACATAATGTCTGGTCTACTCGCAGTAAGATAAAGAAGAGAGTCGATCATGCCTCGGTAGCTGGTGATATCCACAGATACACCATCCGGATCAGCATGGAGTTTCAAAGGTGGTGCCATGGGAGTTTTCATGGGGGAGGAGTTTTCAAAATTGAACATCTTCAGAAGGTCACGAATGTATTTACTTTGATTTATAAAGATTCCATCTGAAGATTGTTTAACTTGAAGTCCTAAGAAAAAGGTAAGCTCCCCCATCATACTCATCTCATATTGGCTTTTCATGAGAGAGGCAAACTCATCACACAGTGACTCATCAGTGGCACCAAAAATGATATCATCCACATAGATTTGAACAAGAATAAGATTACCTGAGGTTTGCTTGATGAACAAAGTGTTGTCAATTTTACCTCTTGTATACTTGTTCTTCAGGAGAAAGTCAGCAAGAGTGTCATACCAGGCACGAGGAGCCTGCTTTAGACCATAGAGAGCTTTGTCTAACCTGTACACATAGTCAGGATGGACTGGATCTTCAAAGCCAGGGGGGTGTTTCACATAGACTTCTTCAGCTAGCTCCCCATTCAGAAAGGCACTCTTGACGTCCATCTGGAAGACTCTGAAGTTCTTGTAGGCAGCATGAGCAAGGAAGATTCTGATGGCTTCAAGTCTGGCAACTGGAGCAAATGTTTCATCATAGTCAATTCCTTCCTCTTGCCTATATCCTTGTGCAACCAGTCGGGCCTTGTTTCTGATCACCGTGCCTTCTTCATCCATTTTGTTTCGAAAGACCCACTTGGTTCCTATGATGGTTTTTCTGGAAGGACGAGGGACCAATCTCCAGACTTTGTTCCTTTCGAACTGAGAAAGTTCTTCTTGCATGGCAGTGATCCAACATGGATCAGCTAGAGCTTCGTCAACTTTCTTTGGTTCAAAGAGAGAAAGGAAGTTCACATAGAGACAAATGTTACCGACACCTCTTCGAGTCTGTACACCAGCTTGTTGATTACCAATGATTTGATCAATGGGGTGATCTTTTGTCCACTTTAGGGCAGGAGGTAAAGGAGGAGGGTAAGAGATTTTTAGAGGAGAGTTGGAAGGGAGATTTCGAGGAGAGATGGATGGAAGATCGGCTTGTATAGGTGAGGAATGAATGTCAGATTGAGAGACTGGGATGATTTGGAGTGTATGTTGAGGTTGGGTAGGCTGAGGATCATCCTCTTGATGAGAAGAGGGGTTGTGAGATGTAGAGGGTTCATTGTTTTGGTAGAGAGAAGTGGGAACTGTGTAGGGAATGTCTGATGATGTTGGAAGAGGACCATCATCAACACAGGAGGATATCCATCTGTTCAATTCTTCATCATCACAAGAGAGTGATGATATCTTGAGGTCATCAAACTTGACATGGATGGATTCATCAATACACTTCCTTCGGAGGTTGTAGACTCTGAAAGCTTTGGAGTGAGAGAATATCCCACGAAGATTCCTTCGTCAGCTTTGGGATCAAATTTTCCCAAATTTTCTCTATCATTAAGGATGTAGCAGACACACCCAAAGACATGAAGAAAACCAATGTTGGGTTTTCTACCATAAAAGACTTCATAAGGGGTCTTATTATGTCTTTTTACAATGATAGACCTATTTTGGGTGAAGCATGTAGTGTTAATTGCTTCGGCCCAAAAGTAGGTAGGGAGGTGAGATTCACTTAACATGGATCGGGCAGCTTCACATAGCGTTCTGTTCTTTCTCTCCACTACACCGTTCTGTTGTGGAGTTATGACGGCAGAGAAGTTCTGAGAGATGCCTTTTTCATTGAAAAAGTCATCCAACATACTGTTCTTGAATTCTGTTCCGTTGTCACTTCTTACAGATCTTACCAGCTGCCCATTCAACACTTCAGACTTTTTGATGAACTTTATGATTTCTTCAGTAGTGTCACTTTTATACCTGAGAAAAAATACCCAAGTGTAACAAGTGAATTCATCAATAATAACCAGAATGTACCTTCTACCACCAAGGCTTGGACTACTGACTGGTCCACACAGATCCATGTGGAGCATCTGAAGAGGCTGAGTGATGGAAAAGCATTGCTTGGACTTGAAGGAAGATTTTGTGAGTTTCCCTTTCTCACATGCAGCACACAGCTTTTCTTTCACAAAGGACAACTTTGGCATGCCCGAGACAAGCTCCTGGTTTGAAAGGACATTCAAAGTCTTGAAGTTTAGATGAGAGAGACGCTTGTGCCAGAGCCAGCATCTTTTAGCAGAGTTTTCAGAGACAAAGCAAATGTTTGTTCCGAAGGATGAGCTATGTCCCATGTCTATGACATAGACATTCTCTTTGCGGTAGCCAGAGAGTACGGTTTCCATCTTTTCGTTGAAAATGATGCATGAAGATAATTCAAACATCACTTTGTAGCCCAGATCACACAGTTGGCTTATGCTTAGAAGATTGTGCATCAAGCCCTCAACATAGGCTACCTTGTTAAAGGTGATGGAACCATTTGAGAGTGTTCCATAACCTTTAGTACTTCCTCTGGAATTATCACCAAAGGTGACAGAAGGACCTTTGGAAGGCACGAAGTCTACAAGAAGAGATTTGTTTCCGGTCATATGTCTTGAGCACCCGCTGTCGAGATACCAGATTTGTTGGTGCCCTAGACCCTGCAATCACAAGAAAATCAGTTCTTTGGTACCCATTTGGAGATGGGTCATTTTGAGTTAGAAGGAGAAGAAGTATCCTTGGAAGCATTTTTATCAATTCTCTCCAGAGGAAAATTCTTAGCAAGGTGAGAGGTATTACCACAGTTATAACATTTTCTATATGTAAAAACCTTTTTGGAGCTTTGACCAGATTCCTTGTGATGACTGTCACATTGACTTTCATGGCCTTAGAGGTTAGAGGATAGTCAAGAGGCTTAGGACCCAAGATACCTTTGCCAGAGTCAATTGAAGGAATAGAAGAGGGTGTCTTGGAATTTAGCTTATTTAACATCACAGCTCTGGGGATTGGAAGAGAAGATGGTTTCTTTGAGTTTTTCTTGGGAAGTTTCTTTTGGGGAGGAAGATTGGCAACAGATTTTCCCTTTTTGGAGAAAGAGACTTTGTTTGAAGAAGGCTTAGAAACTTTGGAAGGTTTGGGTTCAGAAGAGGAAGGCTCATTTATTTTTAAGGAACACATAGACTCAATAATGGGTTTAGAAGGGTCATTTGAGTCTTGGGCTTCCTCACTCTCATTGGGTGAATCAATGCTCTTAGCTTTGATGAACATTCCAAACTTGAGATCTTTAGAGGGATCAGAAGAGTCCAAAGGTTCAGAGTTGTCATAGTTCTCTTCAGAGGATTCATAGAATGAGGGAAGAGAGAAAGGAGCATGAGTGTCAGAAGGAGGTTCAAGGTCATATTTCCCGAAGCCTAGTCCAGACTTGTCATCACAATATATTTGATCCTGAAAAATCCTTTCTAAATTTTTGGACGAGCTTGTCCACTTTTTCACAGTTTCTTGCTCCTTTTTAAACTTTTTAAGTTTATTTTTCTCTTTAGCAAGAGTAAAATTTATAGTTTTCAAATCTTCAAGCTCAGCCTTGATTTTATCAAAGTGTTTTAGTTGAGAAAGACAGATTTGCAGTTGAGAAGAAAGAGATTTTATCTGAGCATTTGCCTTCTTCTTTGCATCCTTGGCTTCATAGAAGTCAATGGTCAAAGAGTCAAAGGCTTCAATTTTCTCAGCATCAGAGAGAGAGAAAAATGGATGTACCTGAGTGGATGAGGTAGAGCACTCAGCAGACACAAGAGCCATGGAGGTGGAAGAGGTTTCACCATCATCAGCATCATCTATTTTAGCCATAAAGCAAAGGTTGGCCATTTCCTTGTCACTTTCGGAAGTTGGTTCATCTGCCCAATCATAAGATTCGGCAAGAAGACCTTTTCCTTTGTTGGCTAGAAGAGCATTCCTTTCCTTCTCTCTCTTGTATTTGGCCTTGTACTTTTCAGCACGGTCAGAGTTTAAAGGAACAGACGAGTTTGATTTTTGAAAGGAAGGTTGGTAGGAATCAGACTTGGTTCTGACAGACCTAGAGGATGTACGGTTAGAGGAGGGCCGTCTAGACTTATCAAAGGACCTGCTTCTGCATTCAGAAGCAAAGTGTCCCTTCCTCCCACACCTGTAACATTCCTCATTTGATTTGTCAGAGGAAGAAATTTTTGAAAGAGTAGAGGAGGGTTTTCTAGAAAACCTGGATTTTCCAGAAGAGAAGCGAGGTTTGCCTTTAGAAAAGCCAGCCAACATGGCAACTCCATCTGACAGTTGAGCCACAGAGGTCTCCTCTCCTTCATCATCAGCCTCACTGAGATAGCCTTCTGAAGGGTCATTGGGGTCCTCTTGACTATCGTTGTCAGAGTCAGAAGGATAGGTGATCCTAGGGACACACATAGTACTCTTGGAAGATTCACCGACAAGGGCTAGAGAAGAGCCTTTGATGTCTTTTGTGAATGACTTCCTAAGCAGTTTAGTCTGCTCATAGTTGAAGAGGGTGCCATACAAGGCAGTGAGAGGCATAGAGTCAAGATCCTTGGTAGACTTGATACAAGTACAGATGTTTTCCCAAAACTCAGGAAGACAGTCCATGAACTTGCACAAGACTTCCTCATTATCATATATGCGACCCACAAGTTTAAGATCATTGAGAAGACTATTAAAGCGATTGTAGTAGTCTGAGAGAGACTCACCCTTCTCATGAGAGAAGAGTTCATACTTTCTTACAAGAGCAATCTTTTTGCTCTTTTTCACCTCAGACGTACCTTCATAAAGAACACACAGAGTGGGCCACATTTCTTTTGCAGTAGAAAGGTTAACGAGAGAATGATAGACCTCATCAGGCAGAGAGAGGGCAATGATGGCTCTGACTTTAGTATCAAGAGCTATAAGACGTATGTCTTCATCATTGTATTTACTAGGATCCTTTAGAATGTATCTCCCAGTAGCTGAAGTTCTTTCTTCTTCAGAAGAGTCCTCATCAGCTTTTCCCTTGTCTGCATTATATCGGTCCCAAACTCTAGGAATAAAAGGACCTTCATGTAAAATAGTTGGATATCTGCTGTCAACTCCTTCTAGAAAGAGTATCATACGACTTTTCCACAAGAAGTTATTGGGGTTAAACCTTGGTGGTTTGGCTATGGAGCCATTGTCGTATGAAACAGCAGTGAAGTTTTGAGAAGAATCATTTTTCAAAGAAGAAGAAGAGGATGCCATCACGGATCTAGTTTATTGAGTTAAACTAAATCCGCTCTGATACCACTTGTTGGTCCCAAATAGCAGTAAGTAAATAAAAGAAGTATTGTAGAAGGGGGGGTTGAATACAATACACACAGTTTTTCACTTAATTTAATTCTTATTGATTTGAAATCAAGAATTACACATAGAAAACTTTTGATTGTTGCGGAAGAGAATAGATGAAATCTATTCAAACAATCTTACACAAAGAGAAATGAAGAACAATTGTAAAACACTTAGAAAACAATAAGAGCTTCTTAGAGAGAGAATGTAGTGCACTTAGAGAGTTTGAATGCTTGAGAGCTGGTGATCTTGCATGTTGAATCATCCTCCATATTTATAGTGCCCCATGCATTAAATGCATGGGACACCTGTTGAGCAAGGGATAGACACAGGTCTTCAGCAAGGTACAGGATGTACCTTTTGTCTTGAGGTGTTTTGGCTTGAAGTGTTGACCTGCAGAGGGTGGTGGAGACCTTTCCTTAAAAGAGTGTAAAATACAAAACATACTTTTTCTGATCTCCAGATGAGGTCCACGTCAATGCAAGATATCACAATATACTTTGTCAGAAAGTACAATGTGTTTGAAGAAATCTTCATGCCTTGAAGATTAAGAAGTCTTTGGTTACCGAAGAGATCTTCGGGCTCCTGAAGACTGAGAGGTCTTCGGCTCTTAAGACTGAGAGGTCTTCGGCTTCTGAAGATTGAGAAATCTTCGGCCGAAGAGGTCTTCAGCCGAAGAGGTCTTCGGCTTCTGAAGACTAAGATCGGCACCATCCTGGCCAATGGTGTTGATCAAGTGGGCATACTTGGCTTTAGGCTGAGGAGTCTATCTTCAATCCGCTTTGAAAGATATTCTCCTTCTTTGTTTTCTTCGGTTGATCTTCGACTTCACCGAACATTTGTATAGACACCAAGCTGCTAAAAGAACCTCAAAATATTCTAAGTATGATGATATAAAATGGAAGATCGGGAGGTCATCTTCAAATCTTCAGATGACCCAACAATATAACTGGTGCTTGGTGTGGGGTGTGCAACGAGATTAGCACCAAGGTTTAGGTTAGTGATGGCCAAAAATCGGGCCCGACCCGGCTGCAGGCTTCGAGCCCAAATAGTAAACCCAAAAACCGGGCCAATCGGGCTTCGAGCCGGGCCGGGCTTCACCCGAATATGTGTGGCCCGTTTAATGTTGGAAAAAACCGGTTATAGGAAAATCGGGCCGGGCCGGGCCCAAACCGGGCCGTGATCAAGCCGAGCATTTTTTCGTATTTTTTTCAAAAAAAATAATTTCTTTATATAATAATTAATTACTAAGCTTTAAAAAATAAAAATTGGATTGGATCACTAAAATACACTTTAAAAATGCGTTTTATTTATAATAAATCACTAAAATACACTTTAAAAATACGTTTTATATATAATTTTAACTTACAAACTTACAATACAAGTATTTATAGGGGTTTGGGGAGGTAAAAAATACAAAAAAGGTCAAAAAACGTATATAAACGGTAACATAACGGCTCTTTTTTTTTTAAAAATACGAATCGGGTCGGGCCGGGCCAAAAACCGGGCCGTGAATCGGGCTCGGGCCGAGCCGCCAAATCCTCCAAAAACATGAACCGGTTCATGTTTTCGGGCTCCAAACCGGTTTTCCACCGGGCCGGGCTTTCAAGCAGGTCGGGCTCGGTTAACCGACCGGGCCCGGCCGAGATGGCCATCACTAGTTTAGGTGCAATGCGTGTGGTTACAAGACACTACGTATCTGCAACAGTACAATAACCATAGATAGAGGGTTCGATAAGTCTAACCCAAGACTGCATCAACAGCAGCCAACATCGGCCAAGGGTTGTGGTCCGATGTTGTAGCAGCAGCGACCTAAAACAATGGTTCTAGAAGGTCGTGAGCACAACTTGGGGGGTTGCGCCAGTAGCAGACATGAAACAGTCTTCGGGATTACTTATGCCCAAGTTCAAGAACATTTGGATAGGTTTCGTTAGCTTATAGATGTACTTTGAGGTGAGGGTATCTAAGCTCATAAATATGGACGTTCGAGCAATTTTAAACAAAAATAAGCTTCGTGAGTATATGTGAGAATTGTTAGAAAGAGAGTGTGTGTTAACGAAAGTAGACTTGTCAGTTACTGTGATTCGTGTAGATAGGGTCACGAGTAACACCGGAACCCCCTTTGTAACGCATATATAAGATAATGTGTTATGAAATAGTTTGCTATGTTTATATATGCATGCTTAATTATTTATTTGCCATGTTATTGTGGACTTCTGATAGTTAGAATGCTTATGCATTTGGCAGTATGTGCCAGGGACGATACTGCCTAAAGAGTGGAAGCACGTAAGTGAGGTTCGACTTTGATGTGTCAAAAAGTGAGATAAAACCATTTGGTGATCGAGAATAATTGTGATTGCATAAGAAACGTTGTACCCTCTTTGTGTAACACTCGAAACTTTGGGTGAGTAGAAAGAATTACACTTTTATCTCAATTTGCTTTCATTAAATGATAAACATCATGGGTTTAGCATGTTGTGACATTGGGGCACAACGACCTGTCACAATCGCCCAAAGAGTCCTGGCATCGATACACACGGTGGGAGAGTGACAACAATAATGCCACCAGGCACAATCGCCCGTCATAATCGCGTGGGGACGATGGGCTACGGTACAAACTCGGCGATAGTGCCAATGACACAGTCGCCTGTTGGCATAATCGCGCCGCGTGTAGTCAGGGTATAAACCCTTGTCCAATTTCTTTCCCATTTCTATCAAACTAAATGAGTCTCTTAGCGATTTTGGACTCCTTAGTGCGATTTTCTCAGCTCCATCTTCCATCCTCATTAAATTCGGTCCTAGTGGTCTTCAAAGGCATTTAATTTTATTCATTTATTGGCTATCAAGAGTGGGGATTCAAGTTAGGATCAAAACACAAGCTTATATGTTGCACATCTAGGGTTTTGGCAAAGATTTCTAGGTTTTCTTGATAAACTTAACAAGTGAGTATTAAATGCTTTGTAAAACTATATACACTTCAAAAGGTTTACTTTATTTACATTTATAGACCTATTTCAACTATTAACTCATTATTTGATGATTTGGTTATGTAATCTCATTTTCTTGGATTTTGATGCATATGAAGACGAGTAAAATTGTTCACTTGGGATTATAAATTATGACTTCCATGACTAAACTTGTTTAAAAGAAACTTCATGAGGATTGACTCAAAATCTTGATAATACTTGATAATGTGATATGATTCATGGATGACCTAAGTTGGTCATTGTATAATTCAGGAATTTCGTCTTATATGTTGAGAAAGGTGGTTGGACCATTAGTTTATCTTGAGTTGTGGAATGCACACTCCAAATTGGATCAAATGAGTATTCCTATTTGCTATTGTAATGGTGGATGAACTTTCCAAGTAGGCAATATGAGGGTTTAGCCTTGAGGTGCCACCTTGGAGGTAGGCACTAGGATCTACGCCACAAGAGGTAATGCCTTGGAGGTAGTCCTCGAGTGTGTCGAGCCTTGAGGTGTTACCCATGAGGGTAGACACTAACGCTGTGTTCTCTAATCTGGAGAGAAAAGAAAAGAAAAGAAATGGATGGAAAAGAAAGGAAGGGAAAAGAAAGGGAAGGAAAATAATTTTTTCATTTGTGTTCTCGAGATGGAAAGAAAAGGAAGGAAAGGAAAGGAAAGAAAATAGTTTTTTATGTTCTTGAACAGGAGAGAAAGGAAAGGAAAGATGTCAATTTTACAAATATACCCTTATAAAAATATATTCTTTATAATGAAAGATTGGGTAGTTTTGTAATTTTAATAATTTCAGTAATTTTTTTAAATTATTTTAATTTCTTTCCCTCACTTTCCTTCCCTTTCCTCCCACATTTGGGAGGAAAGGTTTGGAAGGAAAGTTATCAATTCTTTCCTTCCGTTTCCTTTCCTTTCTCTCCTAAAAAAGTTTCGAGAACACGAGATTTTTTTACTTTCCTCCCCTTTCCCTCCCTTTCCTTTCCTTTCCTTCGTTAAATGAGTTTCGAGAACACAGCGTAAGGTAAACTGTCTCTTGAGGTGAAACTTGTTAAAGCGATATGGGTCTCCCATGTTCATTCCAAATGAATATTATGAATGATTCACAAATGAGTTTTTAACTACGAATTGTCATTACTTGTCTTATGTTCATGTTCACTAGGTTTTTTAGCCTAACACTTGTTTTGGTGTCGCCATGTATCCCAGGTTCTCTGTTGCTTTAATTTGTAAAATTTTTAATATGACATGAACTTTTATATTTTATTTTGTTTCTTATTCGTTTCAGAAGATCTATAATTTTAGTATGGATAGAGTAGGGCCTCCAAAAAGATTGGGACAATCTTGATTATACTTCTAATTTTATCAAAAAAAAAAATTTATCTTAAATCCAAAAGGGAAGATTGTTGAGCCTAAAATATTGCATTTGAGATTAAAAGGGTCAAATATGTAAAATTTGTAAAATCTTTGTAAAGTCAAGTGTATTTGACTTTACTTAATGTCCTGAGTTGTAAAAGTCAACCAGAGTTGACTTAGTATATAAGGTTTGGTTCTTTGTAAACAACAAGACAGAGAGAACACACACACACACCAAGAAATAGGTATATGAGTCTAGTGAGAGAAAGTGCATATTTCTATGAAATAAAATAAGATTTGTGATTGATTTCTTGTTTGATTGTTGAAAGTGGACCTATCAGACCCAAATGTCGGTCAACTTTACCCTACCGGGCGACTTCATGTCGTCTGGTCAGTTAAGTCGGAAGGCACTTTTCCCACATCTGAGAAATTTCCTTCTGTCGGCCTTCCGTGACAGTTACAAAGAGGTCTCGGTCGACGATTTGGGAGCCCAAGTCTCGAGGCACTCCTTCTTGGTAAGTAATCTCGAATTACTTTTGTTTTTTATTTGTTTTCTAACTTCAATCGTGCGATCTAACATTTTGTCGTATGTTTTGTAGGCGCTTGAGGCGTTGTTGGTCCTCAATAATAATATAATTATTTAAATAAAATAAAAAGAACAAAATTGGTTGATGATAAATAGAGTTCTTTAATTAAATTAAGTTGAAATGTCTATCGGCTGAAAAGGTAACAAAATGTCACGATCCAGGGCCCGAAAGTGTAAATTTATATCACGAGCTAGGTCTAGGCTTGTGATCACGAGGCATTTCACGACTTAGGGACCTAAATGTAAAATTTTTTCACGATTATGGTGGACCTCGTGATTGTGAGGCCCAATTTCACGAGCCAAGGACCATAAGTGTAAGTTGTAATATGGGTTCATGTAGGAGGTCGCAATTGAGGGGTGTTTTACGAATGTGTTGGCTAGTTTGACAAATTTGGGGAGAAAGTGGCTATATCATAAAGTTGAACGAGAGAGATGGCTAGATCAATTAATTTCCCATTGTATTAGGGCAAAATAGTTATTTATGTTATTAAGACTTTTTATTTAGCATAACAATTAACCAACAATTTAAGAGCATCTCCAACAGCTTTTTTAAAATAGAAAAAAAATTAGTTTTTGTTCTGTAAACCTCTCTAATAGTTTTGCTATCTTGTTTTCTATAATAGAAAAAACTTGAAAATTTTCCAAGTTTAGAGAATTCTCTAAAATTGATGTTAGGAGAGATAAATGATTATTTTATGTAATATCACCAATGAGATTCAATTTTTATCATTTTATATTAAGTTTTATTTTAAAAGTGTATTGGAATGATAAATTAGAGAATATTATAATAATATAAGTTATTTTAAAATCTCTAAAATAGAAAATCTATTGGAGTGGATTGTAATTCTTTTTAAAGATTTTAACTTTTGGTTCTCTATTTTAGAGTTCTAACCCACTTCGAAAAAATGGGCTTCAGGCCTCCCACCTTTAGGATCAGCCCTCTAGTAAATATAGATAAAATTATTTGTTATAAATGTGTGGTTCATGCATGGTTGTTTTTGAGAAATTAACCTTTAGATATGATGCAATCCTCAATAACGCAACAAGTTATTTTAAGCTTTGAAGCTTAGACCTTGAGGGGAAATAAATTTAATATATAAAATATCCTTCCAATATATATATATATATATATATATATATATATATATATATATATATATATATATATATATATATATATATCATTTATAAATTGATTGTGTGTCAACTAAATAAAAATGAACTCTATCATCGACTGTTGTCTATCTGAACTTTTTTAGATGGTGTACAATTTATAAAAACCAAAAACAATGTGTTAGTAATGTAACCCACAAAAAACAAACAATTTTAAACTGTATGGATAAAGATGTCTATGTCTATGTCTGTCTTATATAGATTGGGAAGGTTTTGTTTGGGACAGTTTTTTCATAGTTAGAATGAGTGTGTGTTTTAATTGGGAGGGACGAGTTCGGAAAAGAACTTGGTTTTTCATAGTATAGTTAGGGTTGTCAAGATGCTTTCTTAAAGACTTCAAAAAGATGCATATTAATAATAATTCATGTTGATATATTCAATCTGACCTAAAAAGATTGCCACTTTTCTAAACCAAAATAGGTTGAAACAATCAAGAGCGCAATACTAACAACTACTAGTACAGAAAGAAAAGCTAAGAGTAGTGCACAGTAGGTAGGCCGATCACAACACGTAGAAACAACAATAGAGCCTCCAAAAGAGGTATATTTAGATATCTGACTCGTTGGTCAAACATTTTCATCATTTATTTCAGGTCCGGTGGAGTAATAAATAAGTATAGGACTACCGGAGTTTCCTTACCGTGTGGAGGAGCACCCATGTCCAAAGCCTCCAGAAGATACCCAAACTTGGCTTCAGCCTGCAAATAAATAAAGCACCTTTTTATTATAATCCACCCAAAAGGACCTTTTGAACGATCAATTATAGATCGTATCTAGTCACCTGCTCTAGGGGAATGCCAACGATCTCTAGAACCTTTTGCCGATATATTCTCAAACTCCCTCCACCAATCTGAAATTGAACGAAGTAAAAAGGAAACCTTGTCAATATGATACATATGGACATGGTTACCACAAGAAATAAATGTGACTATGGCTCGTTTATTCTTTTAAAAGAAATGACACCCAACAAAATGGAAACCAAAGAAATATTGTATCAACCAATGGTTAAAAACCCAGTATATTTCACTTGGAAGTAGTATATTTAGGGGCCGTTTACTAAATGCTTATTGGGTAAACGCTTACTGATTGAGCTTGACAAGACCGATAATCTTAACAGAGGTATTGCAACGACCAAGAGGTAAGCGCTTAGGATTTAAAATGCTTGCCAACATCCGTTTTGATGGCTGAGGATGCTATACGATAAGGTAAGTGACGGTGATGCCTCTTGCCACTAAACGCTTACCGGGTAAGCGTCTTCTGGCAAACGGCCCCTTACACATACCCTTTTACACTTTACGAGTCAACGGACAAACTGCTAAGAACACCTAAACTGATATTCGGATCAGCATGATGAACAGTCGAAATCAGGTTTTTAGAATGGGCAAAATGCATGAAATGGAACATATCTTGGTGTGGTTCCTTTATTTTGGGAAACCATCTTTCAAAAGTCCCATTTTATGGAAATAGACCTTTTTCAAACTATAGACCTTTAAACAGACATTTTTTAGATTATCGATTCTTAAAGGGGGCTTTTGAAAGATGATTCCCCAAAATAGAAACCAGACCAAAAGTATGTTCCGTTTTCATACGTTCTGCCCTTGTGGTATTGACCCTAGCAGGCTGATTTTCTTACTGCTGGAAGGACAACCAGTCGGGTCAGGTTGGATTATCAAACAATGGTATCAATTATCAACAAATGGAAGTGAAACCTCTTGCTACGCAAAATATACCTCAACACCATTGTAGACCATGTCATAAGCCAAGGCATGAGCAGAAGCAAGATCATTCATGTCCTCAGGGTTTGGAGCAGTAAAAGGGTGATGAAGTGCCTGCAAAGGTAATATTGTCTAGCTTAATCGGAAAGGACAATAGCAGTTTTTTTTTTAAATACTCCGTCCATTACTCTCTATTATCAAGGGTAAATTTGTCAATTAGTTAAATAAAAACTGTAATAACTACACATTCTAAACTGTGTGTGTTTTTCATTGCGGACATTTATTTTGGGACGGAGGGAGTATAAGTTAACAGTTGTTCGGCATAGTACAAACCTCAAGCCTCTGCTCAGCATCATTCCATTCAAACATTGGAAAATCCGTTACCCACAAGATAGAATGCTTGGACTGCATATCATACACAATAACATTTCAGCATAATATGCACACGCATAGAAGTATGAAGAAAAGTGAGTCCATGTAATATGATGAGAACTCACATGGTCAACCAAGCCCATCATGTTGGCTATATACAGCCTTAGCCGGTTTAATGTTTTGTTAACTGATGCACAGGGACCTACTGCAAACAAGATAAGGTCGCCCGATCCTGCTTCACATCGTTTCAGAAACAATTCTTTCTTTGTGGGATCCAAACTTGACGTTAGTGCAGAAATCCCATCAAGTTGACCTACAAGTAACAAACATCATCTATAAATGATCCATATGTCATCAAAGCCCTTGTAGCCCAGCGGTCGGTAACATCCTTGGGGGGGACAGTGGATGGCATCCCTGTCTACCCGGGTTCGATTCCTTGGGGGAACGGGTGGCCTTCGGGTCGGGCATGGGCGAGACTATGGATCGGTAACGGTCCATGGTCGCGAGGATTAGTCGGGTGCACGTATGGATCCCGGATACCTCGTCGAGTTCGGTCGGGACGGGTGTGTGCGTTTAGCTGCCGTTCTAAAAAAAAATGATCCATATGTCTATCTGGGGATGTGAATATGGATATGATCATATTCGTTATATAAATACATAATTAAAACCAAACCAAAAGAACCAAATATATCCCACCCGAAGGTGGGGTCTAGGAGGGTAAGATGTACACAGGCCTGACCTCTACCCCAAAGAATATTTTCGCTCATGAAGGCACACATATTCTTTCTCATACAACTATACAAGATATTAACATGTAATTAATAGTACACGTCAAATAATAATAACAATAATAATATGGATTTGTTTTCAATTATCTGTACGTAAATTATGTTTCTAACAATTAACAACGATAATACTCATTGCTTATTACACTAAGGTGTCGTTTGTTTTTTTAAGAGGTCTAAAGTCTGAAATCTTATTTTAGTTATGATTAATAAGAGGTGGTGTGTAAAAAGGTCTGAACGATTCAGACTTAAGAGCCATTAAGAGGTTTTTTTCAAAAAACAAACAACCCCTAAATGTTCTTTTTACCACTAATACTTATACATTATACTCGGGGCCGTCTATTAGCATGTCAAATATGAGTTTTTGAACAGGGACACAAAAATCATGGGGACCCAATTTTACTTGTGCTTTGGGCCCTGATTTATATATCCCGGCTTGTGAACCCACATCAACGAAGACCTATCTAATTTATTTCACAATCAAAAGTGATTATGTAATTTCAGAATTCATAATGACTTTTCGATATTCTTTCACTTTGTCATTTTAAACATTTTTGTTGCTTTAATTTGTAAAAACTTTAATATGACATGAACTTTTATATTTTATTTTGTTTCTTATTCATTTCAGAAGATCTATAATTTTAATACGGGTATAACAGGGCCTCCAAAAAGATTGGGACAGCCTTGATTATACTTGTAATTTTCATCAAATAGCAAGCAAAAAGTAGATTCATATAGTATCTGAATTGATCCAAATGGGTACCCGTTAGAATAGATATATCAATATCCACATACAACACAAGCAGATAAAGATATGGATATGATGTATTCTTAATTATTACCATCTTCCAAGATCTTCAAAAATGGCAAACCCTTTGCCCCGGATTTGATTGCTTCACTGACGATATCACCTTTCTTCAGAGCAGTGTTGGAAAAAGCTTTTGCTCCTGAAGGCACACATATTACCTTGATAATCCCTCCCCTACTCAACACATCTGCGAAAACTTTGTGCAAAAATATCAGAAACCTGCAATTGCAAAAATAACAATAAGTAGAAACAGGAATCTTTCAATACGGCAAAGGAGAGAGAAAGTTTGCACTACGAAGAAATATATTTACGTCTTTGAGTTGAAGATCAAAACGGGTATCCGGCCTGTCTGAACCATAACGACTCATTGCTTCAGCACATGTAAGCCTTGGGAAAGGATTTCGTAGTTGTACACCTTTGATATCTAGAAAAACCTGCAACATGCCAACAGTTTATGCCTTGCTGTAGATTTGAAACGAAACATAGATAGCTCATTTGGCAGCTCAAAATCACAGGTAAATAAGTAGATTACAGAAGACCAAGAAAATAATGCATGTAAAGAAGGTGAAAACATAAAAAGAAAATTTGAAGCACCATTTATCTTACTCGTTCATAACAATGAGTAGTTTGCATGGTACAGGTCAAGATCAAGAAACTCAAGGAACTGAACCTTATACTAAGTTGTAGCAGTGAAAATGTTAGGTTCGATTTGTTATATCCTTTTCCCCGATATCAAATAGATAGACCTACAATCACAACTTCCTTCTCACACCATATAAACGAGACCAAACAATGAAAATATCAAATGGATTAAATGAATTGGATCTTGGTTTCTAACACACCCTCTATTGCCTTTTGCATTTAAAAGTGTAAAAAAGGCTATATAACTTGTTATATGTGTAGCAAGGATACACACGAGTGATATGGGGATACAAAACATTGTTGATATTAAAAAATATTAGATATAGGGAGGTGTTTATGTATTTGAAAATGTACAAATTCCAAACTAAACCAATAAAAGGATAAAATTATCTCATAACTCATACATTAACTATATAAAATACAGAAATGCCTAAGCTTAAGTTTCTCTCTACTTTTCCTTTTGCTTTTAGTTTCATCTATAACAAACCAAATGAGAAACTGGTACAATATAAAGAAGCAAAACTACAGACAACATAACTCAGCCTCGAAGCACCAAAAATCCTTGGCTTTATGAACAAAAGTATTCATTCACAACCTTTCCATGACTCGAACCTATGACCTTCCGGTCACAAATGAGAAACTGGTACAAGTTTAAGTCACTTTAAATAAGAAGAAAGATAGTTTAGAACAAAACCATCTTTCCTCATTGCGTATCAAGTGTTTCTAACCTTTCTAATCAAATCTTCATTGAGCCTTAACATGTCCTTAAGAGGAGTGAAAGCCAATTCCATATCCAACTGTGTGAATTCAGGTTATCTATCCGCCCTTAGATCTTCGTCCCTAAAACATCTGCAAGAAAACAACACTGAATTAGTTTAAATGCAAAAAAATCCTGTAACAAGGAACACAGCAAGCCCTCCGAGTAGGATATAGAAACTGTAAACAAACATATTGTATTTAATGACAAATAACAGATAAAAGGGCACCTTGCTATTTGATAGTATTTGTCAAATCCAGAGACCATTAGCATTTGCTTGAACAGCTGTGGACTTTGGGGCAAAGCATAGAATGTTCCTGGCTTCATAAAGTGAAACTAGTATAAATCAGAATAAAATTACCACAAAATTCCTGAATAAATTCAAACATCAATAAGATATCTAATATTTGTTTGCTTGTTTGTCATTTCAAAAACTTTAGAATACATATAATATACAAGAACAGAACCTACTGAAGCCAACTACATTTGATTTACATGCTTGTGTATAATCAATAATGGCAAACAAATCACAACTATATCACTTTTAAGGTCTCAGCTAGATTTGATTTACATGCTTGTGTATTCTATGTGATTCGATTCCTCTCTTTTAGATAATCTTTGCCCACTAACCATTGCATGTAGTTGGAACCGTTTCTAGATTCAGAGTTGATAAGGTGTATGTATGCTTGCATATCAAAGAAGGTCCCTTTAGGCTCTTCATTGTCCGGACCTCCTCTGGCCCGAGTAAATAGGTTATAAAGGAATCATCGTTGGTGTTCTATGTATGCATTTTGGTTTAGGCAATCAGAGTATATATGTAGCAACCAACGAGGTTATTTACAACTAAAACCAACCTTTATACATGCATCGTATCACACATAGTTTAAGTAACTTGAGGTCTACAAGAAAGAAAATAAGGAATAAACAAACTTATAATCAGTTCATGTCATATGCAAAATTAGCTAAGAGAAGTGTACGCAGAATGGTAGTAGAAATTTAATACCTGGACTCTTGATGGAACCAAATAATCACGAGCACCTTCAGGAGTCGACCTAGAGAGTATTGGAGTCTCAATCTACCTTACACCCATGAAGAATTCAGGATCAAAACAAAGTAACAGTTTTTTTAAAGAAGCCAAATGTTCTGTATTTGAAAAGTTCAAACCTAAGTTCTCAAGAAAGTACCTCCACAAAACCATGTACATCTTCTAAATACCTTCGCATGAGCTTCACTACTTGATGTCGCAACATTATGTTGGAATTCATCTGTGGTCGACGTAAATCAAGGCAACGATATCTACAAAATGAATCTTAATACTTTACCAAAAGAGTTACCAAATAATAGAATCCATCTTAAGTGTAAATGTTAAAAAACAATAATGATTGTAAAGACAAAAATCAACAGATGATGTGTGAATGTAACATGGAACCAGAAGATAAGACCAGAAATAGTTCATATTGTGCCGTGCGGTCATAGTCGGATAAGTAACAAACAAAAACCTAACAAGATCGTTTTCCATGGAATTAAGTCTCTTCAACTAGTGTAATAGCATCTGCGTGTAGCTAAAATGATTATAAGATGGTTGCTAACAGTTATTCCTATGATGCTTATGTACATAAACAACCGCTCTACTTTTTTGGGTTGTTGTCGGGTCTGCGTACAACCCCTAGATCCCACCTCCGGGCGGTATATACTAGGCTCATTTGGTTTGGTTTTATGCTTATGTAAATGAAAATATTGACACCTAATTTAAACTATGAAACTATAAGTAGGGCAAAATCTTCTCATTCAAACCAGGAAAACAGCAGTCAATCTCGCTCAGATAAAAAGCGACCTCAGGCAAATTCCCTCTTTGATAGAATCTTTTGCATCCTCTGCACTGGTATGGCAACTTAGCCCTCACGGAATTCAACACTTGGACTAGCTCTGCAGTGACCTGAAGCATGCATATATATATATATATATATATATATATATATATATATATATATATATATATATATCAAATTACAACATGAAGATGGATGATCTCTCGCCATCGAAAATCCTAAATCACAAGTAAAGAAAGTAACCCCACCTCTATCATGCCAGTCTTGATGTTTTTATTAACCGAAGCACTTGGACGGAGCCGTACAACACCTTCTACGGACACAACATACTCCAGTCATTCACCATAGAATGAGCATCAGGGAATTCATTAGGAAGAGTTGTAACCTAATTTTAACAAATCCAACCATCATTCATTCATTAATGCATCTAAAGCAAGATGGTAACATGCTCTTAATTAAATTGCAAATTATAAATAAAAACATTAAAACATGTTTCTCTACAAGCCTCACATATCATCATCATAAACTACATTGGCATCAATCAATAAACACACATAAGATAAATGTTTGCTCTATGTTCGAGCTAATGATACAAATTTATAAATAAATAGATATAAAATTAAGACCTCCACCATAGCTTGTGGGTTCTTCACAGTTTCAAAATCAAGAGCTCGGAGTACTGAAATCAAGGGGAAAAAAACATCAAAATGACGAACCTGAACGATTCCAGAATGATCTCTAAGATTAATGAAAGTGATGAAGTGCGACCCACCCACACAATCTAACCCACATCATTCTCAGACAATTCGCCGCATAGACCATTTCGATTGACCCATTCAAGAGTGATCCAGGTAGGGATTGTTGTGGTTGTTCTTTACCAGTTATGGGGAGATTACTGAGAAGCAGACACAGAAGTGAAATAAGGCGAAACAAGGGAAGTGATCGACGGCCGGGTGAGATGTTTGGATCGGATTGCTATGTCGGGTAAGACCCGGAGAATTACGGACATGGTTTTGGGACTAAACTAATAGATTACAATTTTACCCTTTTTCTCTAGAAATCTGATGCTAAACCCAACCTACTAGGGGTGTACAGAAAATCGTCAACCCGCGAAACCCGACCAACCCAACCCGCTCCCAACCCAATTAAACCCAACCCGCGAAACCGCCAAAACCCAAACCGCCAAACCGCTAATTAGAAGGGTTGAAATTGGGTTAGAAAAACTCAACCCAACCCAAACCGCCAATCCGCCGCTAATTTTTTTTATAAAATTATATATATATATATATATAAATAAAAAATATTTACAGTCATGTTAAATTTAGTCTAATACTCATTTATCTAATTCCTATCTTCTAAGCCCATATTAATAACTCAATCTGTGAATTTTTAACTTTTTGTCCCTGTTTTCAAAAATTCGTATAAAATCAACCGTAAGTCCAAATATGCTCAAATTTGGCAGTTATAAAGATCTTCCTGTCCTTTACAACTTTGTAGTTTGTACCGAGACCTGAATCTAAGTCGAAGTTGCTCAAAAACACAGTTTAAGCCGCTGGTCTGCAGCTATTCAACCATTTTTACAATTCTGTGAATTTTTAACTTTCTGTCCTTGTTTTCAAAAATTCGTATAAAATCAACCGTAAGTCCAAATAAGCTCAAATTTTGCAGTTAGAAAGATCTTCCTGTCCTTTACAACTTTGTAGTTTGCACCGAGACCTGAATCTAAGTCGAAGTTGCTCAAAAACATAGTTTTTAGCTGCTGGTCTGCAGCTACCGTTTGATAAGTATATTTTTTTTATTTTCATTCTTTATAGATGGTTTGATTGTCATTTTAGAGTATACTGTTTGAATGTTTGAATCTAAATATATGCTTAATCAATATTTATAGGAGTAATGGAAAATACTCCTAAATCTCCAAAAATCGAAGACATTGATGAACAAAATATGTCTAAAAAATGGGTGGTAGAACTTCAAACGTTTGGGGTCGGAGAGGTCCAAGTCGGTCGTAGTTGATTGAGGATATTTGATTGCTATCATCTAGACTTTTGAAGTTTAACTTTAAGACTTGTGGATTTTAATATATATTTGGATGATTATAATAACTAGTAACTTTGTTGAGAATACTTTTAGTAGTATTTATCGTATTCCATTCTATAATTTTATTTAGACTACGAAACCGCCCAACCAGTCCAACCCGCCATAACCTGCAAGGTTGGATTGGGTTGGGTTAGGTTATACTTTTGAATGGATTGGATTGGGTTGAGATTTTCCAAACCGCCATAATTGGGTTGGGTTGTAAAAATGTCCCAAACCGCCCGACCCAACCCGCTTACACCCCTACAACCTACCATCAATCAATCGTTTCCCAACTTCATCGTCTCAAATCAACTCTTCTCCATACTTGATCGATTCTCCCAATATCTCATCGATTCATCCTCGATTACACAGGTACGATTCCTCCATACTTTGTCGATTCTCCTAAAATCTCATCGATTTCTCCATGCTCCAATTTCTCCATCGTCGATTTCTGTGCCAATAGGAAGTTAGCGATTTCTCCATGGTCGATTTCTCCATGGTCGATTTCTCCATGGTCGATTTCTGTACCAAAGTAGCCATTTAGACCTTGATTAAAGGCAAAAATTTGCTAGTAGAATAGTATTTCCCACTCGTTTCTGTGAAAGCCATCTGTGGCTGATTAGCTGTACTTTCCGTCTCCTAAATCAACATTATATGAATTGCAATAGAGAAAGAGAAACCAAAATGGCCTTGATGTTTCTTTATTTTATATAGCACAAAATCTTGACAGTAGCCATTCTTAAACCTTCTTGCCATTGTTTCTTTATTTTATATTTTTTTGGGCTAATATATTTATGTATACTAGGCACTAGATATCGGCCATCCTTAGACGGCCCTCTGTCCACAGGTCCTATAAAGTGCAATGTTGTAGGCGTTTATATTATCGTTAACAAAAGACATTGGGATGTAGGCTTTATCCATTTTTTGGCGAGTATGTACTTGCCTTTACAAAAGTATTATTGGTTGTAATCTACGCATCCTACCTGAACGTGTTTTTGGTTCCATCTAAGTCTATTTGCCAAAAGGAGTTCAAAATGCAAAAACCTTTTTTGATCGTTGTTTCTTCGTGTGATTATTTTTGCTTCTTGGTTGGTGTTTTCGTGTCAGCCTCAGTCTGTGTGGTGTTTTGAAGGCCTGATGTTTCTGTTACCTTCCTTTTCTTAGAGTTTGTTTTTAGATGCGTATGCGAGTTTTCTCCCTCTTTGGTCTTGTATCCATTGATGAGGAATATTCTTGTCTCTGGTTGTCGCTGAGACGTTTAAGGTCCCCTCTCGCTACCATGGCCTGAGAAAAGCAAAGCAACCCAAGATCCCAATTAACAAACTTCAAAATGCTACTTAAAGGAAAAAAGAAACAAGAATGAAAAAGAAAACAATAAATTTATCCCATCAGATGCTGTGATAATTAATGCAAATTTGGTATGGAGTCCACGCTTTCAATATTTGGGATAACTTGAATATCTGCACCACAGCCTGCCAAACAGTCACAAGGTAGCAATAGAAGTTATAACTAACAGAACTCGAAGTACAAAGATCCTCATAAAAGTTATATCTAATATATGCGTACTTTTTAGATAGTTCTTCAACTCATAGATAACTTCTGCATCTGTAACAAAAGAAACTGCATAGAAATCAACTTGATTGCCCATGCCAAATTTGATATCATCCCAGTCCTTTTCTGTTTCAGAACAATATAACTGATTAAATTCAAAAAATGACAAATTTTACATTATCATCATGAAGGTTGTACAGTTATCGAGTCTAACCAGTAATAGTAATAGATGGTAGAGTTGCACTTTTCCCTCAGAACATTTAGATGACGTCTAGACTTTGGGGACGTTTACTAAATACTTACTCGGGTAAGCGCTTACCGATATCACTTACCTTACAGTCCTTACCTATTGAGCATGGAATCTACCTACAATCTTACCCGGTAAGAGCCATAACAAGGACCTAGAGCCTTACCTGGTAAGTGAGAAAAATGACTCTTACCCGGTAAGCACCTACCGGGTTTAAAACACTTACCAACAATCAACTTTGATGGTCTATAATGTTATACGATAAGGTAAGTAAGTGTAGCTTACCGGGTTTAAAACACTTACCAACAATCAACTTTGATGGTCTAGAATGTTATAGACAAGGTAAGTAAGGGTAATGTTCTTGCCGGTAAGCATTTTGGTAAACGGCTCCTTAAGTTCTCTGCCATCCACAACTTCACATGTGACTGAGGGGCTGTTTGGTAATTGCAGAATGATTAAGAGGCTCTTATGATAGAGTGCAAAATGAAATATGGTTGTTTGCTAATTGTTCATAATGAAATTAGGTCGCTGGATGGTTAAGGGAGGGCCAGGATACAAAATCACTCACAGGGTTTTGGAACCATTAAGAGGCAAATCTTTTTTTTTTTTGCCAAACAAGATTTATCTCTTAGCGATTCAGATGTTGCCTCTTAATGGAACCATTAGGAGGTAAACAAACAACCCCTGAATCTTCTGTCTTGGACTTCACCAATAACGACATCATACCACCTAAAGGTAACCAAGAAGTTACAACTATTAGAAATAACTGATAGGTGTTAAAATCGTTATCTTGAAGTAAAAGCTCATTTTACCATACCATCAACAAGAAGCATGTCACCCGCTTCTACATCATTCACAAAATCATCGTAGTTGACACTAACACAGTCCGCAGTGCCAACGCCTCTTTTTATTGTGAAAGTGAATTCTTGGACCACTTACTAAGTTAATTGGTTGTGGCAAGTCTCCACTCCTGACCTCAGACCCTGCCGGAAAGTAAAGAAGTTAGTAGAAAGGGGTGACAGATGGATGCCATTTTATGTAATGACGAAACCTACCTTTGTGTCGAGCATAATTGCAATGACATTATCTTTGGATTGAGAATTATATTCTTTAACCAGATGGATGACTTTTTGATGAGAAGCATGATCTCCATGGGACATGTTCATTCTTGCAACATTCATCGCAGCCTCAGCTAGCTTCCATATCATTTCTTTAGTGTTGGTGGATGGATCGATTGTACAAACAATTTTTCTCTTGCGCTTAACTATAGGCTTCGACCACATACCCGCTGTTATCAGAGGTTTTGGAGGAGGAATTGACGACAAAAGGTGTTTTTGAGGAAGATGTGTTTGCCTTTGACTTAGGTTGTGGCGGAGGTGGTGGAGATTGTGATGAGGCGAGAAAAGCAAAGGGGGTAGAAAAACGTCAGGAAGAGGAGGTAGCAGTCATTGTTGGTGTGGTGGAAAGTAGGATCGGAAGTGAGACCAACAGCGACATTTTTAGGGAGAGAACACCCACCAATTCTATTTCAAACCCAGATTCAAACCTTGAAACAAAATCGAAAAAAGATTCAAACCCAAAATCGAAACCCAGATTCGAACCTAGAAGAATGATTAATACCTAAAATCGAAACCCATATTATAGTTGGAAAATAAATCGAGACCAGAAGCAATCCCAAATTGAAACCCATATTCAACTTTAACTTGATTGCAATGGAGGGTTGGGGACGATGCTCTGGTTCTTTTAGGGAGTAAGGTTTTGTTTAGTAATTTTGATTTTTGGCTTGGACAAAAATAAGCAGTGCGAGTGGAGAAGGAAAGAGAAATGCGCCCCTGCGTGGGCTACCATGCGCCTCACAAAACCATTATGTATTCGTATAATATATAGATATTAGGGGTTGTATGGTTGCTAGTTGTATGCTTATTTGAAAGTGAGGAAGCAAATTGATATGCTTTTGAATCCTTGCCATCATTATATGAAAAAAAAATAACATAAAACAACATTTAAGGGCAATCTGGTCATTTAACAGTTTTGTTATGTCCTCCCAAATGCAAAACAGACAATTAGTCCTGTTTTGTTCTAGTCGTACCAAACGCTCGTCCCGTCGTCCTATCTGCGTACCAAACGCCACCTTACACTGAGATGATGAGAGGGTTTATGGATTGCAAGTTACTTTAGATTTGATCCCTCAGGTTTTAAAATTTGTCAAGTGTGGCTCATAAGTTTGTCATTTTATAATAAATACTATTTTCTGAAAAGATTCTATCATTGTTTTATTAGGATACTTTATTTGCTTTAAATGAGTATTTATTAGTTTGTAAATATTTTTCTAAAATTTTTACTTTTTTCCACCTCTCATCGTCTCCGTCTGCCGCCATGTCAAGACGCCAACTACATTTGTCACTAGTGTTAGTACCATATTTGCTCCTCTCGCCTATCTACCACAAGAAATAGACAAACACCATCTATTTTAGGTGTTTCAAAATATATTATAGGATTTAAATTTAAATTTCCTCCATCAATTGCCAATATGGAATGTCATTTCTTCTTCCTTCTTTTTTCTTACGCTTCGAATTTTCCCACATATATGTCACTAACATTTGCTCTCCTCCGTCTTCCTACATCGAACAACCAACATCTCGTACAACTCCGTTCGCCACTGTCATTTTGCATCGATACTCGCACTCCCCTCCCCCTAATTAACGACCTTCGTTGACAGTTCTACCCCTCATCTTCATTTTATTTGCCCTCTTGCAAACAATCCCCTGCTCCTACGTGGAATGACTTTTGTAAATCATTTATAGTGGTCCTTTATCCATCCATTCATTAAATTTTTAGTTTGAACAATATCATTTTTTTCATATACAAATTGTTTTTCGATTCATGCACAAAACTACAACAGTTGCAATTTCTTATAAGAGTTACAATTCTTCATCCCTACCCCTTTGTTTAGACACCATTATAACGAAGTAATTACGTTTGATGGCTTCCGGCAGGCACCAATTCTAAATCTTACTTCCCTTTGACAACCCTTTAAACAAGCCAAAGGATAATGACGCAAGCTTTGAAAAATCAATTTTATTTACTGCTAAATATATAGGAATTAATTAGCTTTGAGAATTACTATTTTTATGTGTTATTTTAATATTCTTTATAGAGCAATTGTAGATTGAGGGCAAAATAGTTATTTATGTTATTCAGACTTTTTATTTAGGCCTTATTTGTTTTTTTCATTTTAAGCTCTTAATCATCACTTATCTCTGATTCGCCCAGACGTTTTATAATTATAACTTTTTTTTCTAGAGTCTCTTATCTCTTAATATGTTTTGGACAAAAAGGTGGTAATTCTATCTCTTAAATCTTCTCTTATTTCGGTCCAGCACCATTCTTTCGATTCGATTTCAACGTCAGTTTTGGCTCAGATGCACCCCGAATTTGCAAAAAATCAAAACACGAAGATTGTAACTCTGTGTGTTGGCTTTCCAAAACACCTTGAATCGCTTAAATTGGGGCTTCGGTGTGTGAGATATGATTAAAACTCCACAGCCTCGCAAATCTACCAACATTCTTCTTTTGTTTATTTTCTTCGTTCAGTCCATCGATCATCGATGCTCACTTCAAGTGACGTATTTAAGTTGAATTTTTTAGGGATACAGTAGGCATTATACATATTCAGACGTTTGTTAGTTTACAAAAACAAACAGTCTTATTAATTCAGATTTCAACAACCACCTTAACATGCCAATTTAACCTAATTGGGCACTTAGAAAAAATAAGTAAATAACCAAACAAAATAAGTTAACCCTTTATTCAATCATCAAAGTCTCCGGTCGGATGCACCGTATATGATATATGGTTTTGGGTGCGGTAACGTCGTCAATTCGGGCACCCAACTATCCAACCGTATCTTCATTTTTCATTTCTATCTCATTCTCAATTTCTAACGCGATATCTATTCCTGAGTTTGTAATTTGTTGCTAAATTGGGCGATAAATCCCTAATCTTGTTATTCTGCTTCTGATCCTACGAAAAATGTTCACATAATTATAGGTGGTGATTGCAAAATGTTCACATAATTATAGGTGGTGATTGCAAAACAGTACCAATTGAGCATGTCATTGGCCAGGCTCTATGCAAGATCCTCTGAGTTCTCTTTCCTATGCAAAACCCTAAATCACACCCCTGTCAGATCGAGGTAAATTTATTCACTTGCTAAATATTTTCCAAGTAATTAATCTGATGTCTGTGATACGTTATGGTTTCATGTTTTACTTGTTTGCATATCTTTATACACTTGAATTGAATTGCTCAAACCTATTTGGAATGGAAATACACGATTTTTTCTGCTTGTGCGATTGTAGTTTCCTGATAATGTCTGTTATTGTCCTTGATATATATTTTGGAAGTTGGAACACTCAAAGGGCTCTCCTAAAAGAGCTCTTTTTGGAGAGTACTATGATGGGTTCCACATATCTAAAATTGCATTAGAACCAAGGTCTACCATCTTGGGTATTTGTAGCGGAGGGAATCACTATGGCTGTGTAGCCTCCCTTGTTTCTTTAAGAGTTATTCTAGAGAGTAATATGACGGGTTACACATATCCAAGGTTCTAAATGGGGTGAGGCATTGCGGCAAGGTCAAGCCTCAAGCCTTACAATTTACAGCGAGGCCATGGCATTTTCCAAGGCGTGGCTTAAGGCGGCAAATCTGTATATAATATATATGTATATATATGTGTGTGTGTTTATGTCAGTGTGTTGAACAATAATGATTAGGTTATTAACAATTTAAATTCATATAAAACGATAAACAAAAGATTTCTAAATTCTAATCGAATTTCAAAGTACACAGATTTGTAACGTCATGGTGGGCCATGGCACCATGGCGCGCCATAACAAGCTCGACGCCTTATATCCACGCCAAGGGGGAAACATGGCTGCAAGGACATGCCATGGCGCGCCAAGGCGCATATTTTAGAACCTTGCACATATCTAACACGTCCATTGGAGTGACAAACATTATGGTTGATTCATAAATTTAAAGTCTTTTCTTCCACCAAGCTGGAACCGAAAACCACCAAGGCCTTATTTGAATTCTAATTGTTGTTGCAAGCGTCAACGCCCCGGGGCAAGGGCTAACTGCCTCTATGATTTGCTACCCAAGAGGTATGGAATCCCCCTTTTTATAGGTTTTTCTTTTGTTTCAAAAAAAAGCTATGAAGCACGAGGTTTAAAATAGAATAATCATGATTTAATATTGGGGTGCATGATATTTCTTGTTCTAATTTATCATTGTTGGTGAATATTTCCTAATTTGCTACCAAGCTCCATTCTTTGTTGCTATAACAATTTGCTCCAGTTTGTAATTGTTTTCGTCCATGTATGTTGACTGTTTAAATCGGTGGACATATGTATGCATTTTGTAATTATTGTCAAGCCATTTTTGTTGATTTAGGTGTCTACTTGAAGCTGGACAGAGAATATATAATTCCGTGGGAGCGAGTAGTTCTAAACATAGCAAATGTTGTTCTGAATTTCGAAATTTCACCTCTGGATCTGAACTCGGTAGGAAGCCTTTTAATAAAATTTCCCACTTGGGAATTGGGTACTTGAAGACACCTTCTTATGTGTTGGGTTCTCATCGTCAGTATGCTACAAATGTCGTTAGAGAACAGAAATCGAGGAAGATGCTTTATTACTTAACAGGTTTGGTGTTTGCAATGGTGGGATGCACTTATGCTTCAGTTCCTCTATATAGGAGGTTTTGCCAAGCTACTGGCTATGGGGGTACTGTTCAACGGCGTGAGGTATGCTCAAGGCTTTCTGATTTTTATAGCTTCAAATTATCTTGTGGTCATCTTTCTCACAATTAACATTAAACCTCTTATATTTCTTCCATTATTTTGTTTTATCCTCTCCCTCTCCAGACTGTAGAAGAAAAGATTGCACGACATGCTCAAGATGGAACAGTCACCAATAGGTGTGTTGTTTCAGAATGTAATGGAATGAGCTCCGTTTCTGTTTATGATTGTATGTCTTTTTAGATGTGGTTATATAAGTTACACATTTTTCCTTTAACCTTTTCATGGGAATGGCTTTATAATGCAATGTCTTGTAAGCCCGCATACCTTTCTCTTTTGTTGTGGCTTGAGATAGGTTACGTAACAATACATGGACTGAGCTAATTATTTTTGCTTGAATGAGTTAACAATTTATATAAAAGGTTGTAGAGAATTTATTGTCATACTCATCTGACCGAGTTGTGCAAGTCTTAACTGAAACCGACAAACTTCTTTATAGATTGTTTCAAATCCTTTTTTAATTTAAGAGTTCCAATTGATTAATGAGTCAATGTATCCGCGACTACGTATAAATGTGGGACATCTTGTTTCTAGTTTTTAGGTTTGCTATGTTTGTCTTTGGGAAGAAGGAAAAACACAGAGTTTACTTCTCTAAATGAATATAAAATATTTTCTTTCTTCCTTAGCCTGCTCTTGTACATGTCTTTTTACAATATGTTGGGTTTATTACTACAGGGAGATTGTGGTGCAGTTCAATGCTGACGTGTCAGATGGAATGCCTTGGAAGTTCATCCCCACTCAAAGAGAGGTAATTTAATTTTTTACCGTAAGATTAGCACCATCGTTTTAACATAGAAGATCATTTTCTTTTTAGTTTACAAGGGTAAGTTTTCCAATGTTTTGGAACCAATGGATCATGATAGGGACGGATAAAAACCAAACCAAACCAAACTTACCCGGTATATCCCACCAGGAGATAGCGTCGGGAGGGTTTGAATATGATGTACGCTGACCATACCTCATAGGGACTGATACATTGTCTTCTTTAAGATCTTATCTGCTTTAAGCCTTTAAATGATCTCATTTTGATCCCTTGGCTTGTATATGTAGGTGAGGGTAAAGCCAGGAGAGAGCGCTCTTGCCTTCTACACTGCCGAAAATCGTAGCACAACACCTATAACTGGCATGTCTACGTATAATGTTACCCCCATGAAGGTAATAATGTTCATGTTCTCATTTTATACATACTAACCCATCTGGTCATGTCTCCTGATTTATCGAGTCAATAGAGGACTGAGTTTACACTTTGCAATTGACAAAGTTGCTTCACTTCCATCCTACAATGAAACCTGACCTGTATCTGTTTGTTCTTTCAGCGTATGCAAACAAGACTTGCCAATCAATATCAAAAAACTTAATTATCGATCCACAAAAGAAACTTCAAATTTGCTTTTGCCTCAGCAACTCTACAATCTATAAGATAGATCATCATAGACGTTCCAGTTAAGGGTAGGCACTATAATCGATAACCTCATACGCTTGTTATGAGTACTCATGATTTTGTTGAAGTTAGAGTGGCATTTATAAAAGTGAAGACATCCATTTTTTACAACTCGAGGATATCAGTTACATAGATAACCCATAAAAATTTGCTTAAGTGGATGCATCTGTAGGAAGGAGTGGTACTTGCTTCTTAGATGTAATATACTTTAAGCTTGGCGTGTATTGAATTAGCTTTGTCCATGTCAAAACTAGGGATGTTCGCGGTGTGGTTTAGGGCCGAACCGCACCGCATATGCAGTTTGAAGATTTTCCCAAATCGCACCGCATATGCCTCAAACCGCAAGAAACGGCACCACATAAACCTAACGCAATTCAATCCAATAAATTATAAAATCACAACTTTAAATTAAATTGGATGATGAAGCTTCTTTATTCCATACAATAAAAACTTTCGATATGTACGAAATGTGTATTTAAAAAATGTGTAATGCAAAGTAAATAGTTTGGTAGTAAATGCAAATACATCTGAAAATTTAACTTACAAATAATTTCGACAATGATGTCTGACAAAAAGGACAAATGAAAGTAACTTAAATAAGGAAATTGTAACGTAAAAACTAAACTTAAAAGGAAAACTAATTTTTTTTAATAAGTAATCAATAATGTATTAACTATTTTCATTTTTGATAAATGATTATATGTATAAATATATATTTAAAAATATATAAAAAATTATGCGGTGCGGTTTGAACCACGGTTTGATGACTCAAAACCACAAACCGTACTGCGAAGTGCAACGTGCGGTTTGATTAAAATGCAAATTGCACAACGCACCACGAAAGTTCTAAACCGCGTTTTGCGGTGTGGGCAGTTTGACGGTTTAGATGAACACCCCTAGTCAAAATGAAAGCCAAATTAAGATAACCGGTTAGTTAGTGAGCTGTTTAGGGTTCATAAAGAAGCTATGTCAGTAAGTAGCACCCCTTCATTCAGCTATTCCGGCCTATGAGTATCTACCAGGGACATATTGATGAACATGTGGAAGAATAGCTTGATAGAGATTTGGTGCTTTGTGTTATAATTTTATTTTGTCTTCAAGGGATTGAATTTCTATATTCCTCTTTTTGGTTTTACGTCACCTTTGACTACTGATGGTCTTTTGAAATTTGAAGTACACAATTCTATTAATTCAAGTGGTAGTAGGTCATATATACTAAATATATGGGGAGGAAGGTTTGTAACTGGGTTCTAGTCATCATTCCCAATAATTCCTCTTTAACTTTTGATTATCTATATGAAGTAGATGTAGTATTCGAAAAGATAATAATAATAAAGGAGAAAACAAGAGGGAAGAACATGAAAAACGAACTGGTTTGTATGTTGTAAGGTTTTGCAACTAACGAGAGTTTAATTTGAGAGTTCTAGGCCTGAACAAATAAATTCTAATAGCAAAATAGTGGTCATGAAACGAAACAATTCTTGATCTAGAATATCATTTGTAGAGTTTTGCATATCTGAACCAAGATGGAGAAAGTTAAAACATAATATTTCTTGCTACAACAAAACATGGTTTTTAGGACTCTTTAATAGGAATTTTTTTCACCAAGTGTTCTTGCCCATCTTCGTCTTAATAACATATTTTACATCTTTGTGCACTTCCCCAAATTGCTAAATTTATGTGACTGTACAGGCTGCAGTTTACTTCAACAAAATACAGTGTTTTTGCTTTGAGGAACAGCGTCTTCTTCCAGGCGAGCAGATTGATATGCCTGTAAGTATAGCTAGCTGCCTTCATTCATCCGTTAAAAAGACTATCATCTCCCTCTATCCCATGAAAGTTATACACACAATACGCAAATTGCTCGCGTTATTTGACAAAAAATAAAATAAAATAAACCATAGTTTTCATGGGTATCCCGTTTGGTTAGTTTTATGGGACCGAGGGAGCAAACAACATATTTGTGTGGAAATTGGAAAATATCAACCGACTTCTTCTACTTGTAGGTGTTTTTTTATATAGACCCGGAGTTTGAAACGGATCCTAGGATGGATGGTATCGACAATATAATCCTTTCGTATACGTTCTTCAAGATTGGAGAAGATAAGTTATAATTCTTTCTTCATTACTTGTATCCCCAAAGGATTGAATTTGATCAGCTTACAGAAAGTGAGATTCAAAGATTTTGCTTCTATCTAATCCATTGTAGTCATACCAACATATGTAAGATGAACAATAGTTTTCTATAGATCAGGTGTTCATTGACCTGCCATTTGTGGCTGGCAAGATCATTGAGAATAAGTATATGACCATTTGATCTATTTATGCTCTTTTAGTATCTGTAATCTTGTCATATGGTCATATTTTGTTTGGTTTGTCGAAGAATATGGACTCTCGAGGTTGACAAAACTTGGGAGAGGAAATGTCCATACTCCATTTTTTATTAAACTGCTTTTTAAACAATGTATATTGTTATGTTTGTACGTCTTATTTTAAGTTGGAAAAAAATTTATGTATGTTAAGTTGCAGTTAGCTAACCTTTGTAGGATCCAAAACCCGTAAGCAATCCTTACGGGTCAACTTACGTGTTCCTTGACTAATCCCATGGGGTCCTAGAGATCGGTCAGGAAAAATGCTTCAGTTCCTATTTTAGATAATGTATTTCTTAAAACACCTATTTTGGTGTATGAGATGTGGCATTTTAAACATTTTATTAACTTATAAATGCTTACTAGGATCTGGTTTTACTAATGTAGTTTTATATTTTTATTTTTGAAAAAGTCAAATAAATTGTTCTTTAAGGGTGCGTTTGGTACACAGACTAGACGGGACAAAAAAAATAGTCCCATGTTTAGTATGCCATGGGACAAAAATCACATGGGACAACATGGGATAAAAATCAGATTTCATTGGACAAAACTTAAGTTTTTTAGTTCCATCAAAATAGGTGGAACAACATGGGACTAAATGTAAGATTACAATATTACCCTCTTTCAAACATATGATTTTAAACCTAAACTAAACGTAAGACAGACAGTTAGTTTCGTCCCATCTTATCTAGTTTGAAAAAAGTTAGGACGTTGATTTTTTCTTAGTCGACATGTAAAGAGAATAAGATATGACGTGTCAGCAAAATTAGATCGTAGTCAATATTTAATAGTTAATTAGATAGAAAAGTACTTTAATTTATGTGATTTCATTTCACATCTTAAGCATTAAAACTAAATTAAGATTTTTTTGGAAAACCAAGCAAATATATTAACACAAAACAAAAAGGGAAACAAAAAGAAAAATTGAAGGAACTGTAATGCATAGAGCCAAAAAAACCAACAAGTTCATGAAAACCCAAAGATCCAAATAAAACAAAAAAAGCACTAGCAAACATCCAATACAAAAACCAAAGCTCACAACATCCTACACACCCAAAACACAACGGCCCCAGGAGCAAAGCTACACAAATCGAAAGGACAGAACAACGCAGTAGAAAGACATTTAACAACACCAAAAAAAACTAGCAAACCAGCAACCCGAGGACAACCACAACCAAGGAACAAATAGCAACACATCGACCTCCAACAACCGACAAGGACAACAACACAAAGGAATTGAACCAAAAAATCAATGCTCAAATGATTCGGACCACAACAAAAACGCAAAGCGAACCCGAGAGCATCCCTACATAGACAGTAGCACAAAACTATCCAAACACAACAACGAAGACAGCCCCAACTCGATAAACAAGAGCTAAGCAACAACAAGAAGACCAAGAAACTCCTAAAGTGAGCGACAAAACAAAGGAAAACCAATCAAGAATAAGTGAATAACATCCAACAACACTCGTTGTTAATGCCAAAAATCGTCCAAATGATGACTTAAGGTCGGTGTGGAGCTTTTAACAACTAAAGTAAGGATCAAGCGGCAGATCGTACGACCAAAGATAATAAAGACAAGAGACAAGACACAAACGTGGAAAACCCCGTCGAGGGTAAAAATCACGGACGATAACAGAGATCGTCAAGTGCACTATGGACGTCAAACAGGGACGTCGTCCTTTAGAAGGAGCAGTCGAAAGTACAATTAACGAAATTACAAGTAAAAGTAAACAGATTGTAAGTCTTTGTGTCGTTCGTCGTGAAGTATATCACTTCCTCGAGAGTTCTTGCGTTAGTCGTGGCTTGTAAAATTTTGCCCAAACAGTTTGCCCCCAAAATTCGAAAATTAGGCGACAAGTTGTTTTTTCGAATTTTGTAACTGGAATCGACACGTGTCGACTAACGTAACTGAATCGGTTCCTCGAGAATCGAAACGATTGTGTGGGAAACGCGCAGCCGAATAACGGCCGACGTCATGGCGACGTGGGGCGCATGGTGTCAGGAGTAGGGACAAATGTCGTCCATCCGACGAAGAGCGCGAAGAGTCGATGACAGGTGTCGTTCCGTCGACTCGACTTGTCATCAAATCTCGTATAAATAGTGATCATTGGCAGGATCCTTTCCTTTTACGCTATCATATTTTCTTAGAGAGAGAGACAGAGCTCCGTATCCTTGCTAAAAGTCGAGTTCGAGGTTATAAATCCCTTATAAGGTACGATCTTCTTGACTTGTTTATGCGTTTTAAGACCCCATCCAGGAAGCCTAGGAAGAATTGGGAGGCCTACAGTTATTACGCCGCCACAGTTGTCGATCCCGACTTCATAATGTCGTCGGACCCCATTAGTACCATCAACGAGGGGGACGACATCGACTCAGGCTTATGGCCGAAGTGCCTAGCGATGCCCAGCTTTACCCTTCGGCTCTATTGAGGCCGGAGCAATGCCCAAACAGGTACTTCGTTTTATACGAATGTCAATTCAAAATAGGGTTCACATGGCCCTATTCGCCATTGTCGAGGTCTTTTGTTACGTTCTTCGACTTATAGCGGGGGCAGATGATGCCCCAATTCTGGCGAATCGTTCAAGTTATTGAATGATTGACGACAAAATGGGAGTCGCCATTTACCGTCTACAACCTCCTCTTGGCCTATACGGTCAACGCGGAGGCGAACCACAGGTACAACCTCTTTTCGACATATCGAGGGGTTCGTACCTTGGTCCAGGCGACCGCGATCAACGACCGAAAATGGACGACGCGGTACGTCTTCGATCGTGTGTTGTCACTTGGTGACGACGACCAGTGGCTCACCAACGGGTGGAACACCGAGGGTAAGTCTTTGTATTTTGTATATGGTCGTTAGTTTTTTAGCGATTGTCGCAAGTTCTAACATTTTCTGTGTTCTTGTTTCAGATATCAATTTCTTGGTGGTTACACCTGCTGAAGACTCAACAGCCAAGGACGAGAAGTTCCTGGAGTTCAACGCCGAGGAACGGTCATTCTTCACTCGTCGGTCTGCCGACGAGGACGTCGACATGGTGTGCGTCGGGACTTCGGTTGTCCCGACTACTGCATAGGAGGAAGAGTCTGACGAGGAGACTCGAGAGGAGCCAATGACAGGTAAGTATCGTTACCTTAGTGTCATACGCTTTTTATTTAGTCGTAGGATGTTACCTACTCGTCGTAAGACCACGTAGGGTTTAGTCGTGAGACGTCACCTATGGGTCGTAAGATCTTGTAAGGTCTAGTCTTATTAGACGTCGCTTATTTGCATGTTATTTTTGTAAGATTTAGTCATGAACGTCATTTACGTTTTTCTCTTTTTGTTTTCAGGAGGGTCGCAACCCCCGCAAAACCGACGACGGGCCTCTCGAAGAGAGAGGCACTTGCTCAGCTCGCCCGTAAAAGGCGAGAGATGAAAAGGAATCCCCCCCCCGACATCTGGGTCGGGTTAAAAAACCTAAGGTGGTTCTGAGGGAACCGCCTTCGAAGAGCAGTGACCTTGGGGTCACTGCTTCGAAGAAGACGGCAGTACCTTCAGTCATGGATGTTGAACCAATTTCTCAGGCTCCATCGTCGGGGGTGGAGGGTCGGTCTCCCTAGTCGGACAAGGGAAAGGGTCCTCGGGTCGAGGAGGACCCGACCCAAATGTTGGTCAACTTAACTTTACCGGGCGACTTCATGTTGTCCGGTCAGTTAAGTCGGAAGGCACTTTTCCCACACCTGGGAAATTTCTTTCTGTCGGCCTTCCGTGACCGTTACAAAGAGGTCTCAGTCGACGATTTGGGAGCCCACGTCTCGAGGCACTCCTTCATGGTAAGTAATCTCGAATTACTTTTGTTTTTTATTTGTTTTCTAACTTCAATCGCGCGATCTAACATTTTGTCATATGTTTTGCAGGCGCTCGAGGCGTCGTAGGTCCTCAATAATAATATTATTATTTAAATAAAGTAAAAAGAACAAAATTGGTTGATGATAAATAGAGTTCTTTAATTAAATTAAGTTGAAACGTCTACGGGCTGAAAAGGTAACAAAATGTCACGATCCAGTGACCGAAAGTGTAAATTTATATCACGAGCCAAGTCTAGGCTCGTGATCATGAGGCATTTCATGACTCAGGGACCTAAATTGTAAAAAAAGTTCACGATTATGGTGGACCTCGCGATTGCGAGGCCCAATTTCACGAGTCAAGGACCATAAGTGTAAGTTGTTATATGGGTTCATGTAGGAGGTCGCAATTGAGGGGTGTTTCACGAGTGTGTTGGCTAGTTTGGCAAATTTTGGGAGAAAGTGGCTATATCAGAAAGTTGAACGAGGGAGATGGCTAGATCAATTAATTTCCCATTGTACTAAGGGCAAAATAGTTATTTATGTTATTCGGACTTTTTATTTAGCATAACAATTAACCGACAATTTAAGAGCATCTCCAATAGCTTTTTTAAAATAGAAAAAGATGAGTTTCCAACAACTTTGCTATCTTGTTTTTTATAATAGAAAAAAGTTGAAAATTTCCCAAATTTAGAGAATTCTCTAAAACTTGATGGTAGAAAAGATAAATGATTATTTTATTCAATCCCACCAATGAGATTCAATTTTTATCATTTTATATTAAGTTTTATTTTAAAAGTGTATTGGAATGATAAATTAGATAATATTTTAATAATATAAGTTGTTTTAAAATCTCTTAAATAGAAAAGTTGTTGGAGTGGAATGTAATTCTTTTTAGAGGAAAATAGGTTGAGAGAGATAGAGGTTGAGAGAGATAGAGTGTGGGGAGTGAGGGAAAGAATGTGGAGAGATAAGGGGGCTCGTGCATGGAAGAATAGGTACAGTGGGGACAATCGATCCACGGGTGATTTCATTCCTGTTTTTTTAACTTTCCAGAAAAGCTAGAAGTGGGGGTGATGTGGAAAATTTTCAGGAGGTACGGGATCTGTCGGACGTGTATATGGCGAGGAAACGAATGTTGAATGGAAAAAGGTTTGGCTTTGTTCGATTTAGAAAAATCGGAGATGTTCAGATGCTGGAAAAGAAACTAAACAATATTTGGATAGACACTTTTAGGCTGCGGGTTTTCTTGGCAGAAAGAGGGAGGGATGGCGAGAGGTACGGTAACGGGATAATCATTGGGAAAAAGGAGCCGCAACAAGAGGGCGAGAGAAACTTGGTGCACAACAGAGTGCTAGATGGCGAGGGCAGAAAATCATTCGATGAAGTGATAAAGAGCATAATCGATGTCAAAAAGGAAACAAATCCGTTGGTAAAGGAGGAGGTAGAAGAAGTTATAGGCTCATGGCCGGGAGACTCTGAAGCAAAAGATATCTTGAAATGTGTCTAGTTGGAAGTATGAAATCCACATATAACATAGGGGCTATTCGACATTTGTGTCAAGAAGAAGAAACCATCGGGGTAAAGGAAATAAAATACTTGGGTGTGAGCCAGATCTTGCTAAGATTCGGTAGGGAGGATTCGATAAATAAAGTCCTTAAAAACAAGTTGCATGGTATCCACTTCTGGATCAATGACCTTCGAAAGTGGTCGAAAGGATATCGTAACTCCGAAAGATTAGTTTGGATCAAAATTTTAGGAGTACCGCTCCACAGATGGAAGAAAGAAGTCTTTACGTGTAACACCATAGAAATCAAGGTGAAATAAAAACCGCGGAATTATAGGCAATATGACTTAGCATTTGGTATAAACCTCCCAAAAAGGGATAAAGTACTAAACCTTTACAAAAACCTGAGAATAAATATGGAAATCAACAACAAACTAATCTAAATACATCTATCTAGATTACATCGGTTGTCGACCCAAAATCACCAAAAGATGGGACTTAAACAATGCCCAACATTGACTACTAGTCATTCCAAAAATGACTCTAAGACATGCTCGTCACTCACGACCTTGACACCCCACCGCTAAGGGAACCTGTTATACATATCATTTGAGAAAAAGTGTTAGGCTTAAAGCCTAGTGAGAACATACAGTTTATAGAATTCAAGATATATAAACATTTGTAACATAGATAAATCTTTACCAGACTTTTAGTTTACAAAAGAAGATCGTTATCAAGAAAGGACAATCGGTCCAAAAGTTCATCTAGCGATGACGGGGGATACCCGATTTACCAAGGATGGTGGCGGAACACAAAAGTAGGCCACGACCCGAGTTGTGAGCTAAATACTTGAATCCATGGCCACGAACACTTCGGAACGTACTAAGATGTGAGGGAGGGCCCCCGAGGAAACCAAGTCATACTCGTTCACTAGGACTACACTTTACCCATAGCTAGTAACCGGTCTCACATAACCGTACCAAACGCTCCCGAGGATCAAGTGCATCCATAGCTACAAAAAGGGGAAAAAACATCCCAATAATATAAGTCGACTCAAAACCTAGGGATCCACTAGTAATAGTCTAAACTTGTCACAATAACACGTGTGACTAACCAAAGCTAAACGTATAGCTTCCAAAAACATTTATAACCAAAATGCCTTTTTCAAGTTTAACTGCTGATAAGAATGAAAATCATAAAATGAGTTTATATACATTCTTCCAAGTAAATCACATAAATGTACAAGTAAATCTCCATGTTACTCTCTATAAAATCAAACCCTTTACATTTCAAGAAAATGATTAGGAACCCTAAAATATCCCAAAAACTCAAGTTAGGTCAAAATGCCATAGAGTTAGATCCAAAACCATAGAGATATATAGGAGCTCAAAAATGTAACCTTTGATATGTATAAAGTTTGTAAAATGATAGTAGGAACTCACCAAGTAGGTTTTAGAAGAAAACCCAAAAATGCTAGGTTGGACCTCTTGGAGAAGATGTCAATGGAGGTGAAGCTTCAAACCCGAAACCTTGAATGGAACACTTGATTCAAGTAATAAATGGGATAATTGGTGGTTGGAGAAACCCTAGAGGAGTAAATGAGGAGGGGGGGAAAGGAGAACTTGGAAAGGAAGAAAGAAATGAGAATGGATGAGATTTGGGAATTAATTCAATAAAACCCACGCTGATGGAGCCCCTGACACGACGCACGACCCGTGCGTTTTTGCTGAAGGGAAACGCACGGCCCGTGCGTTTTTGCTGAAGGGAAACGCACGACCCGTGCGTAACCCACTGCCAATCCCTGACCCTTGCGCACGACCCGTGCGCTCTTTCTGAAGGAGGACGCACGACCCGTGCGCCCTGAAAACCAACACAGGCAGTCCAAAAATCCTTCTTTCAACAACACAAAACCAAACAAAACTTGGGGTGTTACATTACGGCAATAGCGGGCAAATGGGGAAAAGTCTTGAAAACAATGGATTGTGAATTGGTAGAAAGTAACAACCTAACATGGGGAAAGGTTATGGTAAGTAAGCATATATTATCAACGATAAACAATTTAAATTGCATAAAAGTAGGGGAATTCTATTATCGGATAAAGATCGTGGAAGAAGAAACTAGCCTAATGGAGGTGATTGAATGGGAAAGGAAGGAAGCCATCGAGTCAGACAACGAAGGGGAGGAAGATGGGTCATCAATTCCTTCTCAGTGGTCGGAAGACGGTAAGTTTTCAGAAGAGGATTGGGGGATCTAAACTTGACGTTAGTGCAGAAATCCCATCAAGTTGACCTACAAGTAACAAACATCATCTATAAATAATCCATATGTCTATCTAGGGATGTGAATATGGATATGATCATATTCGTTATATAAATAAATAATATAAAACCAAACCAAACCAAAAGAACCAAATATATCCCACCCGAAGGTGGGGTCTAGGAGGGTAAGATGTACACAGGCGTGACCTCTACCCAAAGAGTATTTTCGCTCATGAAGGCACACATATTCTTTCTCATACAACTATACAAGATATTAACATGTAAGTAATAGTACACGTTAAATAATAATAACAATAACAATAATATGGATTTGTTTTCAATTATCTGTACGTAAATTATGTTTCTAACAATTAACAACGATAATACTCATTGCTTATTACACTAAATGTTTTTTTTACCACCAATACTTATGCATTATACTCGGGGCCGTCTATTACCATGTCAAATATGAGTTTTTGAACAGGGACACAAAAATCATAGGGACCCAATTTTACTTGTGCTTTGCCCTGATTTATATATCTCGGCTTGTGAACCCACATCAACGAAGACATATCTAATTTATTTGACAATCAAAAGTGATTATGTAATTTCAGAATTCAAAATGACTTTTTGATAATTTATCACTTTGTCATTTTAAACATTTTTGTTGCTTTAATGCCAAAGGCATAGTCGCGGGCATTCTCGCTGCCTCGCTAGGGTTGTACCGACCACCTCGAGCCCGACGACTTTGACAAGCGGAAGTGCCCAAGAGCATTCTCGCTGTCATTGTCACGCTATGTGTACCGAGAGGGATACTCCCTCGGCGACTGTGCCCAAAGGCACTATCGTTGTCATTGTCGCACAACACTTCCCGAGCCCGAAAATCCTTGACGAAACCAAGAGGTAACCTATACATGAAACGACAAGAAACTAAGGGGATGAGTTCTCAATATTAACTTACTAAATTTTCCGGGTGTTACAGGCATGGTCGCTAAGAAGGTCTGACCGGTCCTTTAGAAGGAGACCTTGGGGGATATTTTTGAGACACCACATTGAGGTAATTCTTTTGGTGGTTTGGGTGACACCAAATGTAATTTTTTTTCTATTAAGAAATCATATTAGTAGGTTGTTATCCTCTTACCCAATTATTATACTTTGTAATTAACATGCGTATTTAAGTTCCCTTTTTGGGAAGACTCGTATTTTAAAATTTATATACCATATTTTCGTTCTCCTTGGAGTTTTTGTTTTGTAGTCCCATTTTTTGGGATGTTACACTTTGTTTGAGTTTGAACTTAATTATTGTGAGTGATAAATGAATGCTTGATGTTGAATGCGAGAACTTACATAATGTTGTAGTTTGCATTGTTCGAGTTTATTCTTAAATTATGGACTCACTAAGCTATTCAACTGATAAGGGTTGTGCATCATAGGAAATAGACTATTTGGATCACGTAAAAGTAAGGAATATGGTGTAAGTAATAGTTAGTCCTTTGTGCTTGTTTCATACTTACTTTCCCGTTGTTAACAAGACCAAGGTCCTGTTCGGTAGCAGCTTAATGGGCTGAATAAGGGATATGACTTATTCGGTCAGCCATATCTCATTGTTCGGTAGCAGCTTAATCGGTCAGCTGGTGGCTGACCGAATCAGCTAGAAAAATAAACTCTTCCACATTCAACCATTAAATATATTTTACATTCCTCATCTACCCTCCCAACTCCTAACTACTCCCTTTTATTAAACCTAACCTCAGGTCCTCAGCCGACCAAAATCTTGAAGACAAACCTCCATCGCCATTGAAGATTGCTTTTCCTCTACATCGATCTCCATCGATTGAAGATTGCTCTTCTTCTCCATCGTTCTCTCTCAATTGCTTTTCCTCTACATCGATCTAAAATCACTGGTAGTTTGTGGGATCGATTGCTTTTCCTCTACATCGATCTAAAATCACAAGTGTATACATCGATTTTGTGGTTTAAACCCATCAACTACACTCAACTTCCCTCTCGATCTCCCCTGGAATCAGTCATGGAATTCTCGCCTGGTGGTGATGGTTGTGGAAACAATCTGTGATGGAAACAATTTTGTGGAAACAATCTGTGAGGGACCGATTTTGTGGTTTAAACCCATTAATTTTTGTGATTTTGGACTGGATCTACTCCATCTACATCATCTACTCCTGTGATGGAAACAATTTGTACTTTTACAAACAAAAGTCATGGAATCAATCTGGATCTACTCCATCTACTTCTGTGATTTTGCAAACGAAGGGTCCAATTAATTTTTACTTTTCAAGCTTATGGATTTTGTATGAATCAAAAATTGATAGATTTTTGTATTCAATGGTTTACATGGGTAGGGGATGAAGATAGGTTTTTGTATTCAATGGTTTAAGAGTTGAATTTTATTTTTTTTTACAACTCATGTCTTCAGTATGAAAGAAGATGAATGATATTTCATTTTAGAATTATTAATTATAAGATTTACTAAACAAAAATTGTTGATTGTTTCATTTATTAATCAAATATTAAAAGTTCAGTGAAATGTTTTTCAATGTTGTTAAAGGTTCAATTACAAGTTTATAATTTGAAGTGAATGTTTCATCATTTTTATTAAATTGTTATTTTAATTAGACAAAAATATAACTGAAGGGTAAAATGGTCATTTCTGACATTTAGACTGTTTATTCAGCACAACAATCGAACAACAACTTAGTTGTTAACATACAGACAACTATATCCATATAGACATCTATATCCATATAGACATCTATATCCATACAGGTCTTAACAGAAAACGAACCGAACAACACCCAACTTGATCTTAGGTTTCATTTTCCTTGTAAGTTGAGAAAGATGTAATATTATGCTAAAGTATATTTAAGAGTGTTACTTTCAAGTCATTATCTATACTATATTTTTAAAATATTTAGATTTTTATTCTTAAAAACTCTTTATTTTTTATGGATATAAATTAAAAAACATTAAGTAAAAATTATTATTGCATACTAAACTTTTCAAATTTTAGAATATTCTCTTTTGTTCCCTTTTAAATGTTAGAATTCAATGCAAATTTGGTCCCTATAGTTTACATAAATTAACAACTACGGCCGTTAAAAATAGTTTTTTTGACGAATGACATCCTTATTTTCATTTTTACAACAGATATATGGTCCCTCATAATAACATCATCAATTAGATTGTCGTTAGTAAGGGGTAGTTTCATCCATTAACTCTTTCCATCCCTCTACTTTCATCTTTATAATGTCTTTACAGTTGCGTTTTTTAACGAGTTATATCCCTGTGGTTGCAATTTTTTAATAAGCCAAGTCTCCATAATTACTTTTTAACGAGTTCGGTCTTGAACAAATCAACAATCTAGGTCCCTATGGTTGCATTAAGAACCCAACTCGTTATAAAAGTACAACCACAAAAATACAATTCGTTAAATTTAAAAAAAAAAGAATAAAAACCATTAAAAACATATAACTACAAGGACTAAACATGTAAATTTATTTTTTGGCGTTCAATGGAGTAGAATGGGTTTGCAATTGTACCACTCTTGATATACAACTATTTCATCAATCGTGCCTCTTAAGCTTTTTGCCTCATTATCGCAAGTAAACCCCCCTTTTTTCTTCTTCCGATTCCGCCCTGTTTCAGCCCCTATCTCCCCCTTTTGTTCGCCGGCATGCTCACCTGTTTCCAACTTGATCGTACCGTTTAACACCTCATCAAACCCTAATAATTGACTCATCAATTCTTCATCACAAGGGTTTATCCATCCAATTTCGTACCCTTACACCCGCCGTTTGTTGTTGAAGTGCGATGGAAGTAGAGGATTGCATGAGCAGCGGCGGAGAAGATTACTATTGCTCAGATCGTGACTCGCTTGACGATGCTCTCGAGAATGAAGACTCTGATTCTCAGTGGGCTCCTCCTAAAGGTTCCTCATCAAAGGTATTCATCGATTTATTTTATTTTATTTAAGTTTCTGTGTATGTGTTGTGTTTATTACGAAGATACATTAGGGTTCTGTTATGTCTACGGTTTTGATTAAGCTCCAATTTGACTATTTCATCGGCGGTGCGGTTGAATTTTGTGGTGGAAATTGTGTTAGTCCTTTCGGTGCTATTGATTGTTGATGTTATATCTATTGTATGTTTCAAGTGAGGACGTGTTTCCATGATCGAATTGTTTAAATTACTCGAGTTAAATGGTTAAGATTGTTCTGTTGTGTAGAAGTGTGGCCGGATTGGGGTTTTCCTTTCACCTTTTTCTGTGCTTATTTTAGGGTTTCTTTTTTGTGGTTGGGTGAAGAAATTTCTATCTGAAATTGTATTTGTTTGTTGGTCGCAATTATTTTTCAAAATTTAATGTTACTATCTGGAATTGAAATAGTAAACTTAGCTGTAGAAATTTATCAATTTTTGGCTTACAGGTTGTTTGATCACACAGTGGGACGTTTGTTCCTTTTAGTCCATTGATCCCTTATATGTGTGTGTGTGTATGTATATACATATAAATATACCTTTGGGTGAAAAGTAGACCTATTCCACCTTGGTCGTTGACAGGGTTGTACTTTCCTCCTACAAAGTAATCATAGCTTGTCCCCTTATTCCCTTCTGCTCATCCCCTCACTAACATGGGTTTCTTTTACAACACTAGTGACCTCTTTGTTGTGTCTATAGGACCAGAAACTTATAAGATATAGCTTAATATGAGCTTTCTGATGTGTTTTCTTGAGCTTCACTTTGAATTTTAGAAGCCAAGAGTCTTGGACAACACTAATTTTGAAAGTACGTTGGGGTGATTTGCAATTTCTAGCTTGAGAAGACACTATGGTCCTTTTGTTTGTCATCTCCTTGTTTAGAGACAATACTCATTCTGTCAGTGATAGTCATTTTATGGAACCCTCTTACTTTCCTTTCTTATTGCTCGAGACACTAGAGCTAACCGTATTTCATTTTTTTTCTCAGCAATTAAAACAGTTTTTCTCTGTCTTTACACATTTTGCACCAACGCCTTCAATTGACACACTTCCATTGAGGCACACTAGTCTTTTACCTATTACCCTTTCACCTCTAGTCAGTAGGCAGGCTTGTCTATAAATGGTCAACCTGACACTTTCAACTCCTCAGGTTGATGCTTCACTGATTGCTGTTGGTTTTCAAATTGTAATGATGGTGATCATAAGACTAGGGTGGGGTCTTAATCAGGTTCTATATTTCTTAATTGGACATGAATTTTGTGTTCTATTAGTAGCAATTGGGATTAATATTTGATAAGTCAAGTTACATACTTTTTTAAGTAATTAAGGGTATATTAACCTTTTTTTATTTGTCTAGTTACCCAATTCCCCTTAGGGTTTTCTTTTCTATGTATATAAGATGTTCCTAAGATTAATGGTTAAATGGGTGAGTTATCTGGATTTTTGAAAGGACTGGGAGCTTTCTCTTTGAAACAATCAACCTTAGGTGCCATACCTTATGTTGTCTTGGAGGTATTGCTTAATGGTTTCTAGGTATTTTAGGTGTGAAGCTTAGAATTCCTAGTTCTATATTAGTTGTTTTTTGTAAAACATATTTTTTAGGTTTCTTGTCCTGTATTGTATTGTCCAATCACTTGGATCATTTTTCTAAAGCTAACATAATTTGCAGATTTAAATGCAATGGCATCATATAGACACATATCATCTAGCTATCTAATTACAACCTTTATCCCTCAATGCATTCTTGGCTTGTTGGCGCATCATGTTTTTAGCATTCAATTTTGGATTTCTAGGGAAAAAGATCAATGGAATCTTTCATATTTGGCCTCTTGCTAGATTGAATTGCACTCTCCTTTTGTTACACTTACCTGTCAAACGTCATCCTCAAATGCTTCTTAATGTATTTCTGTTTAAATTTTGATAGGATGTACCAAGTCTCATTGTTTTATCGCTTGTCTTTTTTGAGATATATGCTCCCTACTCCCGTTTTTAGTGGCCTCATCCCTCAAAAGCCTTATGGTATTATTTGACATGCAAGTTACCCCTTATGATGATACTGGAGAGTGGAGACATATTATCCAGCCTTCACTATTTTACCAAAATAAAAACAAGTTCACCTTTTCCAATCAAGTGGATTATCCATTTACAACATTGACACCTACACCCTTTCTACCATAATTATTTCTACACGACATTATATCTTCACGAGTCATGTCTCGTGTAGCCAAGGGAAGTGATTGGAAAAACGATGAAACAAGTAAAAAAAGTGCTAGAGCAAAGGTTGATTTAGACACCAATCCAGGAAAAAGGGAGAGCAGAGAGAAGAGAAAGTAAGAGTCCTACAGGGCCACTGGAGGTTTATTTGACTGTTAACTTTAGGGCCCTAGGGGATTAGTCGAGATGCAACAAGCTGGCCTGGACACTCACGGTTATAAAAAACAGTAAAAGGAACTTTAATGGCATACGATAAGAGCAGATAAGTTGAAACAAAAAGATACCAAACTATTGTCACTACCAGCAGAGAGAACTGAGATTCAGAGAAGAGAAGAAGGATGGATAAAGAACAAAGTACTCGTATTACTAACTAGACAAGACTACCAACTGACAGAAGACCGAAGATTCAGTGAAGATGCAGGAGTCTCACCAAAGATAACTTATAGATGAGAAATTGAAGGCGAGCTCAAGGAAAAAGAAGCTGCAATTACACTGTTGCGCGCGTGAGAAGAAATCAAAGCCCCAATAGCTCTCTAGCTCTCTCTTTGCCCTTCATCAGGATGTTATGAACCGATTCGATTGAACAATTGAAATAGAAACCAAGTGATAAGGACACTGTAAGATGCTTCAATTAACAAGGAAAACTAAGAACAAACTAGCATTCGAGAGGCTAGAACTCTCCCATATAGGTTAGTCTAGGCATTCCCAAAAAAGAACTCTCCCATATAGAACACTAATTTTCTGCCTGCTTCATACTCCCTGCATCCTCCCTATTTATACTAAAATTATTCTAAGAAGTATCCAAATTACTATTCTAGAATATTACTTAGGGAAGGGCTTGGGCCTAAGGTGGGTACATGACACAGGGTTTCCTAAATTGTAAAATCAGTTTTTGGGCAATTAAACTCATCCTAGGCAAGTTTTAACGTAATAAACTTTTGGACAGGTTCTCATCAATCTGATATGATTCTGGCCTAGGGCCTTCGGGCACCATAGCTTGGGAAGTACATCAAAACAGTTGGATGGTAAACATTGATTTTTGAACGGCCTTTCATGACATGAGAAGTATATCAAAAGAGTTGGATGGTGAACATTGATTTTTTGTCAGTTTACTTTATGGGTCGTAAACGGTGAAATGTATGGAGACAGGTGAAGCTTTTTTGTGGGCTGTACCGGCAGTTTGATCTTGATTGGAAATGAGAAAATGGACAATATACCTTTTGAGTGAGAACACAACCAGCTGTTTTCTTAAATAAGATGGTGGCTTACTAGGGGGAACTGTTGAAGCTTGAATATGCCTTCCACTTAAATATATACTTCCATCAGGGTTTCTCCATGTAGTTCTAGTGACATTAAACTTAGGGCAATATTGTTACAGATGTCCTTTCTATATATGGATATAATCGCATTGAGGAGAAAATTTTGTTAGTATTCGTTAATATCTTTTATGAGGAGATGATAGTCTAGATCCTCTTCTTTGCAGTTCAAGTGCAACTATGTACGTGCCCTTTCTTCCATGAGTTGGTGATAAACCTTGAGGTGAAGTAATTTATATGATAATATGAACTTCATAAGCCGAATGGTGTGGCATTTTTCGAATCAATCTTGCATCATTGCATTTTACATTTTTGTGTGGCTTTTATGCAATTACGGGCTGTTTATTTATTCTGGCTTTGAGATGATATCATTATTGCTACTTAGCTTTTTGAATCCGTGTTCTGTCTTTGGCAGGTCATCACAAAAGAATCTCTTTTGGCTGCACAGGTATATAATTAAAAGTCTTCTCCTATCTAGCCAACCATCCGTCGTTAATTTCAATTTCGCACCCTATCTGCTTGTTGAGTACTGATGCTATCAGTTACATTATATGTTTAGAGGGAAGATTTACGCAGAGTTATGGAATTGCTGTCTCTAAGGGAACACCATGCACGGACGCTACTTATACATTATCGTTGGGATGTTGAGAAGATATTTGCAGTACTTGTAGAGAAGGGGAAAATTCGCTTGTTTACAGAGGCTGGTTTACCTATGCTCGAGTCTCATGATCCAGACTCATCTGTGTCTACTTCTACAACGATGTGTGAGATATGCATGGAGGACTTGCCATCTAGTGAGAAGACAAAAATGGATTGCGGTCACTGCTTCTGTAACAACTGTAAGAGATACTTAGAGGGTGCGTTTGGTATGCGAGACAGGACGGGACAGGATAGTGTTAGAACTTGTTGTCTCATGTTTGGCATGACATTAGACCGGGACAAGACAAGTGGGACAAAAGTACATTTTTTCTGTTTGACCAAAGTAGGTGGAACAAAAATCAGGGAGATGTGAGAAGATTGGTAAATTATCAAATTATCGATGTCTAATTAAACCTACAACCTTCCATACTTCATTCACCCGCCTACCTCACCCTTGACTCTCCAGTCCCGTCCGGTTCTGCCCAGTCCTGTCTGCGTACCAAACGCACCTTGAACTTATATCATGGAATTTTTAGTTTCAATGGATTACATATGCTTTACAGATGACAGGATTGGTTTTGTTGTATTGTTAAATGAGGGGGCTCATATCAGTTTTGTTTGTAGGTTGGACAGAACATTTTGTTGTAAAAATAAATGAGGGACAGAGTAGACGCATCCGATGCATGGCGCACAAATGTTTTGCAATATGTGATGAGGCCATAATCAGGAATCTAGTTAGTAAAAGGCATCTTGATTTGGCTGAGAAATTTGATCGTTTTCTTCTCGAGTCATATATCGAGGACAATAAAATGGTAAAGTGGTGTCCAAGTACTCCTCATTGTGGGAATGCAATCCGTGTTGAGGAAGACGAGTTTTGTGAAGTAGAGTGTTCGTGTGGTAATCAATTCTGTTTCAGTTGCTTATGCGAAGCTCATTCCCCTTGTTCTTGTGCAATGTGGGCACTTTGGACTAAGAAGTGTCGAGATGAATCAGAAACAGTCAATTGGATTACGGTTCATACAAAACCTTGTCCCAAGTGTCACAAACCTGTTGAGAAAAATGGTGGCTGCAATCTAGTGAGCTGCATATGTGGACAAGCCTTTTGGTAAGATCACTATTTTGTTTTTGCTCAATTTATTTAAGTGCTTCCATACCTAAATGATCATTATCCAGTAGTAACTATTGTAGGCAATCATAATCTGCTTAATGGTATGCGTTAATTAGCCATTAAATGATCGGTTCCCCATTTTATAGGCAATTGTATGAGGACCTGAACAGATTCTCCAAAATGGAGATTTTAACCTATATTTTTGCTCCAACAGATTCTCTAAAATGGAGAAAGTAAGGGAGTATAAGAATCTCCTAATTTGGAGAACTCTTTAAAGTTAAATGCTGAAGAGAGAGATGGTTTTTTCATTGTTCCCACCAATAAGGTTGAATGTATCATACTCTATATAAATTTTTTTTTGAAAATTTGTGGTGATATTTGATACAAGTAATGTTAAAATCTCTAAAATGGAGAACCTGTTGGAGTTGTATGTAATTTATTTTGGAGATTTTAACTTTTGCTTCTCCATTTTGGAGAAATTATAGAGAATCTACTGGAGATGCTCTAATCTGCTTAATGTCATGCTTTAATTAGCCAAATTAAATGTGTGGCATTGCTGCCATCTGTTTGTCAATGCTCAGTTTTCTTACTAAAGTTACATGTGCACTAGTTGGCTATGTGGCGGCGCAACTGGTCGGGATCATACGTGGTCAAATATCACTGGTCATAGTTGTGGTCGGTACAAGGAAGACCGTGAGAAGAAATCCGAGCGTGCAAAGCGGGACCTCTATCGGTATATGCATTATCACAATCGTTACAAAGCTCATACAGATTCATTTAAGCAGGAATCTAGACTGAAGGAGACCATACGAGATAAGGTAGCGGTTTTGGAAGGCAAAGATTCACAGTTACGAGATTTTAGCTGGGTTACAAATGGACTTTATCGGCTATTCAGATCAAGGCGGGCACTTTCTTATTCATACCCATTTGCATTTTATATGTTTGGTGACGAGCTGTTCAATGATGAGATGACAAAAGAGGATCTGGAGATAAAACAGCATTTATTCGAGGATCAGCAACAACAGCTTGAAACGAATGTTGAGAAGCTTTCGAAGTTTATCGAGGAACCATTTGATCAGTACCCTGACGACCGAATCATGGATATACGGATGCAAGTTATCAATCTTTCGGTGATCACTGACACCTTATGCAAGAAAATGTAAGTTTGGTTATGAAGCTTTGTTTTTAAACCAAAGATTTGGCCCAGTGGTGCTCAAATTACTGGTAGATCCTAACCTCCCTGGAGAGGTAAGGGTTCAAAGTATGCATGACAGCATGAGTATTTGCGGTATATAAATATTATATGCTACTCCCCAGTCCCAAAATAAGTGTACATTTCTATTCTAGTTTTGTCTCAAAATAAGTGTCAATTTCCCGCTTCTACCCTTAAGTATGAGATGGAGAAATTCAAACGTCCTCTATTATTAAGGTTTAAATTGTCATTTAGCTAATTAAGAAATATAGTGCCTTTTTCATTGTGGAGTAAAAGAAAGCTTCGTTTTTAAGTAGGAGTAACAGGTTCAGTCGGTTAACATTTGTAGGTACGAATGTATTGAGGCGGATTTGTTGGGTTCCCTACAATTTGGCATCCATAACATAGCTCCGTACCACTCAAAAGGGATCGAGAAGGCAACAGAACTTACCGTCAGTTGGGCTGCAAAATCATGCGACTCCGATAAACGTCAGAAGCTGGCAAACCCAACCAATGGTAACATGAACTTCTTTTAGCTGTGAAATGCTAAGGTCCTTTTGTTTTGATTATTGAATAACCACTGCTATTGTGGAACTTGGTTATATTACTTTCCAAAAGAGTGCCCTTGAGGACATAGAAGGGAGGTTTCAATATATTCCAAAATATATCGAGTAGAAATGGTCCAAGTCTAGCTTGATGTGGCACTCCAACATTCCCCCTCTAATGGAGGCTAGCATGCCCAGAGTGTCGAGATGGGGCTAAACGTGTATAAATTGCCCCAAATGTCGATTCTATATAGTGGTAAACCTTGGCTCCGGTACCATGTGAGAATATGTGGAACCTCATTAGATTACTTTCCAAAAGTGCCCTTTAGGGAGGTTCCAACATATATTAGAAGAAATGGTCAAAGTCTAGCCCATGTGGACTCTAACACGTCCCCTCCAACAGACACATATTTTTCTAGAGTGTCGAGAGGGGGCTAGACGTATACAGATAGCCCCAAGTGTCAAGAGGCCTTGTATTGGTAGACATTGGCTCTGATACCAAATATGTGAAACCACAATTCTCATGTATATGTATGTATGTGTTTGTTTGTTGTTAGGCGGCTTGTCGGAATCCGATGGGGCATCAGGTTCGGGCAGTTCGGAAGAGAGTGGGTTTTCATCGCAGCAGAAAAGGGCCAGAAAAGATGGGTTTGGAGAGGGGATGTTTGATCTGAATTTGCCGGCAGATGTTATCGACAGAAACTGATTAAGTCATATAAACAACTGTGTATAGCTGCTGCTCTGACTAAATTAGGAGCCACTCTACTCTATTTTGTGAATTCATCTGCAACCTTTTTTCCAATGTTTACAGATACTTTTATATATATATTATATATAAAGGAGAAAAACCTAGCAACTTTTGGGTTATTTATTTAAAACTTTTCATTCCCATGATGTTGATGATGTACACTTTTGACCTCTTTTTTGGTTTATGTTGTTGAGATTGATTGTACTTTTTATCATTTTAATGGGTGTTCCCCAATCGGTACCAGAAATCGAATCTTTCTCCCGTTTTTTGTTGGGTTTATTCTTAACAAAAATAGTTAAAAATTGGTTAAAAAATATTATATATATATATATATATATATATATTGATTAGAAAAGATATAATTTTAATTAATATATATACATACGGGACGAGTTGGGGAATCCATTACCTGATCTATGTTATCAACATGTCGGGGAGCCCTGACCCCTAGACCTAATACCCGTTCTTACTGGGAATCCCCATCCTAGAACGGGATGATGAGATAAATCATCATGTCTAGGTGTTGTTAAATATATATATATATATATATATATATATATATTTTATTTGTGTATTGAGAATATAAAAAGAAATACTTGATGTTTGGTTTGTGAAATCGTTTTTTTTATCCTTCTGGGGGTAGGAGGTTCATTTTAGATTAACCTTTTCTAATCCATAATTTCTTACATGATTATAAATATGAAAAAATTGCATTAAAATAAAACCACTTTTTAGGTCTCAAAACTAACCTGTATATTTTGTATGAGTAGACATTTACGGTTAGAATAATTTCATTCGCATTTAAACACTATGAATCTCAATTATTTCATTTACCCCTATCATAATAGCCTTTGTGCAAATTAGTGCTTTAATTATTTGCATCACAGACAGTAATTTTTCAGCTAGCAGAAAATAAAACTAAACGTCCAAAAATAAACACGACATTTGAAAATCAAACTGGGGATTAAAATGCATTCAACTTCAACAATTTCTCCTTTTTTAAAATTATAATATTAATTATATAATTAAAATATACAATATATATATATATATATTATAAAATATTATTTCCCACTCTTAAACATTTAATTTTAAGAATTTTTATTTGTGAGAATGATAAAAAAAAGTTATTTCTCTCTCCTAAGTATCATTTTTAGAGAGTTCTTCAAATTTGGAAAATTTTACCATCCATCTCTCATACTTTTTCTATTTTATAGAATCCAAAGCAAAAATTAACCAAAAAAATCCCTAAAATCTCTATTTTTTCATATTGAAGAATTTAGAGCACCTCCAACAGATTTTTCTAAAACTTCTACGAAATGGATAAAATCTCCTAAAAAATTTACATTCAACTCTAGTAGATTTCCAATTTTAAAGATTACAACAATAATTATATTATTAATAAAATATTATTTCTTTTTTCAAAACATTTAATTTCAAAAACTCTCATTGGTTGGGAATAATAAAATATCATTTCTCACTCGTAGGGAACCATTTTTAGAGATTTTCCAAATTTGAAGAATTTTACATTTTTATCGTACTTTTCTACTTTAAGGAATACGTTGGAGTAAAAAAATCTAAAATCCCCCTTTTAAAGAACCTGTTGGAGAACCGATTACCTGCTGAACTAATTAACCAACCCCTTATACATATGAAAAATTTGTTGGAAACCCTAAAATAAAGATATTGAAAATTAGTTCCTCAAAAGAATTAGGTTTGCTTCCATTTTATTGTAATTTTCCCTCTAAGCATCAAACTATTATTGTTTTTTTTTACACTTTGTGAGTTTCATTGTTTTAATGATTGACAAACGAATAACTGACTTAAATTGTATTATAACAATTTTGTTGTATTTTGTAAAAATAATTTATATACATTCAAGTATTCGAAGATAGCGAAGCCAAGGTATACCTCGAAAAAAGTGTCACATGTGGAATTCGAATTCAATATCATATGAAGCGTTGTGAAGATTTATTGAAGATTCATTTCAGTTCGTTTTTATTTTGTCAACAAAACATTCAACGGTAAATATTCTAGAAAGATAAATAATTTTTTGATGAACATTTTTATAAAACATAGGTTTTAAAGTTAAAATCAGACTTTTGATTTGTCAAAATTCAAAATTTTATATCTGATTAATAAAGACAAATGAAGGTGGTTGATCAGGTGGGTGAAGTCTTAATATCAAGTTCAAAATCATAATAAAAAAGACTTCTAATAACACACAGACATCTATCGAAATCTCTTGTAAACGTCTGTCATTAACCCACCATGACATAAGTACGTTGCAACAAATAAGAAATCGGGAAAAATAATCGGTGAATAGTGTTCAGGGACGTCCTTGACATCCCCTCACAAACCTATCACATATGCAGATGTGCATTTTTTTAAAAAGCCAGTTTTCTTTTAAGGGGTCTTTATACTTATTTTTCCAAAATGCTCTTAAACAACAATATAAATTTTATCTCTCATTTTCTTAAAGTTATCAAGCCAAAAGCTTTAAAAGATTTCATTGCAAACAATCTATTAAAAAATCATCCAAGAATATAGCAAATGCCTTTTCTTTTAAATTAATGATTTAATGTAACAAACTTTCAGTTCTTTTAATTTAATATATACTTTTTTTTTGATTTTTTTTTTCCTCAATTATGTTAATTGTCCCTATGGTTTGTTAAAATTGTGTGGACGGTTTTCGTTCATGTGATTTTCAATTTATTATTATTTTCATCTACAAGGCTAACTTCTACCTTTAAGTATGAAGGATGAAAATAACAATGAAGTTTAAACCACACAAACGAAAGCAACAATAAATTATAAATCATAATGACGAAAATAACAATAAACTATAAATCATAGAGATAAAAATCGTAATCTCAAAAACACAGAAACAAAAATAACAATTCTAAAAAAAAAACCCCGAAAAACATCAAATAAAAAATAAATTAATTAGAATTAGAATAGGATTAGGGGTGTAAATGATGCGAGTCGAGCTCGAGTATCATTATACTTGACTCGACTCGTTAGTATATCGAGTCGAGCCTATTCGAGTGTTGACCGAGTCGATCTCAAGTGAGTCGATCTCGAGTAGCTCGCGAGTTGTCTCGTCTCATTTACACCCCCTACATAGGCTCAAGCCATTTAACAAAGGCAAAAGAAGATGTAAAACAAGGGAGGAGAAATGTCTATATATAGTGGAGTTCAAAGCATTGAGTTCTATATCCCGCCAATGTGGGATGAATTAGACACACCATCAAGAGTTTATCCATGTCTTTTACACCATCATTTTCCAAAAAAAAAATCAAAAAACTTGAGTTTATTATTATTATTATTATCAATTAAATTAAAATAATATTACTAATTATTATTATTATTTTGCTTATCGAGTATCTCACAAGCTTATCGAGTCAAGTATCAGGTCGCTCGACTCGACTCGTTAGTATATCGAGTCGAACCTATTCAAGTCAAGTATTGATCGAGTTTTGACCGAGTCGATCTCGAGTAGCTCACGAGTTGTCTCGTGTCATTTACATCTTTAAATAGGATAAAAGCAGGCAAATGGCATAATTCAACCATAAATCCGTCATCAAAAAACGCCAAAAATAAAAAAATAAAAATAAAAATAAATAAAAAATGAGATACACGAAAATACAAGAAAACATGGATCACGAGATCACAATGCGTATTTTCTCCACCTTTAAATACCCCACACACACACTGTATGTGTGTTTTCACACACACAATTCTTTCCTTCAATGGCTTCTCTTCAACTCACCCCTCTCTCCAGTGTCTCCTCCACTCGCACCGATCGTTCTCTTCCTGATTTCAGAGTTTTCCGATGCCGGAAACCTCTCTCCCTCCGATGCTCCGCCGGAGAACCTTCGTCGCCGTCCATAGCCGCTGGTTCCGATTTTGACGCCAAGGTTTTCCGGCATAATTTGACCAGAAGCGATAACTACAACCGGAAAGGTTTCGGACATAAGAAGGAGACGCTTGAGCTCATGAATCAAGAGTATACTAGTAAGAATTAGCAATTTTCATTTATTGTGTTGATTAAATGTTTTGTTTCAATCTGATGTGACTATCGATGTTTGTTCGAATTCACTTATGTGATGGATTGCTTATCTCACGACTTGCAGTTTTTGTTCACCGGTGTTTTTAAGAAGGTATTTATGTTAAATAATCCTTTCATTACGGTGTAAGCTGTGTTATGACCTGTAATATGTAAATTTTGTAAGGTGTACTAGTAAGAATTAGCTATTTCATTTCTTGTGTTGATTAAATCTTTTCGTTTCAATCTGATGTGACTATCGATGTTTGTTCGAATTCACTTATGTGATGGATTGATTCTCTAACGGCTTGCAATTTTTGTTCACCGGTGATTTTAAGAAGGTATTTATGTAAATAATCCTTTCATTACGGTGTAAGCTGTGTTATGACGTGTAAATTTTGTAAGGTGTAGTTGTGTAGAAGATAAATCCTGAAGTGATTGATATATAGTTTGCTTGAATTGAATTTTTTGAATGATTGAACATGTAGTTTGTTTAAATTAAATATATTCAGTGGAGATCAATTGGGCTTTTCAGTATGCTAATGTTTTATGCTATTATAAACAGGTGACATCATAAAGACTTTGAAGGAGAATAACTACGAATATACATGGGGAAATGTTACTGTAAAGCTGGCAGAAGCTTATGGTTTTTGCTGGGGTGTTGAGCGTGCCGTCCAGATTGCTTACGAAGCCAGGAAACAGTTCCCTGATGAGAAGATATGGATCACAAACGAAATTATTCACAACCCAACTGTTAACAAGGTATTAATTAATTTTTATAGATAAATTTTGTAATTCCTGTGGCTTACAATCTATTGATGATTTTCCTTCATGACAGACTTTTTAAGGGCTTGAATTAGATTATGCTTTCCGCTAATTCCTGAATATTGTTGTCATTTAAATACACTTCTATTTGTTTTCATTTGAAAATATCGTCATACTTGTTGTGATGAGTACCATGTCTCTTGTAAATGCACTTGCTTTTTTTGTTACCAGCTTCTTGGATCACTGCATCAAAACTCAATAAATTTTTATATCGGTTGTTTCGACTTCCAAGGTACACAGATCGGGGACTTAACACCGGATACCTTTTATTTATTTATTTCATAACTATGGTATTTGAAATCTCTTTGGCTAGATTAGTTCAAGGGGTCCATGCGAATACCTCCTGTACATAGACTAGACAAAATTTCAAGTCATCTGGCCCGTGGCTGTGGCCCCAAGGAATTGATAGCATCTAGTGAGAACTGAGAACTGAACCTTAGACACTTCATGCGGCACCAAGTAAAAGTGATTTGCCATTAAGCCAAACCCCTTGGACATTGGACTGGTCTGAAAGTTTTGGTCTTTTTCTTGTTTTGAGTTGCCTTCTAACAAAGTAGACTTGAGCGTCCTGTCTGAAAGCATTATTCTTGTTATGAAATACACTTGTGAAGAGTCTATTGTTTCTACTTGTCTCGTATGTATGTATCCTGTAAAACTTGAGATTTCTCAACAGATGAAGAACCACCTCGCCTTATGTCTGTGGTAGTATTTATTCTTTCTTTTTATGTTTAATTCTTTTTGTATTAGCATTTTCTATGATTTATGTTTTATTTAATAGATCATAGTTGGTAAAAAGATTGCTTTGTCTAATGCTAGAGACTAGAAGAGATGGAAGTTAAAGATATTCCCATTGAGGATGGAGCTAAACAGTTTGATGTTGTTGAGAAGGATGATGTTGTGATTCTGCCTGCTTTTGGAGCTGCAGTAGACGAGATGTTGACTTTGAGTAACAAACAAGTACAAATAGTTGATACGACTTGCCCTTGGGTGTCCAAGGTAATTCTTTCTCTTTCTTTTCTTCTCTGTTTTGGATACATTGGTTTCGTCACCTTTTGTCTCCATAGTCTATGGGGGCAGAGTCCACCACTACCACACACTTGAACCAGGAAAATCTCCTCCTTCTGGAGGTGGGCATGGCCCAACACAAGGAGGAAACACTTCCTTGGTTTCGAACTTGGGTCTCGTGTTAGACAACAGGTCTTTGCCAACTTGGCACTTCTTTGGGAGCTATGGTATTTCTTTCCCTCATTTACTTGTTTATATTTTTTGCTTGCATACCATTTAGCTGTGGTCTGTGGTTTTCACATGCAATCTTTATAAGTCTTGCATCCAACAAATGATAAGTTTTATTTTCCTATGCAATTTTGTTGGGATTCAAGGTGTGGAATACTGTTGAAAAGCATAAGAAGGGGGACTATACATCAATTATTCATGGTAAATACTCCCATGAGGAGACTGTAGCAACGGCATCTTTTGCAGGAAAATATATCATTGTGAAGAACATGGATGAGGTAAGCTTAATGTGCTTCTTCTGATGAATTGCAGAACACTTATCCACAATGATATACCTGAATTAAATGGTTTCCTACTTTATACAGGCAAAATATGTGTGTGATTACATTCTTGGTGGTGAACTTAATGGATCTAGCTCAACAAAAGAAGCTTTTCTGGAGGTGTGTCTTCTTTTGACTGGTTTTAATGTTGATTTCTTACATATGTTAGGCCGTTTCTCCTTCCGTTTCTCCTTCCGTTTGCTTTCTACTTCTGATTATAGTTTGAACTTCACATGCTTGCAGAAATTCAAATTTGCAGTTTCCAAGGGTTTTGATCCAGACAAGGATCTTGTTAAAGCTGGTGTTGCGAACCAAACTACTATGCTAAAGGGAGAAACAGAGGAGATTGGTCAGTTGTGATTCAGTTAGTGTCTCAACTTGTCTAGCAGTTGCCACTTCTAATACATGGTTCTTTATTTGCAGGGAAATTAGTAGAGAGGACTATGATGCAGAAGTTTGGAGTAGAAAATATCAACAATCACTTCATAAGTTTCAATACTATCTGTGATGCTACTCAGGCAAGTTCTTTTGGTTTCTTTTTCTTATGTCACAACATGATTGGTTGCTCTTCCCCCACACCCCAAGGCGGGTCCAGAAAATTTTCCAAGCGGGGGCAAAAAATAATCAGCATAATATAAAATGAAACAAAAATTAATTATAAAAACTACTGTTTCATTAAAAATGACAAACAAGTGGTTTTTTGCAACATACAAGTGAGTTTTTCATTTTTTTTTTTGCCGTTTTTACCAAAAAATTAAAAGAGAGCCGAAGGGATACAAACTTGCAACCTATAACTATAATACCATATGCAACGACACTACAAGTAGCATGCAACCACTTTTTGTTAACTTAAGGAACATACGTCAATTTAAAGCGGATGCACCTTTTAAGACCCCTAAAAAAACCACTGGGTGCACTGTTAACTCAAGGGAGCATACAATATAGAGTGGGCTGCACGTGCACCCTCTCCGGTCTTCTTAAATCCGCCCCTTCCCACCCCATCTATGCCCCGCCCCGTTTATTTTTTGAACCCTTTTTCTGAGAATAATATGATTTAATCTATCTTCTAGGAGCGACAAGATGCTATGTATAAATTGGTGGATGAAAAGATAGATCTTATGTTAGTAGTCGGTGGGTGGAACTCGAGCAACACCTCACACCTACAAGAGATAGCAGAAGATCGCGGCATTCCATCTTATTGGATTGACAGTGAACAAAGAATAGGTCCTGGAAACCGAATTGCTTACAAGTTGATGGTAAAGACTTTCACCTTATCAACTAGTTTATGGCATTATTATCTCTTTTTTTGAATCCGTCACATAACTGTTCAAACCTGTCTCGTTTCAACAGCACGGTGAATTGGTTGAGAAAGAAAACTGGCTACCAAAGGGCCCTGTCACGATCGGTGTCACATCTGGTGCATCTACACCCGATAAGGTAACTTTCATCAATGGAAATATACCAGAGCATCTCCAACAATTTCTCGTAAGCGAAAGTCAAAATCTCCAAAATAGAATTGTCACTTAGTTCATACAATTTTCCCATTTTGGAGATTCTAACATTAAATATATTGCTAAAAATATTCAACAATATAAAAAAGGTTATTCTCTCTCTTCCTCCATATAATTTTATTGGTAGGTTGGGATTTTTTTCTTGGGAAAACAAAAGGTCATTCTCTCTGTTTCTCCATTTAATTTTGGAGGATTCTCCAAATTTATGGAAAAATTTCCTCTCTCCTACTTTATTCATTTTGGAAGAAATAAAAAAACTCCAAAATCTTCCTTTTCTCTATTTTGGAGGAGGTGTTGGAGATGTTGGGCCGGTGTCGTATGTTTCAATACCCGACTTGGCCGTTCCCCAATATTTTTCACGAACCTCTACATCATATAAACCAAATGAACTCAATAATCTTATACGAATCCAGTAAATCTTATATGAAGTAGGTCTAGGAATCATTACATCATATAAACCAAAAGAACCCAGTAAGTAAAATCTATTGCATCATATAATCCCCATGAATACAGTATATCTTATAAGGAGTAGGGTCTAGGAATCGGCTCGCTATGTCATATAAATCGATGACATATATAATCCAAATGAATCCAATAAAATCTTATACAGAGTAGGGTCTAGGAATCGCTACATCATATAAACCAAACAAACCCACTAAATCTATGACATCATATTATCCACATGAACCCAGTAAATCTAATATGGAGTAGGGTCTAGGAAACGCTACATCATATACACGAAATGAACCCGGTAAATCTAATTACATCATATAAACCAAACAAACCGAGTAAATCTGTTACATCATATAAACCACACAAACCCGATAAATCTTATAAGTAGGTCTAGCACATCATGTACAGTTGCTAAATGTTGGTATTCTTGATTTTTAAATATTTAACATGGATATATGCAGGTTGTGGAAGATGCTCTAATGAAGGTATTTGAGATCAAAAGGGAAGAAGCCCTGCAAGTTGCATAGATTAAAGTATGTAGTACCCAACTATAATCAAATAGCATATAATACATGATTAAGTTTATTTAGCATTGGAACATATTTGCATGTGCTATTTATCTCTTTATAAAATGTATTCTATGTATAATATCATATAAAAACCATGATTTTCAGTTATATCTGCATTCAAACTCAGTCTTTAAAATACAAAATCCCTAATTATTAGATGGATTTCTACACATACAAACAAACTTAAAGCATTTTATAACCATAAAGTTGAAAAAATGACTGATTGAGAGCGTTTTTCACAAATTTTAGGAGCTTTTTTTTTTTTTTTTTTAAAACCATGGGTGTTCAGTCAAATGTTGCGCACCTCGTCTAATCCTAGAGGACTTGGAGAACCGTTAGGAAAATCTTTAGTAGCCTTGCAGAACTCGAACGGTGACCTCTAAGGAGGATCCCAAGGGTCTAAACCTTATTGTCAGGTGAGCTAACCATAAGGTTAAAATTTAAAAGCTTTTTTATAATGCTACAACATGAATTATGAGATAAAGCCAAAGGTCTTTGATCTAGTAGTATCTGGTATTCTATAGGAGGTCAGAGGTTTAATTCGGTATGTGAATTTATTTGTTGTATGTCGTATATAAATATTATGTTATTCCAAAAAAATGAGAATTATGAGATGAAATGTTATTTAACAAATTTATTATTATCTTTTATTATATATGATGCAACAAATTACAAGAATATGAATTTTATTTTTTTTTGGTTCGACACAAAGTAGTAAATGAAGTGAAATTTACTTAAATTTTTAAAAAAATGTCTATTTTATTCATGCGTTGCGACTTTAATCATACGGTAAAATGTGTCCAACATCGAAGGATTAATCGAGAGAATTGCTATGAATTAAGCACTGGTTCTATAAATTTCTGCTTAACAATTCAAGAAGAAAAAAATGTACATCAAACTTATGAATTTTTTTAATAATTGTGAATGTCTGAATCAGTTTGTGCACATTTTAACTGATCTCATGAACCCTTAAACTAGATATATACAGTTATACACAATCAAATTTTTTTAATACGAAATAGAAAAAAATTAATTTTTTGACATTTCATGGTGGTGGAAAGAAAAGTAAGCCCAGTTCTTGGTTTTGTCGTCATGATCCATTATTTATTATTTAACCACGTTAGTAGTATAAAGTCAGGTTCATACGAGAATAATAACCATGTAAGATAATAAGAAACGGTCGAATCATATATGATTTTACACTAAAATCACGTGCAAAATCAAATGTTTGTGTTGATCATTAGTGTAAAATTACATGTGATTTTGCACGTGATTTAACCATTTTCATTTTCTCTTATTAATTATTGTTCTCGTTTGAATCTCTCTCTAATATTATAATTTTTTCTTCTTTACTTGTAATCACATGATGTTAATATATCGAAGAACAAAGCTATTGCCACAATCGTTAGAGTTGCACACTTGTTTGAAAGATTATTACGATAGTAACATGGATGTTCAATGCAAAAAATCACAACGATAAGGGTTGTGACGTAGTGGTTGAGACCCTGAGGGATGTAGTGGAATATCTCATCTACCCAATATTCAATTCCAGACATACACAACAATTGTGACCATTGAGTTTATCAGGACTAATTTCTTACAGTCAAAATTTGCCGGGATCAGTCTAGGCATAGTCTAGGACACCCTTAAAAAAAAAATACTCAAAACGGACATGTGGACATTAAAAAGGACATGCTCGAGGAAGAACTCAACCGATTTTTAAGCCTTATCACTAAGATGAATCACTAAATATTTCGGAAAAAAACAGAAGATTTATCAGAATAACACTAAAAATTATTTATTAAAATCCCACATGTAAAATTTAGAAGTAGAAATATACTATTCGCATTATCTACGATTTTCACTTTTTAGTTATATCATATACGATATAGACGGAGGTTCAAGGGAAAACCTTAAAAAAACGGAAAACTGAACACTCTGGTAGCCCTTCATCTGGACGGTATGCACTTGTGCATACAGATAAATTATGTTGTTTTTTGGTTTTTATGCACAAGTGCATTATGCACTCGTGCATATGCACAAATGCATGTTACAAATTACCTGTATGCACAAGTGCATATTGTGCAGATGAAGGACTACCAAGGTGTTCCTCAGTTTTTCCTTTTTTTGAGGTTTTCTCCGGAACCTGACCCATACAATATATATAATGTTCAAATCCATGTTAATAAAATTTATTGAAAGTATTTTTTTTTAATACATTTGTTGTAATAACTTTTATTTACCTTACACATACCATATAATTTGTTTTTATATAAAACTAATGTCCATATTTTTACGTCCTATATTTTGGACAAAAGACCGGTTACGAGCCTTCAAAGCTGCACTGTCCATAAACACCGCTAATTTGACTGTAAATCAACAATTCATAGTGTTACACTGTTTCTATAGAGATGTAGGATGATCATGATCTGATCACGAACCTTGTATCCGCGTTGGAACTGAATTTGGTTTGAAAGCTCACCCGACACTCCGTATCCACCCTACATAGGATGGGGTGACGTCAAACTTTTGTATAAGTCAAGGTATTCAAGAAAACAGTCGTCCTACCTTTTGGAGTAGACATCAGATTTAAGTACAACCGACACCAGCCAGACCCTACTTTCTATTGAGATATAGTAGGTTGGCTTGGTTTATAAGGTGGGGGTGAGGTAGAGCCATAGAGCCTCCCAAAACTCATTTACATCCCTAACTTTCAATCAACCTATTACATTAGTGGCACTACGTATCCTTCTCACCAATAAGTGGCTACTACACCTCAAAAGGTAACCACTTGGGTTGTGGCGTACCGGTTAAAGCTCAGGGGATGCAGTGAAAATCTCATTTTACCCGGGTTCAAGTCCAGGAGATGCCAAAGCCCTTGTGGCCATGGAGGTTCATTTGCAATGATTCCAAGCCATTTGTGGTTGTCCGGGGAATTAGTCGGTGCACGTAAGCTGGCCAAATACCTACGGTTACCCAAAATAAACCCTCAAGAGGTGCCATATGATAAAACTCCATAACCAAAAAAAAAAACAGAGATATAGTGTTCCTTTGCTTTGTTTTTTTTTCCGGAAACTAGAGTGTTTGTTCATTTTTGCAAGTATATATGATTGTATAGAGGATAAAGTGTCTTGTGTACATTGATTCAAGACACTAATTTGATACAAAATGCATACTAAGAATCTAAACAAGATTCAAGACTTAGAATGGAGAAGATGAGATAAGCATAACAACAACAAGAAGACCAAGGAACAAGAAACATATCTTCAGGAAAACCGATTTAGCTCCTTGCCCATGAATCGGGTAGTGATGAAAGCCATGAGCGTAGCCTCCATGACCATAAGACGAAAACAGATATGGAACTCCAATAGTTGGTCCATATGCAGTTGCATCGTGAAATCCATGAACCTGAAAGTTCAAAAGTGACGGAATGGCACCAAAAAGAGCAGTCCTAGTTAAGTTCCCCAGCCTTGCAGTTGCCATCGGCACCAAACCCCCTTGTGCACCAAACCCATCTTGTCGAAAATAGGATAATTGTGGTGCTGCAGCCGTTTGGGGTCTGTGGCTAGCCGGGCGGCTAGGAATTTTATCTCTGGATAAAGAGTGAGCCCTGAGGTCAGAGTTTGATGTGCCCCTTCCATAGATAGGGACCAAGTTGTCATCTTTTACAAGGGATTTGCAAACAGGGCATTCATGGGAGTGAGAATGAAACTGCAGCCATTTGTAGAGGCATGGCCAACAATAGAGGTGGCCACAGAGTGTCACAATGGGGTCTTGAGCTAAATCAAAGCAAATATTGCATTCAAACACTCCTGTACAGCAGTTAGTATTGACTGAACAAGAGGGGCTCGCTGATTCTTGAAACGCACCATCAGTATCCATATGTCAGATCTTTGAATCCCTGAAAGATCGAATAATAACCATAGAAAAGCTTTAGATTCAATGGTATAATCAGCTAGGGAGTTGATAGTCACCTATAATGTAATACAAGACATGGAAGATTGAAGGGCACATGCTTGTTTGTTTGTAGAATTTGGAATTTCACATTCAGAATTTCCAAAGGCCAGTTCTATTATTGTAGATACTTTAACGAAATTGTCTAAAAGAATCAGTAATTGGCGTTAGAGCGCCACATCGGCTAGACTTGGACCATTTCTCCTCCATATATGTTGGAACCTTACTTCTCTCCAGAAAGAGCTCAGAGTAATCTAATGGGATTCCATATATTCTTGCAATTAGAAAGGCAAATATGAGCTTGCAATGTAAGGGCACCAAAGAATATCTAAACAACCAAAGATACTTTGCAAAAAAAATGCAAGATAAAACTCAACTTGGCAATATAACATAGTGAAAGATATTTGGCCAAAGAAGTGAAAAACAAGGGATACTATAGTTGGGCAACGGTAAACCATCACGAGTTAGCTATGAGGGGGAGTAAGAGGCGGATCCTGAAAAACTTCCGAACGCAGGCACAAAATAATTAACATATTATAAAATAAAACAAAAAATAATAATAAAAAGTATGATTTAATTAAAAATGACATACAAGTGGTTTTCCTTCTTTTCTACTTGCTGTTACAAGCCAAATGGATTCAAATTTGCAACCTGTAATCACCTGCAATGACATTACTAGCAAACTACAACTGTTTTTGTTAACTTAGGGGAGCACACATCATAATTAAAGTGGGTGCACCTTAAGACCCTCATTGTGTCGGGACGATAGAGGAGGGGGATGGGAACACTCTAGGCTATTACTGAATCCGGCCCGGAGGGAGTTCAACAAGGGTTTGTGGGACCGAAACCGTCAAAGTTGGATGTCAAGCTAGACAACCATTATGCCTATTTCCTCACCATTTACAAAGCCACCAAAGATCCTTGGCAGTTTCACCATTTTCTTCAAATGAAGGTGTTCTTTTTGCAATTTTGCAGGAATGCAATGATTAAAACATGAAATGGAGAGGACAATGGTATGAAATGTTAAATATGAAAGAAACAGAGCCTAAAATAAGTCGATCTAATACAAATGATTCCATCAAGCACCGAAGAAACATGCCTAACAAATTGCACTAAATCACAAGATCAAGAAAACCATAATCACGATTAGACAACAACACAGCATAAATTTTCTGAGATATTTCTTATGTTAATCAAGCAAACAATATATTTCAAAGACATAAGAACACCAACAAGGCAACAAATAAGCTAGCATTCAACCTAGAACAATCCTGCATTCAGTTGATCAATATACGACATTCTAACATGACGATTATCGCAAATTTTCAAATCGAGAGGATCAGATTCGCAATCCGAATAGGAAATGAAGCTGTAATTTGCTTCAATTACAAATCAATATGAGATTGAATATCCCAAACATAGCCGTTAAACCCTAATTTGCAATAAATAAACTTCAATTTTTACCTATATAAAACAATACAAATTCCAATAACAAAAAGAAAAATCAAATGAAAAGGAAAAGGAGATGAAGATCATTATCATACCAGATGAATCAACGATCTAGCTAAAGTAAATTGGATCTGCTACAGAAATTTAAAACAAAGAAAAAGGGGAAGCAATTATGGAATGGAGGACCTGTTGCTACCGCCCAAAAAATCTAACGAACATCCCAACCCAACTGCCCCTCCAACAAAATTAATGTTGATTTTTATTATTATTTTCATAGAAAATATTGATTAATTACTATATTTGTTTTTTTATTTTTTAATTAATAATTATTAAAAATAACATTCATTTATTAAAAAAAAAAATCTAAACTGATGTAACTTTTTTGGAGACATAAACATTGTAAATATGAATATAAAGCATGTAGATATATTAACAGGGTTGGGATTCGGTGAGGAGTTGAGGTTAACGTGAGAAATGGTTATCAACCGTTGGATGAGAAATGAATACATATTAGGATGAGATGTACCGGATTAATTCTCTTCTAAACCGCAATTCATGAGAGGACATTTCATTAAAAGTGATCAACTGTTCAGATCCACTTCTCACGCTTCTCATATTAATCTCAATCTTCTCACACGATCCTTCGCCTACTAGAGTAAGGGTCAATTCAAATAAGAATACTAAATATCGTGGCAAGGTAAGGAAAAAGTTCATATGTGAATTATAATTGTTCTAAAAAACTCGTCGCACGGCCGCCATGACGCTTCATGGCACAAAGTTTATGTCTCACGCCACGTTAAGCCCTGGGCACGCCATGGTCTAATGCACAGTTTTCGTAATGCAATATTATATTTTTTTAACCTTTTTAATGTCTTATTTGTTATTTTTTAATATATAACCTAATTTAACTTGCTTATTATTTTTTGACTAATTGAGTAACAGTTCAAAACATATGTTTATTTTTTTATATATAATATTATATATGAATAAGAAATTTGACGTCATAAATCACGTCTTGAAAACGACATGGCTTCACCGTGACTCCTAACCTAAGGCTTGAGGTTTGGCCTCACCGCCACATCACGCCTCGCGCTATTTAGAACCTTGAAATTATTAAAAAAATCCACAAAAATTTATTTGAAAATGCATATGTAAACCGACATTACAGATTATTTATATGATTTCACATATGACACTTCAAATGGATTTTTTCAATGATTCACATATTTTTTTAATGTCAAGTTAACACACGCACACGTTCCTGGGGTATCCGGGCTCCTACTTAAGGGTGTCACCCGACTAATCCCCGTCGATCACGACCCAGCCCAATTAAGGGTACCACTATACCACATTTGATCAACATTTGATCTCAAGGGCCTTGGAAAACAGCTAGGAAAATCCCCAATAACCTTGAAGAACGTGAGAATCCCTTTTGGCCAAACCTTATTGACATGACAGTTGAGGTTTATAACACACTTTTGATTTATATCATCAACAAAAATAAATGTTGATACACACTCTTTTAACGAAATTTCCGAAGCTGTAAGATGCTGCCAAAATCAGGTTAAAAATTGTAACACCCTGTAAGATAAGATACATACGTAGTTTCAAATTTATACATAAAAATAAAAACATTTTTATTTCATGTAAAAAGGCATGCAAGGTTTTTAGCAATCAAATTTTGTTTTTTTGTTTTTTTCTTAAAAAATTATAAATAAATAAAAAATTCCCCAACATAAAAGTTGAAGAGTTGGGCCCTGAGGTGTTTCAAGAAGTGGCCGCTTGGTGGTTGGTCATTGGTGGAATGCTTATAATTTTCTACTTTGTTTTATTGAAAATAAATTATTATTATTTAATCATGTTTAAAAAAATTGTTTCTCAACTCTTTTAGCCTCAAATCATTTATTAATTTAAAAGACTCGGATTAATCTATACTATATTATAAAGTATTTGAGAAAAAAATTCTTAAAAATAATTTTTTATGTATCATTATTGATACATCTTACTTAAAATTCAATATTACAAGTAAATGATAATGAGAATAACTTTTTAAAGTTGCATTTATGACTAACTGATAAATATAATCAAATACAGGATAAACGTCTTATTTTAAATATAATTAAGATAATCATTGAATTTTAACAGTATACTTAATTATTATTTTATAAATAACATTATATTAAATCTAACATAAATTACATCATTATTAAAACTAAATTAAAATAAAAACTTAAATTAAACTAATTTATAAAAAAACATTATTACTTTCTCAAAACCATATTATAAAATCGACAAAAACAAAAAATAAAATTAAAATGTATTACGTTGCATTACATAAGTACCCTTCTAGTATTAGTTAAAACAAAAACCACCAAGTTAAATAAATAATCATTCCTTGGCAATCAATTGAAGCCAAATATGATCATCACAATTCACAAATGCCTTTTCACTCCACAAGATTCGAATTGAAGCACGAAATAAATCTTTTCATAATGATCAATAACTCAATTTTGTATAATAATTAAAATAAACAAACAAAATGATATAAAATTATTGTTTTAGTCTTCTATTTTGATAAAATGTCAAATAAGATATACCGATAAATTAGACTCACAAAGAGGATGCCATTTTGAATTGATATGTAATAGTTGATGTATGTTTAAAATATAAAAAAAGTAAATTATCAAGCAGATAATTCGACAAAAAAATATGGTTATCAAAAGGTATAAATGTTTTCTTTTGGCTTAATCTTGAAGTTATAACTCACTTGGCATAAAAAACTAAACGATCCAACTTATTAATTAAATCGTAAATAAACAAAAACACACACACATATTAAGTTAGATAAATTGCAAACCTCTTTTCTATTGTGAACCAGGGACAAAGAAGAGCACGAAACGTGTCTCCAGTTGTCCACATTCATCATAAACAATAAATGTGAACATTTATGAAGAATGGGACATGTGGCGTACTCTCATTTGTTTACGGTTCACAACGAAACTTTGGTTTTCAATTGAACCTGTCCTCAATAAATCGTAGTTAGGACCAGCAAAAGAAACTTGAACATGTTAGTGTACCAAAGAAATCAATATCAGCACCCAAAATACAATGTGATTCCTATCATCTGCAAAAGTATAAAATACTTTCAAACGAGTCACAACAATGGTGCATGTCTAAAAAAAGTATAAATCCGTACATCGATCTTTTGATCCCACAGAAAACCCTAATTCCTCGAGGTTTCAGTACCTTTACAGTTTTTCTGGCCGATTCTTGTGTCAGTTTTCTTGACTACACGTATTGATAAAATCGAACCCCTTGCAGCTGCTAGCGATTCCTATCATCTGCAGAAGATTGAAAAAAGCACTTCAAGCCAAAGTAAAATAACCAAACTAAACCAAAGAACCCATAAAATCCAACACGGAGTACATCTTTCAATTTAATTTACAGTAGGCAAAATAATTAAACTGTTCAGTTTTTTCACTTGCACATCTCAACAAATGAAAGTTATGATATTATTTTGAAAGTGGTATCAGCAACCCCCGAATGTACCATTAATTCGCTCCAATTTTCGTAATCATATGATTCATATCATTTCAGTCCAATTGTCATGCAACTCAACACTAAAGTCAATCAAGTTCCCTTCGGGAGAGAAAAGGTTTGCGTATATCGTAGCTTCCCAGACCCTACTATGAGTGGGATATACTGCATATGTTCAATGTGGTTTAAGTTCAATTGGTTAATACTCTATCCGTCCCAAAAATAAATGTCCACAATGAAAAAGCCAAACACTTTTAGAAATGTGTAATTATTATTACACTTTTTGATTAACAAAATGACAACTTTATCCTTATAAATAAATGTAGTAATAAATTTCTCCATCTCATAATTAAGGGTAATATTGGAAAGTAGACATTTGCTTTTAAAGTGCACACTTATTTTGGGACAAATTAAAGTAGAAATGTGTACACTTATTTGGAACGGAAGGAGTAAATTAAGAGAAAACCTTGCTTGTGAACTAAAAACAATGATCATCATTTATGAGACATTTAGGTTTATAAGACTACCACAATTGGACAAAACTCAAAAAGGATGTGATCAATATGAATGGGAATTTAGGGAAGAGATTAATGATATTTTATTTTTTGAGATATGCTAGTGAAAAAAAATCATAACGATGGTAACGAATGCCAGCCATTTATAGTAAGATTTGAATAGAATGACAGAGCTATGATTACCAGTTTTTGGGAGAATCAAGTCTGCTGTATCAGAGTTTCGATGTCAGCTCCAATTTCAGCAACTTTAGAATCTTTAGATGCTTTTGCTACTTTGGCAATGCTGCCAACATCAAAGTCCAATGCTATTTTCTTCACAAGACCCTCGAGCATCTGTGATTAAAATAGACATTGAAAAGACGCAGCAAAATATAGATTAGGGAGATGCTGGTCTGCTGGTGCACACCGCACCAGAACAATCTGTACTTATCATCAGCAGATTAGCGGTTGAATATAAGCAAAAGATGGAAGGCCAATTCTAGGATGGATTAACTCCCAAGATTTTTTGTTGTAAACAAATAATCGTTCTTGCAAAAATAAACAAGAACATGGTATTATTGTGAAAATGAGCAATTTAGACAGAAATTGTGAAAATGCAAGTTAAAGAAAAAGCACTATTGTACTTGGTATTATTTGATTTCTTGTCCAAAACTACTCATTGGTTATGATTATCAGAACATACTAATGTTTCGATGTTTTCCTATATTTGCCTTAAAAAACAAAACAAATACTCATTATTATCATTACAAACACATACACATACAGTGATATGGTCCAACAGATTTATTTGTTCTCTTTAGAGTAAATTGTAAGATGGGTCCCTGGTCAGTCTCTTCAATTGCACGGATGGGTCCCTTGGCAACATATTACACGATCCATTCTGATATAGTAAAAAAGTGCATGTTTTCCGTTCCTCATATTTATACCGTTAAAACAGCTCTGTTAAACTTTGTGGTAAAATTTTCAATTTTTTCAAACAAGAACTGTCCCACATTGTTGTGTTAAATTGATTATCACTGCTGCCAACACTGCCTTGATGCAGTCCTCCCCCGCCAAATGCATCCTCACCATGAAGTTTCAAGTAACCACGACTTCTCGATTTAGGGTTTCAAATTCCATATATAAGTTTGTGATTTCTAGATTCTATTGTTTTTGGATGGGCCGGTTTATTTTAGTGATTTATACTTTTGTTTGTCATTTGTGGTGATGGTGGCAGTGGGTTGATTTGTCTGTGCTGATCTGTTTAGAGGGTGCGGTGATGGTGAAAGGTGAGATGAAGATTATAATCTTGAATAACAACAATTAGAAACAATGATGATGATGATAATTATGATAAGGGTAAAATTACATAAGAAATCCCTAAAGTAATGAAATTACCAATTTACCCTCCACTTAATGGAAATGCTTTAATATTAATGGCATTAAATTGAGGGATGGAAAAGGTGCACTTTACCTTTTAGGGATGTACGTTAGTATAATTTATTGCTAAGGACCCATCCATGTGATTTGAAAGATAGTCCATGGATGGATTTATAATTTACAAGGGTATTTTATATTAATAAAAAATAGTCATACACTTCTGTTACAGCCAAATCAAACATTGATTTACGACACACTGATGCATGGATGGTCTTCACTTTAATGTTTAGGGCTGTATTACCCAATAAAAATAGTACTTGAATATATAGGGTAAGATTAATCAGCATTGACCTTTACCCTACAGATGCTTTCAAAAATAAAAACCAGGACCTCTAAACTAAATCTCAGAATTTTGCAAATGAATGACAAGTTAAACATACCAGTGAGCCAATAGCAACTAAAGCTCGGAATTTTGCATCAACTTCCAAACTTTCACCTTCCGCAATCTGTGGAGAAAGCAATCAAAGACATGAAATATTTCACACAATTCATACACAAACATATATAGAGACAGATGGATAGATTACATGCAAGTGTTGGTTGATATGAGCACTTCAGATCAGAGAGTTTTAGGGGGGGGGGGGGGGTCGCTATTTTATTGCTCTTGTATTACAATGTTTATGTACCTCTAGAGCTGCTGAAAGAACATGAGCTTGACCTTCTTCGTCCTTCTTTTCAATCAACAGCACAGCATAACTATAAAGCTCATAAATAGAATTGTTAGCTTATAACCAATGACTGCAACTAATCAGTGAAGAACTGAGATGCTTTCAAATACGTACGAAATTCAAAAAGGTATTTATAGAGAAGATAGAAATGGCAGTACCAAACGGAACTGATAAAAAACTTGTAATGAGTTAACAAAACCCTTACAATACCAAATTAGTTTTACCGTGTCAATGGAAATAAATGAACAGCTTTAGCACAACAGCACATTCAATATTCCTTGTAGGTTTTCGTTTACTTTTATCAATGTAAAAGAGGAATGGAAAAATTCATAGAGTTACTGTTATCTCATCCACTCATCATCTTCCATACACAAATTTACAATCCATTTTTCTTACTCCCTTCCCGATTTCCCCTCCATGCTATCATCATCTTTACTCACAAACCCTGTTTATAGAAACGCCAAGAAAACTGTACACAATTCAAGAAAACAAGCATAGCTTAAAAATAGAAAAGGAATTTTTTTAGGAGTTTTAAGCAATCAAATCAGTATCATGGAGTCATGGACCCGCCATCTCCTAAAAGACATAAGAATTTTAATGAAAGAATAAGAGGTTTGCTTTGGAGAACAAAAGAAAAAAAGTATACAGCTCTATCATTGAACAGAGACATCGGTTCCCCCATTGCTAAAACCATCCTTTCTCGAGAGAAATTTATTAAAACATTAAATAACGAAAAACTCAGATGAGATACATTTTTGTAGACAAAAGATAATTTTTCATTATTTTCAAAAAAAAATTAACAAGTACTCAAATGAGATAAAAGTTCAAGTCCTGAAGAATTCCAGGGAAAAAAAAGGAAGAAAAGAGAAATGTGGAGAGAGAAGAGGGGTGAATTTATTCATTCAATTCCTTTGATGGAATAAAAAACACTCACCCCTGTGAAAAAAAAATGCTGCTTGCATGAATGACAGCATTCATCGACGAACAATCCATTCGATACCTTTGTAATACTCCATTCCATTACCACATCCATTACCACACTCACGCAATGCAACACAAGAGTAAAATTTGATACAGATAAGGGAAAATTTTAAAACACATCACAACAGAAAAGAGAAAAAAACTATTGCAACTATAGTTACATCCAATGTAAAATGTACAAGTACTTACTTGAGTACCAATGTAGAATAAGATACTTGGACATTCTTATTTGTAGATGAATAACAGCTTGCGTATGCATCAAAAATCTACAAGGTTAGGAAATGAAATTTATATACTTTTCTTTAGAAGAAAATCTGAATGCAAATCAAAAGACGAGGGGAAAGAGACATATGTTCCTTGAATGAAAAGAATTAATGTGATGCTTCCAAACCCAAACTACCTAAGACACATGGAAAAGATAATAGCCTTATTTAAGATCTCACCGCTACACAAGATGTGAAAAATGTAGGCGCATATTGGCAAAGCTACCCAAAAGATGTGAAATATATCAAACCCCCATTTCATTTGTTAGAGACGTGACTAAGTTCTTTTTTCTGCCCGCGGGGTGGGGTGGGGGGTTAAAAAGGTGCAAGTGTAAATGAACCGTACTATCCCATTAACTTTGTGAGGAGTTAGCCTACAAGACAAAGAGGATACTACTCGAGGGACACGTCAACTCTGGATGATATCAGAGCCCTATGAAACAAGCCCCTCTCCCCACAAACAAACCCCAACCTCTCTTAAATATACAGAACTGGTTGCATTGACTATAAAAAAAAGTTCCATTCTTTCAACTGAGTTCACTAGCATAAAAGACCGCCATCGTTACATATTAGCCTGTCAAAAAGTGATCACTTCATAATATGTATGAAATTGTCTCGTTAGACAAATGGTAGCAGTTGCAAGACCAACAAGACTCCACGCCATGGAAAGTATCCTAGCTATATCTAAAAAATTGGCAGACACAATTCTGACAAACAGTAAAGGTAGGAAGCAAAATTTAGCAGTTGATCAACGCCATAATAGAAATAACCTTCTGATTAATTTGGTGGTAAATGCAAGAACTAGTTCACCAACAAGCAACATCCATCTGGTGCTTGGAAGCAGCTTAGGAGCCTTGAAATTGATATTTTTTTAAATAAAAGCATAATTTGATCATTCACCTTTTGGATTATTGATCAATACTTCAGAAAGAACAATCCCTTCATTCTTAACAATTGAAGAGTACTTTCGAGGACTAACAATAACCCAAAAGTTGAGTCCAAGACTAGTCCCACATTCTTTCAGACAAACATTAAAAAACACCTTTTCACAGGACATTCCAAGGAAACAAACATATAAGAATACAAAGGCTAGCATCTATGCACGTACCTCAACGCGATGCTTTTGCAACCAGAGATGGTAGCCTGAGTTCTTAAAAAGGTTTACTACCACACGGATACTGGTAAGAAGATTTGGTGCAAGAGGACTACTTGTAACCTTCCGAATCAACTCCATGAATATATCTGAAGAAGTAATGATAGATATAAAATTCCACAGTAGCAAGGAAATCCCAAAATGAATAGCATGTCCAAACTGACACGTGTACCAAGTTGTCAAAAAAAGTTAAAATCAAGAAACATTGCACGAAGAATATGCGACTAAGTAGCTATCCAGCTGATCCTTAGAAAAAATCAACCACTAGACATAAAAAATAAATTTATGCGTCTTCAGAGAAGAATACATCATGTGCAATCAATTGGGATCAGGAATTGATAATCACACAATTATAATATGACTGTACAAAGACATGAAATACCCACATCACAAACTGGAGAAAGCATAACAATCTACCATCTGAAATTACAAAGCATATTCTAGAAGCCTGTTGCTCGTTATAAGTTTGACAGAAATTAGTATGAATACCATTTTCATCATTAGCATGCTTGAGAACAGCCGACCCATCCGGATGCAGAATCACCATCCTTAATACGTCAATAACTGAAAAGAGAAACAACTTTTTATCATTTCAGTATATAAAGGTTTCAGAGGTGGTTCAAATGACTATGTTATAATAAAATAGCATATGACCACACAACTAAGAATAATTTAAGACAGTAACAGACAACTGAATAACACTTTGTTCTTGGTACCGCAAAACCAACAAAGGCAATTGGTGGTAAGAAAAATTAAGTGTTCACCTTTTCTCTCTCATGGTACCATATACAATCTGAACAAAACTGCCAGTGTCGTTAATAATCAGAGCATAAAATCATGAAGCAGATAAAAGAAGTCTTTTGTATCAACTTTGTCTTGGCAAAAAATAGGCTACTATGAGGTTAGCATACTCTCATTTGGAGGCACTTTAGGTGTGTGATAACCAGCATTCCATGTCATGGACTGTGGCATGTATGACAGATCAAAAAGAAAAGAATATGTGTGTATATATATATATATATATGCCTCATTGAGACACAGTTCACGGTGGTACCAAATGAGTCCACACGGTTCAATTTATCCATAAATTACAACCATGCGAGACTGCTTCGGTGCCATTTTGGACATCTGCACATAGCTTTAGCTGAACGGAAATTGTGCAAGTTCAGCAAGAATATTTCCATACAAGTGTATCGGCAATGTGTCCCTCTGTTTGCCTTTGAGTTCATGATGTTTTGACACTCAAAATGCGCCCAACAACACTTGATGTTGCAGCTACGTAGGCTTGGAAATTTCACGTCATTCTCGAGGTAAACGACAAAAATCCCACACCAATTTTATCTACTAAATAGCTTAAGTGTATTATAATTTCGAGCTTTCATTTGAGTCGATGTGAGTGCGTTTACTGGACATGACACTCTGATCTTCACATCAAGTTGCTACCGGATAAGTGGTAACAACTTGTCCAAAAAGTGAACTCAAACTTTACGTTCCATTTTACATCATTGTTTCCGTTCTTGGCTCATAATCAGCATTTAATCAAAGAATAACAATACCTCTTACCATATTCTAGAGTAAGTAGGTTAACAATCTGTTATACTCTAAGTCAACTAGTCAATAGAGGAGATTGTGGTATGGGGAATACAAGTGGCTAATGCATGAGTAGTACAAGTAGGTGAAGCAGGGGTTGGAATAAGTTGGTTGTTTGCTATTATACATAAGGGGGTGTTAGGTATCAGGGGTATGAGTTTTGTGAGTTTCATTTGGGTTATAATCCTATTGTAAGCATTCAATTTCCATTCAATAACCTCTTACTACGTACCAGGAGTGTATCACAATCTTCACGCACACAATGACATGTGTGTCAATGAGTAACTACCACGAATCATCAAATGAGTTCCCAGTTGGTACAAGTCAATGAGAATGGGCAGACATCAAGATACAAATAACAAAATACGGTATTGCAATCATAACGCTTGTTATTTCTTGATAACTGCACCACCATATTTTCGTGAGAAAACATACCGATGACTAATCAAGCACAGACAAGACAGAAAATACAGGTTACATATATTAGATTAACCATGCATTTATCATCCCTAGAAAAACCATAGTCCTTCAATTCAAAAAAGGATGCTCACCTGGAAACATCATTGAAACTGGCCATGATTTCAGCAATTTTAACAATAAACTGATGTCATCATCTGAAAATCTACTACTATGGTAATGTGATGTGTCCTTCAATGTTTTAGCTATGGCACTCAATCTCAACATCTCAGTCTCACCAAGCGACAAGCTCTGCTGGTCCTAAAACAACAAATCAGAATCCAAAAATTAGCAGCTATGAGAAGAAACTATGTAAAAAATATAAAACTCCCTCCATCACACAAGAATTGCAGTCTCAGTCTGACCCTCAATGTACAAAAAGAAAAGGTCATTTAGCATGTCCAAAATACCTTTAAATTTCTCCCCTACTACTTGTACAATCTTTAGAATCAGGATAATGTGTAAAATGTTTTTGTAAAGAGGAAAGATTTAAATTCTTATGAGACATCTTAAAAGAAAATGTTCTGATTCTTATCGACGGAAGATGTAATAGATAACTCCAGCCTCTCAAGATCCAAGGCTTGGAACCCTTGAAGTAGCTCCAAACATGGCAGAGAAAAGCAAACACATACACACAGACATAACTGGTAAGAAACTTGCAACATAAATACCCAGAGAACAAACACTATGATATTACCGTATAAAATGATAATAAAAGCATAAAACTTACTGGGTCAGACCGTAAAGCATTATTGAATTCGGAAATCTTTTTTAGGATCCCATCAAACTGAGCTGCATCAAAAACAAGCATTCCTTTCTGGAAAGAGTTCTTGTCAGTTACAGACACCAGAAATTCATTTGGAAGATCAAACATTGAGAACTTATCTAATATATGCAATAAAAGAAATTAAACTTTAAGCTTTTTGGTCACGTATGGGAAACTTTAAAGAGCAATGTTATACAAAAGAACGATAGCAGTTACATTTCAAGTGATTGATATTGGGACAATTCAATCTAGATATAGATAATAAGATAAGTAATTAAAGATAATTTAAAAGATCATGGACTTGCGGGGTTTTTTTCACTTTGTCCATTAAAATGTTGATATTAGTTCAAACTTCAAATCACTTGCCAACTTCAAAATCTTGCGTTTTTTGGAAGAGAAGTTTATTATTGTCGAGTATGGTAAGGTCATAGACATCAAGATAGTAATTTTGAGTTCAAGATTTCCTGCAAATGTGATGAGGCTAACAAGTTGTTTAGCCACACCTTATTACATATGAAATCGAATTTCAAGCTAAACAGAACAATGTTAACTTTCTGTGTAATATAGATTAGAACCGAAGATTTACAACTAAAAGAGAAGCAAAAATATACCACAAAGCAAATTAAGTGCTAGTTGTGTATGTAGATGCAGATACAATAAGCATACCTTGGGTATGTGTTTGAATGTTGGTTTGGTTGATGTGGCTGTTTCAAATGAAAATAAATGATCAAGTACGGTGCAAGAAAAAGAACATTATATTTAGACATGAAAAACTGAGCAAAATGAAACCCTGTCTAACAATCAACACATACGACATACCAGACTTGGAAGGTTGTCCTGGTACATAAGCACTTGCTGAAAAGTGAGACACAAAACCAGTCATTTCAAATGTATAAACCTTGGAAAGGACAATTATTGGATCTGATTAAGCACTTACAGCCAGTGTAAGGATCCCGGAATGATGAATCAAGAATGAAATCCTTTTGTCCTGAATTTTGTAATATAAACTCTACTACTTGTTGACGGTAGGAGAGAGGCAGATTCTCCTTGAGAAGCCATTTATCAGCTGTGTCATATGCATTATCTGTAAATGCCACACAAAAAGACCATCGGCTCATTTTCTTGTTTTTTCACATAGAGAATAGATAACAGTGAACTAAACAAAAACACATTTTCTGTGCAGCGTCTAAATTTATTTATGTTAATTATGAATTGCAGTTTTCATGTAGAGAAGGCTAGAAGTCCAAATGATAGAACACATTGTATTACAGAACAAGACATGCCTCAGTAAAATCTTATAACCACATTGAGGCTGTAGTCACATGTTGATCTTAACTCATTATAGAATACATCAAAGTCATACAATGTATTTCACCCTAACTGACTTGCTAAAGCGAATAAAGAGAAGGTAGTTTATAAAAGTGAAATATGATGTATTGATAGAGATGAATGGATGACGAGCACCAATATACAAAGACACGTTTCTTGAACCTTCACACCAGATAGCAGAAAGTAGATTGATGTGCTTGTGTGTGTTTTTTGTTTAGTATATTGTTTCTTCTGGAAACTTGACATGGATAGGATAAAGCAGAGACAGAACACAATTAACTAACAAACTGGCATAAGCATTAAAATCTGTCAAAAAAATAATAATGATCCATTATGTTACCAAATCATATCTTGAAATAAAAAAGAAAGTACCTGATCTATTATATGGCAATTTGCGAATAGGTTCACCATCTCCAATATCAACATCAAACACTGATTGACAGTTTTAGCAGCAGTATCAGTAGGAAAAAAAAAAAAAAACATAGCCAGTGAAGCGAAAGTAGATTCTCAAAAAGCTGACCATAATCATAATGTACTCCATCAAGAACAGAGCTCTTCATGCCGCCATCAGGCCCATCAACCACTTCCCCAATCTGAAACAGGTAAAAAATGCTAATTAATGACATCAGCATACCAATAGAACCAAGCCATTTAACTGCATCAAACATATAATACAAAGCAAACAGTGCAAGTACAACCATGGTTTTAAAAAACAGTAGAGACGTGCCTCAAGACAAAGTGGTCCAAAACCAGTTCCTAGGCTATGCTGCTGCTGTTGGCATTGAGGTATACGCCTCACGTGAATGAGGCACACGTTTCTGAGGCGGGGCGTACTGAGGCATATGAATCGCAGTTGGTGGAATTTTTTAATCAGACTGTTGATAAATGAAACCCTAAAATACTTTTCTTTCTCATGTCTCCTCTCCTCCCTCATGCACTCTCACCTCAGCCCCTCCTCCTCCCTCATGCACACTCCCTCCTCTCCTCTCCTCATTGTTCTTCTCAGCAGTCCACATATCTATTTCTCAAAGTCAAGGCAACTAAATGATGTCCCTAAGATGCAGTTAGTTAAGAATGAGGATGATGGTTTCATTACAGTTGGTAGGGAAAACAAAACTAAAAAGGTGAAGGGGCCACAGGGTGGGAGTAATCAGAGGGGTACCAACCTTGGGAATGGCATAGGTAGGAGGAGCAATGGGTCAGGGACCGTCTATACAACCCCTCAGTAATATTCAAAATCCAGTAATGGGGCTGGTTCCACTGCTCCTGTCTTATTTTAAAAAAAAATCCTAACCTTGGAGCTTTGGTTGGACATTCGGTCAATCAGGTTTTCTTTCTTTCTTTTTTTTTTTTTTTTTTTTGGGGGGGGGGGGGGGGGGGGGGATTCATTGTGTTGGTGCTTCTTCATCTAGTGTGCAACCAGTGCAATCTGCTGGGGTTCGATGAGTGCTTGAATAGGTATGATATATTGGAGTCCCAAGACATAAACTTGGTTGAGAAAGACTGGTTGAAGAAAAAACAAGAGGTTGGTTTGTTCCTTTTGTCAGATACCCAGCCTTCGGATGTGGTTTTAGCCAAATGGGGCACGAATCAGCTTGATTATTTTGAGGCATGTTTGTACTCGAGATCATTCAGATGGTGATTTGGTTAAAGAAGGGCTGACTAACCAAATTCGCGAGGTTTATAAGCGAAGGGGAAGCAGCAAACTTAAAGGTATTCTTCATGGTTATAAGGGCTATGTAGTAGGGTAGGATTTGTGTGAATCCACTTTGATGCTGCTGTTACATGGGTGGGATGTATATGGATTCATGGTGGACTTTTTGTGGATATTTGCATATGGACCTTTTCGGGAGCCATTATGCTACACTTGGTTCATGGATAGTAGATCGTCCATCCATAGAAACTTTGGTATTATTTTATCAAATGTGTAAATATACAGTTGAGTATTTGGCTCCTGTTGAATAGCTTAGAGTATAACATTGGGTCCCAGTTAGTCTTTCCCAAAGCATGTTTTGGGAAGACATTTTGTGATGGGTATGCCCGTCTTAAAGGTGCAACCGTCTCTGTTTAATGCAAGCTTACCTGGAGTTCAATCCCCTTTACCCTTAGGCTAGTGTTTTTAAGAAGTAAATCATTTTCATTTCATTTTATTACTCTTCAGAAAGTCACAGCAATAGTGATAATGATCATGAAAATGATGACTTTTTGAAGATAAATGAATTTAGTTTATGTTTACAAGACATATCACCAGTCAATTTATGAATTCCATAAATTGATATGGAATGATGATATTTGTTATGAATTCCACGATATTTTATGAGCATGAAACTTCTTGTCTTTATTATTGAGACATATGCCTCGGTTCACATCAAGGCTTACGCCTCATGGTACCAAGGAAAAGCGCATCATCTCGTATTTTTTTTTCTCTTTCAAGATCTTGAGTACACATTTCCATCTGAAATGATTTTTAAAGCAAAACAACACTATTTAGAGATAAAGTTGCTAATGCTGCTGTCGTGGACACTCTATTCCAAAGGTTATTCATCATAGACCAGTACAAATCAGCAGTGCAAGCACAATTTTCCATAATCAAATAAACCTTTAAATACCATGTTTATCAAAAGCATGTAATGTATATGTAAATAATTACCTGCAAACATCAAGAATATAAGGTTTCAATGTTTGATCTAAGAAGTAAAAGTAAGAACAAAGATAAATGGTACAAAAACCCATCTTAACATATATAGGATACTACCTTGTCCCACTTTTGTTCCTTCATATTCCACGCATATGCAACACCATTGTCTCCTTCTCGTACAACCATCGTCTGCCCATCTTTGGTTCCTGATCATCACATAATCAACGGGTTTTTGAATTAAAGACATAATAAGTATTTTGCATCTATCTTTGAAAATTGGAGTATGTAAGAAGCATAACACTAGTTGTAGTTATTTTCTTTCCTTCCTTTATCCTGGAGGCATCCACTCACATTGATATCAAACTTCTGGAAAGTTCTGAAGGCTAAGTCAGCAGATTACTTATTTTAACCCTAAATTTTAGAAACCAATGCAGCTGCTAAAACTTAACTGAACAATTTGGATTAATTGCTCACTGATTTTGTATGATTGTAAGCTTACGACTCAGAAATGAAAACAAGAGTTCACAGCATTTCTGGAGTACTGGATCTCTCCCACGCTCACACCACACAACTCACAAATCAGATCCCCCTTTCTCCTACTCCCTTCACACCTATTTAACAGACTCCTCAATGCTACTTCCCATTTTACCCCTTGCAAGTTGCAACAGAATGCTCACCCTTCCCATGATGCCCTGCACTTATTAACTAAACATTATTAAAACTACTACTAAATATCACTCTACCCCTTTGCTCCTCCTACCAACGTACCTGCCTATCAGGGTATAACAATTACTTCCTTTCATTCTCCTGGTAACATCCACTTACAATGATATCAAACTTCTGGGAAGTTCTGAAGGCTAAGTCAACAGATTACTTATTTTGAACCTAAATTTTAGAAATCAAGGCAGCTGCTAAAACCTAGCATTTCAAGTATTCTTTTAGACAATTCAATAATTTATCCATGTATAAACCATATAATGTGAGATCAATTCAATTGGGTGCTTGCCATCTACTTCCATTGTTCGACTCTTTGGCAGTACAATGACATCAACCATTAACACAGGATGGGATTTCCAAAGAGGAGGAATAGCGGAAAATAATAAAATATAGGTGGCGGCTAGAATACCTCAGATCTCTTGAGTATTGCACCCAAGATGACCTAAGGCATCTACCCGAGGGTTGATTGCTTCACTCAATTCATAATGTAGAAAAAGCTCTCATCATCTCATGCACTTTGGACCAGAGTAACGAGCAAGGCATTTCCAAACAACAAATATTAAAAATGTAAAAAGAACATCCGAATTGGCAAAAAATAGCCAAAGGTGTAAAGTCAGTCTAACATTAGCAGAAGACTCTGGCTGTTTACAATCTTTTGTATTAAATGGTGTTGTGCTTTTTGTTAGAAAACAAAACCAAGGCACATTTGGCAAAGGCTATTTTGTTTCTTAAAAAACAAAATGAAGACTAAAGAAAATAGAAATTGTGTGCTAGAGTTTGAAACCGCAACCTCATTAAAGTCAAATAACCAATGAACGTTTTCACATGCAAACCATTCGTAAAACAATGAAAACATCAAAATCAAATCTACAATACATAGCTACCATCTACAAGTATTTTTAAACCTAATTTGGCTTTCCAAAAATGTAAACAGATGCCAAACACCGTTCTCTGTTTGGTTTACACTTCTAAAACGTAAATGATAATACAGGAAAAAATTAACATTGCCAAACAAGTCCCAAAGTGTTGGGTTCATTGTCTTCTACCAACTAGAGCTTCTCTTTTCATTTTGCAATATTGTTTGTTTAGAAACATGGTGGCAAGTACAATGGTTAGAAATGCTAACCACACACTCAAAATATCTAATACAACTCGCTGAAAACGGAATTGGGCATCACATCACATATCAAAATGACAATTCTAAGCTAGAGTAGCGACCAAGAAAACTTATAAAGATTAAACTGCCCTTAGTAATTAATGGAAGTAACTGAACAATCCTAAATACTCTAACCTCCACCCTCAGATTGCAATTTGCAACAATCATTTTTCTGACAAATTTGTTTGGAAGCTTCCTGGTAAAGATCTTTTCCAAATCTTCCATAGAATCATTGTTCCAAGCTTAATGCACTTGCATAAAAATTTCAAAGATCTTCTATTTAAATGGATGGAATATCTCTAAAGATGTGTGCAAATAGTATCATTGGATTTAACGAGACGAAGAGAGCAATAAGTTACTCAAATAAACAAAAGCAACCCTGAATTCTCAAATTATTAATAAAAACCACAAAGTATAATAGTCGCTACCCAACTGAACGATATATAATGCTCAAATAACAATATAATATAATTTCATGTGGCCCTAATCTTGTGCTCCTTGTCAACCATCTGCCAGAAAAAGAAAAAGAAAAAAAATCAATGGTACCTGGAACCTGCAAAGCCTCCAGACCAGGTAATTCCTCCAATTTCAAGCCTCCAACTCTCTTCCTAAGAAAAACAAAACAGATATTTGATTACTTATGAAAGATGTGATACCTAAGACAGTTAGCAGAATGCGATATTTTATGCAGCTCATCAATTGATTATAAAGTTAATAATCGTTTATCTAAGCCTAAGCTTCATAATAGGTAAAAACGAGTACAAGTTAAATGGAAGCATAATCCAAGAACACTATTTGTAAATTCCTCCAATTTCAAGCCTCCAACTCTCTTCCTAACACTTGTAGATTATAATCAATTGTTTACGTTATTTGTGCAGCTCAAAGCTCAACATAACACTCTTTGGCTCCGAATGGAACTCTGCCAAAACTATTGTCCTTGCCTTAGCCCACCGACGAAAAAGAAAATGCCAAGTTGAAGGTACAAGTTAGATGAAAGTATAATCCAAGAACACTATTTGGTGACTTCGAAGCCACGTCTTTCTTTCTCTTGTAATGAAATAATTAACACAGTCTCAGCCTTATTCAAAATTAAATAATATTTGTAAACAATAAGAATTTTATGTGCTGCAACTACAAATTGGCAATAGATGGTAGACGTGGAGCATCAAATAACATGCTTGTACGCCACAAACTATAATCCAACTAACAAGATCATATGAAATCACAGAAGACATATTCTCCAAAGAGTATTTGCTGGAGTTCTTACAGGTCAAGAGGTACATAGTATCTATGAACAGGTTACTGTATCAAATCCAGATTAACACCCAACAAAATCAACCTCTCATCACAGAAGCACCAACAAGACAATCGATACTGAAAATCCTATTTGTAATGCTTGAATATTAGGCAGCCGTCATAAGGTTAATGTTTATCTACTTTTTTTGTTCATTACATCGTATTTCTAACACAGACAGAACAGGAAAACATGCTTTCTATATAGAGAGGGGTAGATACCTGCTGAGCTTGTGTTGTGAAAGTAGAGAGGTATATGCCTCAATTTCAGGAGTCTCAGCTATCTTATCCTGATGTACAGTCCAAACACGTGCCACACCATCTGAACATGCAGTCACAATATCACCATTTTCCAAGAATTTGACATCCCAAACACAACCCGGATGCTCTATGCTTTGAACACAAACTCCATCTAAGCCAAACAAATACTCTCAATGGTCAGACTTCAAATGAAGTTAAAATAATATTATAACATATCTTTTGTAGGCATGTCATAGTTGTGTTACAATACACTGAAAGATACAACAATAGTACACGTGTGATGAGCACCAAAATGCATCAAGTACCACGTCATACAAGTGACTCAAGCATCAGGATATGGACCAAGCTACTAATGTATATGACTAAATATATGATATTAGAAAGCATATCACATAACCAAATTTTAAGAGACATGTTCCCAAATAATCCACCCACTAAACATATTCCCTTCTGTTGAACCTTACTAATCAGAAAATAATATGAAAGCTATTCAAAATAATGTTTTGATGTTTCTCCATGTGCACAATTTACACTTGTAGCCAACTCATGAAACATATACAACAAATATAGAACTGGCTACATATGTAAAAATTCTTTGATAGAACAAAAGTTTCACATGATTGACAGAACATAGTTGGACAAAAATCACTAATGGAGGGAGAGGAGATAAAGAGTGGGCAAGCTTAAGTTGCACCCAATTGAAATAGGTTTTATTATTGATTGATTAAAAGAGGAGGAATACACCCAAATATATAGAAAACATAATTACACTTAACACCCTTGAATAATAAAGGAATTATAAAATTAGGCTAAGCTATTTAGTCTGATATTCCCCCGCAAGTTCAGCGCGGTTAGCGATCTGTAACTTGGACCGTAGAAACTCAAACTTCTGACAAGATAAGGGCTTGGTGAATATATCAGCAATTTGGTCATCGGTGGAAATGAACTTGACATTCAACCTCCCTTGAGTCACCTGCTCACGAACAAAGTTATAATCGACTTCAACATGCTTGGTTCGTGCATGGAAAACAGGGTTAGCAGTGAGGTATGTTGCACCAAGATTATCACACCAAAGTGTGGGTGTCTGGCTATTTAAACCAAGTTCTCGTAGGAGAGACTTCAGCCAAATCAACTCAGCAACAGTGTCAGCAATGGCCTTTTACTCGGACTCCGTTGAGGAACGAGAGACAGTTTTCTGCTTGCGGGCAAACCAAGAGATGAGATTCGACCCCAAGTATATGGCAAATCCCCCCGTGGATCGACGATCAAGTGGACAACCAGCCCAATCGGAGTCGGAATAAGCCTGAAGATTGGGGCTCCAATGAGAATCGGAGAAGGCATGAAGCTGATATCCCGTATCATGACGGATCCACAGACCCAAGTTTACGGTGCCCTGTAGGTAACGCAAGATCCGTTTGACAGCGCTCCAATGATTCTCAGTGGGAACATGCATAAACTGGCAAACTTTATTAACGGCAAAGGCAATGTCAGGACGAGAAAGAGTGGCATATTGAAGAGCCCCAACGGTTTGCCGATATCGAGAAGGATCATCAAGCAAAGGGCTATCGTCCGGTAACAATACAATGGAGGTGCTCATTGGAGTAGTAATCGGTTTGCAGTCTGCAAGACCGGCACGATGTAAGATCTCACGAATGTATTTGCGTTGTGAGAGAATTAAGTCAGCACCCTTGTGAACAACTTCAACCCCCAAAAAATAGTGCAGTTGGCCCAAATCCTTAAGTTTAAAGAGAGCGTTGAGCTGATTAACGATCGAGGTAATGACAACAGAGTTGTTACCAGTGATGATGATGTCGTCAACATAAACCAGCAGGTAGATAAGCGAACCTGGAGAATTAAGGATGAAGAGTGAAGGATCGGTTTTGGAACCAGAGAACCCCAACTGATGGAGAGCGGTGGACAGTTTGATGAACCAGGCACGGGGAGCTTGTTTGAGCCCGTATAACGACTTGTGTAACAAGCAAACATGATCAGGTTTGGTTGGATCAATGAAGCCAGGGGGTTGTCTCATGTAAACAGTTTCCTTGAGGTCACCATGCAGAAAAGCAGTCTGAATGTCCAACTGTCGGAGAGGCCATTTGTTAGTGACAGTAAGAGACCAAACAGTGCGGATAGTGACGGGCTTGATGACCGGGCTGAAGGTCTCATGATAGTCGACACCATGCTGTTGATGAAAGCCTTTGGCCACAAGGCGAGCTTTGTACCTGGTAACCTGTCCATTTTCATCAGTTTTTAACTTAACAACATTAGCGTTAGGAACAGGGGGCACAAGATTCCACGTGCCATTCCTATGAAGTGCAGACAACTCATCAGCCATTGCTTGGCGCCATTCTAAACATTTGTTAGCAACGGTAAAGCTAGTGGGTTCAAGAGGTAAGGATGAGGAGGTTGTGGTGGAATAAGCGGCTGGGTTAAAACGGTCAGGTTGCTTGGGATTGGGACGTAGGTTTGAAGGCCGAGGTCGAGGGACAGGTGGTGGATTGGAAGTAGGGGCGGGTGGTGGAGCGGAAGAGGGAGGTGGGATGGGTGAGTTTTGAGGAAGAAGCGACGGGGGTGTGGGCGGAGGTGTAGGGGGAGGTTAGGGTGGAAAGGAGAGGGGTGGGTCAGGAAAGATAGAGGTGTAAGGAGGAGTGAGACGGGATGGTGGGGGTGGTAAGGGTTGGTAGGGAAACACATGTTCGTTGAAACGGACATGTCTGGCAATGTAAAGTCGATCATTGGACGAGTCAAAGCAACGATAGCCGTGGTGAACAGGGCTGTAACCAAGGAAAACACACGGAGTGGACCGGAACTCGATTTTGCGATGATTGTATGGTCGGAGGTAAGGGAAGCACTTACAACCAAAGACTCGTAGAAAGGAGTAATCGGGTTTGCGGTTGAAGACTTGTTCATAGGGAGATTTGTTTGAGGATACACGAGAGGGGAGACGATTGATGAGATATACGGCGGTGTCAAAAGCCGAGAACCAGAAACGTTGAGGAAGGCTGGACTGGGCGAGGAGAGTCAGTCCAGTTTCTACAACGTGACGATGACGGCGTTCAACAAAGCCATTCTGCTCACTGGTGTGAGGGCAAGAACGTCGATGAATAATGTCACGGTTGTGACAGAGAGTGGTGAGGGGTCGAAATTCGCCCCCCCCCCCCCCCAGTCAGATTGAAGGCTTTTTAATTTGGTGGTGAATTGACGTTCGACCATGTTGATAAATTGTGTAAGCACAGGAAGCACATCGGATTTGTGAATTAAAGGATAAATCCACATATAACGTGTAAAGTGGTCAACACACAAAAGGAAATAACGATAACCATCGAGAGAGGGTTGTGGAGAAGGACCCCAAACATCACAATAAATAAGATCTAATATTTTATTACTGCGAAAATTGGAGTTTGGTAAGGACAACTTTGATGACTTCCCTAATTGACAAGAGGAATATAAATTATTTGATAGTTTATCTAAAACTGGTAAGGAACAAGAAGAAACAATTGAATGGAAAACTTGAGCATGCGGATGTCCTAGACGTTGATGCCAAATGGTAGAAGAAGCTTTGACGCTTTGGGTAGTGACTTGAGTTGAGGAAGACCGACGGAGTATAAGCCCTGTTCACTGGGACCCGAAAGGAGGGTAGTGCGTGTAGACTCGTCCTTGACAACAAAATAAGAAGAGTGAAATTCAAAGAAAACATGGTTATCATGGCAAAATTTTTGAACAGATAAAAGATTTTGTTTTAATTGCGGAACATGAAGAATGTTGGTTAGGGAAAAGGTTTTGTTTGGCGAGTGTATTTTGGATGAACCAATGTGAACGATGGGTATAGAATTACCGTTACCAACAAATAAAGAATCGTTACCATAGTAAGCTTCCGAGTTGTCCATGCTAGATAGGTCTGGTGTGGCATGATGAGTTGCACCAGTGTCTGGTTTCCAAGTGGAGCCGGAAGATGAGGCAGCATCATAGTGGGCCGTAAAGTTGGCTTGTGGTGCAGAAGCATGCTGGTTCGGCTGATTCGGACATTGGGATGGGAGGGTAGATGACCTATCCCACACCTGTTACAGTGGCCATAAACGGTGTTTTGGGCTGAAGCCCAAGAGAACTGTCGGGAGCCATGGTTGTCTCGAGGGCGATTATTGGGACCATTACGCGAGGGACCACGAGAGGAACCACGAGATCCCTGTCCACCGCGGCTGTTGTTGGAAGACCGAGAGCCATAGTAAGCTTGAGCCCGTGGGGCAGGAAGAGGATTCAATTGATAACCAAGCTGAGAAGCAGTAAGTTGAATGCTTTGAAGAAGTTGTTGAAGTTGGTCAAGAGTTGGTTGTGATGCTGAAGCAGCCCCAAACGGCTGGGAAGTTGTAGCAGTAGAAGCCAGAAAAGCCTGTGGAGGTAGATTCTTTGTGAAGACATAATCATGATCACACAGAAGACCATGCAGTTCATTGAAGCGAACAGGCGGTAAGCGTTAGAAGATTGCCCTTGATGACGTTGTATTCGTCGCGAAGACCGGCAATAGTGAGCATAACCAGGTCTTTGTCCTTCATCGGTTCTCCAATATTAGCAAGGGCAGTAGCATATTCGTGAACCCTGCTCAGGTAGTCGGCTGGTTTCTCATCACCTTTCATGGTGATTTAAAGGAGTTGGTTTTTGAGGGTAAATTCATGAGAGGCTGTAACAGGGGCATAGGCGCGTTCAAGCGATAGCCACACGTCACGTGATGTTTTGCCCTGGATATGTTGATAAGAGTTTTCGGATACAGTGGCGATGATAAGCATCCGAATATGGGCATCGTTGGATATCCACGGGATGTAGCTAGGGTTGTCGGTGACGGCTGTATCAGTAGTGACTTTTTGGTCAGGGCATGGGACAGTTCCATCAACATAACCAAAAAGGTTGTGAGATGTAAGAAAGGCTTCTATCATGGATCGCCAATAGCCATAGTTGGTAGGTTTGAGAGAGAAGGAAAATTTGTGAGAGTTGTGTATGGTTTTCTCTTGAGGAGAGAAGGGGATGATGGTTGCCATGATTAGGGTGTGGGGTGATTTGGGTTGAGGGCGATTAGGGATTAGGATGGTGATGGTCGGCGCTGTTGGTGAGAGGATGACGACTGCCGGTTTTAGGGTTTAGGTGATGGTGCGGCTGTCGGTTTAGGGTTTAGGCGGCGCTGGGAAGTTAGGGTGGTGTTGATGATCGGCGCTGATGGTGAGGCAGGAGGTTGGCGCAGATTGGCGCTGTTGGCGGCGCAGGTTGGCTGCCGTAGGGTTTTAGGCGGCGCTGGTTGGCTGTCGTAGGGTTTAGGACTTGGCTCTGATACCAAATTGAAATAGGTTTTATTATTGATTGATTAAAAGAGGAGGAATACACCCAAATATATAGAAAACATAATTACACTTAACACCCTTGAATAATAAAGGAATTATAAAATTAGGCTAAGCTATTTAGTCTGATACACCCGAAGAGTATATGCACTACTTATTGGTTGCAAACGCCATCTCTACGTGTAACCCTGTTATGTATCTGCCAATAACTACTAGCAACACATGTGATTCAAATTTCAATCTGGATCCCGGATATGGCTCTGACTAAAGTAAAGTTTTCTAAATGATGTTATTGTGGATCCTGATCTCAACTTTAATGATTTTGATTAACTAGTAGCTTGTCCCTTACATATTCATACAGTGCCAGCAATATCTATTTATAAAATAATAATAGCCAGTATCAATACCATTTACGCAAAGGACAAGATATATCACCTTTCCATATCTTGGCTGATCCGTCTTCACTGCCACTGACAACAAGCCCTGATTTGTGTGCATCAACAGAATAAACAATAGATGTGTGACCAACCATCTCCATTAGAACCTGACCAGTAAGTGCCCATAACCTGATTGAACTGTCATTTATAAACAAGATGGCCGTCAATTTAAAGCATAACAGAAATAGAGAATTAGTTGCGTTTGTACATAAAAGATAAGAGAAATGGACGGAAGGTGGTTACATTTTACAGAGATGAAGGGGCATGCATATATCAAGTAGCCAATTAATGCCTACATCATAAATAAACATTCAAAAGTTCTGACAACATGAGATGAGGGCAGTGTATTTTAGATGTGTAGTTGAGGTGCATGCCATGTCTCAAAGCACACCGCTAGGGAGATAATTTACGATAAGGCAGCTCTCATATAATGTGCATTTATTGTAAGGCACATAAGGGGTGGCACAATATTTATTTATTTAATTTAGAGAAAAGGTAAAATATATTTGAGAACTTTGTAGAACTATTTGATTTGAAGTACCAAACTTTAATAGTATTCTATGAAGTTGCTAATCTGATTGTTATAATTGTAAAAAGAATCCCAAAATAAGTGTTGAAAAGCACGAAATTGCAATTTATAGCTTAATTGGTGTGCTACTGACTCTTGCATTAAGTAGTGGTTGAGTGTCTAAAAGTTAAGTCACTAAGTGTAGTAAAACCTAATATAAAGCAGCTAGAACGTGTGCTAAAATTTCATATTAATTGCCAAAGTTGAGTTTTGATGGATTATTAGGTCGCAAAATAGTGCATGAATAGCAATTTGATATGATTTATGATTCTGAAAATGGTGTTGGATTGCAATTCATTGCCAAGTCTCGTATATATATGATTTTTTTTTTCTGTTTTCTTCCTTTAGGGAAAATGCACATGCTACTGATTGTGCCGTAGCGTCTGCCAGGGTGACTTAACACTGTAGATGAAATTATCACAGCCCATAAATCACTCTCATTGTCTAAGGTCAAATTTCAAGTAATCCATTCAAGCATCATGTGCTACATGATCTATTCAGAAGATTGAAGTACCAACATGACCGTGTCGTACCACAATATTTTAGATAAATTTAATTTTTAGCTTTTCAGCATGAATGCAATCTTGTGTTTCAACACATTCAATCAACAAGTCTGTAACCATCCCCTGCTCTCCTCTAGTACTGCATCTAATGATGAAGAATGCATCTTTTAGCACAGCATAAAATAACATACAAATATGGGTAGGCTGCAATAAGACGTTTATGCATAAACTTTAGCCAGCACTTTGCTTGTCTACATGTAAATGCATCAATACATGCCTAAACATAAAAGAAATTTAGAACCAGAAAGCCTACCCATCATGTGATGCAGAAAGTATTCCCAACCCAGGCATTATAGCTAAGCCTCTCACTGTATCTGCAGAGTCCAAGAGAGAACGAGCACATTCAATATGATTCATTTCCATAGCAATAAATGCATTGGTATACCAGATATTTGCTCAAGTGAAACAAGCTCATAGAAAATGCACATACAGATAAAGTATGATGAGATCACTACATAATTCCCCTTTTCGTTCACACACAAAGAAAGGAAAAATACATACACAAAATGACATTAGCGCTGCATTTCTAGAAGCAACTGAACTTTGATGTTAGAACTTCTCTTCTATAAGCATATGCACTAATAATTGCCGTTCATGCTTTAAGGAGTATACAAAAGCAAAAACATACCTGTATGCCCAGCAAAGGTATGTGCACATTTGCTTCCCTTCCAAAGCTTTATGGTGGTGTCACTTGAACCTGAATCACCATTATGTCAGAAAATTCTTCTTTCATTACGTAGTCAACTTGGTCTACGAAACTTTTGTTCGAAAAAAATTCACCCACAGACCTGGTACCACTTAGAAACAAAAAAATAATAGAAAGCTGGGAACTGACTGTGGCTAAAAAAGTTGCTCATATTTTGAGAAGAAAAGAAGGGTGAAAAGCAATGAACAGGGCTTGACTGTAGAGATTGGGGATAAGAAAAAGAAACAGAGATGGATAAAAAAAGAAGGATTTAGAAAGCATGACAAAATCAAATCCTAAAATGTGAAATAATGAATAAGATGTACTTTAACCTGTAATAAGCTCTCCTGAAGGTAATGTCCTTACTGCTTGGATCGGTGCCTTGTGAGCTTCCCACACCTCAATTTGATGCTCTCCCTTCCAACGTCTTAACGTACTTCCATGAAGAAAAAAGGAAAGGGAAACTAATATTATGTGCTATGAGGGACAAAGGCTCATCAAATAAATGTGAATATAGCAAAAATTCAAACATGAGATCACAGTTGATAATCCTCTTTTTCACTTTGTAGCATTTTAACAAGAACAGTTTACTTACAAACTTTATGTATATACATGAGCAATTTGACAATCTTCACTCAACTAGGAGAAGGAAGCCTATTACTTTATTATATCATAATGGCTAAGCCATCAAGAGAATCAAGACCCCAATATTTGTTTTCATTTTTTCTCTCCGCTTTTACAAAGCAATCCCTAGTTGATCATTATGCAAAAAAAAAAAAAAAAAAAGAGGTAAGCAGGTTTGCAATATAGTTGCAGCTAGTCCTACATTGTTATCCATCTGCCTTCAAAGTTCTGAAACAATTTTCTCACATCTCCAGCCATTACAAAGAAATACAAAAGAGCATAATGTCACATGCTGCTTGTTTCACAAGGAGTTTTTCCTGCATCAATGCCCTATAGACACATGAATATCGCCTACTGGATTGCCAACAAGGCTTCCATTAAAGCAGAACACTTGAAACCTCTACAATCCACTAGGAACTTGGTCTCTAATGTATAGCATCCGCTTGTATCTTGTAGTGCTGTTTAGAAACTTCTAGATTGCCCTCGATACATGCAGAAAGTAGGATGCTCTTGTAGATGAACCTTGAAGCTCCTAGGTCACTTTTCTATCTAGAGTGTCCAGACTGTCTCATGACTCCATGAAATAGGACTATAGGAGTCTTATCGTTTGTAAGGCGTCCAAAAAGAATTCAAGTAGTACATAGTAGCTTTCCTCATAAACTCTCTTACACTTCCCTTCAGAGTTCTTGTGTGAGTACTTCCATTCAAGTCCATTCTCAAGAAATAACAAGTTTTAGTTATTACCTCCATGACAAGTGGTATCAAAGGCAAAGGTAGCAACATGCTATGGCTGTTGGAAGGAACAACAAGAATGAGATAAACGCCTATGCAACAAACCAAGAGCAACTAGCCCCTACCATGTTCAAGTAGAAACATCATGGTAGCTCCAAGGACATATAAAGAAGCCTTGAAGGATGGTAACACACATTGAGACTACCTTTCGACAAGCCTTGCAAATACTTGGAGACATTTAAAGAGCTTCTTGAAAGCAAGCCGAGAATCTTGCTCTCGGTGACGCCTTCATAGGGAAGTATTAACCATCCATGTGGGCAATTTCAAAAGGAACTACAAGTAATGATTGATCAATTCACATGGGAGCTCACCATGAGAAGGAAATGTGAACCCTGCAACAACAATTGGGAAACAAGGGCCAAAATTACGAGAGACAAGGGTAATCAATATCAACCGCTCCCAGGACCGATGTTCCAAGCCCAAGCCATTCACATGTAATGGAAATGAATGGGAACTTGATAATTTCTTATGAGATATTGAGCAATACTTTCATGTGAGGCATTATGGATGAAGCCAACAAATATAAACAACCTTTACCTCACAGATATAAGAGCTTTATGGTAGTAACGACACCATGACGACACTGGCAAGGGAATGAACATTATCAGCACATAGGACCAAGTGAGATATCAACTGATATCTTCACCAAAGATGTTGAGTATGAGGTGTGAGAACAACTTCAACTTCTCAAGCACTAAGGTGCAATCAACGAGTACGGAAAAGAATCAACAAGTATGAAGTGCAAGATCTCGCAACCGTCTTAGCCGAGGCGAAGTCATTTGTGTACTTTGAACCTAAGAAAGAACCATCCAATAATGAGAATCACAAGGATTCTCAACTAGGCTACGAGAAAGATGGAAGAGACAAGCATAACAAACCCCACCAATACACGAACAAGTCAGAGAAAAGAAAGAAACCCATCCATGCCACCACTCCACAACTGCTATGTGTGCAACAAATCATATTGGTTCAGGTTTGCCCCAAGAGAACCCATTTCCGACCAATGATTGTTCGCTTCCAAGAAGAAGAGAAGAATGACAATTCCCACAAACAGGAGAGGTTAAAGGAAGAATTGGGTTAATCCAATTACTTAAAACACAAACACCATAAACAAAAAGCCAAAGAAGGTGCTCATGTTCGCGGTTGCTCGCATAAATGGCCAAGAAACAAAAGTGTTTGTGGACAAAGTCACAAAGGTGTGTCTCTCAACTTCATCATTGAAACTTTAACAAGGAAATTGGACTTAAGGATATCCAATGGGACAATCATTCAAGATGATGAATTCCTAGGCATGCAACATTCTTGGAATGGTTGGGGGGACCATCTCAATTGGCCCTTGGAAAGGTAGCATTAACATTTCTATAGTTTCAATCGAGTATCAACCAATCTTTGAGATGGAATTCTTTGATAGAGCAAGGATCAACCTCCTACCCTCCAAGAACTCTTTGTCCACCATGCAAGACGAGGAAGAATCATGATCCTACTCGAGAGATTTTCACGATATACAACATAGAAAGTATAAATGATACATGTACGTGAAAAACTGAAGCAAACAAAGCAACGTAGACGATCCTACAAGACCACAAACAAGAGCATCGTAAATCAAGTGGGCAGAATGTCAAGAGCCACGTTTCCATAAGAGTTTTTCGCACATCAATGCCTTATAGACGCACAGTTAGCTCCTACTAGACCGTTCCACCAAGGCAAAATATTAACTCTAGAATTTACTAGAAACTTGGAGAATTCAAGATGTAGGCATTGTGATTCAGGTAGAGAAAAACGAAAAAGTCCAAACAACCACTTGTTTCACAAAAGGTTTTTCCAAATCAACATCTTGTAGACACACATAGCCTACTAGATCGCCAAGGCGAAGCACTTGAGGACACTATAATTCACAAGAAACTTGTAAAGTTCTCCAAATGTATTCTAGCATTTTACTTGTATCTTGTGCCTAGAAACTTCAAAATTTCCCATGATACGTGTAGAAAATTGGAATACTCTTGTGGATGAACTTAGAAGCTCCTAGGCCACTCTTGTATGTAGCATGTCCTTGTAACCTAGGATGTTTCATGACTCCCTATAAATAGGTGAGTCCTCTCATTTGTCATCCAAGAAACATTCAAGTACTACAAACAAGCTTTTCAAATAAACTATCTTTTCTGAAAGTTCTTTTGCATATTCTTATATCCAAGTCCCTTAAGAAATCAACACTTACTTAATACTTCTGAGCCACAGAATACTAAGGCAAGGTCCTTACACCTTAAAGAATAACCATGTGACAATCAGCTAGCATATTTATCTTGTATAATCATGAATCAATAGTTTCAAAGGTATTCTATCTCAGTTTGCATCAAAGTTGTACCAAGGTTAGTACTCAAAAACCAATAATTCAACATCCATCGTTCCTAATATCATGGTTCTAAATAACGGGTTATGGCACCGATGCTTGTCTTCGCCGCCACGTTAAACCCTGTGGCTCCATTATAAGGTTTGGCTTACACAATAACGCGTTATGGCATGTTAAGGCACGTTACAACGCGTTATTTTATAAGGTGTGGATTTTGTTTTTTTACTTTTTCAATATATAATTTAGGTATAAATGAGGATTATGTGCAGGAATAAAGACTAATACACATTAAACTTAAAAACTAAAATACTTAATAGGTAAGTCTTTATTCACATTCTCGTACACAAAGAGTCGAACATAAATTTCTTCAAGATTGAAGAAAATAGTGAGTAAAGACTCAAGAGGAATTAATCCCGATTATGCACTCTTGCTATTAAATTGTTATAAGCTCTATATATTTGATATCAATGGTTCTTTTTTCTTTTTTAGCTTTTTAACTTCATATGAATTTAGATTGTTTTACAATATTATTCAACATACTAACACACACAAGTGTGTGTGTATAAATATGCTGCCTTAGGGAACGCCTTGAAAAACGCCATGACCTCGCCAAACTCGTAAGACTTGAGGCTTGACCTCGCCGCCACGCCTCACGCCATTTAGAACCTTGCCTAATGTAGAAACATTACAATTTCAAGTATTCAACTTCCATCAGAGTACTTTATATATCTCTCAAGACAGATGTATTAAGAAGATGGGAGTTTCTCATTTTAAAACCTTACAGCCTGAAGCACATTCCATAAGGATCCCATAATAACTAACATGACCACATTAAAAAACAAACAACTAACCAATCCATGGAAGATGATACGATGTCAGAGCCATCCAAAGTGATTCCAGTGACCTGCATCTTATGACCCTTTAGAGTCTGAACTTTCTCTCCGGTTGCCAAATCCCAAACCAAAACAAGTGTGTCCCTCCCACCAGATATTAGGGCACCTTCTGGAAATTGTTCATTTGGGGAAACCCAAGTCAGTGGTCCAACAAAACTAGTATGCCCAAGTAGTATCTTTGATGAAGTGTATGCAGAGTTGTTAGTCTGATCTGGAGACCAGAACCTAATGGTTCGGTCTCTTGATGAAGTTGCTATCCCAACATTGTCGCATACACATATGCCACGAACCTAACAATTAAACAAGCAATTAACATTAAAACTCACTACATAACAACTTGTTGTTAATGATTCAAGTTGATATAAGCTCTTCTTGTAACAGATGACAACCAGACCTCTACTGATAAATTTAACAAAGTGTATCAAATCTGCCTGTTTCAACAATAGTTGCTATAGCAATATTACAACGGGATTAAAAAGCAACAGAATACATTCTCCTCCCTTCCAAAACTAGAGCTGAATTTAGACTTTTGGAAGCTAAATTGTGAAATCCTTGAAAACTGAAGCTGATAAGAAATTATTAATAATGACACATGCAACACTTGCTATTATCTACTACCTAATGCAATCAATTACTAACTAAAATTCTGTTAATATTCAATATCTAAGCGAATCCGTGTCAATTTTCAAAAGTTGTCTTCAAAATGCATCTCTAAGACTAACTTTCATTAGTTAATCAGAACTCCAATCATAATTCATGTAAAAAAAATCAAATGTAGCACCAACCACTTTATGAACTCATAAGTTTTTTTTACATTAAATTAAAACGGTCTTCTTGGTGCATTGTCCTTGGCAAATAACAAGATCTCCACAAAGAATCAAAAATTAAGCCAGCTTAACTCACAATTTAACTACAAAATCGTTCAAATTTCAATTATAATTTTCCAAATCATAACAAGAACTCGATCAACAAGTAAAACACATGAACTCGTTAGCAACTTAATTTCAGTGAAAAATCCCGTATGCATGAATCAGAATTGTAGAGTAGAGAGAGGAGACGTACGTCGTCTTCATGACCTCGAAGCTGACAGCGTAATCGGTACTCAGAGAAGACGATATCCATAGCCATATGAAGTGAATATTTAGGGTTTTTGGGAAGGATGAAACAATCGGATTCGATCGTCGTCTCCGGTGAAATGGAGCGTCTACAGCATCACTTGTTCTCCAAGTTGTGTCTCTTGTACGATATAAACCCTTTCGTTTTGACTTTGCTGACTGGGAAAAAGTTTATTACTTGTACATCCTGCAAAATAAATGCATTACTAATAGCATTACTAACCGCTTTTTGTTTACCTCTCAATGTGGTTCCATTAAGAGGCAATTTCTGAATCGTTAAGATGTGAATCTTGTTTGGCAAAAGAATTGTTCCAAAATCCTCTTTATGGTTTAGTATCCTTGTCCTCCCTTAACCATTAAGCGCCCTGATTTCATTATGAACAATTAGCAAACAACCATATTTCATTTTACACTATATCATAAAAACCTCTTAATCATTCAGACCACTTAATCATTCTGCACTAAACCATTCAGCAACTGCCAAACAGCCCCTAAGAGCATCTCCAACCATAGCACCAAAAAAAACACCAAATATGATGGGTCCATCAACACAAAAAAAAAAAAACACAACTCCAACCGTCCTCTAAAAAAAACACCAAATTTGTAGACCCCACATTAAAATATCCTATTTTATTTATTATTATAATTATGTTTAATTATTAAATCAGATTCATATTAAATACCAATAAACAATTGCATAGTGGTGGGTCCATAGGGTTCATCAAATATACCGGTTGGAGTTTTGGCCGGCATAATTGCCGTGTGAATTTCTTGACCGGCAAAAAACTTTTGGGTTTAGCGGACGATTGGAGCACTCCAACCGGCAAAAAAGGGTATTTAGCGGCCGGTTGGAGATGCTCTAAGAGCAACTCCAACCTTCCCACCAAAAAAAACACCAAATTTGGTGAGCGCATCAACACCAAAAACAAACTAATCTCCAACCATCCTCTAAAAAAACACCAAATTTGTAAACCCTACATTAAAATAACATTATTTAATATAAATATGTTAATTTAAAAAACAAATTATTATATATTTAATGAATTTTGATATTAAAAATAAAAAAAAAAGTGGTGGGGTCCTTGCTTTTGGGATTTGCCGTGTGAAATTTGGGCCGGCATATTTGCCGTGTGAAAATGTTGGCCGGCAAAAAGTTTTAACATATAGAGGCCAGTTGGAGGTCTCCGACCGGCAAAAAATTGGATATACCGGCCGGTATCTCCAACCTTACCACTAAAAAACATCAAATATTGTGGGTCTATCAACACCAAAAATAAAAACTCAATTTCAACCATCCTTTTAAAAAAAACCACCAAATTTGTGGACCCCACATTAAAATAACATATTTTATAAATAATAAATGAATAAACTCTAATTAAATATATGTTATCAAAAGGAATTACATTAAAATAATTGGAAAAAAAAAAGAGTAACGTAATGGGCCCAACAGAATTGGCGGTCAATAGAATGGCCGGCATATATGCCGTATGGTTTTGGTGGCCGGCAAAAAAATAAATAAAATGGCGGCCGGTTGGACCTGCACCTCCGGCAAAAACAAGAAAATAGGTGTCGGTTGGAGATGCTCTAAAATGCGTAATTATTACACTTTTTAATAAACTAAAAAGTTTACGGTTTACCCAAACGTTGTACTTACCGCTAAAAATCAACATTCTAACTTATTTTAGCAGATCGGATTGTAGTTCATCAAAACAGTATCGTATGCAACCTGGGTAAACGTTCGATTTTGGACGAAACTTTGTGTGATACCTCACGAACATAAATAAGTATGTTCTCACTGTCCCTGTTAATCATTACTCCGATCCTGAAAGCCTCACGAAACTTTGTGTGAAACCTCATGGAACTTTGTGTCACTCAATGGAATTTGATATAAGTTGAATAGTAGTTCAATAGATGTAATATATGAATTTGAACCAATCGTTGTAAGTTTCAATAGATGTTTAAATATAATATATGAATTTGAACTGTTATCTTGTAAGTTAAATAGATGTGAAGCTAGAATTAAAATGTTTTAGTCTAATGTAAGAATTTGAATTATTCTCTTCTATCACTGTGTTACTTGATAGGGTTCGATTGTAGTTCGATAGTTGTAAAATATGAATTTCAGTTGTTCTTTTGTAGCAGTATGTTTCATAATAGAGTTTTAAAAAACTTACCATTCATATGTTTAATTACAATTTCAAGATGCACTGAAAACTTGATAGAGTTCGATATAATATAAATTGAAAGAAAATCGAGAAACTATCAAATTCCTACTGAACCTATCGATGCATTCAATACATTCACAAACTTTCATTTATTCATTAACATCAATTAATTCTTAAATATAAGTACATTCGGAAGTTATGTTCTGCTATGCTTATTCATATGATGTTTCAATATAGCTCTAAGCAAGTAGTTATGCTCCTAACATTTCATCCTCGATTCCATCTTGCACTTCAACACCGAGTGCAACTTCAATAAAGTTCATGGAAGAAAATACAAATATCTGAGAGTATCATACTTATCAAACCAATTGTTGTAAAAATTCTATATATGATATTAATGGCTCGCCCGCGAATAATGTTGTATAGTAGGCTCACGTGGTCATCGTAGAGACCATGTTCTCTTGCGGTTGGGCAGAAGCATATACACATGAACTTGAACCACACAAAAACTTTTGGTTTAATGTTGTGTCGTACATTTGTTGAACAGTAACACCTCCATGTCATCCCTGGCTTAGGGACTGTTCAAAAGTGGCTTAATGAGCTGAATAAAATATATAGCTTATTCTGTAAGCTATACAGGATTGCTCGGATATACTTAATTGACTCAAATATTGGTTTTTTCACTCATCTGGTTAGAAGACCATGCTTACCCTATGTGAAACCAAGCTCCCTAGAAACGCTCATAAACAACGCACCACCTCCTCTTCGCTCCATCGCTACTCCGTTTTCCACCTCCTCGTCACCTCCGGTTCTAGGGTTTTTCTGCTTGTCCTTGTCGGGCAATCACCTTCCCCGTTTAATTCCTCCATTCCAAAAAAAAAAAAATCACAAACCGTTCAATTCGCTAAGTTATTTGTTTCGATTTACAAACTTGTAGCTTTGATTTTCGTTAGAATATCTGCTTGTTCGTTTGATTTATGGTGGTTACCCTACGTAAGCGTTCTTTTTGTTTATAAATACAACTACGCTCGTAGTAAAAATCGATTTTAATTAGTCTCTATTGACCGGTTAACCAATTTGGCCACCTATAACATGTTATATGTATTCATTATTCTCCTTATTGAAATTTACAGGAGTTAGCATAGAAGTCGAGATCAACTACGAACTACGATATACTGAAGAAATGACAACTTAGAACACCGAATACGAAATCAAGCGAACACAACTAACTTACATACACATACACGAACCTAATTTACAAACCGATAAAAGAAACTCAATGAGTTTGGGACAGGAAAAGTTTAGATAATATTCATCATCATCACCGCCATCTCCGCCACCGCCACCGCCGCCTAAGAAGCAGCAGAGACAGATACGTATTCATCATCATCGTCACCACCATCACCACCAGCAGGACCTTCGGAATCAGAGCTCTCTACATGTTCTCTTGGGCCTGTGATTGCTCTTCTCTCTTGTGCAGCGATGGGTTGATTGCTACCATTGACCAACTGCTTAGCTGATGAAAAGCAGGCAGAAACAAAGAGCAATATGAACGATATGCTGTAGGAACTCCAGTCAGAAAACAAATAGTTATCGGCTTCTAATACTCGGTTTTGTGTTGCAAATAAACAATCGTATTTGCAAAATTGCTGTCCTTTTGGCATTTTCACAAGAATCGTTGTTAGGTTGCAAGAAGTCACGTATATCCCACCCAAAGGTCCCCCCCCCCCCCCGGGGGGTGGTGTTAAGATGTATACAGACCTAATCTCTAGCCTAAAGAGTGGAGTGGCGCTGTTTCCATAATGACTCCCGGTTAGTGAAAAATGCGTAAAAGGGAGAAAAACGGATATGTTAAAAACTGAAAAGCTAGAAAAACTAGAAAGAAAGAAAGAAAAATATACCTGACATAAAAATCTTCACCAAAATTGTCTTCATGAATTGAAATTCACCTTGGTGAGCACTAATGAATTTACCCTGAAAGTGTTCCCTTGTTAACTTCTGACTAGGCTAGGTTCGTATGATGACGAATTACAACATTTAGAAACTATACGGTTATTCGGTTAAATATCCATTTCAGTTATTTTAAAATGTAGTAAGTTTTGAATTTCAGAGATAAACAATAGGGGTAATCCCCAAAAATGACCGGAATACATAAATAGAGTGAGAAAATGAAGAAGTTTTCCATATTTGCACAAAATGACCACTCAAATCGCCAAAGGAATTCGCCCTTGGCGAAATGACACGCGTCACTCTGTCATTGGTTGGCGATTTCAGGAAATCGCCAAGAACCTCACAATTTGGCGATTTGCGTGGACTTTTTCACATCTTTTTTTTAAGAAAGTGGATCCCACCTCCAACATTAATGGGAAAAATTGCCAATGGCGAATTCCTTTAGCGATTTGGCTGGTCATTTTGTGCAAATATGAAAAAACTTGGGTCATTTTTTCACTTTCTTTGTGTATTATGATCATTTTGAGGAATACCCCTAAAAAATAACCCTCTTTTGAGATGGAGTGAGTTTCAGCAAGTACCTTGTTTCAACATTTATTAGATCAACTTTAACAAACAGTTCATTAGGCAATGAAAACAAGTGCAAAGAGGTCTTACCGCTTCACTGTAAAACGCCCCCACAATTTGATCAAGCCGAGCTTGATGCCTTAAAAAGAAAGGACGTAAATGATTCATGTATAATTGCTTAGCCCCCTACAGAACAGCAAAGCATTTAGCATGAAAACTAAGAGTCGTAATAGAGTGAGAGTGAGGGATTAGGTTAAGAAGGGAAATAGCAAAACATAAATTTAGGGGTTGTTTGATTTTTTAAAAAAACCTCTTAATGGCTCTTAAGTCTGAATCATTCAGACTTTTTTACACACAACCTCTTATTAATCATAACTAAAATAAGATTTCAGACTTTAGACCTCTTAAAAAACAAACGACACCTTAGTTTCCACAAACTGAGCCCGATTGTGATTTGATTGTTCATTTGGGGCTCTTTACAACCTGAAAACTGCCTCTTACCGGGTAAGAGGTGCTTACTCGGTAAGAACGGATACTGTTTACCAACACACTCTGACCCACAAATATGTTGACCTTGTAAGGATGAGCCGGACACTTGGTAAACAACCATTTCCAGTCAACGTTTACCCACACCGCACTCTTACTCACTAAGCGTTTACCCAATTTGTGTTGGAATACGTGAAACCACTGTTTGCTTGTAGTACATTCGATAATTGACCAATCAATTCAATTGTGACAGTTTTTGGACCTGAGTTGGGATTCTTAAAATTTAACACTAAAAAGGTTGCTTACATTGGTGGTGGGAAGTTGAAGCCAAACAAGAAATGCAAACTTCATGTGATAGTAAAGTGGAAACCTGAAAAAGTAGACAAGAGGTCAATTGAATTTTTATAACCTTGAGATTGATGAGATGGATGCCAACTTGGGAGTGTAGAAAGTTAAGCTAGGAAAAAAAGAGTGTGTGAGAGATGATACCAGGATATAAGTTTGTCCGCAAATATCTCTGCCACACTAAATGACCCATAAACTGCTAGCAATCAATACAATTTATTAGAGAGAGACGGAAACGGAAAAGGAAGAAACAGGACATGATTTTCGTGCAGAGTCCCATATGCTTTTTTTAAGTATATATATATATATATATATATATAATATACGGCAAATCTCGCACGCACTCCCCATCTTTGGTGGGCTTGTACCCTTCACATTCAGAGAGGCTAGATCTACGGTCACCCAGATACTGCTGGGCTAATGACCCTTTGGTCAGTGTCCCATGTGTTACTAGCTAGCTTGATTTGCGTTCAAAACGGTGCCGAAAGCAAGTGAAAGAGTCATTTTTTTTTGGACAATCTCTTTAGTCGAGCAGATATATACTACATGAAAATATGCAAAATTATAAATGGGGACCAGGGTCTATGGGAAGTGGTTATGGTTGGAATCCAAGAGATAAACAACTCTACAACTATTATTAGCTATAGAGCTCACAATCCTCATTTTGTATGATTTTGGAACAAAGAAAAAACAACCGCTATTGGTTAGGTTAAAATGTTTAGGGTTCAAGAGAGGGCATGGTTGCCACCACCACCCAGGATGCAAGCCGGTGGTCCTAAACCCTAAGGTCATAAATGTAATCAGACCTTAAATTTGACCTGATTATGCCTCATAAACAGGTATTTCTATACGTTGTGCGAATTTGGAAAGGAAAAGATTTTTTTTATTTGTGTTCTTGAACAGGAGGGAAAGGAAAGGAAAAAGGTCATCTTTACAAATATACTCTTTAAAATGAAAAGTTTGGTAGTTTTGTAATTTTACTAATCTTTTCAAGGGTTCTTATTTCTTTCATCCCGTATCCTACCACATTTGGGAGGAACTTATCTTTTATTTTCCTTCCGTTTCCTTTCCTCTCCCCTAAAAAAATTCGAGAACACGGTTGTTTTGTTTATCCCCCCCCCCCTTTTCTTTTCCTTTCCTTCTAAAAAGAGACTTCGACAACACAACATAAGTGAACGTCTCGAGCTTTTATGTGACAAATAAATCTTATCACAAGCACCATAAACCATTGGTTCCATGAAACGTAATGTTAGCCAATTTCTAGAAGATACTAGCAAGTAGCAAACACATCTAACAGATTATCAACGTACTTAAAAAACAAATTTGTGAAGAAAAATGTCTGCTGCATAATGATATGCTATTGTGTTTTTTTGATGATTACATTGATACATAGATCCTTATTCAACATATCAAGATTTCATAAACCCCTCATTCACTTACCAAATTCACAAAAGAATATCATTGTAGTATAAATGAAGCGAAACAGTAGAAAGTTTGTGTAAATGCTACAGATATAAGGTATTGATTAAACATAGAATGCATGACCAAAACAATCAATTCACAAAATCTAATACACACGCACGCACGCACACACACACATATATATAGGGTTGGGTACTTGGTTCCGATGAATAAGAGTTATGGTAAGAATGTGAGAACAGAACCTTCACATACCTTTATTTACCTATTTTTATCATCATGACCAAAACTTTAACAGATCCATGCATGTGAAAGTGATTAAATATATAAAGTGACTGAAAGTGAAGATAAAGGTAGATGAATGTAGAGGAAGGTAGATAAAAAATTCAACTCATCCAAAAGCTCGAAGTGTTCTCACCATTCTCACCATAATTGTTATTCTCACACGATCCCAAGTCTATATATATGTGTGTGTACATCTCTCTCTCTCTCTCTCTCTCTATATATATATATATATATATGTGTGTGTGTGTGTGTGTGTGTGTGCATGTGTGTGTGTTTAACAGCACTGATTACCTGCCCAGTATAAAAGCCACTTTTGTTGTTCATTTTGATCTTTTGTCTCTATTGCTTTAAATGTGGAGTAAACGGGTAGAACAACTCCGACGGAACAGCTGCAGAAAGAATATGATGTGTTATACAAGAAAAAACCTAGCTCGTGTACTTTCTTTCACATCCAAGGACATTACATAATAGTAAGTCAACCAGCTACAGGGAACTTGGCGATAAAAAATTTGAAGTGCCAACAACATCCACAAGGCTCTCATCACAACTATTTAAAGTATGTGGTAGATTATGTAAGACCATAAGTCTAGAACTACACAACACAAGGATTCGGAGAAGATTTCCTGTGTTACTCCCTCTGTCCCAAAATAAATGTCCACAATGAAAAAGGCACATAGTTTTAGAGATATGTAATTATTACACTTTTTAATTAAGTGAATGACAATTTTAACCTTAATAATAGAGGGAGTAACGGAAAGTAGGCCCTTTTGAAAGTGGACACTTATTTTGGGACAAACTAAAAAAGAAATGTGGACATTAATTTTGTGATGAAGGGAGTATCTAGTATTTACAATTGAGATGAATAATCAGACAAAACATCTGATCCAGATAATCAATGCATATATTACAGGAGAATGACCAGACTGCCTTATTTCATAATTTACCATGCTGTTCGGACAACAATGTTGGAATCAAAGGGGACAAGAAGCAATCGCAGACCAACCTGCATTAGTTAAACAAATCAAAATTAGCTAAGACCAATGCATGCAGAAAAGAAAATTTTAGTAACAGATGCCAATTAAAGAGTGTATCAGTACATGGAAGCAACTTCTATGTGTAAATTTACATGTATAAGACACTTCCAACAAAACAACGGATTGTCTTTGTTCCCGGTAAACTTGGCTGAATTGTATACTATTACTCAACCAATCATGTTGAGTGCCAACTATCTTATAGATGACCAAGGCAAAATAAACATAAGCACTTAGACGAGGAAAACCCAATCAATGGATGTGCAAGTGAACCATGGATGTTTGATTGTGTAGTTGAGTATCTATATGGAGCCGGTTGTAAGCAGTTGATTTTTGTTGAATTTGTTGAGCATTTCGCACATGAAAGGCAAATGGTTAGTGTGGATCCCATGGTATTATCAATTATGATCTTGTTGGATGATGAATCCTCTAATCATATAATTTTTCTAATACTAATTTCAGCTCTGAAACATGTACCAACAACCTCAAAATCAGTTCCAAAGGTTCTTCTATCCAATTACTTTTGATTGGTTTAATCTAAATATACACCAAAAAAATTAAATGATTAGTCACTGTATGTAAAAACTGTTTTCCAATGCGCAACTGAAGAGGACTCATGATTCACAAGATCATAATACTATGAACAAACACCAGCAAGATTAGAACCGAACATAATAGCGCAACAAATTCAACAAAAATCAACTAATTACAACTGGAGTTCGAGAGAGATACTCAAACCATACCATCAACATCCTCAGGTCATTTAAATTCAAAATCTATAATTTCGCTATACGAAAATTGAAAACGAAAACAATTGAAACAAAAAGTAGATTTTAAACTTATAGACTCAAGCTCAATCATTGAGAAGATGCTAAATTTACTATTAAAAACAATAGAAAAACCCTAACCTACTAAAGATGGAAGTTCGACTACCTCAGTGGGCAAATTTGATCCAAGGAACGCCATTGGATCTAGAGAGATGACCTGCGATTGAGTTCAGTTGACTAGAAACAATTAGTATTTTAGAAAGATCGAATGATTCGTTACGAAACAGAAAGCAGACGCGATTAATGGAGATTTACGCCGTATTTCCGTTGCATTATATGATAGCTTTGATTGAATTGAAGCACACATTTTACACTCCGGTCCATTAAAATTGTCATATTGCCATATACGACCCTCATACTTTAAATTTCATGTTTTCATATTCTTCATCAATTTTACAAAAAGAAAAAAATTAGTAGTATTTAGAATCACGCGATATTTAAATTTTGACACATAGATGTTAACTGAACCGAAACAAAAATTTGGTAGGTTAACCAAATGAATCAGTTTTGCTAGTTTCTTTTGTTTTTCTATCAAGAAATATTTGAAATAAGATGGTTGAATGTGGATAACAGATACATGATAACTTATTCAATTCTATAACTTTGAGTCATTGTTAAACATTAAGCCAAAAATAAACATTGTTTGATATAAATAGGACATATCTCAAAAGAAAGATAAAGTAATCATTATATGTTTCATTTTATCCGCAAACCACCAGTTTTTTTTTATTGTTTGCTTGTTTTTCATACACAGTTAATTTGTTTGAAAAGCAGCAAATATATTTAAAAAAAAGAGTATAACACTGGTTGTTATTGCAAGAAGCAGAAGCAAAAACAAACAAAAATCAAATGAACAAACAGAATACGACGACTAACAAAAGACCAAACAACGCCACGAGCAACAGAAAACGAACCAACAAGAAGATAAAAGAACCCAACTAACCACCCGGGTTGCAACACCAATCCATCCAAGAATATTTGAGACCCTTACGAGCACAAAGCCAACAAAAAGAAATCAATTGAATGTCCAAAATAAGTCCCGGGCTAGAGGAGGATTCTTGAAAAACACCGTTTGGTTTCGAAAATTCCAAATGATGTAAAGCCTGCACCAAATAACCGCCAAGTCACCAACCAAAAATCAGCAAAAGGACCTCTAATCGAAGGATATGATATCAAGCCTAGGAATACTGTGAAGACCCCACCACTTTAGCAACTTTTTCCAAACATGTTGAATCTTGTTGCAACTGACAAGACAATAATCGATGTCTTCAACGATCTCACCACATCGAGGACATAAGACGGAACTTAGATTTATTTCCCAATTAACCAAAAGAGATCACACCGGTCCCTCCCTTATCTCAATCTCCAAAGGTAAACGCCGTAAATCTCCATTAACCGAGTTAATATATGGACCTGGATATTTTTATTTTATCCTTCATACAAAAATTTCAGAGTTTGGGTAGATAATATCATAATAACATCTGGTAAATTACCTCATAAGTAGATTTTATCTAGTTAACTACCAAGAAATCATCATTCTCACTTGTTTTCTTTAAATTATTGTTTGGCAATCCTTACCCTTTGAGGTAGAGACAAGGCCTTTAGACATATACCTTACATCTATATAAAATATATTGAGTTCGTTTGGTTTGATTTACCAATAAAGCATGGTAAAAGTTTCAACAAGCCCGGTCTTACAAAACCAAACCAAACAAACACTTTAAATTCCACCAGGTATCAAAATCCCATTCGTACCATGTCTACTTCTTTACTATGGATATGCGTCTTCTTGGTCATCCATACGACCTGTTCTTAATAGAACCGATCTTATTCTCTGAACAATTGGAAGATATATACAGAACAATTGGAAGATATATACAGGTCCGAGTCTGACCTCTACTTTCAGAGCAGTTGGTTTCGTAAAAACCTATGAGACCCGGGTCTTTCCTGAAAAAGAAATGGAATCCTTCTATCATAAGTCAGGATTCACATTCACAACATTCTGTTTAGTTGTTCAAAACCAACTCATCTAATTTCAAACACACACACAAAAGTGTCAATGTCACCTATTTCTGAATCCAGGTACACCAGATCTTGCTTAACCTAAAAAAGTTGCAAAAACCTAAAGATTTTGGCAATCACCTACAAGACAGATTTAGGACTAGGGTTTGGATAAATCTTCCAAGGAAAAAAAAACATATCAATGTACAACAGTACCAGCGACCAACGCTAGGAAACAGCCACGACCAATATAACATGCACAGAGAAAAGAACACGATATATCCGCTAAAAAACAGAATACCTACAATATTTTCACTAGTCATAAAGACTCGCTTCCAGGCTCTCTTCTCTGTGCGACGCGTTGAAATTCCTGGAAAATTTATATTTAAGTGTGTACATTTGCATGCAAAGAAGAGGCTTTCACTTTTCGATGCCCTGCTGCAGATATTGTATCAGATCATAGCCGGCAGTTGTCCATTTGTCGTAGGCATCTACACATATGCGGATCATGAAGTTTGCGGCCTCTCTCTCGCTCATTTCTGGATGAAATCTCTTTCGTAGGTTACCGATGGGGTCTCCTCTGCTAAAACACGGTAAACCGCTTTCTACCATCATCAATACTGTGTTTATAATCCCATCCATATAGCGTCGAGCAGCAAGATATCCCTTCACACACAAGCTGAGAATACACAAGAATACAACTCAGTAAATACCGCTCCAGGAAATACCGGTCGAAAGTAGGGTCCTTTTTTTTGGGGGGGGGGGGGGGGAATGTAGGCAAACCTGATCTCCACCCTAAACTGTAGAGCGGTTCTTGTGCAAGTGTGAGCAAACAGGTAGCAGGAACAAAGAATAGCATATGGTAAAATGAGGCACGAGAAAAAAATAACTAATAGGTACAATGAACACATACAAAAGATTCCATAACATAATTTCTTGTATCACTCCTTCCGTCCCAAAAAAAATGTACACAATGAAAAAAGCAAACAGTTTTTAAAAGTGTAATTATTACAATTTTCAATTAACTAAATGACAATTTTACCCTTAATAGTAGAGAGAATAATGAACTTCTCCATCTCATAAATAAGGGTAGAATTGGGAAGTTGACACTTACTTTGGGACAAACTAATATAAGAAATGTGGACACTTATTTTGTGACGGAGTATTTGATTTTGTGGCCCGGACTTCTGATTTCAAGGTACCACTAAAGCTACAACTACAAGCTTTGATTGGATCTGCTTAACTTTTAAAAGCTGTTTCATTTTAAGCTTCAAAATGGCAACTAGTCAGCTACATCAACCCTTATTTAAATATTGCCCTAAAAACTTTTTGGAGAATAAAAGGTTTATGAGTATTTATTTCAAATTTTGAATGTGATGGTTATTAGATTTTAACATCCAAATTTAGACTCTACTTATGGATGGAGGGGGGGATGTTCAAGTGATTGGAGCTTGCTCAAGATGGATCCTAAAGGTCCTTGGTTCAAATGCAACACTTGTTGGTTGCCCAACAAATTATCAAGGGTGCACCAAGCCGCCAATGGGTGGCCAACATAAAATTTCAACCCTCATCCCGATTAACTCACCTTTAGGTGAGGTTTCCCAGGCCTTCAGAAAGAAAAATGCTGCTTTACTTAGAGAAGGTAATGGTGAAATTGAAATCATGATTTTCAGACAAGTTACCAGGTATTTCCATACAAAATAAGGGGTTATTTTGAAAAATAACCTTCTTGAAGATAATTTTTACATGCATGAGGTTATTCTCTTGAATAACCGCAAAAATAAGGTAATTGGGATCTGAATTGGGGAAGAGAAAAGATGGTATCCTTACCTTACAAATAAAAACCAAGTCTCGCTTTTCATCGCACCAGATGGATCAAGTAACTGGGTCATCTCATGACTCAGCTTAAAATGAGCACTTTCGAAGCGCATGTTTCCACCAGGTGAAGTCTCCAAGATGAAACCAAAATCAATATGGACAAGCCTACCTACGCTGCATTCACAAGTGTTCACGTTAATATTTAGTAATTTACTTCATGCCGCATAATACGTAATAACTAACAGCTTTATTGCTCAACTCACACAAATGTTACGGATAGAACTCTAAAAATTGTAGTACTTAGTAGATGTGTCATGGAATACCACTCAGTATGCTTAAATGAAGGGAGAATGGGGAAGAGAAAAAGGGAGGGGGGACTAGAAACTGCGGCAGCGGCACGAGGAGTTAACGACCGAACGTCCTAATCTATTTTCTGGTTAAATACATTACTAGATGTTTTTCCGTACTTCCCGCATTCAGTTCCTGAATTGGAAGAGCAGAAACAAGTCTTTCTTTTTTTCTTGGGCCAGGGGGGACACAAAGCATGATTCCATAAATGCATCATGAATGAAGAATCTTTGGTTCTCTATGGACATCCAACGCCAAGTGATATAGATTTTATGCTGTCCGAGAGTCTTTCTACGGCAAAAATCACAAGTAACCCTTCTACTGGTAACCCGGATATGCGCGGGCGGTTTACCCTTGGGTTGGTGCTCTACTTTCTCTAATCTCTTGACAGACTATTATATACTTCAGTCTTCAAATAAAATAAAAAATTAGAGCGCTGTCTGAGAGAATTTGGAGGAAGGGAAAACAGAAAAGGGTGATAGGTACAAGTCCTCATAAGGAATCAGCCATGTTGACCCAAAGAGCACAACCTCACAAGAATTAACAGCTTGAGGTTGCATCTCGCAAGCATAACTAAAACGACAAGTTATATTCCTCCAACCATTAACACCTCAATGATGCGAAGCAACAAGCAAAACAGATGCAGGAAGGATGCTACCAAATGAAGTATATGAAAATAGAAAATAATTGATGACATCACTGACAACAGGAGCAGTAATTATATTGATATAGCAGCAAGACAAGGGTAAATTAAGTTGAGGTTCTTTCTAAATATTGTCCACAGGAAAAATATCCATACCCAAAAAGGGTGGAATATCCTGCCACATATTGAAATCTTAATGGATACATCTGATATCAATTCCATGAGTTGCCTAACCGTCTACGTTAAGGCAAATAATTTTTTTTATAGTGACAGCACATGTACGTTCTCCTGTTAAATTGATACCCATCCGTGTTAAACTTGGTTGTTACGATTTCAACTTGATAGTCGACATATAATTGTTAAACATTTAACAACGAATTCCAAAAAAAGAGATACCATCTCATTAAGCTTTCTAGATAATTAACATTTACAAATAGACCACTGGTATTGTAAGAACTTTAAAGGCTATACGAGCGGTGATATTAATGGTGGCATGGTAATGGTAGACTGCAAATTCCTTAGTTTTAAGTACAAATTTAAAGAAGCAAGTATCTAAAATGAAGAGAAATGCAAAAGAAGTCTGTTTTTCAGATAAATGTAATAATTATGTTCTGCTGATAATAAGGATTAAAATCTAGTGAAAACTCCCAACAGAAATTTAGGTGAATGCAATTGCTACAACCCATGACTGCGTGGAAAAAGCCAATAGTATATTTGGCAGCAATGCCAGGAAATTTATATACACAATGAATTTTTAGCTTACTTGTCAAACAAAAGATTTCCATTATGTCTATCCTTTGGCTGAAGCAACAGGCTGGCAACAGCGTAACCAGCACTGCTGGTGATGAAATTATGACGGGCAGCTTCAAAATTTGGAGAACCAACCGCCCCGAAATCCTGTTGAAATATTTCATATAGACCGCCATCAGTGGTCTCACCCATCTGGCTTCTACTGCGTGTATTTGGAACAACCTGCAGAGAGAGGAATGAAACGGGTTTCTTAAACGACATCTACAAGAAAGCAAGGGCATTATTGATTACTGAGATTTGCACATGTGTGAATATGCGAGGATGGACCATCATTAATCAATGAGAAACATGTTCTCCTTTAAGATTCGTGCAACACAAACTAAATAGTAGAACCCGATCTGTGACAGATGACTCACCTCAATTATTCCTCTCTCTGGGTCAGTTGGAAGTACTCCATAAGGATACAGATAAAGATCAAGTCCAACTGCTTCAAATATGTCCTTAAGAAGTGAAATAACTTGCAAAGCAAGTACATCTTGTCGGCAATCGTCTCCAACCTGCATGCAGAAAGTTCGTTAACTAGGTAATACAAGGAAAGATAGTATGTCATAGACATTTCTTTTTCAGCTGGCTGATATTTTGTGAATATGCTTTTTTTTCCTTCAAATTCTTCCATTTTACTTTCTAACTGATTTTGGCTCATGAACAGATTTGTATTGTAGGATTGTTAATGCTCTACTCAGTCCTATGCTGTTAATATCGGATATCGGTGCTATATCGGTCAGGGACCGATACACGATATGTCGGTGATATATCGGTCAAAAATATCGGTTCATAAAATATTTCTTAGAATTATATAAATATAATATATATATATATACATATATATATCCGTATGCATCCATAAACATATCATATGCATTAACTAAAATAGTTGGTAACTCAGTAACTCAGTTGGTAATTAAGTATCTAACATAGTTACATAGTTGGTAACTCAGTATTCAGTAACCATGTGTTGAAAACAGAAGTTGTGTTGTTGAGATTAACTCAGTAACCCAGAAGAAAAGAAACAGAAGTCGATGTAAGCAGCAGCAGTCGTCGATGTATGAAAAGAAACAGTAGAAGAAGAGAAAAACTGAAGAAGAAGTCGATGTAGAAGAAGAGAATAACTGAAGAAGAAGAAATCGGTATTATCGGCCGATATTTTGGTCAATATATCGGCGATATATCGGTCAATATCGCCGATATATCGGTACCCGATAAAAATAGCGATATTTGACCAGCGTATTTTGTTTAGGAGCGATACACGATATATCGGCGATATATCGCCGATATTAACAGCATAGACTCAGTCACCACCTAGATCGAAGCAAGTTCAGTTCTACCAAGAATTTAAATTTGGAGATGTGAGTTAGGTGCTCTTTATAGGACAGAATTTGCTGCAATCCACTTTTGTTTGGCAATACTTGTTTACCGTAGCCTGTAGGTTCTAATAAGCTTAAAGAACCGTACAAAAACTTCCATGGAAAGGTCTCGGTATTAGGCTAGGTGTAAGCTAGTTTGTTGCAAGGTGGCATGTAGGCTTTAATTCAGAGGTCGCTTTTACTATTCTCCAATTTTCTTCATCCTTGTTATCCTTATCTGTCCTATTTTGTGTCGGGCTGTAAATGTTAAAGTTTTTCTGAAGCGAATGTGTCTTTCATGATCAAGTCTATCTCTAGCTTCTCATCGTAAATAGGCTTAGAAATCTTAAATTTTGTACATTAGCAGAGACCTGTTAAGCCTCTTTGACCTGTTTTGGCTTTTAATTGAAACCATAAGATTCACAAAATATTTACAAGGATCTCTATAGAGCAAGAGTGGTAATAACTTACCTTGAAAATACAAGCTTGGGGTTTTATATCATTAGGATCCCCGTATCGATCAGCCACATCAAACGTGATCATAATTGGCACTTTTGCTGCTGACTGTAAGGGTATTCCACTGTTAACTTGAATACCCCTGACAAGCTTATTAGGCGCAGTAGGTAGATAAAGGTCAGCACCATCCACCTGAATCTTTTCCAACTCTCTGTAAGTATTCATAAAATATAATGACTGATTATTTACATGCTCAAGACAATAGGACATAAAATGTGGCAATGGCCACCAACAAAGCATAGCACAATTGAGAGTCTATGGTCTCAATAACAAAAAGATACCTCCTTATACCAGCTCTTCTTTCTTCTTTTGGAAGCGGATAGAGAACACCGGATATAGATGTGACTTTCTCAAAGAAATCAAATTCTCTACGAAATATATCACGAGCCTTGGGATTAAAACCATCGATGATATGTTCTCTAACAACAGGCAGTAGACCCAAAAATGCAGTAGTCTGAAGAAGAAAATGAAGAGAATTTGGTTGTCAATCATAAATCATGTGTGAACAAACAACTGAAGTTGAAGAGCAAAGAGTAATCTAGTGATTCAATAAGAAGGCATAAAAACTATAGCTCCTAGAACCACTCAGTTCTGAAATAATCCTGTAATAGTTGGTAAAAGAGAGTCTCGGTATTATCAGCACAATAATGTTGATATGCATAATTTTCTTTAACAGAGTAACTTCCGATTTCCAGATGGAAATTAGCATTCTGCATGTGCACAAGCAAACCACTGAAGGAGCGGGACTAAAACAAAGAAGAAGAAAGGGGTGAAGGAAGTGAGCATACTCGCAATAGAACAGCTGACTAGCTAATGCTACAACACATATTCACAAACTGAACTCAACTGATTCAACGCAAAGCAGAAGAAAATATTACATCACTTTGTCGATTAGGACTGCTCTAAATAATTTTACATGCTCATTTACTATACGAATATGACTAGATTAACCATAAACTGGTCACAAATAATTCCAACCAACCAAATCGACATAATAGTAATCAAGAAATAGCTAAATGCTGGTTAGTTTCTCTCAATTATGTTCTTGTTTTCGGTACACATAACGCAGGATAGAAATGGATAAAAGGCTGTACCTTTGCTGAGAGTGCTTCTTTCCCTTGCTCTGGTGCACATGTCTCACCCTGCCATCAATAAATACTCTAGTTACTACTTACTACACAAAAGCTGATAAATATTCTCAATATAATATATTTACAACCACAGGCAAAATGTATTGACCTGTAAATGCCAAATGAGAATATGGGCAAACACGTCACTCCTTTGAGCAGCTCTAATCAGGTATCCTTCAACTAACTTCTGCAGATTCAGGCAATGTTGTATTAGCTGAATTACGGTAGGGAAACTACAGCTGGTTGGTAAGCTAGGTGGTGCAATAAATGCTTGCAATTTGACTGACAGTTGCTTTATGGTGCTGGAGAGAAAAACATCATATTATATACATCCAAAACTTTGTCAAACCACCACCACATAATTTTTTAATCCCAGTCAATAAGTTTTTTTTTTTGAGATTTGGTGATTGGTGGAACTCCTTTAGGCTAATTACAACTGAAATAATTGTTAAAACGAGGTTTTTTAAAGATGAGAGCAATGTAATTATATAACATACATTGTCCTTGCCAATACCCACCTCATCGTCATATCTTAATGCTTGAATTAACTGGGGCATGAAAAAGGTTACTCGGCTAGGAGGATATGACTCCAATACCCTCAGAATATAAGCCATAACACGCGGATGACCTTTGTATGCTGGAGTAAAGTACTCCAGAGCCTGTGTGATTGAACAAGCAGCCCAATGTGTCAATTGTTGCAAAAGTGGAGAATCTTCATCGACAGCCTTGGGGGTCACAAAGTATGGTAAGGCCTCAGGTATGGTACGGATCTCCAATATATGTGACTGCGACATAAACGAAGTGGGGTAACTATGGATAATAAGATTAGAAGATCCTCATAAAGTCAGAAACGGAAGGAAGTAAAAAGGTAATCAGGTTAAATTATCGGCAATTCTGCATGTATATCACACACAATTCCATAATCCTAAAGCTAATCACTTTAATATATGACCACAAACAATTTGACAATTTTAACGCTAATTACTTCAATATATAACCCGCCGACCCATGAAAATTGCAATATTTGACCAGCCACAGTTTTATGAATGTCTTTAACTGTTTAACCATTTATCAAATGTTTATAATACTAACCTTTCTGGAGCCTAATGAATATCATCAGGCTTTTGTGATGACTAAAATTCCCATTAAATGGAAATGATGTAATTTTCATTGACATTCAAAATGGAACTTCTTGCAAGTTTCATGGAACTCGGGGGGGGGGGGGGGGGGGGACCTTTTAACCGAATTTCATATTGCTTAACAGTCTCAACAAGCATAAACATGCATGTTGAAGCAACACATCACGAGTATACCAGATGTTACCTATACGATGGAAAAACTTCTTAAGAACCAATTTTCATGTGACGTTACTTCCATCCCACAAATTATTAGCTATTCCTCTACTGGACATAATTATTAGCTATTACAAAAAATTCAACTTGGACATAATTACCTGAACCAACTGAGTCAGTTCTGCCTTTAGATTAAAATTTGTAGGAAATCTAGCACCCAAAGAAAAAGCAATCCGAGGATCGATAGCAAATGCAGTTCTTGCATGTTCGATCCATTTCTCTGAGTTAATCTTAGGCCTAGAAGATGTGCTCTCCCTGAGGATAAATATGTAAATGATTATAAGTCCAGGATTATTAGTCATAGCAAATGGAAGAATGAAAAAACAAATCACATGATAGAAAACAATGGTATCTAAATTTACTTAGAGCCAATAGGTTGTGCCCAAACATCAAGCCTTTCAGCTTCATGCTGGCATAGCATTAAAAGTAGCTGCTTCCTCTTCTCCCTACCAACAGCATTATTCTCCATTGATCCCCAAACAGGGTGATATGAATCCTTCTGAAGTTGGCAATGAAAAACCACATGATCAGAACAACCAACATTGTATAAAAGCAACAGAAAACTGCAGTATTGTTGTAGTGTAAACAAGAAAGCACAAAGCAGCAGCTGGTGTTGATAAACACAAAGTGACTGTACAAAAAGAGACTGTCTTACCATATTAAGCAAAGCATTCTCATTTTCCTGGCCCTGTCCTTTTGAATCATTTTGAGGAACATTCATTCTTTGACTTAACAGAAACTGGACAAAAGCATAAACAGATTGAGCCTCACTGTGTGCAAAATTCCCATTATTTGTCTCATACCACTCAGGCTGATGGCAAAACCAGCCTAATGAGGCCCTGCAGTCAGAAGTCAGATTCAGTTTTCTGCTGACAAGCCTCAAAGTTTAAATAACAGGGGTTCCAAAGAAGTAACAGGAAGGTATGAATTTAGAGTATGGAGCAGCGGCTGAATGAGCATTATTATAAAACCCAATTGGTCAAATGACGTGTGGACTAATGATTATGCAGATGCATAAGCAATAAGCATTAATGCTTACATTCCCTTTTCCATACATGCATGCACACACACACATAAATACAAAATCTGAAAGAAGGCATATTATAATCAATTGATATCATATACTAAAGATGCTCAAGTAGTAACCACATCAATTTTAAATGCCAAACTCAAACAATACCGCTCATACTTCAACGACAAACACTGTGATGAAACATAATACAGTAACAACACATCAAAAAGCTACACTTTTACTTAAGATATTAATGCAGTAAAAAGAGGAGCAGATAAAAGCAAAAGAGTATTTAGGGAGAGATTAAAATAAAATAAAAAATTAGCAGAGAATTAATCAACTAAAAAGTCGCACGATTTTCTGTCTGAATCTTATGATTTAGTTCATTCCATGAAGCAAATAGTGCAAACCCTATTAGCGTATCTTAGTCCCATCTAAATGGAGATCATTTTGTGCAAGCCATGGTACAATAGATGGGCCCATATAACTTACCCAAAGATTTCTTGTGTTGTTTTTTGGATTTATGTTTATGATCTCTTGATCCAAAACCTATTAGCAGTCACATGAAGTCATGAATAGAAAGCCATTGGTTGGCTGTGGAGTCATAACAAAAGTGCAATGGGACAAGATCGCATTCTCATGATTAATATAATTATATTTAAGTTCATATATCTTTTGGGATGTTTACTCACTGTGTCTGTATTCATTTTATATAAAATGTTTTGGAAAAGGTTGAAGCAATCCATGACTCCATTTTACAATTCAAAAAAAATTACAGGTGATTCTAATCCAATTCACGAATTTGCAGCTATGGCTAAACCATCCAAAAATGTCATATAGCACCCATGTCTGCCACAAGTCAACCCTTAGATAGAGGGGTTCACCGACAGGTGACACAATTTCATAAGTTGGAACTAAAATATGGTTCTGGAAGACAATACAAGAATAAATTCTCATAGTGATCAAGTCAATTCAGCAATTTGCAAAAGAATATAGTAAAAGAAGAGAAACAAAGAAACCAGGAGAAAATCTGCAATTAATGCAAAGAAAATTAAAAAAACATAAGAGTAGACAGTTGTACCGGTAAATCCTGTCTTCTAGCAGCTGAAGTCCTAACCTAAACTTTTGCAGGTTCCCCTGATATTGGCATGAGCATAGCTTAAGTCCAAGCAGCATGACTGTGAAAAATGTACCAGTTGCAGCTGGATGGCGTGAAAATCTCCAGGGGAATTTTGTAGTCCCTTGCAACATCCTGCCAAGAAGCAAGAGTTGTTCCACACTATTGTGTCTAACTACCTGTGAAACAGCACATATCAGAGAAGAAAAAGAAAATGAGAAGTAGAATAATGTGTAATTGTTCATTAATAGCAGCATTTTCCATTAGTTCTTTGGGACCATAGTCTGCAGTATTTCCACTAGTAATTAACATTCAAAAGGGTAGTTTTACAAAGTCACAAGAACAAGACCAAGTATAATTTCTTACATTCCTTTTAGGCTTAATCATCTGTAAAAAAACTAGTTAAGGACTGAAAGCAACATATTTGCCATAGAACATTATTGATGCTAAGCACAAATTTAACCAGTTATAATGTAATTAAAACTACTAAACTATACTTTGCTGAGGAGAAAACAAAGATTCATCACATTGATGTTTGGACATATGTCATCTAGCAAGTAAGAACGTACCTAGCAAAATTATAGGATGGCATCTTTAATTTGAATAAGCTGTTAATTCATTCTTCCTTTCCCCTTTGAAGCACAAGAAAACCATAGCCTCCCAAATTAATGAGAATTCCAGTGGTCAGCTCGGTTTTATCTATATCTACTATTGTAAATCTCAGTTGTCAAAACCCAAAAAAAAGAGCTGAACCTGTAAAAGTATCCAGTTGACCACTGGGCTATTGAACGAGGTTATCTTTGTGTCAATTACTTGGAATGACAAGTTCAGGGTCATGAAGCATGCGATAAAATCTACGACATAAATAGCATTTTCGAACTTTCATACTCAAAGTAAATACTATAGTAACTATACATGTAGTCCCATTTCTACCTATCCATCCTTGTGTATTGTGTTTGGTATTCTCATTTTTTCCTACTTGTATGTTGTTTCCCTGTTGACTTTTGGAGGCCAATATACAGACATAGAAATCATAGCAGGTATCATTTTCATTCTTTAGACAGTGGTCTTTTTACAGTCAGAAAAGACTCTTAATGCTTACCAACTCTTCATCCACCATGCACTTAGCCTACAACTAAAATCCACATCAGTTTCCCACGCTTTTGTAGAGCTACTGTCAAACCAAAAGACACCACTAAAATTCACATCAGTTTCCTATGCTTTTGTAGAGCTACTGCCAAACCAAAAAACACCTTTTATGGTACTTCCACATGTTTGCCACATCTACAAATTTTCTCTACCAAGACCATGAAGTTGCACTTATGCACTTTGTTTGTTTGTTTTCTCTAAATCCTGCTGCTATAACAACCTACATTTGCCTCCACTCATGACCTTGCCTCCTCAGTTAGCACAATATCATTGACAAACAGAATACAGTCATTTTTCTATCATGATGTTCTTCCTATGCTCATAACTACCCCAAGGAGATATAGGCTAAAGGCTAAGCATTCATATATCCCTTTAATAGGGAAGTTGCTAGTCTCACCACTAGATATTTTCATGCATGTAGCTATTCAACTGTACACATCTTGACTCAGCTTATGGTACATTATAGAAACTTTTTTCTCAAGATCCCACCACATCGCTTTCCCTTGGCAACCCCATATATGCCTCCTCTACATCATATGCGAGTTCTTTTTCTATCATGTATCTTTCCATAGGATGTCTAATTAAGAATGTAAATACATTGACTTTCACATTCGCTAGCTTTCATCTGTAAGTGATGCTCAATGACTCCCTCCAATAGCTTCATTGCTGGCTGATGGGCTTTGCACCCCTTTATTTTGCATAGCTTTGGATGTCCCTTTATTTTCGTAGACCAGGGACAAGAATAACACATACAATTTTAAAATTCAGGTAGAAAATTTGATGCAGTTAGATTATTTAAAGGTGAAACTGGTACTCTGGGGTTCAGTTTTGTTACTTAAAAACTAAAGATATTGATGTGAAAGTCAGACATAACTTCACATAAACCTTTTAGTTGAAAAGAACATCATTGGCTTGGTTGGTTAAGCTAATGGTCATGAACCTTGAGGTCACAAGTTCGAACCAGGTCCCTTGCAAAAACAAAGGTCCAAGTTGTAAGCATATAGACATGCATTGATTGCATTCGAGACCAAGGTTTGTCATATTTTGTGAATTGTGATGATAATTATTTAGCATTATGATATCTTTATATTTTATCTTAGCAATCCTTTTCCACTTCTATTTCTAATTTTTCCCAGGACAAACAGCTAATGATGAGTGAGACTAATTAATATGAACAATATAAAGCTCATATGGAGCACATGAGCACAAAAAATGTAGCTGTTCCAACTATGGTTTATGTAACATCCAGTTCTGTAAATAAACTAACCTCAAAACGATCAATGAAAAACCCAAGCCATAGCCTATGTGCTAGAATCTCTTGAACAGGGTCCTTCTCAGGTGGTGCTTCTGGCTCACCGGGTGCAAGCTGAGGCCTTAACTTGGCAGCTGGTCCAAAGAACCTCACTTCAGATGCGAAGAGTCCCCGTTTGGTATCAATCGTCCATAACCATGCATCAACAAGCTCTGCAAGAACTACAGAACCCAATTGAGGAGCAGCAGAAACTAACCATGTCCAGATGAATACACCAGTCTCCATGGCATCAGGTGTAGATATATAAGCTGGACACCAACAAAGAAGTCGGAGGAGTTGTGAGAAGCTATCTGCTCGGGGTTTTGTATCTGAAGCCTGAAAATTTCATCCAGCAATTATTTAGCAAATATTAGAAAATTTTGGAGCTCAGTACCAAAATACACAGGCATCATCATATTTTATGTTTACCAGATTTGATAGTAGTAGTGCAGTTGCCTGGGAACAAGTCTCACGAAATGATGACTTGTCCACACCCCCACCTTTCTCTGCAGTGGAAACAAACCTTTGAAGAAGACGCACAAACTTGTTAAGTAATATCTCACCAAAGGACTGCTTTTTGGGTTGCGGTGGTTGAGGAAAAGATCCAGATATCAGCCTTGAAAGACCACCAGGTGCAGGAGCTGGTGGTTCAATTTCAGAACTATCATCTGCACTCTCCATATTCTCATATAACCTTGTCATGCCAGCAATTTCACCTGCATGATTACACTTGACTGTGGCACTGACGATAGCAGTGCTAAGAACTTCAATATTGAATGCCTCCATCAACTTGAGATTTCCACCTGATGCAGCTGCTGCAGATGCCATCACTGCAGGGATGTTGGCAGTTTTTGTGCCAGTCCAACAATCACTTTTACCTGTACCTATCCGTATCTCAGACAAAAGAGATACAACATCTGTTGTGGGCTGCGCTTTTTGCCATGTATTTGCTTTACAAAGTTGCTCCTGAAGTCAACAATAAATTTAGTTGCCAGAAATGGAGGTCAGTAAAACGCTGCAAGTAAACTACAAGCATGGACAAATATAGCAACAAGCCTTTCAGCCCAAACTAGTTGGTATGTAAAACCCAAAAGAAAACATGTGCCCCCCCCCCAACACACCCCCAACAAGGGTATAGGGGAAGACAAATGCACCATTTAAATACATAATAAAATAAGGCTATTAGATTTCATGTAAATTTCTAGAGTAACAAAATGTCGAGACTTGAGAGAGCTACTTATTTAAAACCCCAGAGACAAAGTGCAATATTACAATGTGATGAATACTATAAAAAATGTGTTGTAGAAACCATACGAAGTCCCATGGCCCATGGTGATGTGCATGCAGAGGCACTAACAGCTGATGCCAAATCACTAAGTTTGATAACCAGCAACGCTTGACCAAAGGTCAACATGCCAACACAGGCAAGAAACTATTCAGGACCTAGTAATCACCATCTAAGCATCAGGCAACACAGCCTTGCGATATGGCTCTAGAAAAGAACAAGATAGTTAGAGGGTACTGGTAAGGGAATTCAATTTCCATTGGTAACCTTTTGGAATGATATGCCTTAGCAAGCCTAACCTATTTATAATGTGCACAGAGCATCCAACCTACAAAGACAACATGACCCAACTTAAAAGAAATTGATCGTGATTTGATGGTTGACACTGCTCTTAAAATGAAGTTAACCCCTATGATATAAGTCTAACCAATTTGTCTTACAAAAGAACAAGCAAAATGGAATGAGCTTCTCTTTTTTACATGTACAACTAAACTTGAGGGGGAGTGTTGAATATTCCCACAAAGTTAGGAATAAGTTCCCTAGTTTATAAATATTAGAAAATCAGAAAGTTAATCAGTTTTTTAGTATATGTTAAGTTTACTATTTTATAAAAGTTAGTTTACTTGTCAAATTGTAAAAAAGTTTATCGAATTGTACAGAAGTGTGTATACATATCATGTATGCTTTCGGAACTAATCAAAGAGAAAAAAAATTGATTCATGAAAATTCTTCAACAATATCCATGCATATATCATGCCATGAGGTAATCTCCCAACATCAAGTTACACAAACCTGAAGAAGACCCTGGCTGGTGCATGGAGCATATGATAGTGAAATGATAATCCATTCCCGGACAACTTTTTGGTACAAAGAGCGAACAGAAGCTATTAAAGCAGGATCATTGACAAGTGTTGAAGGCGGGTCATTATTCACAGAAAAAAGGAGAGAATCCAGACAAGATGATTTCCACAGGATCTGCAGGCAAGAACATGTGAAAATTTGCATGAAGAGTAAAATACAAGTGGAATAAAAAATAAAAGCCGATAATCTTTAATTACAGAAGCTAGAGATAAAATTAGAAAAAATACAGATGTACTTCACCTGTGGAAATCTCTCTCTCAATTGAGACAACAGATTAATGGATACATCTCGAATGTGTTCTTCTCTCAGAGACAAACTCTTAATGAGAAAACAAGCATGGACAGCAAGAGTGGACTCTCTAACCTCCGCAGCATCTCCCGTCTCACATATTTGACTCTCCTGTACACATAATGAGATTCACTTAAAGAGTATACAACTACAGAAAAGAAGGGCAGTAGAGGACACAAATAAAAAGGCATAAATAAACTGAATCCATGGAAAGATTTATAAAAGGCAACTAGAAATAACAACTGTCATGAAGACAAAAACAAGAATCAGAAAAATCCTTGATGCTAATCTTCTAAAAGGCATCACAATAGCCAAAAATGATCAGCATAAAAAGCACCATTAAAGTTGCCTCTACACAAATTATAAGGCATCAGGGTCTACAACAATGTGACTTTACATCCTAATGACAATATTAGAACACAACAAACCACATACCGCGGCCAGCATAACCATTAAGTCAGAGGACCAAAAAAGGGGGAATTGACATTAAAAACAATACCTAAAGCCTTTAGACCAATGAGAGTACCAGAGCAAAGACATATGATGCCAGAAAGTTGGTCTAACACCTAAGACAAGTTAGATATAAATTTCATCATCTACAGATTATTTGGGTACTACATTAATTCAGTGGATTTATCACAGTGAGGGTGGGTATCAACTGTATTGCTTACAAGTAGAGTATGAAAAAAAATTACCAGCCATGTTAATGCTGTCTCAAAAGAACGATGAACAATGGCCATTAGGCATTGGAATACAGCAGGCATAAGATTTGGGCTTTTGAGATACTCAAAAACACAGCTGAAGGCACTCCTAGAAGCAGTAGAACCGAGACCACAATTAAGGATGCCACCATTACTGCTGAATCGTATAATCTCCAAAAATGCGACTGCAAGAAGATAAGTTGCCTTCACCCCTATATATTTTAAGCAAAAGAATGAGATAATCTTTCACAAAGCAACATAAACCAAACATCTAACTCAAGACAACAATCAACCATTTTCCAAACAAATATTGAGGGTGTAAATAGTAAAAGTGTGCAAAGAAGGGAGTATGTCAATAGATGACAATGTAAACGTGAAGATCACACAGGGTGATAACTTTATACACTTGCTTTTAAAGCACCAGGTAGCAAATGGCTATAACGAAAGTCTCCATTGGTGTTATCCTTCTCCTGGAATAAGAGTGCCTATAGAAGGATGATTATAACTCAACTCCTACCAAACACACACCAGCCAACCAGTACCAGCCAATTTTGACTAGAACTATTTGCCAAAAACAAGTGCCATCTAATGGAGCTGGAAGCTGATAGTACTTAGAAGCAAGATGATATAAGATGAATAGTATCTGCCTAGTGAAAAAAGAAATATAGCCATTCCAAGTTCTTTACACCTGATATTGTGCTCATTGCTCCAACCTCAACGTGCCCTCCTAATGAAGCAGAAAGGGCTGTTCTTTGGCTTACAGCAGCCTTCTCATTTCCATTTCCTCGACGGCTACCAGGATTATGAAGGGCATTAAGTTCCAACTCATCCTCTAGCCATTTTACAGAGCTGACAACCTGAGAAAGAAAACAAAAACACGAAATTCATGCTTCTTTTCCACACATCTTATAGACCTCACAAAAGCAGAAGATACAACCATAAGCATTTGGTGTAAATACAAAATTAACCAATACTTGGCTGAACACAAGGATTCCGTAGTCTGTACAGTAACTTCAATACCAGTTGAAGTGCTTAATGAACCATTAATATTAAATAAGCCAAAGCTTGACTGTATATCCTTGACTTCCGAAAAAAGGTAACCGTTTCCAAATATAAAATTAAGCATTCAAGCATTTACGGAGCAACTGTTACCCTAACTTGGTATTAAATGAAAACCATTGATGATCAAATTATAAGTTTCCACTCAATGCTAACATACAAGGGGTGGAGTCCCTTGAGAAATGCGCTGAACAGCAGAAGACCATTGAGGATTCCACATGTACGGTCCACCCACAGCTTGAAGGGCAACTGCACTTGTATTCCCTCCATTGTTCAATGTCGTAGAATTCAGCTTCACTGAGGTTGGAGATTTCAGCACCGGGGGTGCCAAGCCAAACAGAGCAATATAGAACCATAGGTTACGAAATAACTTCAGGAGTGAAGGTTCAACATCCATAGTTGGATCAAAATCAGAACATATTTCAGCCACAGCAGGAAGTAGAGGCCCAAGAAAATCAGCTCCGCTGCTGCAAATGAGAAAAAAATATGCATTAGGTTAACTGCATACAACACGTTTCAGACCATTTGTATATAATGAGTTATGGTCACCGTAAATATATTTCAGATCATTTTAGCATATAATGATACTATAAAAGCTCCATATTTCTTATAGCTATAACCTAATAGATGCATTGGTGCCTTGTAATTTGTGAAAAAGAAGCTTTGGTCTTACAAGGTCTGGAATTCAGGTCTTCCTGTTGGCAAGCATGTTAGTGTTGCACAGCATAATCAGCAACGTCCAAACTTTTTTTGAAGTAGCTATTATATTTATTATTAGATGTTTTTCTAGTAACTTGACATTTCAATGAAGTTGGTTGATTTATATTAAAAAATACATATCATTAACGAATGTACGTGTGAAAGGCAATAAAGATTGAAGTACAAATGTGCATCATCATGAAATACGAAAAACCACAACTCTTACCTTCCACTCTTGGACTCAGCTGCCAAACCTACATCTGAGCATAAAGATAGCAGGCGATGACGAAAGTCCACCCGAAGTTTTCCATTCGTTAGGCCTCTGGCTATCGATTGAAATCCTGCAGGAAGAGTCTTGAATGTAATTGAACCAGTGAGCATCTAAGATAAAATTAATTTACAGAAAGTCTGCTGAAGGTGAGCATAAACAAATTCATTGTTAATGTAACACAGTTCCAAGACCAGCTTATCCAAATTATAATAGTATGCAAGAAAAAATATTACTTGTATATATATATATATATATATATCTGTAGGCGAAGAATCGTGTGAGAAGTTGATGTTAACGTGAGAAGCGTGAGAAGTGGATATGAACCGCTGATCACTTTTAATCAAATGCCCCATGAATTGTAGCTTAGAAGGGAATTGACCCGGTTCATCTTCGTGCATCTCATCCTAATGTGCATCCATTTCTCATCCAACGGCTGATAACCACTTCTCACGCTTCTCACGTTAACCTCAACTTCTCACCGTAACCCAACGTATGTATGTATGTACATATATAAGCCAATTATAAGTGGCTACTGCAATAAGAATCCAATAGTCACAAGGATATAGTTTAGCCAACAAGAGAAAAGGTTGGCCATAAAGCAAAGCTACTAACACTAATCTGGTTATATTTGATAAAAATTGCCCTTTGCAACAGTTCTCTCTCTAATTCAACTTACTAAAATGGATGTAAGTAAACTGCAAATATAATTCCAGCAGCATACCTCAACTCGCTCCGTGTTGGCCTCTGCTGGCAAGGTCTTGCTTTCTGCAGATCCGATGCTAGAAAGTTTACTTAAGTAGCTTCTTATCATTAGCACAACAGCTTCACGATAGGACTTCTCAAAACCTAAACTCGCGATGCGAGAAACAGCATCAAGAAGCTGCAGTGACTCAACAAAAAAAGTTTGAGAATTCCTTGACATCAAGAATTCAGGGGACGTTGAAGTTTCAAAGAAACAAAAGGTTCAATCAATAAGACTAAAAATCGTGTGGCCCAGCGTAATTGTTGCATTTAATCAGAAGAGGCTTTGATACCAATTGCAACAAGAAAAATGAGTGACTTTAAAATATAGGACTTGTAACCATATAAAAAATGATTTAAGATAAGTATCATACTCGGAGACGCAATAAGCCAGGTATTGAAGCATCACCCTCCTCCAAACTTTCAATGAACAATGGCAATATGGTGTCAACCACTTCAGTTTTCTTAACTTGTACATTTAGCTCTGCAAGCAATCGGATGACATTAAGCTGTACGATAGGAACTGCCTGCTTCTCTTTAGCATCCTGAAGTTATTTATATAGATCATAAATATAATTGTATATGAATAAAAAGAAATTCCATCTCAATGTAAAGTGAATTCTAATAATTAATAAACAAAATTACCCAATAAAGGCCGTCTTTCAAAAAGTTAAATTGTTAAATTCCAACAATATATTGGTGGTTTTACTAACCGCTACTACAATAGACCATTAGGCCGCATGCTGCCAACAAAAATAACTCAGGTAAATATGAGAAGTGTGACGTTCTTGTACTTGCAAAAATATGGGATAAATGATAAGAGTTGCCATTTTGTGAACTTCAATGCATCTTGATGATTGTCACCTCGTTTGAGAAAGGGAGACACTATTCCCGACAATGTGTTATCAAATCCTATAGGTGTTCTCAACTCCTTAGGTGTCGTTTGGTTAGCAGATTCTGGAGGAATATAATGGAATTGGAATGTTGAATTCCTTTGACCAAATTCTATTCCCTCGTTTTGTTCATTCTTTTTTAGGGAAGGAATCTTCAAAATCCAACAAATTCCACAAGGGATTTAAACCTTCCTTGGCAATAAGGTGGTATTTTGATGGAATGGAATGTTATATTTTCATAATCCCAAATATACCCTAATCTGACAAAACAAAACCGCCGACGCCATCCCTTCTGCATCTTCTCGATTTCTCTCTACTCTTCTCGCTTCTCCATCGTGACACCAACTCACCACAGGTTCGATTTCTCCCTGCTTGAATTTCTGCCATTAATTTGGTCATGGATTTCTGCCATCAATTTCTGCTTGATTTATCTATCTGTTTGTTTGATTTCTGCCATGGATTCGATTTCTGCCATGTTTTCAAGTAAGGTTTATATAACAGATGGATGTCATTTACATAGGTTTTTTATATAGGTACATTCAAGTAAAGTTTATATAGCAGATTGATTTGATTTCTGGCTTCTGCCATGGATTTCTACCATGGATTTGGATTTATATAGCAGATGGATGGCATTCATATAGGTTCACCTCATGTTTTTAAGTAAGATTTGAATAACTTGTTAGCTAATTGTCATAACAGCAATGAGGAATAACCATTTACACTGAACTAAATTAGCTTTCTTCCGACCCCAAATCAAGAATTTGATAACAATTAACAAGATTGGCAAATTGTACATATGTTACATGGTACAAATAGAAGTGGTTTTGGGTATGATAGTTCGAAAATGTGTGTGACTGCCGACACATCAATTTATGATGTCTTGCCATGTTAAGAATTGTTTTTTTAAGGTTTCTATGTCTTTTGCAAAACTTGTAAAGTACAATTCTTGTTAAATTGTTATCATATGGTGTTGTACTAGCCTACTAGGTACACAAAGAAGCGTCGAAATGAAAAAACAAACCATTTCCTCATTACAAAGATATGTCTTATGTTTTCGGAAGGATCGGGCTAATGGCAATCAAGCGAGAGACTACGATGGGGTAGATGACAATGCTTACATGAAAGATTGACAAATGTCAAGTCAAGAACAATAATCGGATGAAAACATGAAGTATCTGATAGAAGATAGCCAAATGCCAAGTCAAGAGTGTACATCTCAAGGCAATAGGACGCAAGGGTCGAGGTGATCCTCTTGTTGATGCAATAAATAATGTTGCTCTCATACTTGACAAGTTGGTGCAAGTTGACAAGTTGGTGCAAGTTGAGATGGATTTACATCAAATGACTTCCATGGTTAGTTATGAACTTGCCAAAATGAATCTTACTTCTATGGAAAAGTTTCCAGCATTAAGAAAAATAACACATGCACCTGAATCCGTGTTAAGTTTTTGGAACTATGAAGAAAAAGCTAGAGAAGAGTTTGTTAGGTATATGTTGCAAGAATGATTGTGTTTGATTATTGATAGGTTAATGATGTTTTAGGAACTATGATGTTTAATGATGTATGTTTAATGGCTTTTGGAACATGTATTTGAACATGCTTTGGTATTTTGGTGGCATGCAGGATTGTTTAGTAATGTATGTTTGATGGTTTTGGAACATGTATTTTGAACAAAATTTATTTTTGGTGATATTTAAGATGTTGAATGATGTATGTTTGATGGTTATTGAAACATGTATTTGAACAATTTTAATATCGGTTTAGTAACGTAATTTGGTTTATGGCTATATTTGGATTGTGTATTTTATATTGTTTTACACATTAAGGTGTCGTTTGTTTTTTAAGAGGTCTAAAGTCTGAAGTCTTATTTTAGTTATGATTAATAAGAGATAGTGTGTAAAAAGGTCTGAATGATTTAGACTTAAGAGTCATTAAGAGGTTTTTTAAAAAAAACAAACAACCCCTAAATGATTATCTTATTAAAGTACTTTTAGTTTAAGAAAAAATTCAAAATTTTCAAAACAAGGTATTTTGGTTGTTCACCAACATTTCATTCCAATTCGAAAGCTACATTTTGTGAATCAAACAGACAGATTCTATTCCAATGTCTGTCAACCAAACAGGAGGTCAAACCTAATAACATTCCATTCCAATTCCTTCAAAGTCAAATTCCTTTAACAGATTCCGTTCCATCCAAAAACATTCTGAAACCAAACGCCACCTTAGGAGCAATACCCCATGACCGGAAAGCTTTTGCCGATTCATGTGCAGTGTTTATAGTTCATTATGGGTGTGTTTGGTAGGCAGGATAGAACGGGACAAACGTGACATCGAACCGAGACAACATGGTACTTGATAAAAAAATGCAATTTTTGTACTATAAATATTATATAAGTTACTATATATTTATAAAAAAAATTATATCTTATATATTATAGCAATATTATATCTATCTATATATATATATTAAATATTATATTATAACAATATTATATATATATATATATATATGAATGTTTAATTGTTTATAGATATAACGTAAAGTTATGTATGAATTTTAATAAATATAACATCAAATTTATGTATGAATGTTATAAATATAGTATAAATATAACTAATGATATTTATAAATAAATGATCTAAACACTTACTTGATTTGTCTCATATAACTATTATATGATTTAAAAAATCTTAAACATCATTTAAGAGGAATCTAGACATTTTTAACATTTTTGTCATGTCATGTCCAGCTTACCAAACATTAAACCAACCCACCTTCTTTGGTACATGATAGGACTTATGGGATTTTGTTTCAACTAAATCTCGTTTATCCACACCCCATAAGCATCATTAAATTTGAGTATCAGTGAGTCATGCATTGTGTGTTTATGTGGCCATGTTGAGGGAATGATTGTTCGCTCATGTAAATTTGATAGTTAGCCTTGGAATTATATTTAGCTTATTATTTTTGCATTTTAGTTATTAATACCATCCATCCTTATTTGATTTACTTCTCTATACTCACTGAACTTAGATAATCGAGAGGATAAAATAATCCTTGTGGATGCGATATCTAGTTCTTCCAACTATATTACTTGTTGGCCTCATGTACTTGCAAGTAGACATTTGGCCAGGCATGCAAGAGGGCTTAGGATAGACCCGTGACTATTCGGGCCAAGATCCAGAGACCACAATACACGCACATAGAGACAGACCAGTATTGGAAGTATATTCATAAGCATTCAACACTCTGCTTGTGTAATAAGAGAAGAAAGAGAAGAAGAAAGAATATAACCAACCTCTTCCTCGTAGTCATTGCGTTCACGAATACTTGTAGTCAATCCCATAATAAATGTATCAACCGGGGCTCGATCCTTAGTCCATCCATATTCGATAATCTCACAGCTTGCCTTCAAGACACTCTCGAACATAGCTCCCTGGCTGCTTGCCCAAGTATCAGCCTACAAAATGAATCATAAATCAAATAAACAACTCACCAAAAAACTAAAGTAAGATACATGACTTAACCAATATAACAAAATGATATATACTTGAGCACATGTAGTTAGCACAAGCGGTTTGAACCGTATAAACAGAACCCGTAGTAGATGACCTCCACGGGTAACAGCAATCTTAGAGATGCCATCAAGCAAGTAACCGAAAAGATCTTCACAAATTCGCAGCTTACGCCACACCGAATAGACACAAGCTTCAGCGGCTTCGACCAACAATGCCAGAGCTACATGCAACAATTTCTTTGATGATTTCCCATCTGAATCAAGGGATGCAAGACCTCTGATTTTCAACTTAACTGCTGCTTTATAAACCGAAAGTTTGGTATTAATTCTAGCTTTCAGTAATGATCCCTGCTCCGTCCAATCACGCTTCCTTATCTGCCCAACAAAATCAAAATTCATATACAAAACAAAACATACACAGTACCTTAAATTATTTTAGGCAACCCTTACCTTTAGAAAATCTGAAATTGATTTGAGTTGATCCTTTGTAATATCACGCACCCGTTCCAAAAGCTTTGGATCAATCTGCGCTCTATCAAGAATATGTCCAATTAATTTGAATGCAATCTCTTGTTTCTCGAGGTTCTCCACCAATTCCTCTTCAAAATAAGCAACCCCCCTCCTATCGCTAGCCATGGGCGTGCCCATTCCCGTCCACGCACTGCTATTCCCCCCATTCGTAACTAAAGCCTTCGAATTGGCATCATCTATACCGCCACTAGATGAACTAGAAGCAGCAACATTGCTAACACTAATCGGGGAGCTTTGTGACGAAGAATTAGAACCCATTATACCCTTGGGCGAACTACTACTAGGGAGAGCAAACTCTAAACCATCAAGCAATGAAGAAACCAATTTATTTGCATCCGATGGGATAATAGGTGGAAAACTCTCAGATAAAGCACTCAAAAAGGCTTTAGAAATCCCAACATCACCACACCTATCATTAACAGCAGCAAACACTATGTCTCCCATGAACCTTGCCACATCAGAGTCGAAATCCGGATGCAGTTCAGTTGCTTTACAAACATACCTGAAGAATTCCGCATAAAAAGAAGCAATCGAAGCGTTCCCGAACGATTTTGGCCAAAAAGATTGGTCAAAGGAAGCTGGAACTGCTCGTATGAACTCAAGAACAACCGTTCGAGGACGAGTATCATTGTAATTGCCGCACTTTGAAATGAATCGGGCTGTTACAAGGACTGCATTGAGCTGAGACCGTGAAATTCTCGGAGATCCGGATAGGAGATACTCCGATGGAGGACATCGGTTGCAAATCCAAGCAATTTTGTCGAGGAATTGACTAGGGTTCTGTGCGATCAAATCGCAGAGCTCCGTCAATGCCTCCATTATCAACTAATGATCAAATACTGAAAGAAAAAAAAAAATTGTGAAATCAAAGATTCATAGTGAATTGTAGGGTTTAACTATCAGATCACGAAGCCACGAATTGGGGGAAGATTAATTTGGTTACATAAAATTGAGACCCAAATTCAAGGTTTTTTTTTTATGTAACCTCCCCCTTTGTTCACTGTAAACCCTCGTATCTGTTTGCCTTTTTCCCCCCTTGAAAGCAAAAGGCCACATTTTAACATGATAGATAAATTGATATTTTATTACCCAAGTCCCCGATGGAGCGAAATTAATTTTCCACTTGTCATTTAGTTATATAAAAAATTGTAATTTATATCTATACTATCTATATCTATATCTATACTATATTATAAAAACGATATAAAAAACTCTTAATTACAACATTTTAAGTGTAAGGTACAACTAATTAACGCCAATTACTTAATTTACAATTTCTTAATGCTTTGGTACAACCTTTCCAAGTACAGTATCTCACATAATCATCTATTTGTGAAATGGATACTCATTTATTAATATAAATATTTATTTTTTTGGTGGAAGATTTTATAAAATATATTTTATATTAGCATAATCTATTTTAAATGTAGATTTTACATTTAAATCTATATTAATGAGATGTAATATAAAATCTTTTTTCTTCCGTATTTTTTTATATTACATCTCATAATGATTTTTTCATATTTTATTTTATAAAATCTTTTTCGATATTTTATTTTATAAAATCTTTTTACATAATGAGATGTAATATAAACTCTTTTTTCTTTCGTATTTTTTTTGCTAATATAAAATCTACACGTATTTTTTTTGCTAATATAAAATCTACACGTATTTTTTTTCGGGAATTTAATTAAAATACTCTTTTTTGAAAAATCAGTACCCAAAGTGTCCCAAATCAAATAATTTTTGCCAAAATACCCCCTAGGTCCGCGTTTTTTTGCCGCGTTTTTTGGAAAAACGCGGACTGATACTGTTTGGGTCCGCGTGTGGGTCAAAACGCGGGTTAGGTCCGCGTTTCTACTATTTCACGCGCCTTTCCAATATTTCACGTGCAATTCAATTCATTGAATTGTGATATTTATTAAATATTTACAGTTTATACCCCTATAATTATTTAGTTAGTTTACTTTATACCTTTTACTTTTCTATTATTCATTTTATACTTTTATAATATTAACACACATAATCGTATATTAACTAAAATACGTTAAAAAAATACGTTTTAATTTTAACAAGTTATACCATTATAATCGTCTCTTCGATACCTTCGAAATGAGCCCAATACTTTTCTATTTTTTATTTTACACTTTCATCATATTAACACATATAATCGTATATTAACTAAAATACGTTAAGTAATTTTATGATATATAAAAACGTATTTTTAATATATATATGATATAATAAAACATATAACGTATTATATATCATATATATACTACATATTTTTGGACAAGTTATTCATAATTTATGTTATATTTCTTTCTACCATTTTACTAATAACGATATTTTAGTAATAACGTTATCGTAAAAATAATCGTTATTCTACTAAAAATATCGTTATTCTACCATTTTAGTAAAAATAACGATATTATACCATTGGACTAAAAATAACGATATTTTAGTAAAAATAACGATATTCTACCATTTTACTAATAACGATATTTTAGTAAAAATAACGATATTCTACCATTGGACTAAAAATATCGTTATTAGTAAAATGGTAAAAAAAAGAATAACATAAATTATGAATAATTTGTCCAAAAATATGTAGTATATATGATATATAATACGTTTTATTTTTTATGGTAAAAAGAAAAATAGCATATGCATACGTTTCATACGTTTTATGTAGTACATATGATATATAATTAAATAATTAAATCCAAAAATATTCAATATTGGGCTCATTTCGAAGGTTTCGAAGAGACGATTATAATGGTGTAACTTGTTAAAATTAAAACGTATTTTAGTTGATATACGATTTTATGTGTTAATATAATGAAAATGAAAAATAGAAAAGTAAAAGGTATAAAGTAACTAACTAAATAATTATAGGGGTATAAAATGTAAATATATATTAAATACCCACAATTCAAGATATGTCCGCGTATGTCCGCGTTTAAATCTCCATGTCCGCGTTCAACAGTGGAAACGCGGACCTGACCCGCGTTTTGACTCACACGCGGACCCAAACAGTACCAGTCCGCGTTTTTTGAAAAAACGCGGCCAAAAACGCGGACCTAGGGGGTATTTTGGCAAAAATTACAAGATTTGGGGCACTTTGGGTACTGATTTTTCAAAAAAGGGTATTTTAATTAAATTACCTTTTTTCACGAGCAGTAAAAGAAAAAAAAACAAGAAAGTTGATATGAATTAAAAATAAAAAATAACGAGATACACTAATAAATTATCGTATTCTTTAAAATAAAAATATTCCGCAATACTTTCCAAATTAACCAAGTGTAAATAAAATAAAATATAAACAATGTAGATATAAAAATATTCTTCCATATTTTTAATATATTTACATTTAAATGTAAAATCGAAAATGAAAATAAAAGATTTTAAAATATTCTCTACACTCACTATAAATATATATAGCTTCTCTATGTATCATCCGAGTACAAGAAGAACACGAACGGTCGGGTGTCAATGGCGTAACCTGCAACTGAACAAAAGATATTCCACTACATTTTTGTTTCTTTGAAAAACTACTTTTTTATATTTTATTTTATTTACTGAGGATTTGTTTATATTTTTCAAAACCCACAGTCAAATTTTTCGAAGTAGGGGAATAAGATATATATACATATCTTTATTTTTATCAAAGGAGTGTAGCTCAAGTGGCAAAGGCTTGGGGCAAGTGGATGGTATCCATTGGTCTCAAGTTCGAACCATGGGAGAGACACTTTGGCGACCATACTTTGGTCTTGGGCCTTCGGGCCTTGGGTCGGGGCCAGCTATAGCTTGCGTGCTCAAAGAGCCCAGTGCGCTGGTCGGGTCGACGGGGATTAGTCGGGTTGCCCTTGGATGCTCCGGATACCTTGGGAACGTGTAGTATGCGTGTGTACTAACTACTGACCCCTCTGTCGTTCAAAAAAAATATATCTTTATTTTTATCGATTAATACTATGAGGTCTTGAAGTCAATAGTCAGATAAATATGTTGTGAGGCATGTCGTTTGAGTTTTAAATAATATAATACAAAACTATTACCAATATTATTGCACAAACTCATAACAACAAACGATTAAGAATATATGCAAGTTAACCACTTATGAAAATACATTCGTTTTTCACATTGTATTTCATTAACTGTTAACAGATAAATTATGTTTCATTTTAACTCGGTTCAATATTCCAACAAAAAATTTACCCTCCCGTGCAATGCACGGGCCCAACACTAGTATTATTAAAAAAAATACATAAAAACTCTTAATTATAACATTTTAAGCACAAAATACAACTAATTAAAGTCAATTACTTAATTTACAATTTCATAATGCCTTGGTACAACTTATCCAAGCACAGTATCTCACATCATCATCTATTTATGGAATAGATACTCATTTATTAATATAAATATTTGCTTTTTATATTTTAAAATCATTCACTATAAATAAAAGATTTTAAAATATATTTATATTCTAAAATATTCTCAATATATTTAAAATATTCTCTACACCTATAAATTTTAAAATGTATTCTCTATATATTTAGAATGTAGAGAATGTATTCTCTACACGTATATTCTCAATATTTACTACAAATATTCTCTAAGATATGTATTCTCTAAAATATGTATATATATTCTCTAAAATATTTTTAAAATTCTAAAATCATTCACTACAAATCCTCAATAAATAAAAGATTTTAAAATATTATCTACATTCACTATAAATATGTATAACTTCTCTATGTATCATCCAAGTACAAGAAGAAAACGAACGGTCGGGTGTCAATGGCGGAATCTGCAACTGAACAAAAACAAAAGGTATTCCACTATATTTTTGTTTCTTTGAAAAACTACTTTTTTATATTTTATTTTATTTACTGATGATTTGTTTATATTTTTCAAAACTCACAATCATATTTTTCGAAGTAGGGGAATAAGATATATATACATATCTTTATTTTTATCGACTAATACTATGAGGTCTTGAAGTCAATAGTCAGATAAATTTTCAAGTGGTTCTGAGTGAATTTGAACTATACCAGTTGAGTTGTCGGTTACAAAAGATACAAATCATTTATTTTCTTTGTCATATTTGATGTGGGTTGAATGTTGTTAATTAATCTACAGATTTATACGTTCAAAATGATTGTCAAGTGTTGTCGAGGAGGTTTCAGAAAAATTGCAAAACCTGTAAAAACGTATGTTCATAAGGAGAAGAAACAAAAGTCACGTTGCAAGTGGGGAAAAGAAAAGAAATGTGACACGAAAGCTTTTATGACGCATAAAGATGAAGCTCATGTGAAGACTGAAGTTGATAAAATAATTTGTAGAGATATATTATGTACGACTCATTATCAAAGGCCAATCATCTTGCCATCATCGTCAACCAATAATCTACCGCTACCACCATTGTTTCCACAACAACCTGATATGCAATTTTATCACCATCAAAGGTCGATGATGTATATCCTCCACCACCTGCACCATCATTGTGGTATGGTAATTACCATGGGATGTCGTCACGATATGGTTACTGAGTTTGAAGATGATTAATTGAATGAAGTAAAATTCGTGATATTACAATGTAAAGTGATTAATTGAAGATTTTAACAAAATAGTTAATTATTTAAAAATTCATTTTTTAGTTTATATTGTATGTTATATATTTTTATTTTCGTCGTTTTATTCCTAATCAATTTTATTTTTATTGCACCAGCATTATAAATTAAATATCTTGTTGTCTTTGTTAAATTATTGAAATATTTTCAAGAAAAGTTTTTATAATATATATTAACTTGTAAAGTACCAACAAAGTCGTTGAAAAGTTTATTTAGTTGTTAACTTTAAAGGATCAGATCATATAGGATAGGTAGAATAAAACTCATCTCTCAAATTATTACGTTTCATTTATATTCACCAATCATATAAATACATATTATTGAATTGAGAATATGAACTTAAATAAAATAAAATAAAAAATATATAAAATCTGACGTGTATTAATTTCATTGATGGAATTCTAGGACATGAGATTTTTATCCGGATAAGTCGGTTTGATTGTTTGAACATCCACAATTACTGAGAAATAATAGAGAAAATGGATATTTTAGGTATGGTTTTTTTACTCCAACGGATTCTACAAAACCTTTCTCTAAAATAAAGAAAGTAGGAGAAAAAGCAAAAAAATAAAAATTTGAAAGAACTCCCCAAAAATAATTACAATAAGAAAACAATATTATTTAATATATATTTTTATAAATAGGAAACTTTGAAATTAAATTTGTTGAGAGAAATAATATTTTATAAGATAGAATAAAAATTTTTAATAATATAATTAATCTGGAGTATACTTTTTTTTTTTAAGATTTAGTGTTGGCATTTATTGAAAAAAAAAAGGAAAGTAGAAATTTTGTTTTTGTCATCATATTATGTTAGATGGATGGACTTATTTTTAAACATGGTTTGTTTTAGAGTAAAACAAAATAATCAAATTTATAATTTATAACTGTTGATAATATTTTACAAAAATACTTTTAGTTGCATTATGATTTTTTTAACGACACTTATAAAAATGTAGAAGCGAAAAATCAATATATATATATTAAAAGAGAAACCAAGAAAAATGATTTGACATCATGAGGTTTGAGTATTCCTCAAATCTTGAAATGTGGTTGAGTTTCATCATCCCGTATTGGTGGGAAGATGAAAGTTTTGAAGTACGAATAGATTATAAGAAAGGAGTAATGGATGCTTTTGTATCACCTCACGTGGTTGGCTAAATCTAGCCTACCCTATTTTTGTATCATTCCACATTGTTGAGAAGATGCATTTTTTGAAGTTTGCAGTGAGTATATAAGAAATGAGGGGTAAGTGTTTTTGTGTCACTAATGTGGGTGACTCGGTTTAGCCTACCTTGTTTTAACAAAAAAATTATATATATCAAATAATTAAAAAATCAATACCAATCAATCAATCTACACTATATTATAAAACACGGATAAAAAACTCTTAAATACAAATTATTAGGCATAAGGTACCATCATTTTATGTAATATTTTAAAATCTCTTAATTTACAAGTATCAAAACATAAGATACTATTACTACTGCAGACTTCTAACACCCACCAATTTGATACGTGCAAAGTCTTCCTTTTATGCTGACATTTAGGGATGGCAAAAATAACCGAAACCGATGGTGAAAACCGAAAACCAAAATTTCCGGGCCGGGTTCGGGGACTTCTTATCGGGGACGGGGCGGGGATCGGGGATATATTCGGGGATTATATCGGGGACGGGGACGGTGATCACCGGCCCGGCCCGATATGTGTGTATATATAAATATTAATGTATTTATATATATATAGGGTCAGGTTCATTTGTTAACCACATTTTTTGTGTTAACTTTATGAACCATTATAAGCCCTTGATCATAGAAATCAATGGTTGAGATTGAATATCTTTTAAAAGTCTTAATAAATGTACAATTAATGAAAAATTAGGAGTGAACTATAGTGATAAGGGTATTTTGGGAAAAAAATAAATAAATGAAACATTATGTCTTTATTCTCTCTTAATTAATGTTCCTTTCAAAATAATCGTAACCCCCGGTTCATTAGTATTCATGAATTTGCATGTATTTGAACATTATTTTTCCAAAATAATCGTAACCACCGGTTCATGCATGTTCATATGAAGAAATATGAACATTATTACTTTTAAATATCATATTCATATGAAGAAATATGAACATTATTACTTTTAAATATCATATTCATATGAAGAAATATGAACATGAATGAACCACCACCTTACTATTCATGTGACTCGTTAACAAGTTTTTGTTCATATGCCCAATGGTGAAGTAATGAACAAACATGAACATTATTTCTTTTAAAAGTTGAAAATTTGACAAAAACACGGTGCTTTATGATTTTATATTCACATAGTTTCGTCTGAGTGGTTTAAAGGGCCAATCATACTTGGATTTGCAGAAATCATCATCTTTAATCGGTGGACAAAAGATTTGAATTGAAACAACTAGCTACTAGACTTCATGTGATGTTCATACGATTTTAGCAATTGATTATATAAAATATTTTGAAATCAAAGAATTAGCAAGGATTGGATCACGTTGTTGGATGACTTTGATAATATTCATATGATTTCAAAATTATGTTGAAAATGGAAAAAAATTATGAAATTGTAACCTCCGCTATAATTATGGATGATTTATTTGTGTAACCCCCACGAAGATAAATGAAATATTAATTAATTACTAAATGACGTTTCTACCCTTTTACATTAAATAAATAAACAAATTAAACAACAAAAAATCTTGCATTTCTATTGGTTGAGCAAAGTTCATAAAGTTAACAAGAATTGTGTGGTTAACAAATGATCCTTGCTCTCTCTCTCTCTCTCTCTCTCTCTCTCTCTCTCTCTATATATATATATATATATATATATATATATATATAATATCATTAAAAGAAAATTACCAACATTATATTAAAATTTAAAATATTTTAATCCATTTTATCTCAACTCCCCAAACAAACCTCCCGAAAAAGTTTATTTTATTTGTTTAATCGTGAAACTGTAATGTTAGTTGGATGATATATGAAATTTATTTACTTTTATATCGTAATTTAAGACATTTTTGAGGCATTTAGACTTATGTTCATAAAAATTGTAATTTATTTTTAGTTGTGACAATTAACATTTTGTAAAAAAAAAATCCGGGCCGGTTTCGGGTTCGGGTATAACAAACGGGGAAACCCAATGGGGAAATACGATTTTTAACCTTAACGGGTTCCCCAACGGGGATCGGGGACACCGCGGGGACCCAATCGGGATCCCCGATAAGATCCCCGACGGTGATCGGGGTGGTTTCGGGGACGGTTTTGGTTATCGGTTTCGGGGACGAGGATACCAATAACCGGCCCGAACCCGGCTCGTTACCATTCCTACAGTGACATTTCCATGTATCACTATTAATTAATATATTATATTACTATAAATTTGTTTTAATTATATTATTAAATATGTAATTGGTTATTTTTTTTAGATGTCATTAAAATATATAAGATAATCATTGAATTCTAACAAAATACTTATTTTTTTATATAAAAAACAGTATATTATTAAGCCTAAATTAAACAATTTTATAAAAAAAAAAACATTATCACTTTCTCAAAACCATCCAAAATCGTACCGTAAATCGACAAAAAAACAAAAAAAAAATCTATACTATATTATAAAGCACGAATAAAAAACTTTTAAATACAAATTATTAGGCATAAGGTACCATCATTTTATGCAATATTTTAAAAATATCTTAATTTACAAGTATCAAAACATGAGATACTATTACTACTGCAGACTTCTAACACCCACCAAGTACCAAGTACCAACGTAAGCATTCGTAATCCCTGTCACATTGTTCCCATTTTGATTTCTCAGATTCTCGATGGTTTCAGCCGCTTGTCGAGCTTGAGTTGTTAAAGCATCAATACGAGCACGAGCAGCTGTTAGCTCCATGTTCATTTGAGTTACGACATGATCTTGAGTTCCTTGGAATGCCATTATCCTGGACAATTGGACAAGAAAACACTAAGAGAAAACGTTAGTCTGTCGTGAGATTATTGAAGATTTCCTTTGGATGGGCCCCACGGTGGGCGCCAAACTGTTTATGCCAAAAATCTCACAAGGAAAATTTAAGGTAAATGTGGAGCTTAATCCAACCAAAGAAAGTAACAACAATAATCGGACGACTATAATAAAAATAAAGTAAATAAGACGAGAGAATTGGTGACGCGGAAAACCCCTAAAATGGGTAAAAACCGCGGACGAGTGTGAGTCGTCGTGCACTATGGACGTCAATCAGGGACGTCGTCCTTTAAAACAATTGTTACAAGTGTAATACAGTGTAAAACAATACGATAAAGTAAAGTCGATCGTGCGTCGGATGTATTCAGACTTCAGTCGTGCGTTGTACGACAAATAGCGGAAGACTATGAACTTCAAGAGAGATTTAGCAAGCTTGAGAGTATAATTTGTGAGCTTCTAAGGTATGAGAATCAGGTGTCCGAATATGAAGTTCAATCTTCATATTTATACTCTATTTGTCCGTTAGCAAGTCTTGAATGCATATCTTTAATAGAGTAATCCGTTTGATATTGATGATAATATCCGTTATATCCGTTGTTGTTGGTAACGTCTTCCGTTACGATCTCTCATCATAAACATCCTTGAAATCCTGCATTAAATATAATATAAAGTATGTTGCAAATTAGTAACTGAAATCATGTCGTACGATGATATTCGATGGACGGATATTTAACCACTTTAGTCGAGGTCGCCTGAAGAAAGATTGTCTGTTACCTTATGTCGTACGACCATAATCTATTGGACTTTTTACCCAAACAAATATCATGAATATCTACGAATTAATTTGTTTTCCATCCATACGTTTTATTTTTTTCACAGTTAGCACATTAAAAATATATAATCGTAAAATACCTTTCATTCTTATTATAAATTATATCATTATAATTTTTTTCGTCAATAATTGTAATATAAACTAATTATTGAATATCTTTATGGGTTTAGGGTTTAGTGTTTCATAAATTGTGATTCTTAGGTCATGGTTGATTGTTGATGACATGTCTATAAGGAAGTAGCATTAATTGCTCGTTATTTACTCACATTCCGCTGCATCGTGCGAGTATATGCCTAGTATATTAACAAAAGCATTTTAATGGCCCCTCTCATTAGCCACCTGCGACTCGTCCATGACCCTTCCCCCATTATTCAATCCATACATTCAAGCCATATGTGTATATGCAGTCTGCAGACATATTTCAAACCCAAAATCAAAATGAAAACCCCATCAAAATTCAAATCTATACTTTCTATTATTCTATACATATGGAATAACATGGGAGATTACAAAGAAATTTGTAAATTACTCAAATGGCCAGATTCATGGACAAAATGAAAAGATGAAATCCAAGTACATATTGATGAGCAACAAAACCAAAGGATGAAGTTCAAATAAACGAATCGAGGCTTCACATCCAAATAGACATAGCGTATATTGAAAAAACCAGATGATACCCACTAACGATTAATAGTGCAAGTGGCTTTGCCGATTAAACATACGCCGGTAGTGTTATCGATTAACAGTGCAAGTGGCTTTGGAGTGAGGGAGACCTTTTCAGAAGCTTCCCCGGTAACGACGATGTCATGGCAGTTAATTCGTCAACTCACTTATAATCAACATCTAATTTTCTTCGTTGTCTTTGATCTCCGCAATCTAAAATGTCAAACAAAAACGGACGGGTAAGTAGCAGGCAAGGAACATAAGGTACCCGTAGGTGGGGGTGAAGAAGAGATTTCCAAGTACAATGGTGGTCAGGTGGTGCAAGGCATGAATCAATAGGTCTGCACCGTCTGCTCATAGAATCTTGATTCCTTCGTCGATTATGACAACGAGAGGACTGGACTAAGACGAAGCATACCTCCATAACCGTCGTGAACACCGTCATACATGAGATTGGTGGGTGAATTAGTGGTGTTGATGAGACGGCTGACGGCAACGACGGTGGTAGAAGTGAAGACAGTGATTATGATAAGAAGACTGAGTCATATCGTCGGTGAGGTTTAGTGTGTATTTTCGTGCTTAATACTGAACTTGATTCATGGTGTTGAGAACATATGGAAAGATGGAACTTGATTTGGGGAAAATGATTGAACAATCCTTTTTTTTTAAGTAAATATAAGGCCCACCAACTTGCACTTTATTTATTATTTAAGTAAATATGACAATATTACCCCTGATTCAATGGAGAAATAGTTAATGGATTTAAATTGAGGGACCAAATCCATAACAAATATAAAACCATGATGACCGTCTATGTAATTATTTTGTTTGAGGGACCTAATCCAAAATTTTCAATAACTACAGGGACGAAATTTGTAATTTACTCTAAAATTAATCATTATTTTTCTCTTAAATGCTAATGAAAACAAGGGACTCCTTCTTAATCAAAACAAGGGACTCCACCAAAGAAAATGAAAAAAAAGAGTAAACTACGATTTTTGTCCCTGTGGTTTATTATTTATAACGATTTTCGTCCTTCATCTTTAAAAACTGCTTTTCCGGTCATCGTGGTTTACAATTTGTTGCTATTTTCGTCCCTCTTACTAACCCCGTTAAATTAATCCATTAAATCAAGGACAATTTGGTCTCTTTACTCTTTTACAGTTTTCATTCTTTCTTATTTAATAATATATATTAAAAATCCCTCCAAGATGGCAAGCACCGCCTCTCCCTTCGGTCCATTCCCCTCTGTCGACAAAGTCGGAAACCATCGGCCACAACAGATTTTCAATTTCCACCATTGTTCTTGTTATCTTGCTTTCTTCATTCAGTTTCACTTGCACAGGTTTGAACCATCTTTACATTTGAGCTCTTAAAGTTTTTGGTTGTTTTTTAATCAATTTAGTTTATGGGTTTTGCTTAATATAAAGATGTGACCTTTGTCGATCAAGATTTGTGCTTCAGTTTGCTCAGTCGGATGGTGGGTGTGGGAGGTTTTTTGAGAGGTTTATATTGGTTTTCTTATTAATTTGCAGAAGCCTATGATGCACTTGACCCAAATGGAAACATCACAATCAAGTGGGATATTATTAGTTGGACCCCTGATGGCTATGTTGTAAGTTCATAATCACCAATAAAACTGTCGCCCGCAACAGTAGCTTAAAATAAATCGTCGGCCACAACAGTTTATCCCCAAAAAAAACGTGGTTGCTAATAAGACGAAGGCGGCCACAACAGCGATTGTCGTCAACGATAATAGCTAATAAACCTCCACCTCAACCCCCACCCCCTTTTTTGTAGTTGTACCTCAACCCCACCACCACCACCATTTCTCCGCCATTAAAACCACCTTCCACCTCTGCAACTCATCTCTCAACCAATCACCCAAATGGAACCCTTTTCTTCCATTTTCCTATCCCTAACTCCATACATTCTTTCCATCGCCGCATTTCTCATCTTTCTCGAACAAATCTCTTACTTAAAAAAGAAAAAATCCATCCTTGATCTCACCATCATCTCCCCCTTCGTCGGAAATGTCGTTTCCCTTGTTCATAATCCAACTCACTTCTGGGACCTTCAGTCAGCCATGGCGAAATCTACCGGAATCAGATTTCCCGTCAACTATATAATCGAAAAATTCATCGTCTTCATCAACTCCTATCCCCATGGTTGTCTGGCATGGGATTTAGAAGTTAGGGTTTAATATTGAGATATATTGTATTTCTTTTTATTATGTTATATTTTAAAATTTTAACTGAAAATACAAATAAGTAAAAAGACAGCAATGTTCTTGACTTAACTATTTTTTTAATGGAGTTAGTCTTAGGGACGAAAAAAAGAAACAAAATAAAAACCATAAGGACTAAAAAAACAATTTTTAATGATCAGAGACGAAAATCATTATAAACAACAAACCACAAGGACGAAAATCGTAGTTTACTCAAGGCAAAAAAAGTCCTTTAGGCATTCATTATTGATTTATTATTTAGCACACTCTTTGTGATGGGTTATAACTATGATTTTTTGTAATTTAATATTTTATTTGTATTAAAACGTGTTTTTTTTTCAGAAAATATTCCTAATTAAAATAAAGTTATAACAATCTATTTTTTGGCGGGTATGGCAGGTAAAAGGTCGAAACTACCCTTTGAGTTCATCACACATTCTTCACACCTCCGCCCATTTATACGCCGTCCTCGTTGCTTCAATTTCTCCATCACCAGATCGAGGAGGGTACGAGTTCACATTTGCAGGTACAACTGAAGAGAACAAGCTTCCGTACGTATTTTTACCTTTTTTCTTCCATAATTCTCATTTTCTTTGACTCATCTGAACAATTAGGGTTTTGTTTTTCACTTTATTTGATGGTATGATATGAATGTGTTGTTGTTTGAAACTAATTACGGTTGTTTAATGTGGAGAAAAGTTTTTTTTAGTCGTTGATTATTCACTCATGAGATTTGGTATTCTGAATGTCGTGTTATGATCGTTGTGATTAATTTGATTATCTACAAACCAATTAGAATTTCATGATTATAAAGTTTTACATGATGTGACATTTTGGATTTGTGAAGTTTGGTCGAAACAAGTAAGAATTAGGTCTTTGTATGTTGTCCTTACAAGTGATGAGACAGGCTGTCGCAATTAATTTGCTTAAGAAGAAAAATAAATTTTTTTTTTGAACCTGTTTTCAACTGGTACGTAATTCATGTTCCTCTTATTTTTTCTTTTTATTATGTACGAAAATTTGAGTGTTCTTCTGTTTCTTACTAACTGGAGAACTATTTTGTAGCTTACTTTTTGATGAATAGATGATCAGGAATTTAGAACTCTTAAAGGTTGTTTTAAGTTAAAACAATTTACTGGTAAATAATGGTGGAATTGCAAAGTTTTCTTTAAATTTTTATTGGTTAGAGCATGCTTATGGGGTTATTGTTGATGCCTTAACCAACTTTCCGGCCGTAGCACTTGGGTACCTTGTGAGTGCTAGGTCAGACCAAAATGTGCAATAAGGGACTTGGACCGAAGAATGAACACAGGAACATTTGTAGGAGAAGGTTATTTGTATTATTTGAGAACTTTCTTGGATTTATTGAAATCTTGACTAACGAGGGAGACTCCACCTATTTAGATGAGTCTCCATCTCCATGGAATATCCTAAAACAAGAGTATTCTAGAACCTAGGAGCCTTTGAGGTTCATTGTAGGAAACATCATACCTTCTACAAGTGTAATGAGTAAGACATGGTTTTTATTTAATACTATAAGATACAAGGAAATGCTTTTAACATTTTGGAAACCTCTGCATGTTCCTAGAGATTTCCACTGTCTTCCTTGGTGGATGATTTGTAGGCTAGTCTAATAGTTGTTATGTGCATCTGTGGGGTATTGATGTGGCTGAACCTCATTAGAAATGTGCCCTAACACGTTAGATGACATATCTTGGAAGAGTGTTGGAAGGGAGTTGATATATTTTCATCTTTATTTATTTGTTTATGTAGACTATGGATATGGCAGAGGATTTCAAAGAGACTTTTGGCAGGACCACCCCGGTAATAACTTTCTCTCCTTTTTGAAATTGGTTTTGTTGGGTATTCTCTATGGAAGCTAATTTTCTTTATTAGGGGTCCATTCCTTTAGCTCCTTTATGAGTTCCAAACTCGTAGTGAGAAGGAAAGGAGATGGACCCGGAAATGCTAGTGTTACAGTTTCACGATACTTGATATAGTTGCTCATGTGAATGTAATAATATGCAGAATGACAGCAGGGTGTTTCTTTTGGTATGGCATGTTGTCCACTTAATTCTTAGAGTCTTATACCTTGCCCGAGATATCCTTTCTACAATTGAAAGCTACCTTATAACAAATGGATTATTGGAAGTATACAAACATCTAAACTTAGACCGGGTCAAATATCTTGGAGTTGTCATAGACAGTGATGAAGCTCGTCAGACTTCAGAAGTTATTGAACTTTTGGAATGGCTTTCAGCCATTGGGATAAAAAAGGTCTGTCTTTATGACAGGGAAGGTAAGGTTGCATTTACAAGATCTTATTATTTGGGAACCTTTTACTTGTATTGTATTGGAGAAAATTGTTTCGGCCTATTGTCAGCACATACCTCGTTGAAGTCAAAATCTACCTCTTTTTGAGCAAAGAAAACGAACTGTGCTCTAGCAACCAGTGTTCAAAAAGGCGCTCCATGGCATGCGCCATGGCGCGATATGGCGCAAGACGCGTCTCCGCCGTTACGAAATGACCCATAACGTTTCTGTAAGACATGACTCATGCTATGGCGCCTTAAGGCGCGCCATGGCGCGCCGCGGCGCGCGTTTTTTCTAAGACGTGATTTTTTTTTCAAAAAAAATATATATTTTTTTAATTTTTGATTTTTTTTATCTTTTGTGTTTTTACATTTTTAACTTTAGATTTAACATTTTTATAGATTTATCTAATCACATCACTCATAGTTTCACGAAGTCATAAACGTTATGGACTCACGATTAAAATGAAGTTGTAAAATTATTTTTCTAAGTTTTATTTTAAATATTCAATCAAAAACTATTTTTATACTAGTAATTTATATGATTTTTCTTCTTCTAATATGAATGTACATTCTTTAATATTATTATTTGATTGAAATAATATATGTAAAACATATACGTATATATAATTTTGAATATGACATACAAATTTGCCGCCTTATGTCACGCCTTGAAAAACGCCGCGCCCTCGCCGTGGCTTGTAAGGCTTAAGGCTTGACCTATCCGCCACACCACGCCTCACGCCATTTTGAACCTTGCTAGCAACCCAATTTTCTTTTGAAGAATTGGATCGAACAAACAAAAATATCAGTGAACTTTGGGAAGGGGTGTATTTTCATCTTGAGTTGAATTTCCGTGTCTTTGTTCATGGTACGTTCTTGGTTCCAAGATGTAAAAGATCCACTTTCAGAATTTCAAATTCAATGGGTTCATTCTTATTTGTTCAATTCAATTGTATAAAGGGGAAATGTGTTTGTAGAGCAAACTTCATTGATTTTCTTGCTCTATTATATGCACAAACTATGTCATATAAGATGGCGAGTTTGTAATGGTGCTATTCTTCTACCCTTTGATTGAATAAAATCACATCTGCAGCACTTACTCGCATGTACGATTTATTGGCTAACAGATTCACCCTTTCAAATGTAGGAGTGCTGAAAAAATCCAAGGAAGTCCTTGTGGAGAGATTTAGTTCAGCAAAACTATCTAATGTATGGCCTATGTGCTCTATGATATCTTCTTGTTATTATGATCGTAGTGTATCACTACTAAGTGTATTTCCTTGCCCATTAATGCAGGATGATTCAAAAACTGATCCCATTCACAGCAAAAAGCAAATGGATTTTGAATTTGTTTCTGTTTCTGATGGAAAAGAAGCAGTTGCAAAAGCAGCAAATGTACTTTTCAAGAAGTATTACTTGGATGGAGATACTGAAAAACCTTTCTTCACTGAGACTTACTTAACCGATGCATTAAAGACCCTTGGTTTGTTTCTTTTTTTGTGCATCCCTTGTTATCCTCAATCTCAAGAAAACGGCAAAGAAAAGCTAGGAGTTTTGCTTTAGCAACTCATTCTCCCTCACCCCCCCCCCCCCCCAAAAAAAAAAAAAAAAAAAAAAACTAACCACCAAAACAAAACAAGAAACACCGATGAACTTTGAAAATGGGTTTATTACCCCCTTGATTTTATTGGTTTTCTGTTGAAGGGCACAATAGACCCTTTTAAAATTTACGGAATCTGCAACAACAAACCGTCAACAGCAGATGCTTGAACATCGGATACTTCAAGGGAAAGGCCTTCCCTTATCACCAGGAAAGAGAAAATGGGCCAAATCGTCTGCTAATGGCTTTTTTTTTGTTCATTTCAATTGTTTAAGTGGTAAAGGAGTTGCTAAAATAAAGTGCAGTGGTTTTCTTTGCTCTTTTCTTCTCTTTCTATCTCCTTGTTAGTTGGAGAATTTCCAGTGTAGGCAGTTTCTGCATACAATATATATACACTGACGTCTTGTGTGTTAATGTGGCATACTATTAGGTGCTGTAGAGCCTGATCCTGATCTTTTATTAATTTATGGGCCAGCAAGATGTCATCTTGGTTTTCCAGCATGGAGAATTCGATATACGGAGATGGTGTAAGCTACTTTTTCCTATTCAATTATGATAAACTTTGTTCTGGTGGTGTATGACTTATTTCAGGATGAGTCATCATAATAACAAACTACTTGTATAGCAAAATGTGACCTTAGTGCCCACTTCTCGGCTTTGAGGGTGCGTTTGGTATGGGGGACAGGTCAGTGTAATAGTTGTTGTTCCATAGTTGGCGCCACATTAGACTGGGACAAGACCTGAGTGGGACAAAGATGCAATTTCTTTCTGTCCTGCCAAAATAGGTGGAACAAAATAGGAAGATAAGACAAAGGTTGGTAAATCATCAAACTACCCATGTCAAATTAAAACCCTGAAACCATCCAAGGTTCTTTCACTCGCCCACCTCAGGCTCGCCCGGTCCCATCCGCATACCAAACGCACCCTGAGAGACTTAGGGTGGGAAATCTTTGTATTGTAGTCTTTTCCTTGCATTTAGCAAAGACAACTACTTATTTCTTGCAGGCATATGGGGCCATTGAAGTATAAGAAGTACGGTTTAATTCTAAAAGCCATTCACAAATTCACGAAGGTGAAACAAAACTATGGTACGTGATTTACATTTTTTAAGGGGTATCGTGAAAGGATCCTATGTTTGCACACAAGTAACAACTCTATTGTGTGTTCAATCTCAAATAGAACCAAAGAGTAGACTTATAACATAGTGTTCTACCGAATAGAAAGACGATAGTCCCTCCTTCCAATGAACATCCCGACAATTTTCATTTTGTGTACTTTTAGGATCGATAATTTTTCAATTCAAAGCTTATAGATTCTTGATGGTATCTGTTACTTTGTCAATATTGAAAGGGTTTTATGGACATTTGACCAATAATCGAACATTTGTACAACCACGTGTTTCCGCCTATTTTGCCATTCTTGAAGGGTTTAATGGACATTTGGCTGGTAGTCAAAAACTTGTTTTCAAACCATGTTCAAGGGTCAATTGTTGCGTTTTCTTGTTTTTGTTCCAAGTAGTTTGTTGGAGTCCCACGTCAACTTAGACTTGAATCCTTTCTTCTCGATATCTGTTGGAACAACCATTTCTTTCTTCAAGGGCTCTTTTGGAGGGTAATCTAACGGGTTTCCACATATTCTCACATGGTATCAGAACCAAGACCTACCCTCTAGACACTCGACACTCTAAACATTATTGGAACAATATGTGCCCGTTTAGCCTCCATTGGAGGGGGCATGTTGGAGTCCCACATCAGCTAGACTTGGATCATTTCTCCTCAATATCTGTTGGAATCCCTTCTATTCTCAAGGGCCTTTTAGAGAGTAATCTATGGGGTTCCACATATTTTCACATAGTTAAAGTTGTTGCACCCTTGGTGACACCGGATCTATATATTCAAGTTCTTGATTTCGAAAATGTCGAATTGTAGCAGCTAATTTTAACTACTTTTCATGTATGGCAGGTTCATAAGGTAAATGGGTGCCATTGTTGCATGACATGGTGAGACATTGAACTCCAAACATCTCAAATAAACTCTTGATATCTTAGAACATTGAGAGATTATTGTTCTGACTATGTATGCCTTTAACTAAACTAAAATAAAGATCCATGTGGTATGCAGTTACTATAGATTGACCATCTTCTTTCTTTCTCTATGCTATAATTAGCAACTTACCATCAACCATTTGAATCATTATCATTGTTCCTAGACCCTAGAAACAGAAGAAACATATTAGCAGAGTCACTCACATGCAAACACTCATGGTATTTCCAATGGGTAACATCAAATCCATAAAATTTTGGTGCAAACAAATAAATCTGCACCGGTGGGTAACACCAAATCCTACACCAAAATCTAATATTCTATTCTTTTTTTTTCTTCCTTTAATCTTTTTCCGTTGATGTAAAATTTGGTATAAATGAATAGTATTATACCAAATTTGGTGTGTCACTATTTATCGTTGAAAAAATAATAAGAAGATTCTAATTAATACAATAACGGTATAAATAAAACAAATATATTTATTAATAAAAGATCAAGACTTTATTATTAAAGATATGAAGTTTAACTATAATAATGTAATATATTAGACGTAAACTAGAACGGGGATGTATACCACATTAATCGATTCTATCCTCCGTGATAGATTCGATATACAGAAAGGGGTAGAAGCAAGGTTCTAAATGGCGTGAGGCGTGGCGTGGCGGCGAGACCAAGCCTCAAGCCTTAGGAGCCATGGTGAAGCCTTGGCGTTTTCAAGGCGTGACTTATGGCGTCAAATTTCTAATTTATATATAATATTATATATAAAAACATATGTTTTGGCATGTTATTCAATGAGTCAATAGTAATAAACAAGTTAAATTAGGTTATATATAGTAAAAACCCGCAAATAAGACATTAAAAAATAAAAAATACCAAATATTGCATTACAAAAACTGCGCATTAGTTCATGGCGTGCCACGAGCTTAACGTGGCGTAAGACACAAGCCTTGGCCATGGCGGCTGTGCGGCGAATTTTTTAGAACAGTGGGTAGACGTAAACTGTTCACAAAGTGAACGAAAATTAATACAGTACTGAATTTTAAAACCAACCTGTAAATTGTAGAGGAATCTGAACCTAATTGACATAATTGGACATGACAGAACTGAACAAAATTGGATATGACAAGAGAGTAGGACTTAGAGATGGCCAAATGGGCCCGACCTTGGAACACAGAGACTGAATCGGGATCGATTTGGGCCCGGCGGTTACGACCCGATTATAGTTTTAGGTGGATTTTGTGACCCGGACCGGAACTTGTTATGGGCCCGTCCTGGTCCGATTTTTCAAAAAACTAGTTGTTTTATGACCGCTTTTTTCATTTCTTACCTTTTTTTTTTGGCCTTTTTGACCCTCCAATCCATACACTATATATAAGTCATGGTGTATGGGTGAAGATACCAACTCATAAACGCAAAAAAAAAACATTCACAATTCTCGTAATTCGTGATTTCGGCTCGTATTCGATTCTTGAAAAAAATGTTCACTCTCCTACTTCTCAATTCTCATCTCTTTCTCTTCCAATATTGCCAGTGAACATGATGTTATCAAACGAAATCGTAGCCAAAGTTCTCACTAAGTACGGATGTAAGTATGAGATTTGGAATTCCTAAACATGGTGATTCTCACAAACGGGAAAAGGAAGGCATAATGCAAAATGTGTCAAGCTTTCCTTATGGCCGAAAGAAATTCAATCTTAAAGCGGCATACCGAAAAAACATGCTCGGGGTTGAGGTCGACGGAAGGCGATTCAAGTCAACCAATACTTGATAATCAAGGTTAAATATGGTCGTTCGAACCCGATTTAAATCTCCAAATGACAACACAATGTATCATTCAAGACGGGTTGCCGTTCGGGCATTTTGACAACCATCACATTACGAACATGATACAAAAAACGCTACAACCACGCTACAAGCCACTAAGTCGTCAAACTCTTAAAACATGATGCAATTAAAATGTGGAAAAAGTGTCAAAATGAAATGCGACAAATGTTTTCTTTTTTGCCTAATTCCATTTCGTTAACTTGTAATATATGGACCGCACCACACGGTTTGCCATTTTCTTATATATGCATAACAACACATTTGATTGAGCCACAATCGTGGCAATTATTCAAACATGTAATAATGTTTGAATCGTTTGATGTGCCACATTCGGGTGATCGTCAATTTTCAATTATATAATCATTAGCATTTCATTTGATAACGCTAGTAATAATAATCGATGTGTGGAGAAATTAAAGTTGGCTTTGATCTCTATTTTAAAAGGTCAATTATTTCATACATGTTGTGCACACTTAATCAGTTTAGCCGTTCAAGACGGTTTAAATTTTTGTAAACTTGTACTAGATAAATTTAGATTTATGCTATGGCGAATTTTCACAAAAGCTAAAAAAATACACGCTTTGTATAGAAAATATTGCGAGCATGTTGGTTCTAGAGGTTTGGGACCGAACTTTGATATTCCCATTTGATGGAATTCGACTTATATTATAACTGTAAATTTGATAAAACAAAAAAGTTATTTGCAAGCATTTTATAATATTCATTACACTCGTAATACTATTGGAAATGTTGATTGAGCCGTGCTTGAGGGATTATACGATATTTTAGGCGATTTTAGAAATTCAAAAACTCTTTTATCCGGTGTTTATAATCTAACAAACCCTTAACTTTTAAATCAATTATTTATTTTGGCAAGTAAGATTTCACAATACGAAGACCATCACGATTGGGGAACGTTGATTGCTTCAATGAAATCAAAACTGTTAAAATATTTTATAGAGATTCCGTTTTCTTTTCTTTGTGCCGCGGCGTTAAACCCGTATTTAAATATTACCGTGTTGAAGATTTAATTGCAAGTATATGTGTGGCTTTTAGTTTAAATACACCTAATTCTTTAATAATGGAACAAAAACGTGTATTTAATCATAAGTTTAGCGAATGTTTTTTGGGGTAGGAAGCCAACAAAAAAGCTCTTCAAGCCGTTTATTTATGGGTTCTAGTTCTAGTTTTTTTTTTCTTAGTTCTAGTTCTAGGTCTAGTGGTCATCGCCAAAGTCGGAGGGAGTTAATAACTAACTTAATTATTGATGTTCAAAATGAAAATAGTAAAAAAAAGTAGACTTGATACTGATTTGGGTGAACTAAATATGTCGCATACCCCGCATCAGATACCGAAGATTTTGAGATTATTGATTTATTAGAATGGTGGAAACAAAAACAACCTCAATTCCCGGTTTTGGCATGCATGACCCATGATATATAAACAATCCAAGCTAGTACCATAACTCCAGAGTCGTCTTTTTCTCTTAAGTGACAGGATCATTTTGGTGCGGCGGACAAGACTAAGCCCGAAGTCCATACAATGTTGCGTATGATCCTGCCACTTAAACATGCAACCCTGAGATTATACCCAGTGGCCACAAAGTTGCGAATGCAGGGAATCGAACCCGGGTTGAGCGCTATGAACTCCCCAGGTGATTAACGCTACACCACAAGCCTTGTGGTTTAAATAATTTAATTTATAAACATCTTTACACAAATTTCATATACATAACTACATACATATATAATAGTTCCAAGTTTGAATGAAAATTGTGATATATTTGATGGTAGTTTGAAAAAAATTGATCCGTACAAAGGATAAATTATGTTTTATTTAGTTTGGAAGATTCTTATCAATTGGGGAAGACATGGCGAAGATTGTTTCAACAACAATGGTTGTGGAGGACGTGAAGATGGTGGATATTGGTGGGGGTGGCGGTCGATAGTGCTGGAGAGGGTAGACGTGGTGGAGGTAGTGGTGGTGGTTATGGTGGAGGTGGAGGTGGTGATGGTTATGAACGAGGTGGTGGTGGTGGCCGATGGTACTAGTGGTGGTAGCAATGGGTGATGGTGGTCGGTGGTTGACGGTGGTTGTAGAGGACATGAAGATGGTGGATAATGGCGGTGGTGGCAGTCACCAGTGGTGGAGAGGGTAGTTGTGGCCGATATGGTGGAGATAGTGGTGGTGGCCAACTGTACTAGTGGAGTTGGCAATCTACAGTGGTGGTCGGTGGCCGATGGTGGTGGTGGCGATGAATGGTGGTGGTTGGTGGTCGACCGTGGTTGTGGAGGTGGTGAAGGAGGTTATTGTGGTAGAGGAGGAGGTGGAGGTGGCCAATGGTGGTGGTGGTGGCCATAGACGTTGGTGGTCAGTGGTTGTGGAGGTGGTGGCTGAGGTTGTTGTGGTGGAGGTGGTGGCTGAGGTTGTTGTGGTAGAGGGGGAGGTGGAGGTGGCCAACGATGGTGGTGGTGGCGGCAATGGACAGTGGTGGTTGGTGGCCTACAATGGTTGTGGAGCGTCGTTAGACGGTGGTGGTCGGTGGTCGATAATGGTTGTAGAAGTGGTGGAGGAAGTTGTTGTAGTGGAAAAGGAGGTAGAGGTGGCCGATGGTGGCTACCATTGCTGGAGGCGGCTGCAACTAGCAGTGGTGACTACTAAAACGAATCTCCTCTATTCTTTTTTCCCTCTCTCTAACATACACGCAATTACGCAAACACAATTAAAATATGCACATAAGGTAAATGCATTATGAACACCTTTTTTAGAATTACTATCATAACTTGTGAACAATTTAAAAAAATACTGTTATAATTAGTAGACACATTTTAGGGGGTGTTTGGGATTGCTTATTTGAAGGGTTTTTTAGCTTATTGCGATTTGGCACCGCAGATAAGCTATTTTGAGTGTTTGGATGGAACAAAAAGAAAACAGCTTATAGCGGTGCCAAACCGCTGAAAAGTCATTTTTGATAAGTCATTTTGTTGTAACTTATGACTTATTTCAAAAGTGCTTATGACTTTTTTTGGTTCTTTTATATGTATAAGCAATCCCAAACACCTTTAAATAACAACTTATTAGCTTATCATGTTTTGGTACCACAATAAGTTAATCCAAACACTTTTTAAAAAACTCCGATTTGGCACCACATAAGCTGATAAGCACTTCTCCAAATAAGCATTTTTCCAAATAAATAAGCAATCCCAAACACCCCCTAAACACACTCTAAATCTACAAAATCTGGAATAATTTGTGAATATCAACTAAAGCAAAGAAAACGAAATCTAAACCCACCACTTACACATTGTGAACAACTAATACGAAATTGTCGATAGAAGAGGGGCAAGTATATCTCATTATCAATCTATGATACTTTTCATATAGACACTAATATTACATATCAAAGAAACCAAGTAGAACAAACTAAACCAAAAACACTCTACACTTTGGTTCTCAAGTTCTGGATCCACATCCACATATATTATAGGTCTTATTGCCGATTTTGCACACGATGCTACTGAATTTGCACGTAAACATACATCTCGTTGACCATTCGTATTTCCTCATTTCTGCTTCGACCACTCTCTTTAGAGATTGACTGATGTCGCCGGCTACCCAGGCTACGGATATATGAGGTCGAGGATCCTGTTACATAACTTTCTTATCAATAAATCAAATGTGAAAAACTATTATGTCACAAAAGGAGCTTACCCCTCTTTTCGCCATAGAAGGGGTACAAATACTAGCATTTATAAACTTATTACACAAAAATTGATGCAAAATTTAGCATTTTTCTGACTCGTTATCTCAATTCCCTCGAAATCTAAGGATATCACTTTTTCAAGTTGCCCCCCCCCCCCCCCCCACACACACACACAAACAGCTGCTGAGTGAGCCAAAGAAATGCTCCCTCACATTGGTGTCCTTGGAAGCAGGTTCCATGCGGGGCCAGTTGGGTTGCCAGAAATCAACTTTTGCCCAAATCACTTTTTCAAGTTGAAAATTAGTTTGTTTTGATGTCGAAATCAAAGTGTACATCTCCTTTTCTATGATGTAGGGAGTAAATAAGAAGATCAAACGGCATTCAGCAAGCATTGAACCATAAAGTCTCCGTAAACACTAACCTTGTAAAATTCAGGAAGATTGTGCAATTTATAAACCTCGTTAACAGATTGAATTTGTCTCGTTACCTGAATACAACAATCCAAATAATCGTCACAAACTTCTTACTACAGTACTTAAGTTTGGAAGCAAAATAATTTTTAGAACATTGAAAAAGAAAAGACGAGACTACCTCAGCTAGGCCTTGTGTTATATTTTCAACCGAAAGAAATGTGCGTGTCCGATCATCGTTCACGAAAACCTCCCACTTGTTAAAATCAATCAAGTAACTGTTTTCAACTTTATCAAAAAAACAAATACTTAAATAAGTCTAATATGGAAGATTAATTAGTAGCAAATAGTTAAAAGTGTAATGTGTTGGGGTATGTTCAAACCGGTGCTGAAGCTGAAGCTTCTGTCGAAGCGTTGTCACGACCGAGTCTATTTGATGAACACGTATAGGAACGGTTCTTCCAAGACTTATGTGAAATTCCCTCCCTAAGGCAGCTTGTACTAATTTCTCCTCATCTTTTAGCAGCATAAGTAACGGAACATCAATATCCACAACATGAAGACCGGGTACAATTGATGACTTTCTTCAAAAACCGAGCCAACTCCATCTTTCTTCCGGACGGTATAAGAGCATCTCCAACAGCTTCTCCAAAATGGAGAAAATAGAGATTTTGGAGTTTTTTTTTGCTCCAACAGCTTCTCCAAATCTTTCTCCAAAATGGAGAAATTAGGAGAGAGAGTATAATTTTCTCCAAATTTGGAGAACTCTCCAAAAATGATTACCATGAGAGAGAAATGGTTTTTTATTGTATCCCACCAATAAGAAATCTTGAAAAGAAATGTGTAGGAGAGAGAAATAATATTTTATTAAATATACATATTGTTTTAATAATATAAGTAATGATTTCATCTCCAAAGTGGAGAATCTGTTGGAGATGAATGCAATTTTTGTTAGGGATTTTGAACTTTGGTTCTCCATTTTAGAGAAATTTTAGGGAAACTGTTGGAGATGCTCTAAAGACTATTGCATACGTGGTATATGTCAGCCAATATCATGAAAAAAAATAACTGATTGCATAATCAGCGAAGGATCGTGTGAGAAGTTGAGGTTAACGTGAGAAGTGGATCTAAACCGTTGATGATCACTTTTAATCAAATGTCCTCCCATGAATTGTGGCTTAGAAGAGAATTGATCCGGTGCATCTCGGTGCATCTTATGCTAATATGCATCCATTGTTGGATGATAACCACTTCTCACGTTAACCTCAACTTCTCACGGAACCCAAACCTTGCATAATAATATAGTTAATGAAGCAGTCAATAATTTTAAGATTACAAATACATGCAAAACAACACCACCACCATAGGAAAATGAGCACAAATAAATGTAAAAATGCGGCAAACTGTGACCCAAAAACAAAGGAAATCAAACCTGGGATGTAAACATGCAAAGCATAATTGCCTTCAATGTGAGGGAAGCTGCGAATTCTACTAGCCGTATTGCGTTGCAAGTAATCAAATGTTCCTGAAAAGAACCAAAACTTATCGTAAAAATCGTACAAAAATAAGTTAAAAAATGCATGAGGTTTTCGTGTGCTTGCGTTTCAGGGTTTATGTACAATAAGTACCAGCATTTGAAGGAAGGACTTACCGAGTGAATTGGGAGGGTTGAGAAGTTCGATAGGAGGTGGAGGAATAGCAGGTAGCGATGGTGATTGATCGTGCTCACGGACGGCAATCGGCAGTTGAGTATCTGTTTCTGAATCAGAAGAAGTGTCTCCATACGATGCAATCAGTGCATCCATTGTCTATCTCGTCGTCGAGTGCAGAGTACGAGCGACTCTGCGTTTGTGAAAACATTATGCACCTTTCTTTTATGCTTGGTAAAATCATGCATTGGAAATGTAAAAAATAGATTTGATATTGATGTGCATGAGAAGAAAATTAGTAGGTAGAGATACATTTAAGGGTTGTTTAGTGGATGCTAAATAATTTGGTGTAAAATGATTAAGTGGCCAAAATGATTAAGATGTTATGTATAACTAAGGGGCTGTTTGGCAGTTGCTGAATGGTATGGTGCAAAATGATTAAGTGGTCAGAATGATTAAGAGGCTCTTATGATATAGTACAAAATGAAATATAGTTGTTTGGTAATTATTCAGAATGAAATTAGGGCACTGAATGGTTAAGGGAGACCCAATATACAAAATCATTCAGAGGATTTTAAAACCATTAAGAGTTTTAGAACCATTAAGAGGCAAACTTTTTTCCCCAAACAAGATTCACCTCTTAACAATTCAAAGGTTGGGTAAACAAACAGCCCCTAAGTGCTAAATGAAAAATGATTGTTTGGAAAACACTGTGAATGAACGGTCTAAATGCATGAAACTAACCACTTTAACCTTCTGTATTATTTAGGTGTTGTTTGTTTTTTAAGAGGTCTAAAGTCTGAAGTCTTATTTTAGTTATGGTTAATAAGAGGTGGTGTGTAAAAAGGTCTGAACGATTCAGACTTAAGAGTCATTAAGAGCTTTTTTTTTTAACAAACAACCCCTTAGTGTTGAATCAAATATAACCGTTTGGTAATTGTTAGGAATTAAACAATTACCCTGCATGTATATAACTTAATGAATAGTAATTACAAAAAAGCATATAAATTACCAAATATCACACTGCAAATGCAAGGTTAAATATGGCAAGTCCTCTAAAAACTGGTTTTAGTGAAAGCAAATCATACTAAACTAGTTGAAGCATGTTATGCTACCTTTTTAATGATTTCTTCCCGAAAGAATTGTATTTTCTTATGACTTCCTTTTTATTTCCAGCTCATGTATGCATTGCATGCATTATTTTGAACATTTAGATCAGGGACGAAGGATTATGTGAGAATAAGAGTTAGGTGAGAAGTGTAAGAAGAGATTTGGACCCTTTGATCACTTTTAATTTCAAAACAACCCATGAATTGCGCTTTAGAAAGCAATAGATTTAGTGCATCTCATTAGTATTGATCTTCAACTAGGATTGATCCAAGAGTGGAGATCCCTACTTACCCTTCTCAACGTAGCTTTTTTTCTCACCGAACTCAAGCCTTAAATCACGTTGCTAGTTTTTCCCATCAATTTCTCAATTTACATCCAACTAAATAGCACCTAATCAACTATACAACTCTTTCTCAAATAACGTCCAACTAATTGACGTCTAATCAATTATACAACTCTCATTAATACACTGCCAAACAAGTTATGATTGTGAAAGTGCTCATCTCAAAGTAAGGAGTCGTCTACCAAATGATCATTAAGAATTAAGTGTCTGAATGATTCTATAGCTCTGATCGGGTCCATCACCAATCCATACCCCGTACATTCAGATCACGTTTTTTCCCACCTTGCCATCGCCTATGTATATTCTCCCATTCGATTCCCTCCTTATCAATTATCTCCTTGTTTATCTTCACACCGCCGATTCAAAAGGTAAAAACCCCTTTCTTGAAAACTCTCTATGTTCAATCTGATGTGGTTGGATTAGGTTCGATGTTCCTCTATGTTTAATGATTTGAGTTGACTGGGTTTGTTGTAGGAGTGCTCATGGGTTGGGTTGATAAGATTGAAGGCATTTGAACAACCCAACCCAATATTTGTGATTTGAAAAATCTCAATCAAACCTAACCCAAACCGTACGGGTTGGTCGGGTTAGTAGGTTTGGTCGGGTTGACACTTTGGTACATCAAAATATTCCCCTAACCTTGAATATGTTGTTTTATCTGCTTATAATTTCTTTTTCGTCATCAATCATTTGGTACAACTTATCCATACTCCTTAAAGCTTAAGTATATTGCATTCAACTATTTTTCTCAATTTGCATATATGTGTTCGCATATATACGAAGACATTATATAGATATGGAGAAGAAATTGAAAATATATGTATATGAGAAGGGTACATGATGGTGTAATTGTCTAATGTACATATTTAATAAGAACTTAACAATCATATTAAATTCAAGAAATAAAAGGATATCAAGTTCATTGGATTGGGTTGGGTTGGGTTGGGTTCAAATGACCGTAACTCAATTCCAACCCAATACATACGGTTTTAAGATTTTACAACTTGATTAAACATCGGATTGCTTCTGGTTGAGTTATTTCGCGTTGGGTTGGGTTGACTAGGTTGGTCCGGTTAGTCTGGTTTTTCAGCACCCCTAGTTTGTTGTTCAGTGACTCGAGTTTGATTGGGTATATTGTTTAATGATTTGGGTTTGATGTTCAATGACTTGGGTTTGATTGATTTGTCATTTAACAACACTTGATATCAGTAACATTATATTCATAGATGTTTTATCAGGTTCTTGTTAAAAGAAGCCTTTGGTTATCTGTTTTTCTTTGGTCTTTTTCTTTTCCATTTGTGTGCTAGTACTTGTTACCAGCATTCTGTTTCAGTTTTTTGTTGATCTACATTGCTTATATTAATGGATCATTTTTATTTCACAATCCTAGAATGGTGTTTGCAACTTACCATTTCCAATCAGTAACATGTTTGCAATATATCCTGGATTTGATTTACATGTTTGACAGAACTAGTGTTCTACAAATAGACATTTCCAAGCCCAACATAGAAATGCACATCTCCAAACCCACACAAAACTAGTGTTTGACAAAACTGGTGTTCTGCTAATTTAGTTTGAGATAAATTTCTTTTGATTTAGGGGCCGTTTACCCAAACACTTACGGAGTAAGCGCTCACCAGTAGGATTCAACAATATCGTTTACCTTACCGAGTAAGATTTTCACTCCACCAAAACGGCATCGTATGCAACAATTTACCCGGTAAGCGTTAACGGGTAAGAGTCATCAGTCTCACTTACCGGATAAGACCTTTGGTCCTTGCCATTGTTGTTACCGGGTAAGATTCTAGGTCTTTCCCATGTTCATCCGGTAAGGTAATGTGACTTGTTAAGCGCTTACCAGATAAGCTTTTGATAAACGGCCTCTTGCTTTGAGATGAGCACTTTTTACAATCATAACTTGTTTAGCAGTGTATTAATGAGAGTTGTATAATTGATGAGACGTCAATTAGTTGGATGTTATTTGAGAAAGAGTTGTATAATTGATTAAATGCTATTTACTTGGATGTAAATTGAGAAATTGATGGAAAAAAAACTAGTTGGATCAATCCTAATTGAAGATCAACACTAATGAGATGCATTAGATCAATTCCTTTCTAAAGCGCAATTCATTGGTTGTTTTAACACTAAAAGTGATCAACAGTCCAAATCTCTTCTTACACTTCTCACCTTAACTCTTATTCTCACACGATCATTCATCCCTGATCTAAATGTTCAAAATAATGCATACATTGCATATATGAGCCGGAAATAAAAAGGAAGCCTCGCCCCAAGCTACGAAGTTAATTAATTTAAGCAGATCAAATTCAATTTAATTAGATAATGAGCAGATAATTAATTTTCAGATAAAGTTTGTTTTTCCAGCCTATTAAAAACGTGGGATATATATGTGCAGTTCAGTTAGAGACTTAGTCTCCAACTCTAACCCCCATCCCAATTCTTGGGGAGGAGTTTAGAGAATATTCCTAGGTTATTCTTCCGTTTTTCAAGTATAAATAGAGGCTATGATTAGAGGTTTTCATACTGAAATTGATATCTGCTCTCTCTTAAAAACGATCTGCTATCTCTCTCTCGATCTTTGTACTCTGTTTTGAACTGTTCATCACAATACAGTTCCGTTTTTCTACTAATCTCCTGTCGAAGCTTTGCACTGATAATCAAACACTATAGCTGTTAGTGTTAGATTAATACTGCATCAAATCCTGGGCTAAGCGATAGTAGACTCACAGCTGTGTTTAGAGTGTCGCCAAAACCTTTAAGGACAGGTTCATACCGTGCAGATTTCTATTTCATCGTCAGAAGAAATCAGGTTGGTGTTTATTTTCTGCACTGTTTTTGTTTTGTCCAGTAGGGTGGACACTCTATCTTCTACTCCTTCTTCTAAATGATCTATCGCAAAGGATAGATTCGGTATTAGGTTCACGTTATAATATTTATAAATCTGTTTTATAAATTGTTGATCTTTATTATAAAGTTTAATACTTTATAAATAAAGATTGAATATTTACCAATAAAGTTGTTGTTTTTATATTCATCTCTTGATAATATTGAATTTTCTAATTACAAAAAAATTCAACAAATAGATCATCGATAACATGCTTAAACCAGCTTAGTATGTTCTTAACTTCTTATCCAATTTTGGTGTACAGTAGCAGTAGCAGTAGCAGATGTAAGGAAAACAGATGCAAAATATTAAAGAAAACAGTAGCAAAAGATTAAAGAAATCGAGAAGCGTGGAAAGCATATGCAAACATGAAATCGAGAATCGTGGAAAGCTGTTTGTAAAGAGTGTTTAAAAGAAGTTATGGTTTTGTAAAGAATGTTTAGTATCAAATTACGTTAGATAAACTGTTTTTTAGGGGGTGTTTGAGATTGCTTATTTAAAACAACTTAATACTTATTTTAAAAGTGTTTATCTGTTGTTGTAGGATAAATATGTCATCGTCTAAAGGATATGACGATAGAGATATAGATAGAGATAGATTAGAACTGAAATATCTCCTAACTATTTACTTGTAACTCATCCCTATTTAAAGGACTTTTGATTAATGAGAATTACAGATTCATTTTCTCCGTATATTGTTGTTCTATTATGTTTTTTCTTTAACACGTTATCAGCACAAACGCTCACATATTATAAACCCTTTTCGAACCCATAGGTTGCTGCTGAAACAACACTGCTACTCCCGATGTAAAATCAAGTAAGCAAATTTATATGATATGCATGTTGATGCTGTGATATAATATGTCAAATTATATCGGCCTACAATAAAACATACAATTTGCATAAAGTATGTAATCTTATATTGTATTTTCCTTTCTATTTTTTTTTATCAATCTCCATTATTAATATACACAATATGTTTATATAAGCACCTTAGTAAATTGTATATCCATTGAATCAAAATATGTTATCTACTTTTATATGAACACTTTATATGTATTTTTTCCGTGTGGTATATCATAATTTATGCTCACTACAGATCGAATCAAGGTCTTAGATCTATTGAATATTTTTCATTCTTCAAATTTATGTTCGAAAAACCGTTCACTTAGTGCAAACCAATATACAACCGGAATAGAATAAAAGATGAGGAGACTATCGGATTAAGGTATGAAAGAGATTAACCAGATGGTTTGACCACTTTTTCTTAGTTGCTTAAGATTGAAGGTGGATAAAAGATGAAAACTTTAAGGGTTTTAAGTGATAATAAGGAACCGTTCTTACTTATGAGGTTAACATTTGTTTTATTATTTTATTTAAATCAACTGTAATACATTTTTTTAATTGCTTTTGTTTATCCATCCATTTATTGAATATATAATTGATATATTAGGTTGTATATTTAATTTAGTTCTAATTTATCGTCATTTAGTTTCAATCATGATAGCATAATTTTATTGTTTTAAACTTATCATTGCCATTTATTTTGACATGATCAATTAATTTATAATAAGATATGTTTAGTTGGATAAGTTAATTATCTTGATGTTATTTACTTATCTGACAATTAAATTTGATTTATATCTTTAAATTAGACTAATTATATTACTGTGAAATATGATAGTTATTTACATAGCTAGTTAATTTATATGATTGACTTTTATTGTCTTATTAACTAATATTTATTATTTATCCATATCTTTTTTAAATGTTTATCTTAATTATAATTTATAATCTATAATAAACTTTTAGAAGTTACACTTCTAACCCCCATAATTTTTATTATTTTGTCAAAGGGTTCAAAAATAGCATGAAAATGTTAAATTCAAACATTTATCTTGATTATGAGTTCCTACTCATAATTTTAAACTATATAATTAATTTTTGGAAGTTACACTTCTAACCCCATATATTTTGATATTTACCAAAATCTCCAAAAATACTATTAAGGTATTAAAATATTAAAATTGGCTTCATGTGCCAAACTCATAATCCTTTTGGCCTCATGTCAAATGCTCTATAATTAATAATGTTATATCTAAATGAAATAAATCACAAGATATCGACTGTGGGCTATTTCCAGATTTGGAGTCGGATTGGAGTTGAGTGATAACAGAATCTATGTTAACCGTTCGCCGGAAAGACGCATTAGTGCGCCTTGAAAGAATATCTTTATTGATAATAGGAATGGATCAGTGAAATCTGAGAGTTTTGGGAAGATTAGCGTCGACCGTTGGCTTTGAGTTCGGAACCGTGCAGTTTGAAAGAAATTGGTAGGTGGAAAGTTGAGGTTGTGAATTTCCTGAAGTAGTAATTGTCACCTAAGGTTGGGAGGCAACCGTAACCTTATGAGTAAAGGTTACTTTAGAGTGTTGAGTGTTCGTTCGGTTAGGAGTGAATTGTGCTCAAGAAGGGTAGCTTATGTGGATGTCAGTATTAGGATCTCGTTAATGATTCTGGCATTTGGGTTGTGACGATCTTCTCTGCGGACAGTGTTCCATTGAGAAGAGTAGATTTCGAGGACGAAATCATTCTAAGGTTGGGAGGATTGTAACACCCCGAATTTCGTTATGTAACCTTGGTATTCTAGTGTTAAGCTTTTGTCGTTAGCACCGCGTTTGTTACCAAGTTTGAGTTTAGCCTTTGGTGGTTTTGGACAAACCACAGTGAACTACGCGAGTTATGCCGCGGGTTGAGGTCGCGGTATAACCCGCGAAACCCACTGGATGGTTTAGGGTTTTTGGACACGGGCGAGTTATGCCGCGAGTGGAAGTCGCGGCATAACCCGCGAGATGGCCTGGCCGACTTATACACTTTTCAGTCTAAATATCTCTCACTTATCTCATTTGAGATTCATTTTCTGAAATCTCAATCTCTCTCTTCTCTCTCTCTAAATATCATTCTCTCTTTTCGCTCTCTCTTTAAGAGTTGGTATTTTATATCAAGTGTTTGATCCGAGGTTCCGGTGTAGAAAGCTTCGTCTTGTCTAAAGGGTCGATATCTGGTTCTTCGGGTTTTTCGTATAAACCTATTGGGTGAGTTCCTACTACCTTTCTAAAACTTTATACATGTCAAAGGGTTACATTTTGAACTCCTATGTATCTCCCTGATTTCAGATTTCAGATTCATACATTTTGGATATAAGTTAACTTTTGGGAGATTTTAGGGTTCCGATCATTTTATGATGGATTCTATAGTATTTGAAGTAAAATGATGTTTTACTTACACATTATGTGGACATGTGAAAGAATGTTTATGGACTCATTTTGATAATTTTCATTCTTACCGGAAGTTGAACTTGAGAAGGCATTTTGTTTATAAAATGTTTTATACCATATGACTACCTATGGTTGTTTACAAAGTTATTGGGATGTCTATTCCCCATCAAAGAAAAGGCATTTTGTTTATAAAATGTTTTATACCATATGACTATCTATGGTTGGTCACATAAATTGTTGTGACAAGTTTGTACCAATTACTAGCGGATCCCTAGGTTTTGAGTCGACTTATATTTCATTATTTGAGATTACCAAGTAATGTAAATATAGAGCTACATGTGCATTAAATTGTGAGGCTCTGGCCGTTAACAAATATAGAGCTACATGTGCATTAAATTGTGAGGCTCTGGCTGTTAACAAATATAGAACTACATGTGCATTAAATTATGAGGTTCTGGCCGTTAATAAATTATGGAACTACATGTGCATTAAATTGTGAGGTTCCATAAGGTAATCAAAACGAAGAACTACATGTGCATTAAATTGTGAGGTTCTGGAAAGAAGGTTTATGACCTTATTTTAATGGATTTTATTCCTAACATCAGTTAACTTGGAAATGCTTGTTTGAAAGGTTTCCTTTTTGGATGTAAATGTTATATCCCCTGAAATTTATAAACTGTATGTTCTCACTAGGCTTTTAAGCCTAACACTTTTTCTCAAATGATATGTATATCAGGTTCTCGTTAGCGGCGGGTTGCTAAGGGCTTGAGTGCCGGGATTGATCTCGAGGGTTTTTTGAGATTGTGTAGTATTGGATTGTTGGGCGTTGTTAAGTCCCACATTTTTAGATAATTCTGGATCAACAACTTATGTAATCTAGATAGTATATGTTTAGATTAGTTGGTTGATGAATTCTATATCCGTTCAGATTTTGTATAGTCTTAAGGACTGATCCCCTTTATGGGAAGTTTATATCAATACGGATGTCTTGTTGTCATATTTCCAGGTTTTAATTTACTCTGAATTTTAGAGTGTTACAAGTTGGTATCAGAGCTCTAGTTTAAGCGAACTAGGCATGAATGTAAGATGTCTAGACTTAGACTGAGTTTGATAGGCATTGATTGTGAGAATTGGGTAGAACTTCTAAGATGGGTTAGTCTTAGAATCGACGGAGGTTATGTTAATCAAACGTTGTGATGATGGTAACAAGAACCCTTATGTGTTATATGTTCATAATCTCACTTAGCTAATGTGATTATGAAGATATTTTACGTGAGTGTAATTGGTTTGCTAATGTTATGACAATTGGTAGACGTAGCGGTACGTTTCTTTCGTGCGTGTTTCAGTTAAACTCTTCCTTACCCTTTCTCGTGCTTGTGTTTGTCTGCTCTACCTTAGTATGTTGACCGTTAGAGTAGTGCGAAGGTTTATAAGCGAGTAAGCTAAGGAATGATTGTTGTTTGTAAGCAACGTCTCTTTGGAATTATAGTAAGTGCGTGGGACGCATTAAGTTAATCATCCTAATTCAGATTCGTTGGTGGAATTAGGATTATATTTTGCTAGATCGATTCTATTTCGAGGAGATTTGTAAGTTAATTTAATAGGATGGTTGCCCTTTGATGCCCGAGGCATCCGGTAGATTATAGAACGTTGGGATATTGTGAAACATAGTATTAAGATGTGAGTGTCGACCGAATTTATGCATTTAATTTATTTCTAAAATAAGGTTGCTTAAATTGCTTTTCATGAGCGCCAACCATGAAGTAAATTACATTATAACGTTCTGACAAGACATTTAGCACTCATCATAATTTAAACTATGTGCATATGCATCATTGTGTGCGTTAATTTTGGGGTTTTGGTTAACAAATATCAACCGTCGTGTACTATGTGCATTGGATTTAAATATAACGTTAATGTAAACGATTTCATAAAACGATTTATGTTATTTTAAAACAGGAATTTCGTTCTGATCATATTTCAATCATTAACAGTTTTTCCCGCGAAAGTATTTAGCGGGTTAGCGGTATTTTGTCGTCGTAAATTTCTATTTTGGTTCTATTGTGTTTAACTTTACAACGTGAAGCTTCAAACTCGATTTAAAATTTTATTTGCATCCCCGTTATTCTACCGCCCTTTGGGGAATAAATTGTTGCATATGGGGTGAGTTGAAAATCCTTTTGCTGCAACGCCTCTTGGTTATAGAGGAGAAATTTTAAAGATAAAACTGTGATTTTTTTCCCTTTAGAGTTGTACAAACCATTGTTGCACACGTTAAAATGCAAGAATCTATTTTCACGTTTATAGCGTAAATTATTGCGTATGTTTTACTCGGTATTTCTAAAGGTGAAAGTATTTTGATAAGTTTCGTATTCGGTAATTTGGATTGTTTTAACAACATAAATTGCTCATGTCGAGCTTGAATATTTCAACAAGTAAATAGCGTGGTTTACATGTTCTGGGTGATTTTGTACACGTAAAATCTACATTATGATTTATGCATCTTTGATGATTTTGTGCATCTTAGTATAATTGCATTCATAAACTTTTGGAAAATCTTTTGTCTCAATACGTGTTGAGTTTTGAGAAATCATGTCCTAGTGGTGTGTGTCTTCATAAGCATTGTTTAAAGACATTGCATTATTTGGGAAAAACCGTTAAATGTCGGTTAAAATGTGTTTTAAGGTATACGAGACTTTCATTAGAAATTTTCGTGAAGTATCGGGCCTTTGGCTCGGGTTTTGACTGAATGAGTCGTGTGGACATTTGTCCGGATTTATAACCGCAATGAAAGTTTTTCGTAAGATGGAGTTTATTCGTGTTTTGGTAAGTCAAAGCTGATTTGTGAAAACAGTGTACAAGCCAAAATGTTTAATTTTATGAGCATGCGAGACACCCATTTTGGGATCTTTGATTATTTTAGTAAATAAATCATGTTGAAGTGTTTCTTTGATGATTTTACATATATAATTGGAATTCAATTGACGTAAGTGTCATTTGGTGTGTTTGATCTTATAAACCTTTTTCAGAAAATGCATATTATTGTGTTATGAGGCCTTTTGAAAACATAAGGATGTGAGTTTAATTAGAAAACGGTTTGTTTCAATCAACGACGAGAATTGAGTTAATCATACTTTTGGTCGTGTTTGCATAATAGTTGGTTAAACGTGTTTCAATATTTATTTCGGCTTTCATTTGGGTATTTACGTAAACCGTTGGGTCGTTGACTCAATTTTGACTAAATGGAGTCTTGAGGGCATTTGTACGGTTTCAAAACAATTGTGGAATTTTGGTGTATGATGGCGATTATTCTATGCCATTAGGAGTCACATGTTTTGGGAGCTTTGGTTTTTCAGTTGGAGTCATGTAATGTTAGACCGTCTGTCTATTTTGTAAAGCCTGAGGTTTTGGGTTGCACTTAGTGACCGCTCGGGTTGGCTAGCGAGTAGACAATAGGTAGCACGAGCCGCTGAGTTGAAACTCGTTTAGATTGGATAGACACCCATGTTCGTAAGACCCTGGAGTGGAACTCGACGGAGTATGGCAAGGGGCAATAATAGGTCTGAGGATTGTGATGTCTTGTATGGCATGGGAACTAGGACCGGTATGTGTGGTGAAATCCAATAACATCACGGGTGGCTCCATTCACGTGTTCTCGCCACCCAAGATGGAAACGTTTAGAGGTCATGCGAGAAGGCTGTGTGGGCGGCCTACTTACGTGTTCTTCTATTCTCTTTATGTACGGGTCTCTCCGTCGTAGACCCGGGGTATTTTAAACACTAAATGTTATATTTTTACCGGCTTTGGTTATGTAGAGTCGACGGTAAATGATGACTTTAATATTGGGTTTTCCCCCACGTATATTAAGGCTTGAATGAAATGTGTTATTCGTGCAGGTTGATATTTAGTTTTCTTTTGTTTTTGGTCATGTGAGTATTGGGCCTAGTGTCCATGTTTTCGGACGTACGATGTGGATAGTGTTACTAATATTTCATACTTCGAGTTATACAAATTGTGTCAATTTATAAAACGTAATTGCAATGAAATATCCGTCTTTGAAAGTGCATGACTTTGAAAAGGAGTTGTTTTTATGTTTTAAGGTTCATTATTTTGAAAAGTTCTGATTGAAAGAGAAGTTCATCAATTTAAATGCTTTTATTTATGTAAAACTCTTGAGCTATCTAGGAGTTAAGCTTAAACTTTTAATTATTTATTTACATGTGCATCATTTCCTATCGGGGGTTCGGTTCTAGCAGTGCTTTAAGGAGTTGGGCCTTAGCCTTGAGCTAGAGTAAGTTGTTGGTAAAGTCTTCCACAGGTTGGAGTTAGTCTACACATGGGTTTCTGTAGCGCCCGTCCTTTATAAGTCCGAATGTGTAGATTGGTGGTATGTTTAGAGGTAAATCTTTATAAAGTAGTTGTAGACGAAGTATTTAGGGATGTATTAAGAAATTCTAATAAGGGCTATTTCCAGATTTGGAGTCGGATTGGAGTTGAGTGATAACAGAATCTATGTTAACCGTTCGCCGGAAAGACGCATTAGTGCGCCTTGAAAGAATATCTTTATTGATAATAGGAATGGATCAGTGAAATCTGAGAGTTTTGGGAAGATTAGCGTCGACCGTTGGCTTTGAGTTCGGAACCGTGCAGTTTGAAAGAAATTGGTAGGTGGAAAGTTGAGGTTGTGAATTTCCTGAAGTAGTAATTGTCACCTAAGGTTGGGAGGCAACCGTAACCTTATGAGTAAAGGTTACTTTAGAGTGTTGAGTGTTCGTTCGGTTAGGAGTGAATTGTGCTCAAGAAGGGTAGCTTATGTGGATGTCAGTATTAGGATCTCGTTAATGATTCTGGCATTTGGGTTGTGACGATCTTCTCTGCGGACAGTGTTCCATTGAGAAGAGTAGATTTCGAGGACGAAATCATTCTAAGGTTGGGAGGATTGTAACACCCCGAATTTCGTTATGTAACCTTGGTATTCTAGTGTTAAGCTTTTGTCGTTAGCACCAAGTTTGTTACCAAGTTTGAGTTTGGCCTTTGGTGGTTTTGGACAAACCACAGTGAACTACGCGAGTTATGCCGCGGGTTGAGGTCGCGGTATAACCCGCGAAACCCACTGGATGGTTTAGGGGTTTTGGACACGGGCGAGTTATGCCGCGAGTGGAAGTCGCGGCATAACCCGCGAGATGGCCTGGCCGACTTATACACTTTTCAGTCTAAATATCTCTCACTTATCTCATTTGAGATTCATTTTCTGAAATCTCAATCTCTCTCTTCTCTCTCTCTAAATATCATTCTCTCTTTTCGCTCTCTCTTTAAGAGTTGGTATTTTATATCAAGTGTTTGATCCGAGGTTCCGGTGTAGAAAGCTTCGTCTTGTCTAAAGGGTCGATATCTGGTTCTTCGGGTTTTTCGTATAAACCTATTGGGTGAGTTCCTACTACCTTTCTAAAACTTTATACATGTCAAAGGGTTACATTTTGAACTCCTATGTATCTCCCTGATTTCAGATTTCAGATTCATACATTTTGGATATAAGTTAACTTTTGGGAGATTTTAGGGTTCCGATCATTTTATGATGGATTCTATAGTATTTGAAGTAAAATGATGTTTTACTTACACATTATGTGGACATGTGAAAGAATGTTTATGGACTCATTTTGATAATTTTCATTCTTACCGGAAGTTGAACTTGAGAAGGCATTTTGTTTATAAAATGTTTTATACCATATGACTACCTATGGTTGTTTACAAAGTTATTGGGATGTCTATTCCCCATCAAAGAAAAGGCATTTTGTTTATAAAATGTTTTATACCATATGACTATCTATGGTTGGTCACATAAATTGTTGTGACAAGTTTGTACCAATTACTAGCGGATCCCTAGGTTTTGAGTCGACTTATATTTCATTATTTGAGATTACCAAGTAATGTAAATATAGAGCTACATGTGCATTAAATTGTGAGGCTCTGGCCGTTAACAAATATAGAGCTACATGTGCATTAAATTGTGAGGCTCTGGCTGTTAACAAATATAGAACTACATGTGCATTAAATTATGAGGTTCTGGCCGTTAATAAATTATGGAACTACATGTGCATTAAATTGTGAGGTTCCATAAGGTAATCAAAACGAAGAACTACATGTGCATTAAATTGTGAGGTTCTGGAAAGAAGGTTTATGACCTTATTTTAATGGATTTTATTCCTAACATCAGTTAACTTGGAAATGCTTGTTTGAAAGGTTTCCTTTTTGGATGTAAATGTTATATCCCCTGAAATTTATAAACTGTATGTTCTCACTAGGCTTTTAAGCCTAACACTTTTTCTCAAATGATATGTATATCAGGTTCTCGTTAGCGGCGGGTTGCTAAGGGCTTGAGTGCCGGGATTGATCTCGAGGGTTTTTTGAGATTGTGTAGTATTGGATTGTTGGGCGTTGTTAAGTCCCACATTTTTAGATAATTCTGGATCAACAACTTATGTAATCTAGATAGTATATGTTTAGATTAGTTGGTTGATGAATTCTATATCCGTTCAGATTTTGTATAGTCTTAAGGACTGATCCCCTTTATGGGAAGTTTATATCAATACGGATGTCTTGTTGTCATATTTCCAGGTTTTAATTTACTCTGAATTTTAGAGTGTTACAAAATGGTTGAAACAACTCATCCCAAAATCAACGTTGTAAACTCAAAAGAATCTGAGCATCACAAATGAGTATATAAACCTCCTTTTGAAAAGGTACAAGAAAATACCTAAAGTCCAAGTCCCTATTGACTCTAAAACCAACCTCTTGAAAAGGTACAAGCAAATACCTTCATGTTTTGAAACGACATATAAATCCTAAATTTCATAGGAATACCTTTACTAGAAACCCCCAAAGAAATGTGGGATGTCCCGAAAGGGATAATCGAGAGTACTCATGAATATGTACTTCCCGAACTAATCGTACATTGGAATGAAACCCACTTACTCGATTACAAAAAGATAACTGATGTCAACAAAGAAATGTTATATTCAAAACGCGTCTCAATCTCTGTGGCAAGGAACTCACAAAAGATGACATGATTTTTAACATTATTTCCACCTTTCATATATAAGTAAATATAAATATAAGTTGGAATGCAACCTTTAGACAAACTCATCAACCTAATGCAAGTGGTTGAGAGACATAACAAGGTTCTTTCGAATAACACCACATATGTCGGGATAAAGAAAATTCCCGATATCGATAGTGAAAGTGTTAGAGGTGGAAACAACTCCAAAGGATTGTAAGTTAAAAACAATTTCACACATGTGACATTTCTGCACCATGTGGACGAGACCCTATAAAGGGTCAGGGTATTGGTAAGAGTCAGAAGGGGATTTTTCAACACCTGGAGTAGGATACAACTACTACCCAGGTGATAATGGACAATCAAATAAGATATGCACTAAAAAGTGCTTCTATCAAAAAGGGAACACGTTGAAAATGAAATATAACATATTTGTTTTAATATTTAATATTGATTATGCATATTTTTCTTTGAAATTAATTTTAAGTACCAAAATTAATTTCTTTGCTAAAGTAAAATCGAATATGTAACCATTATAGATGTAAAGAAATACATCAAAACAAATACAAAAAATTTCAATATTCTCCGTTCCGTGTAGGAATGTATCGAGGAGAATTGATTTTTTTGACCTATCACACAATCGGAAAAAAAAGATAGACTAATACTTGTTTTTTAATACATCCAACCAAATTACTTAGACGATGAATTGTCACTTTCTTGGTGAAACAAGTTTAATAGGAACCTTGTAAAGATATTCGTATCAAATGGAAATGAAAATGAACATATATACATAAATTCCAATGAATATGAAAGGAAACATATATCATGAAAACTAATGTGTCAAACTAGTAGATTATTGGGTCATCGGAACATATTTTGTCACCAATAAAGAAATTTTGGGGGCAATAACACATATATGTTTCGACATAACCATGTGGGACACCGTGGTTATGACATAGTGATCCGTGTATTGCAAAATACACATAGACACATTCTCTTTCGAGTGAAAGGCAAAATGAGGCAAATTGCAACTGTTGACTTCTGAAGCATAAGAAACAACATTGCTATCATAATATGCCCTCTCGGATACATAAAACTTTTGTATATACCATAATCCTTAGCCAATACGGGAATGAGATCGTCCTAAAGCTAAGGGCATTATACAAAAATATTCCATTGTTACAACGAATACAAGGTGATATTTATGGACATAAACATCCAGAATGCGGGCCATTAAAGTACTTTATGGTTCTGGTTTCGACACGATGAACGCATGTCGTATTATTGTCCACATGAAATACTGCACTCCTAGCACTAGTTATACGTTTAAGGGCTCACCACCCTTATTATTTCATCAAGTCTACATGACTTGGAATGCTGGAGAATTTACATCATAAGGATTTGATGTTAATTGCATATGTATTAGGATCAATGTAGAGTTTCCTATACCCCATGTGTATATATAAAATGGTCTCATAGAAGTTGTTATCAAAAGAATATGATGACATCTAGGGTATTAGTAATGCGCATCAATTTACCCATATCTACCTGGGGTTATGCAATTATTATATGCAGTTTTTTTTGTCGTTTTTAGACCCACTGCTTGCTAACCAGCCTCATGTGTACCAGTTGGTAACTGGATCTAAGCCTGATACTTTACATTTACGCATGTTTGATTATATGTGTCAATTGCGCCCCCACAACGCATCGAAATGGGTCCTTAAAGATGATTTGGTAAATGTTGGATATGAACCCCCAACAATTATCCACTAATTAGAATATTTGACTAGTGATCTCTTTACCGTTATTTTTGCAGGTTGTCACTTTCATGAGGCAGTCTTCCTGGCGTTAGGGGGAGATAGGAAAAAGGATTTTCCATGGGAACGACAGGAAGTGTCATTGAATATTCTCACTCTGACTCATTTTGATCCCCAAAACTTCACAGCGTAATGTTGAAGTCAAACGAATCAGACTCGATACCTGATACGTTTAATATTCCAAAAGTGACAAGATCACTTATACGAGCTGCAAATATACTCGCAAGGTTACAAAGTCCCCAACAGGGGCACACCGCCACTGGAAAGTGCGTTGCAATCACACATAGTGGAGGTGTGGTTGAGATCGTAACTACCAAATGGAAGTGGTGGAAGCTACTTGGTTCGAGGGATACTATTCTAAAGGAAGAGAATAGTTAGGCACATCCATTTATCATCAATACACAAAACTCTCATGAGATTGTCTCTAATTATAATTATATCCATGAATCATCACTGGAGGACACTCCGAAGTTAATATTGATTCTAGAGATGAATATTAATCTCAAATGAACTATGAGAGTACATATGAGTCGATTGACAGATTATATATAATCATTGATGATTTATTCGCATATACGATGGCTCATAAGATGGTCGAGCACGCCGACATCGAACCAGACTCAGTTGAATAATATCAACAAAGAGCATATTGACCTAAATGTAAAGAAACAATCCATAAATAATTATATTATTTGATAAATGATCGGGTATTTGGTCTGGTAGTGCTAACCTACCAAGTGTAAAGCCCGTAGGACATAACCCAGTCTTTGTCAGAAAGCGTAACGAGAATAATGAAGCCCTAATATGTAAGGCTCTCTTTTGGTGCAAGGTTTCTCACAACGCCCTGGATTGACTACGAGGAGACTTACTCTCTCATGATGGATGTTATGACATCCGAATAATTTGTTAGCCTAGTAGTTTCCGAATGACTGGAAATGCAGCTCATGAATGTGGTTACCACATATCTCTACGGGGATCTAGATTTAGAGATATATAAAAGTGTTTGATGATATTACATTACCAAAATCAAGTAACTCTAAACCACGAAATGCGCTTGTAATAAAATTGAAACGTCCACTTTATAGATTAAAACAATATAAGCGGATGTGGTATACCCGCCTAATGAAATACTTGATTGGGAAAAGATATATAAGAACGATGAACTGTTCCCTTGCGTATTTATTATGAAAAACAAGTTCCAGATTTTCAAAATAACTCTATATGTCAATGTTATGAACATAATAGGCACTCTTGATGAAATAAGAGAAACCACTAGCTACTTGAAATCTGATTTTGAGAGGAAAGATCTTGGGAAAACTTGGTTTTGTCTAGATATTTAAGCTAGGACACCGAGTTTGTGAAATATTAATTCACCGATCGCATATGTCCAGAAAATAATCAGGCAATTTAATATGGACAAAGTGCATCCGGTTAACACTCCCATGATCGGTCGAAGTGTCGGATATAAGGAAATATCCATTTCGTCTAAAGGATGATGACGAAAAATGTTGGGAGCTGGAATTCCCTATCTAAGTACAATATGTGCATTATCGTCATATATTATATTCCTTAATTACTTGTTAGCTAGATTTAGCTCAGCGCCAACGCAAAGTCATTGGAATGATATCAAATTAATCTTTTGGAACCATTGACATGGGTTTATACTTTCCCTATAGAAAGAAAAATGGATTTGATAATGGAACTTCAATACCTACTTAGAATATAAGCAGCAAAAGTACTAGCTCTTATAGAAAAACACCAAACAATGTCTTGGTATGTGTTTGTTGATATTAGGTATATGTCTGACCCATAGAAAAATTTTCTCAAACTGGATAAGGAATTACCACAATGAACACCCAGATTGCTTGAAAGTAAGCTAAGCAAACCCTTGTAACAACCTCCTTGAACTAATCCAATAATATTACTCTCCATGAGATAATTAAAGAATGTATATGATTAAGGACTATCATTACATATATTAGAGGAACTAGTAATTTTGGGTTCAACCAGTATCCTACTTGCATATATGAAAATGATGCATCATATATTGAATAAATGAACATAAGATACATCAAGGGTAATAACACAAAGTATATTCTGCTTAAGTTTCTATACAATCAGCAATAAAAAACTCTCCTTTAGATTCAAGTGAATCAAGTAAGGTGTCAAAAGAATGTGACATATTTTACCAAGTCATTACCTAAAACCATATATTGGAAAACATGTAAATGCAAATGTTTTCAAACTTCCTTGATTAATGCACAAATCAGGAGGAGTAGTTGTAACACCCTCAATTTGGAAATAACAACTTATTTAAAATTTTCTAAACACATCAATAACGATTCGTCTGCAATCACAATTTAAGAATGAATCTCCATACATATACATATCCTATATAACAGTCTATGATAAGGACGGGTGCTACTGAACCCAAAGTCAGCTACTATCTCCAATCTGCGAAAGACCTCATCAACTACTTACTCTTGCACAAGGCTAAGGCTCGACTCCCCAAAGCACTGCTAGAACCGAACCCCCAACAGGAACCTGATGCACATGCCAACAAATAAAAAGGGTTAGGCTTAACGCCTAGTGAGCTCAAGAGTTTTAACATGAATGAATGCACAAGTAAAATCATGCTAGAAACAGTTACAGTTCTTATCAGCAGTTAACCAATTAATCACGTAGATGTGGAGTCAACGGGAGTGACCCATATCTCCAATCCGGTTCACCCAAAGAGGCAATGCACCTTGAAGCCACTTTCTCTGGCAACCCAAAGGTCCGACACGCACCGGGGACTACCGCCTGCGGAAATTCCCCGACGGCGGAGGTCTAGGTACATAGGAGACTACCGCCTGCGGAAATTCTCCAAAAGTCACCCACCTACATTCCTATAGTGAATCACAGACTTGGTTCGTCCACATAATGCATATAGGAGGTCTCAAAGATGTGTTCCATCCCGTTAGTCATTCGGGTATCAACCAAGAACACAATATTACCATCCTAAGCATGTAAATCCATCATATGACATAATATCCATTCAAATACTTCGTGAGAATATAAGGTCGCCAAAAAGGCATTCCAAGGAGGAATCATCATAATATCCAGATATGCATAAATGACTCATGGTAAGTTAATCATATACAAATTTCCACATAAACCCTAAACACTTATACATTAAATAAGAACGATTGAGAAATCACATCAATGACAACACTTTAGAACCGGTTCACCCAAAGAGGCAACTTGAAATAGAAAATGCCTACACGACTCATTTTAGTGAAAACCGAGCTAAGATACTCAAAAGCCTTTTTATCAACAATTGACGTCTTCCAAAGAATGAAATGCTTTTAAACATCGTTTATGAAGACACATACCCCAAAGACGTGGTTAAACCGAAACTCGATACGTATTGGGACCAAAGATTTTCCAACGGTTTTATGAATGCAACACTCTCGGAATGCATAACCCATGAACTTAGGTTTCAAATGTACAAAGTCATTAAGAATGCATAATGCCATGAAATGAACTCCATTTGTACAAAATTGCTAAGAACCCAAATATGAGCATTTTATATAATTCCACAACCCAAGTTTACCAAACATGAAACTTATTAAAATACCCACACTTTGACAAATATCAAGTAAAACATACTTTTACTTCAAAATACCCATTTTGGCATGTACACCGTTTTAACAAATCAACTTGAACTCACCTTGCTAGATTTAGGCTAAATCTAGATTTTTTTTGGTATCTGTAACATCCCGCCTACCTCGACAACAATATTGTCCGCTTTGCCCCTGGATTTAACCAACGTGTAGCGCACGAATTTGTTTCTGACGACCTGGTGAGAAACTTCCCAGGGGGTCACCCATCCTGGGACTACTCCCACCCAAGCACGCTTAACCTCAGAGTTCCCAGAACCTGACGTGCTTGTGGCCCCAAAACGCGTTGTTGTTAGGAAGACCAAGATATTATTTATAACACCCAGCATCACTCCTGTCCACGGCCGATATGGGATATGCCTAAGGTGTTACAAACACCCCCCCTTGGGACTCATCGTCCTCGATGAGGTTTGCCCCATATCCCGAACGGCACAGGAGTGACTCTGATACCATCTGTAACATCCCGCCTACCTCGACAACAATAGTGTCCGCTTTGCCCCTGGATTTAACCAACGTGTAGCGCACGAATTTGTTTCTGGCGACCTGGTGAGAAACTTCCCAGGGGATCACCCATCCTGGGACTACTCCCACCCTAGCACGCTTAACCTCAGAGTTCCCAGAACCTGACGTGTTTGTGGCCCCAAAACGCGTTGTTGTTAGGAAGGCCAAGATATTACTTATAACACCCAATATCACTCCTGTCCACGGCCGATATGGGATATGCCTAAGGTGTTACAGTAGTAGACAAAAGGGGGAGTCTACTATATATTTGATATTGGTATGTTGTGCTATTTCCTTCAACCAAGGTTTTATTTTTCCCATTGGGTTTTGTTCCTTGGTGTAAGCTTTTAGTGAGGCAACTGTTTATATATCATCATGCTTTCCTAACTCTCAAGATTAAAGTATGAATCTAAGAGAAAACTAGACTGAAGGATAAGTCTATGTATTGCAAAGAAGCTGGTGCATTGTACTCTTTCCTTCGTCATATTTTTATTTTTTCCCACTGGGTTTTATTTTGGCGTAAGGTTTTAACGAGACAACAATTGTGCACCATCACTCCTTTAACTCGGCACAAGGGGGAGTGTTGTAGGATAAATGTGTCATCGTCTAAAGGATATGACGATAGAGATAGAGATAGAGATAATTATATCAGAGTTAGAGTAGAACTGAAATATCTCCTAACTATCTACTTGTAACTAATCCCTATTTAAAGGGCTTTTGATTAATAAGAATTACATATTCATTCTCTCCGTATATTGTTGTTCTATTCTGTTTTTTCTTTAACAAAAAAAGAGTTTTATAAAAAGTGTAAAAAAGTAGACTCCCGTATATTGTTGTACTTATTAGAAGATAAAAAAGAGTTTTACAGATTCATTCTCTCCGTATATTGTTGTACTTATTAGAAGATAAAAAAGAGTTTTATAAAAAGTGTTTGCAGAGCATTTCAAGCTTAACACCAAAAATATCATAAAACACCAAAAATGACGAACACATCTCTCACTCAATTTCAATCATAATTAAAAAAAAACACCAAATATGTGGATCCATGTAAAAATAACATAATTTAACCAATTAAATAAAAGAATAACAATTTAATAATGAATTTAAAAACTGAAAAATAATTAAATATCAAATAAGTGGGACCATATTTTTTTTTTCCAGTGTGAACAGGAACATTGCATATTTGCAGTGTGCTTTTCATCTCCGGCAAAAACAATTAAATATTGCAGTGTGATTGGAATGCTCATAAAATAGAGGTTTTGGAGTGTGATCGGAAAACGTATGTTGGATGTAAATTTTTATGTAGATTTTGACTTTAATTTTCCATTTTGGAGAAATTTTGAAGATGTTGTTGACTTGTTGGAGAAGCTCTAATAAGTTGTTGTTTATATATATAAAATAACTAAAAAAGTCATAAGTTGTTTCAAATAAGTTGATATGTCAAAATGATTTAACTTATCGAAAACTCCTTATTAACGGTGTGGAAAAACTATATGCACCTTTTTTTCCCAATCCAAACACCAAAAATAACTTATTAGCGGTGAGGAAAAACTATAAGTCAATAAGAAGTTTAAATAAACAATCCCAAACGCCCTCTTAGTGTTTGACAAATAAACAAGTAAATTAGAAGAGAGTAATTTATGACGGTTATACAAGAATAAGTTATAAGAGAGTAAGGGGCTGTTTGGTTGATTTTTGATTAAGTCATGTATGTATAAAGTTAACTGTATGAATAAAGTCGTCCGTATAAATAAATAAAAATGTTGTTTGTTTGTTGTGCTGAATAAACTGTCTGAATCATAAAAATTACTATTTTACCCTTCTTTTTGTTTTTTTATTGAATCACCAACTCTCAATGTTACAGTAGCTTTGGTTGATAGGTTTTTATTAAATAAAAATAATTGATCAAAGGAAAAAATCCACCATTGATGATTCAGTCCTTTCATGGAAAACCCATCCGAATAAATTTAGAAGAAAAACCCTTGCAAAATCTTTTGAAGAAAACTCTCTACAAAATTCCACCATTGATGTTCCACTGTCCCATTAATAACACTTGTTCCTTTGCATTTCTTTTTTTTTAAGAGAAACCCATCTCAAGAACCATCAGTGTTCCACCGGTGTTCCTTTGCAAATTCTTTTTGAAGACAAACTCATATCAAAGGACTGCAGCTGTGCAGAGGTTAATGGGGAGGGGAATAGAGCAACAACCATAAACAAAACGGGGAGGAGAATGGTCCAGCGATATGGGAGCAGAGATGTCGGTGACGGAGGGAGCAGCTGTGCCGATGAGAGATCGGGGGAGAGATCAATAACGATGGAGTAGTAGAGAGATCGATGGGTTTTTCTTGCTTGGAGCAGTATGGATGGAGTAGTTGAGAGAAATCAATGGGTTTTTGTTGTTTTGTCTGTAAAGTTTGAAGTGAGGGAGAAGGGTATTTTGGGGAGTGATGTGGCTGAATGGATACAAGAAATCTAGGAAAGCTTAGCGAATAAGTCATAGACTAAATCAATAAGCTCCTAACAAACATTCATGGATGGCTTAGCGAATAAGCCATATATGTTATTAAGCCCATTAAGTTACAACCAAACAACCCCTAACTTATCAAAAACTCCTTATTACCGGTATAAGCATTTTTTCCATCCAAACACTAAAAACTCTTTATTACAGATATCACACCAGAATAAATTAATAAGCCCTTACAAACGCAATCCCAAACACCCCTAGGTTAGGCATATGATAGTTATAAAAAGGGTAATAATATAATTTTAGTTCAATGTTGTTCCATCAAACAAAAAATTGTAAGCTTTGTCCCATAAAAATTAATTTTCGTTGCATGTTGTTCCATCTTATTTTTATCCCAATAAGACTATCTTTTTGTGTCTCGTCCCGGTCTCACACACTCTACAAACCAAACGCACCCATTTAGCACGCCCCTAATTAAATCCCTTTTTGGCCACTAAAGTTTCCCCTTTTCGCAATTTGGTCACTTTTGTTTTAATATTTATTGTTCAGCCCCTTTCGTGGAAAAATCTTCCAATTAGGTTAATTGATAAAAACAAAAGTGAGGAAAGTTTGTGTGAATTTTGTCATATCATGATTTATCGTACATTCGTATTATTAAATGTCACAAGCAATTAATACATTTTTTAAAATCGTTTAAATCCAAGTATGTCATTTTTTGATCCATGTTACAGAGCAAAGAAATCAACAAATGCGACGAGGTTATACATAAACTAGAAGTGACCGGAGCGGAGACAACCAAACCTGGGCTTTGGAAATTTGTTTCTAGCAGTTGCATCCGGAGGTTGACTTGTATTTCCAACATCAACGGTATCGGAAATGCATCTTCACAAGGAGATATCGACCAAAGAAAGACATACGCATTAGTGTTGTGGTTTTTGCACTCTTTGAAACATCAATGTTGCATTTCGTAAGTGGGACAAGACGAGACATGACGGAACAAATTTGGTAAATTAGATAAAAATGATATCCACCCGACATCAACGTAAATTTGGTAAACATTAAGCGGGCAAGAGTACGGTCTAGGTCAGGACTAACCACTCACCGATTAAGAGTCCCTTAGCTTACCAGGTGAGCATCTAGGTCAGCATTATGAAACTGGTAAAGGCTAGGTAAACATAGTATCTCCGACCGGGTAAGGGGCCGTTTACGGAACGATTACCCGGGTAAGTGCTTAACACTATCACTTACCGGTTTAGCCCATCACAACGGTATTGTATGCGACAATTAACCCGGTAAGCGCTAACCGTGGTAAGAGTCGTCGCCCTCACTTACCGGTAAGACTCTTGGTCCTTGCTTTCGCTCTTACGGGTAAGATTCTTGGTCCTTGCCATATTCATCCGGTAAGGTAATTTGACTTGGTAAGCGCTTGCCCAGGTAAGAGGCGGTAAACAAGTAGTAAGCAACCCTTAAATATAGTCACTCATACTTAAACCAAAGAAAACTAAAAGATTGACATAAATTATAACTACAGATATCAACGATTTGAGCATTTAATGAGCTACTTGAGCTCGAACACAAAATAAAGCTTGTTTAACTTAATAAGTCGAGCTCCGTAACACCAATATTCGACTCGAAGTTTGATTAATAGAGTTTCAAGTCAAACCGAACCATACAAGCATACACGTTTTCGAGCCGTAAGTATTCATATGTTCATAAATCATGGAATCAAAATATAAAAATTACCAAGCTCGAGCTAATAAACAAGTTAATCAATTTAGAGTTCGAGCATAAGTTAATCAAATTATTAGGTATCAACATTGTCAAACGGCCATAAGCTCGACATTGAAAAAATATTCAAACTCGAGCTAGAGGTTGATTCGACCTCAGATAATTAACACATCAACCTAAGCCGAATTGAAAGCAGGTGAAGTGTGGGTGATGAATGGATTTAGATGAAAATTGTAGGAAAAAAAAGAACAGAAATTTAGGTGGCATACTTGTAGGAAGTGTCTGGGGATGGAAAGAAGTCACCCGTTTTCTTTGTTGAACAGGTACCATGCAACATGTTTTTCTTTGAGAATCCACCCTTTACCCACGGGTACCTTTCTCTCTCCTCCATTTCTTTCCCGTCTCTCTCTTTCTCTCTCTCTCTCCTGCAAAACAAGAACACCTTTTCATTCAAACCAAAAAAAACATCAAAAATTAAACTTAAGATCGATCCATGAATGCGTAAGTTCGATTCAAGATTCATGATATGTCGTTTCTGGTGACCATCACGGTCAAATTTAGGAGGCCAATTAACATCCAGAAACTTTGATTTCAAAATGCCGCAACATAAAGCTCCACCACCACCCCCGCCTCCGCCTCCGCCACCACCACCGCCTCCTCCTCCTCCTCCACCACCACCGCCGTCACCACCCTCACGTCATCATCATAAGCACCCCCCTCATAAATCGCCTAATGTTAGCGACTCCAGTAATGACCTATTGATTGTGGCAGGAGCAATAGCTGCAGCATCATTGTTGTTCTTTATCATGATATTATGCGTGTTAGCTTGTCTCAAGAAGAAAAAGAGACGACGAGAAGAGATGTACTATTATAAAGACAATTCTAACGAAAATGGTATAATTTTGCACCATTTCTTGATTATCTTATCGATATCTTGTTCATACATTATGAATTTTTGTTCATGGTCGATTATTAATCGTTGTCCTCAATCCAAATGTTCTTGAATTTAAACAAAAGGAGGTCTAGATTTTAACAACAAGATGCATGTTCCCAGATCACCCACATACAGTAAATCAGACCCCGTATATCCGGTTCGAAAGCAGGGTCTAGAGGTGGGATGTCAGAGCACCCACGTACTGTATTCTAACACAAGTACAATTTCGAAGAATTGTTTGTTATACATTATTTATTGGCATGCAAGAGTTTTCACAATAACAGCTTCTCCGGGTCTTTTCTTTGTTAAGGATTCATAAATAAATACAAAACTTCGAAATTTACGGTATGCATATGAACAAAATTTCGAATCTTGTCCAACAAGCGATGTCATTAGAACTTGCTTTCAAAACTATGTCTATAACGCACAGCCAGAATAAGAAAGGTGGTGACTAATTGTAATTATGTTGTAACTTTTTGGTTGCAGATAATGGCTATTATGCCTCACAAAAAAACGCTTGGAACCAATCTCAACCACCAAACGACATTCATCTAAAGATGCCTCCACCACCTGGTAGTGGTCCAGCAAGTTCCGAGCATAATTGGGTGGCGGCACCCCCACCTCCACCACCACCGATGTCGGCTAGTGGTGAGTTCAGCTCTGCCTATTTCTCTGGCCCTTTCCAAGCCCCCTTGCCACCTCCACACCCAGCTGTAGCCCTTGGTTTCAATAAAAGTACTTTTTCCTACGATGAGTTAGCTGCAGCCACCCGAGGGTTCGATAAGTCTCTACTTCTAGGACAAGGTGGATTCGGGTATGTGTACAAAGGAGTTTTACCAAGTGGAAAAGAGATAGCTGTTAAGAGCCTTAAATCTACTAGTGGCCAAGGGGAACGAGAATTTCAGGCTGAGGTCGAGATCATTAGTCGCGTGCATCACCGCCACCTTGTATCTCTAGTCGGATATTGTCTCGCAGGGCAGCAAAAATTGTTGGTTTATGAATTTATTCCCAACAATAGCCTTGAGTATCACCTTTATGGTATGGTTTGGAACCACAATTGGTTTATGTTTCCTCTCTTTTCATAAGTTGGGGATTTTAACAGAAACAATCGCTCTACTCTTTGGGGGTAGAGGACAGGACTGTGTACATCCCACCCCTCGGCCCCACCTCCGAGTGGAATATACTGAAGTCATATATTACTCAAGTTATAATGGTTTATTTACAGGGGAGGGTGCCCCACTTATGGACTGCTCAACAAGGTTAAAAATAGCATTGGGAGCAGCCAAAGGTTTTGCTTATCTTCATGAAGATTGTAAGACTCCTCCCCCCCCCCCCCCCCCCTTCTTTCCCTCACTTGTAAACATCTACATACGAACATATATCATATATGCATATGCATGTATCATGTATGCAATAATCTAACTATCTATAATGGCATGTAGGTCATCCTCGCATCATCCATAGAGACATTAAGGCAGCAAATATACTGCTTGATGAACACTATGAGGCCAAGGTACCAATCATTCAAAACTCACTCTGAAATCAAACACAAAAGAAAGCAAACATGGTAATCGAGTAATCGACTACATCAAAATCAACGGTGCTAAAATACTTCTTCATGGATCAGGTAGCAGATTTTGGGCTTGCAAAGCTTTCAACAGACACGAACACTCATGTGTCAACGCGTGTTATGGGAACATTTGGGTATGTAAGGACTAAAATGGCAAGATTTATCATCATTACGTAATCTATCACCATGATTCTACCATACATATAAATGAACAAGAAACTAAACAAGGGATATGTAAATGAAGGTACCTGGCACCAGAGTATGCATCCAGCGGTAAGCTTACAGAGAAGTCTGACGTCTTTTCCTTCGGAGTCGTGCTCTTGGAATTGATTACTGGTAAACGACCCATGGAGTCAAATAGTGACGATGATACCTTAATCGACTGGGTAGAACTTCATATGATTACCTTTCTACTTTCATGTTTGATATGTTCATATATTCATCCCACATGTTTTTGTTCCTTCTTGTGTTGTGCAGGCTAGACCTATCCTAGATCAAGCAGTGGAAGGCGGAAGCTATGAAGAGCTGGTGGATCCACGTTTGGGGAATAACTACGACAGAGAGGAGATGTATCGCATGGTGGTATGCGCATCAGCTTGTCTTAGACATTCAGCAAGAAGACGCCCGAAGATGAGCCAGGTATGTTGCATGGATTAGGTTAATGTTCCGATGGACAATATAAGCAAACAATTCATGTAACACGTGAATTCAACAGGTTGTCCGTGCATTGGAAGGCGAGGCTTCGTTGGATGACCTAAATGATGTTAAGAGCGGCATGTCAAGTGCAGGGAGCTCAGAGGTTGATTTGCATAAGAAATACGGGAAGCACACTACATCAAGCCAAGAATTTTCAAGTGGCGATCAAGGTAGCACAGGGGAGATTTTCCACTCCGGTGGCATATCAGGGGAGATGCACCAAACGAATCAGAAGACCTGATTGACCAGAACGACAAAAGGGGAATAAGCAAAAACTATACAATAATAAAAATTGAGGGGGCTATATGCAGAATTGCAGAGCAACAACAAACAACTCAACACGGAGTGCACGAACCTTATTGTGAGAGTTAACATGATTTTCTTTCCGGCATTAGATCAAACAGATGGCGACCCTCGAAAGCCTGATGTTGGACTAGTTGAATAATTTGCTTTGAGCCTTAGATCATTCAGATTGCAAAGTCTTTCATCGAATTTGTACCATTTTTGAAGCACATGCATAATCACCAATGTCTAAAATGATATGCAGTGGCAACGTTCAATTCAGTTGTTTAAATTCCTGTTCAGAATTATGGAAAAACAATGAACAATCGTTCAGTTTTGGTTGTTTAAAATCTATATCATATAGTTTAATTTAAGGATGTCAACACGATGTGTTTTTGCCAAGGAAATTACAATGAAGCTTGCAGTTAGATCCAAAGACGAATCTGTCAATCATGCAATTCAGTAGATAGTAGCCAACTAGTCCTAGTCGTAGTCCGTTTTTAACTGCATATAAGGTTTAGTGAAGTTCATTTCTAGCTCCGGACTTCCGGCAATGAACCAGATCCATCGCCACCTGAGTTTTACCTTGCGTTTATGCATTAGCCGCAGCTGCAATGCTCGGTTACAGAAACGAGGAGATCTAAATTAAACAACCAAATCATCGGAAAAAATGAAACTATACCGTCGATGTCGAGAAGTAGAAGGCGGTTTTGCTGAACTATTGAGAACTCGCAGTCTGTGTTAGCTCGTACACAGGTACTCCACATGCAAAGTTACAGTCGATTCCAGCAAGTAAAACAGATATCCCCCTCCAAACTCATGAAATTGCACAATTTGAGCCCTAATTCATCGTCCAATTCGCTTGTAACTTCAAAAAACTTCAAGATGATGAGATCAATTTCTGTACTAAGAATTTATGATGAGATTCACTTCCAGCTTGAGAAATTGGTACACAAAATTCAGAGGTTTTGATGAAGAATTTGAAAATATGAAAAAGGTTAATAGACGGATAAAAAAAATTCCATTGCCGGGAATCGAACCCGGGTCTCCTGGGTGAAAGCCAGATATCCTAACCGCTGGACGACAATGGATTATTGGTATCAACGTGCGTATATTCATATTTAAATGATACTTGATTTGAGGGTCAAATTTCCTCCTATTTATGAATTTTATTAATAGATAATATATTAAATATAATTAAAAACTCTAATAATACTTTTTTTAATGAAAACAATTATAATTATAAGTAATAACATTTATCAGGAAGGAATTTCACTGTTCATGAAGAGTAACTTACATATTTGGTCCTTCATGTTTTAGTAACTTACAGATTTGGTCCTTGAGCTTTTATTCTTTTTTTTTCTATGTTTGTAGAGTCACAGATTTGGTCCCTATAGTTTTATTTTCCTCTTGGATTTAGTCCCCATAATTTGTTTATTCCAAAATAGACTTTCGATTTTGCATTTTCGTAACGTTTTGGTCCTCGAAACTAAAAGTTGTTAGCTCCTGACCGTTAAGTAAATGACATTTCGATCATTTATAACTTTTTCATTCACTTGAAGAAGGTTGCTTACAAATTGAGTTGAGTCAAAGTCAAATCAAGGTCAAATTCAACTATGTGAAGCTCAATTTGATGTCGTTAATTAAGCTAATCCTAAACTCAATCTGATAAAAAAAAATTATATGTATTGAGCTCGAATAACTTAAAATAATCAATTAGAATTATCCTTGAAACAAACTCAAATATAAAGTTTCTCATTTAACACGAGATTCCTGGATGAAGTTCAACTAATAGGTTGTTTGGTTGGTTTTCCATTAAGTTCTGTATGGATAAAGTTGTCTCTGTGGATTAATCTGTTTGTATAGATTTAGAAGGTTTTTATTTGTGAGAGTTTTTTATAAATGGAATGAACGTGTTTTTTAATGAGAGGGGCTGGTTTGGAAAAAACATGTTTTTTTGCATAAAGCTTCCCCTTGAAATCTTACTGAATAAGCCACTTTCTATATCATTAAGCCACTACCAAACAGTCATATATAGTTGACTGAATAAGCTGTGAGTCTCATTAAGCTCATTAAGCTGTTAACAAACAGATCCTAAGGTAAGTTGGCCCGAAAACCTACGGTTACCAAAAAAAAAGGCCCTAAGCCCAAATATTAATTGCAATTGTATTATATAAAAATGTTTGATTCAAGTTTGAGTCAAAAATATTAGCATGTAAATATAATATAGAAAACTTGATAACAATTTGGTCCATTTCTACAATCTTGATTTGCTATATGTTTTAAGCTCATTTCCATATTTGAACTTTAACTCAATAGAGTTGAATTAGTATAACTCTGATGGGGTGTTTGGTTTATGGATTTTGAAGGAATTGAAATGGATAATTCCTTTAACCAAATTTCAATTCCTTTGTTTGGTTCACATATTGATCATGATGGAATCCTTTGAATTCCATTGAATTCCACAAATCAAGGAATTCATCATTCATTGCCTAAAGTGAAAAAATTGAATTTGATCCATAGTTCATCAACTAGCTTTTCAGCTGAGAGTTAACTTATTAACCATTAGCTAGTTTATCGAATAGTTTACCAAACATAGTTTAAGAGTAAATTACGAAAATCATTCATATTATTACAAGAAACCTTTGTATTCATCATTAAACTTTTGAAAACACATCAGTTATTTTATAGTTTGTATTTTGTTACGTATTTTATTCCTAACTGTAACAGTACATATGGAAAAAAAAAATCGGCCTCAACTAATCGAGCCAGGTTAAGGAGTTTTTTTTTTTTTTTTGTAAACGACCTCGGACTAGATCTTTCAACAAAATAATGAAACTGGTGTATTATGGTTTATATTTTGTTACATATTTCATTCCTGGCCATAATAGTACATATGAAAAAAAAGGCCTCGACAGGTCTTGTTCCCCGTTATGATCAGGGGACAAATAAGGAAATTGTTATGTAATCGGTCCTTCCGATCCCGGGATTGGTCCTTCAACAAAATTGTGTAATTGTATTTTATTACAAATTTAATCATATTATATTGTTAATAGGTCTACCAACCTAAAAGGCACTCATAGTACTTTCAAGTGCAACAATGCAAATGAGTTGAGTTTCTTTGAATAAATTGAGTTCAAATTAGATTCATACCCTCAAATCTGGAAATAGCAACTAATTTAAAATTTTCTAAATGCATCGATAATTGATTCATCTACAACAACAATTTAAGGTTTAACTTCAATAAACACATTTCAATCTTTATACACGGTCTATAATAGGGACGGATGTTACTAAAAACCCAATAACAGTCACTATCTCCAAAATGCGGAAGACTTCACCAAACTACTTACCCTCGTGTAAAACTAGTGTTCATCTCTTCATAGCACTGCTAGAACCATTCCCCAACTGGAACCTGATGCACATGCTGACAAATAAAAAGGTTAGGCTTAACGCCTAGTGAGCTCAAGAGTTTTCATCATAGATATGTAAAACAATAAACCTTAAGAGTGTTATTTAAAACGTGATTTTCCCAAAATAAAATACATTAAGACTGAAAGCAATCTCTTTTCTAACATTCATCATTTTCATGATTAAAACCACGATACAAACGTTCATTCGAATATAAATCCAAAACCCAAAACTCACGCAAAACATAACTTATACTTTAACAGCCGAACACTGAAGAACGTGGATAAACTCTATCATCCAAAACATCCAAAAACATGGATAAGATTCAATATTCAAAACCTTAGAATATGGATAACAACCCATACTCAAAACGTCACCGAAAACATGGATTATAAAACTCCATACATAAAGCAACACCTTTTGGTGACGGGGAGACCCGATTACATTGTACGCAACGGAACACAAAAGTGGGTCACATAACCATGTAGAAAACTATAATGTGTGGATTATACTCATAAAACATAGCGAGCTCAACTCCTCTGAGTCTATTGCTCAAAAACATTAAGGCAACCCCTCTAAGTCTATTCTTGAGAGTTCCAAAATAGGAACTTAGTTCCAAAACGGGAACTTAGTTCCAAAACGGGAACTTATGCACAATGGAATTACACCTTACTACCCATGGGACGTTGCCCGACCATATAGGTCCACACCTTACTTACCATGGTGACCCGATGCCTATTCCGTGCCAAAGTGGTAAACTTGTCCAAAACGGGCATTAAGAACATCGTGCCTATGGATCCATTGCACTAGTTAAAAACATTACATGATTCCAAACGAATGAACTAATGCATTCAAAACATGTAATTCTCGAATAAGATGCAGTAAATGCAAATCATGACCAAACGCCCTACATTGAGCTATTAAAATCGAACAAGTGTCCCCAAGACCCAACAAGGTTCAAACCAAACCGAGCCATAAACCGACAAATCAAAAGACCAATTGTAAAATCATAAGATGAAATCAAACGTAAACAACCCGCATTTATGCAAACCCGTGCTCCAAAATATATAAATAACTCCAACATAGTTTAGATTGGGGCAAAACATTTTCCAAGTAAGTTTATACCATTTGTCCTTTCAAAACGTCTCATAACACAAAATCAAACATTTCTCTAAACACACAATAAAATACATTGATACTCAAAAATCTACTTCCATAAAATAAATCATCAAAATACCAATGTTTAGGATTTATTTATCAAAATGCCCAAAATCCCAAATGTGGGTGTTTTACAAGTTTGTAAATTTAGAAATCTTAAATAACCAAAACTTATCAAATAACTCAACAACTAATAATTTCACGTAAAACATACAAGCATTTAAAGATTGACATTTTGGCATGTACACCGTTTTCACAAATCTACTTGAACTCACCTTGCTAGATTTAGGCTAAGTCTATATTTTACCTCAACTTGAGTTTCCCTAGATCCACAAGTTTCTAACCATAAATAATCATATTCAACCATTTAGAATCGTTCCCCAAACATTATACATGAATATCTCAACTTATGTCAAAACCCTAATTTCCATAGATGAAGAAAAGAGGAGGTTACCTTATCCATAACTTCAATCTACCAACTAAAATACTTCTAGATCACCAAGTTGAAGATGATGAAGAAGATGGAGAGGATTCTAGTTCTAGCTTCCAAAACCTTGCTAAATGATGAAGGATTACTTGGAATTCCAAGTCTTGGTGCCACAAATGCTCAAAATCACAGTGGAAGCAGAAGGATTAGGTTGAGAGAGTTTTAGAAGAAAGTGGGTGAAAGAATGAATGAGAAAAAGGCCCAAAAATCCGATTTATTGAAGCCTACACCCCGTCAGCGACTGTGCCATGCGATAGTGACCATGGCACTGTCGTGGGTCACTATCGTTGCACATGTACCGCGACCATACCCCTTTCCGCGATTGTGCCACGGCGAGAGTGACAATGTCACAATCGTCGGACACTCTCGCCCTAAATGTACCGAAGGCCCTTCAAACCCCGCGACATTACCCTTGGCGACAGTGACTCTGTCACAATCGTCGGACATAGTCGCGCAACCCCTGTTGAAGCCTGAAAATCCTATTTTTCGTGCACAAGTGACATTTGAGGACAAGAGGGGTCTAGAAGCTTACTTGAAATTGCAGGTGTTACACATAGGGTGTTTGGTTCACATAATGGAATTTGATTGAATTGGAATCCATCGAAGTAATTTGACTTTGAAGGAATTGAAATGAAATTTGATGGAATTTGACTACACGCTTAGTTGGTAGGAATTCAATTCCTTCACTTAAGCCAAGGAATGATGAATTCCTTAAATTGTGGAACTCAATGGAATTGGAAGGGTTCTATCGCTTTCATTCCCTCAACCAAACATGAGCTTGGAATTTGGTCAATGGAATTGGCCATACTAATTCCTTCCAATTCCATGAACCAAGCAGCCCCTCAGGGGGCGTTTGGTTCGCATAAAGGAATTTGATGGAATTGGAATCCATCGAAAGAATTTGACTTTCAAGAAATTTGAATGGAATTTGATGGAATTTGACCACACATTTGGTCGGTAGAAACTTAACGTGTTTGATAAAATTAGCTGATAGTCTAGTTGAAAATGTAAAATGACCAGAAATAAACAAATGAAAAAATTAGTCCATTTAACATTCATTAATATATTTAAAACAAATCATTAGTGATATAGGGACACAATTATTTGTTAACCAAGTAATAGTATTAACTTTGTTAACTAATCTGAACTTTTTTATTTATTTATCAATGATTATGATTAATTGTGAGTTTATAATCTGATTAAAAAATAAATTAATTAAATGGTATTAAATGATGAGTTTTTTTGGAACAATTGTTTTATATTTTTTTGAAGATAATCATTTTTATTTTTTGAAGATAATCAACAAAAATATAATCAATAATAATACTTCAATATTTTTTTAAAGATAAAACCAAAATGTTCATAACGAGAAAATGTAAACTTTTGTTTAAAGTTCATAGGTGAAACCTATTAAATCAAAGTTCATAGAGGAAGCTAGAAAGTTCATTAATGAAACATTGATTTTTGTTTAAAGTTAATAGGTGAAACAATATTTTTTTTCATAGGTGAAAACAATTATTTTTGTTATAAAGTTCATAGATGAAATGATAATTTTTGTTGTGTGTATGAAATGTTGTTCCATTTATTTTTTTACCAAAGTTCATAGGTGAAAAATATAAAGTGAATCAGATTATTAAGAAAGTTTAAACAAGTTCTGAGGTGAAACTAGAAATTTCACAAGTGAAACAATAAAAGTGAAGGAAATTTTAAGTGATATTCCTTAATATTTTAATGAATATGATAATTAAGGAATGTAATAATTAGGTGAATAAATTAGATTTTTAAGAAATATGTTAATTAAGTAATATAAAAATTAGGTGCATGAGATATTTAAGGAATGTGATATCAATATATGAAAAAGACAAAAATGTCCTTGTTAACAAAATTAACACTAATTGTTTGATTAACAAAATAAATGAACCCTAGTAATATAATATGTTAATCATGAAACGCTACTCCAAATAATATTTCAATAAACTAGCAAATAAGTTAGTTTATCAACTAATTTTTGCTCATTCAAATAAGACTTTTTACAATAAATTCAAAAAAACAAAACAACTTATTTCAAAATAACATTGATTACATTTTTTATGGGTTAGGTCTGGTTGGTTGGGATGAAGGCATTTAAATAACCTAATGTTTACTGTTTAAAAAATCCCAACCTAAATCAGAAACTTTGGTACATAATTTTACAATCTAGCGAAGTTTTTGTGTTTAAATTAAGTAAAATCAAAATGATAATATAAAGAAAAGGCTAACAAATTAATAAAGAAATTGAAAATTCATGCAAATTAGAAAGTAAAATAATGTTGATATTGTAATATACTTTTAAATATAGCTAATTACAGGTTGATCTAGGACATCAGGTTCATGAGATTGAGTTGAGTTAAAATTATATATATGTGGATGGAGACGAGTCTAACTGTTTTTAATGTGATCTTGGTCGTTTAAAATCATTCAACTTTCAATCTAGATCGTTTAAATTAAGCAATACTACTGATAAAGCATGATGTACCAGACCTCCTCCCACAACCCACTCACTCTCCCCTACCCTGATTTCTCTCACACGTCTACCCTTCCACGTTTCCCTCCCACCTCCAGCTTACCATTCTCCCTCCATAACCACTCGCCTTCTCCAAGAACATCACCACCACCATCAAACTGTTCACAATTCAATGTTTAACCTTATCAGCTTCAATTTTACCAAACCTTAATCCCAAAAAACCATCTCTTTTCTCAAATAATCTGCTCTATCTAGCCATTGCCATCGCCATCGCCACCCTTACTTCACCACTTTCTTTCTTCCTTCTCTGAACAACTCGCCGCCAACCAATTTCAGAACCTGCGACCACTTCCAGAAGTCGATCCTAAACCCACGTCCCTTGAACCCTCAATGCTTGGGAAGACCAACAGATCAAATTTTTCCTGGTTGTGGATACGAGACACCCATGAGTCGGCTCCTTCCTTAATCATCTCAGGCGGTTGTTTAGAAAGTCTGGTTCTCCTCTCCATGATTCCTCCCCACGATTTCCTTCAATCGCTCATATCTCCTCTCCAAGATGAAGTCTCTGCAAAGCTCTGATCGAAGGTAACCTCATCTCCCCCAAATTACTTGCCCTAAATGTAGTTGCACGCTTTTTCCACACCCTCATCTCCCCCAAATTACTTCAAAATTATTCCCGACTTGAAAACAAGCTTGATCTAAATTTGCATTTACGGTCCACTAATTTCAAGCAACTATTTCTCATTCAGGTATGGATGGATGAACTTTTCTATAAATTTGTTTCAATCGTTTGATGTATGTTTATCTAATCGGTTGTTTGTTGATTTGAGTTTGGAATATGAAATGTTGTTAATCTTCAATCATGATTTGAATTGGGGAAATGAAGTTGATTTTTTTGATAAATATTAAATAATCATGAATAAGTTGAAGTATGTTTCATGTGAAAGTTTTTGACTTTTGTGGTCAAATATGTTGACTTTTGAATCTGAACTCAATGGAGTTGTAGTTTTATACAGATGAAAATAGTGGGACTCTTCAAGAAAACAACTAAAGCATATTGATTTTGGGATTTTTTTTTTAAATGGCTTTCTATGACTTCATAAAGTCAATCTTACTACTAAATTAAGTGGTTATATGTCAATTTTTTAATAGATTATGGTCTATATTTCAAGTTGTATAGTATTATTAATTTGATCTTTTTATTCAATTTTGGATATACATAAATCTTTAGGCAATTGAGGGTATGGTGAGTGAAGGAGGAGGTAAATGCCTATGCATAATCTTGGTGGGGTTATTAAGCCTGCTGACCACTGAAGGTTATGATGTTGGTCTCACTTTTCTTGATAGTGCTATTGCTAAAGGAGCTGGTAAACTAGCTTTCTTCTTGCCCTGTGAAATATTTTGAACTTATAATGTATGATAACTTTTTCGGTTTTGACATGTTTTTGGCTCGAAATTCGTTATCTTTTTTAGTTTGTTTGGATGGTAGTGTACATGCATCCTTCTAAATTAAAGTCTTAACTACCATTAAAATATCATGATCATTCTTGATTCACACATAAGGATTTAGTACACTAGATGGTGGATAAAAGAAATGGTAATATTAGTATGCAAAGATGAAATTCTTAAAGGTAAATGTATGTTTTTGTTGAATATACAAGCAAACATACTTATACATATACACACATGTGTGCGTGGATTTATATATCTAAGTGATATGATGACAATTTGACAAGACACCAAGCTGTAGGACAGGATGGAACAGATGAAGATGATTTATGCACCTTTTACATGAAGTCAAAATTGGTATCAACTCTATACATTATTTTGTAAAAAGGATTTTATTTGAAGCCAATTTTTCGTCCCTCTTTTTCAATTCCCGTGTACTTCCATTTCCTTTGCTTGCTTGATCAAACACAACCACATTGCATTGCTTCTCTCCATTTCTTAGTTTATTTTTGTTGTTTAGAGTATCTATATTTTTGCTTGACAAGTCTTGTCGTACTATATGGTTGCTAATCAGTTGTATGAACTATGTGAAGTTGTGGGCTCTAAACCTACTAAGTATGTTCAAATCTAAAGCTATGGGCCCTGGTCAAGAGAGGTTAGTTATAACACCCCGAAATTCTCAATGTCACACCGTAACCGTTTTTTAGCACTCGCTCTAAATGTATAATTATATGTATAAATATGGCCCGTTGTATCGCTCTCCGTTTAACTCGCGTTTTCGTTTAAGGTCGTCACGCCATATGGATGGATGTGTCTAGCGCATCGCTGCGAGTGTGCATGCTTGGTTATGTCATCTATAAAAAGGGGTTCAGGTGTATTTTACGTATTCTTTATATGTGTGGGTGTAATGTCCAGGCTAAGTGTTTAAGACTTAGAGTTGGTGGGCAAGCAGGAGCTTGCGCAGGTTGCGCCGCGACTTGGAAACCGTGGCCAAAGCCGCGGGACTCACTGGAGTCTTGGGGACCAAAGGCACGCGCGGCCTACGGCGCGACTTCCTGGTCGTGACCAAAGCCGTGGGAAGGCCTCTGCAGGCCAAATACGGGATTTTCCCCCTTTCTTCCATTTTGTATGGCATTTGGAGTTAGGGCTGCGATTTTGGAAGGTTTCTAAGGTAGGATTCCATCTCTCCTCATTCATTGCTAAGTAGAGAGATCCTTTCATTGCATTTATGAAGCTAACCTAGGGTTGTTGGTTATTAATTTTGATCCCTAGGAGTTGAGCATACAAGTACTCATCCTTCCCTTCAAGTTTAATCATCTAAGGGCTTGAGTATAACTTCACAAGGTGAGTTTCTACCCCCTTAAATACCCTATTACTTATTTGCTACTTGTATTAAACCTACAATGTACATATGTGTTATTCATTTGGGATTTGTGACCTAAATTATAGGGTTTCAACTTTATGAACCCAAAGAGGGTGAGTATGTCTAGTAAACCTCAATAACCCTTTTTGGGATAACTAAATGAATAAAGATATTTGATTTCATGCTTGTATGATAAGTTCATGAGGAAACCCTTGTTGTTATGGCTTTGATCTAACTACTGATAACTTTGTGAATATATAGTATGAGTAAAATGAACCTTTATGTCTACATGTATGAGATCATGAGAAATGTGGTACTGTGAGAAGTAAAGAGGAACTGGTATTTACATGTAGAAAGAGGTGCATACGTGATTATAAGTGCTCACCAAATGTTGATCATTTGATAAGAATGTGAATACTACTCCTTGTGCACAAGGAGGTAGTTGTATATTAATTAGACCATGTGTTGGTCGTTGTGGTTCACTAGCGAGTAGGCAATAAGGGGTCATGGACCCTTGAGGTATAACTCGTCTAGATATGTATAGGCAATAATGTTCCGTAAGACCTTGAGGTGTAACTCGACGGAGTAGGCAATAAGGGCAGTAAATACGGTCTGAGGTTGTGATGTCATTATGGCATGGGAACTAAGATCGGGGCATGAGGTGTAATCCATTAACATCATGGGTGACTCCACTTCCGTGTAAATGTCACCCCGATGGAAACGGGTTTCCCCCGTATTTCAAGGGGTTTTTCCCGTATGTTGTGTTCAGGTACGAGGCTTTGGTTGCGGTGGAAACAATATTTGTGAGTCGAAGGAGTTCGCTAACCCAAATCTTGTTTCATTCAAAATATAATGTTATTGTTTACAAATTGTGTTACTTATGAAATCTCACTAGGCTTCGTCCTAACACTTGTTGTGGTTGTTGTTTCTTCACAAATCCTTCTCGTGGAGGAAATTAGGATATCGGGCTGGTCAACTAGGCACGTAGGAGTTCTCGAAGTGTCAGTCTTTTGGGGTTTTTGTGAAGAGAGTATATAGTGAAATCGCAACACCCATTTTAATCTATAATTGAATTGATCCTAGATTAAGTAGGTTGTTGTAATATGGATGTCCCATTCTTTGTTGCAAACACGTAGAGCAAACTAACCGGAGTATTTGTGGGTTTTTGGTTGTCTTAATTATTGGGCTTTGTACTTTTGGAATTTATATTTGCAGGGTATTCAGGCCTTCGTCTTTTAGACATCTTATTGCCGAATTTTCGAATTTTATTCTTCTATTTTCTAGAGTGTTACATTAGTCCTCTTCCCCTTTTTAATTTAAACCATCTCCAATCATTTGGAAGAGGCTAGGTTTAAATTGATTGTCTTATGTCAACCATTGTATCATTCAATCATCCAGTCGCTTCTTTTGTACCATAAGACATTTAATTTTGACCGAACAATCAGCTTCCTATAGTTTCGCTTGGATTATGTTTTAACGCCATTTCAGTTTAAGTTTTTCATGTTCAAGTATATTTCATTAGATTTTTTGTCGTTTTCCATATTTCAACCATCAATTTCATGCATGCGCTGGTTTGTTAACGGTTTTCCTTTCATATTGCTGCTCTAAGTTCCATGATAAGTTGATAAATTTTTTTGTGCCAGTCAAAATGTTGAGTTTTCTGGAGCTCGCGGTTTTACATAGAAAGCACGGTCGTTGAGCGTAGTGGAAGATGCACAGGTATATGACACACATACATCCTCAAATTTTCTTTCATATGCTCCTAATTGATTATGGATTTATGGCATATTTTGTGTTAGTCCAATTGAGATCAATGATTGGTTTGATTTGATGAATAACAAGAGAAACAAGGGTAGAAATCAGTATATTATTGAAAGCAAATAAAACTATTCTAAGAGAGCAAAAGCACAATGCGGCTACATTGTTCTTGATTGAAATTGATCAATTGAAAAGTTAACCTAAAATCTAATACATGATTTCTATTTATACCCCCATAACCCTTGTACACAATATAAGCCCAAGCCCAATACAAGGCCCATTACAATATATTGATTACTTTATAAAACTTCTAAAAAAGAACATAAAATATGTTCTAACATTCTCCCCCTAAGTTTTGTAAAGTAATCATAATCTTTTCAGCTCCAGCTTCAGCTCCTCTCCCCCTTGATTTCTTTATAAAACTGAGTGTTGCATAAACTTCAAAGCATCCTTAAGCTCCCCCTAGAATGTAGCTCTTATCCTCGAAGTATCAACTGAAATATCAGATCAGATATAGACAATAACCTCGACTGAGTGCACGTAAAGACAACTTTTTCCTCTAGTAAATCCAACACATTCCTTAACGCCCATAAGAATGATATGTGTGGATTATGGAGTGACACCCAAGTGCATCTTCAGTATATAACATCTAATCTGTCTGTGAACCATGAGTTGAATTTAAAATTCAGCTTAAGAACTTCATCTGATAAGCATACGGGCGGTAGCATCCGGTAGCAACACTACAATGCAAGGGTAGAAGGCAAGTAATGTTCAATAACTAATGAAAGGTACTCATTCTCTAACTGGTTTCCAGAATACTTAGTCATCAAACCCGGAACTCCTTTCTTCACAAATCAGTTGGATGATTATCAGCTCTCAAGATTCTGAAGCACAACCAAAGTGTAGAACAATGATTGCAGTTGCTCACACTACTGAGTGATCAAGTCAGAAGAATGATAAAGTGCTCTCAACGGTCTAACAACTGAAGAAGCTTTCCAGACTGATGATTGCAGATGCTCAGGCAGCTAACTCAATCCAAGTAGAGGCCAAATCATCAAATCCAGAATCTGAAAAACTTTGCAGATCATGAGCACTCGTGAAATATAGATCAGTTGTTAAGGATATGTGACCAACCAGCTGTCACATATGCATTCAGCGTAAAAAGCACAGGAACAGGGCAAACTTGTATGAAATAAGGTTCAAAACAGTCAGAATTCTCAAAATAAACATCAAAATTCGCAACCAACTAAAATTCGCAGATCCCTATTCACCATAAAGCTCGATTCACAAGATGCATTCAGCTTAAGCATAATTCGCAGAGGCTTGCATTGCGAAATCTTCAACTTTCGCAAGCCTCAAGATAGCGAATCCTCGCCTTTCGTAGGATATATGTCTACGAATCCCTTAGAATTCGCAAGACACACATCCGTGAATCCTTCAACTTTCGCAGTTCGCATACCTGCGAATGCTTACCTTAGATCATTTTTCAAAAATTAGGAAGCCACTTTTCGCAACACACAACCTGCGAAACTTAGACATTGAGTACATAGTGGCCTGTGAATTCCTTTAGAATTCGCACACAACATGAGCACGGTAATCTGCGAATCCTTAACTCTCGCAATATAGTCACTTGCGAATTCCATACTTCAAAATTTTTGTTGTGTTCAATGTTCTGCGAATCTTCACTCTGCGAATCCTTCTCTCTGCGAAACCTTCACTCTTTGCGAGTTCTTCACTGATCTTGCGAAAAATATGAATCTGGAACTTGTTTTCTGACATTCTTCGATTAAACCTTCAAAACATCGATTTCTGAGATGATACTTTATCCACAGATTTGAAAATAACCAATAAACACATTTGTAGTTAAACACCAAGACTAAGTCTGACTCTGGAGCATACTTCGATTCAACCACAGTACATACATATTTTCGAACAACATAAACTCAAAAATCAACAGATCTGATTTCTGGAATGAAATCGATAATAGCTATTGATTCGATAATGATAAACAATAACTACTAAATCAATTAAACATCTAAAATCAAACAATTTCACAATGAAATCCAGAAATCGATATATCACATAACTGTTCTATTCAAAACTCAATCAGATCTCAGATCGTGCAGAAAGATGTTTTCTGTTAGGCTCTGATACCAATTGTTAGTCCAATTGAGATCAATGATTGGTTTGATTTGATAAATAACAAGAGAAACAAGGGTAGAAATCAGTATATTATTGAAAGCAAATAAAACTATTCTAAGAGAGCAAAAGCACAATGTGGCTACATTGTTCTTGATTGAAATTGATCAATTGAAAAGTTAACCTAAAATCTAATACATGATTTCTATTTATACCCCCATAACCCTTGTACACAATATAAGCCCAAGCCCAATACAAGGCCCATTACAATATATTGATTATTTTATAAAACTTCTAAAATAGAACATAAAATATGTTCTAACATTTTGTTTATTCCTGAGCTTAACAATCTGCTCATTGTGCTTCAGTTTTATTGTTTACCATCAATGTCATTGTGTTCCAAAACTTTACAGTACCGCTCACTAGACTTGCTCGTGGCATCATTTCAAGGTATAGGTGTAATCCTTATTAATTTTTGGGGTAATGGTGCTAAATGAAATCGCAATGCCTGAAAATATTAAACTAGACTAGAATCTTATTTCTCGTGGTAGTGCAACGTAACGTGTGTTTGTGATTAGTGAGATCTGTGAAGCACACGGTACAAATGAAGGTATATAGAGGAGTTTTTAGGTGATAATGTGGGGTTTATGGAATACTTTTGTCTTATGGTCATGTTTGTTGAAATGATGCTTTTAACTACTTGATATATATAGGGTTAGATTCCGGTGAATAGGGAAGTTATGGTGCGAAGGTTATAAGAAGGGATCTCCACCACTGGATCAATCTTAATTGAAGATCAACACTAATGAGATGCACCGGATCAATTTCTGTGAGAAGCGCAATCATGGGTTGGGGGTAAGATAAAAAATGACTAATGGTTCGAATTCTGTCTTACGTTTATCACCTTAACTCTTTTTCTCACACGATCCTTCGTCTATATATAATTGGTTGGCTAAAAAGGCTTGAACTCTTGGTTTTCAGGATTTCGGATGTGACTCCGCTCACTAGACTTGCTCGTGGCATCATTTCAAGGTATAGGTGTAATCCTTATTAATTTTTGGGGTAATGGTGCTAAATGAAATCGCAATGCCTGAAAATATTAAACTAGACTAGAATCTTATTTCTCGTGGTAGTGCAACGTAACGTGTGTTTGTGATTAGTGAGATCTGTGAAGCACACGGTACAAATGAAGGTATATAGAGGAGTTTTTAGGTGATAATGTGGGGTTTATGGAATACTTTTGTCTTATGGTCATGTTTGTTGAAATGATGCTTTTAACTACTTGATATATATAGGGTTAGATTCCGGTGAATAGGGAAGTTATGGTGCGAAGGTTATAAGAAGGGATCTCCACCACTGGATCAATCTTAATTGAAGATCAACACTAATGAGATGCACCGGATCAATTTCTGTGAGAAGCGCAATCATGGGTTGGGGGTAAGATAAAAAATGACTAATGGTTCGAATTCTGTCTTACGTTTATCACCTTAACTCTTTTTCTCACACGATCCTTCGTCTATATATAATTGGTTGGCTAAAAAGGCTTGAACTCTTGGTTTTCAGGATTTCGGATGTGACTTTGCAAGAGGGTTATCTCCCCTAATCCGTTTATTCATATTAACACAATGTTTTATTTGCAACTTATTGCTATTAATTGTCTATTTAATGATGTTTCCACTGCAAAATACGTGAAAGAATAAATTGAGGGCATAATGCCAATATTTTATGTAACGGTGTATTGGGACTCACGCAGCTACAATGGGAGCTACCTGCTATACAACGAAGCTATTTTCACTTGGGAAAAATTCTTTAAGTGTGGATAATTGGTCAAAGAAGATTACCATATGCATTTTTAACCTCAAATAAAAAAAATCTTTGGGGATTTCTTTTACGTTTTGGCTTAAAAGGTTTTGTTGGACTTGGAGTTGTAATGACATAAAATTTTGATTTTGTATTATCATTGATAGTTGAAGTGATTTAGATTTTTATTTCTACAATACTTCTATCAAGATGTCTGAATCCGACCTTAAAAAAGACGTCTAAATCCGACTGTGGATCCATCCGAGTTTAAGGTATACTTCAATTTTATCTTTATTAGCTTTGCAATTGATCTACCCCACGTCACCACCTCAACACTTATTGATGCTTTGTAATGGATCTACCCCACTTCTAAAATTTTATGCAATAATTTTTTCTTCGTGCCTTATGATCTGATGAAGGATTTTTTTTTATAATGTAGATATGTTGATGTTATTGTAAGTTGTTTGAGCATTTTATATTGTTTTGTGTATAAATTCGAGATGATTAGTTCATGCGATTAAAAATATCATATTTTTTTTGTTTTCATATTTGGTATGTTTGCTCTATTGTTTTTCATCTGATAAGATTGATAATTAATTAGATATTAAATGTTAGCATGTTGTTGCTACAAATGTTGACAGTGAACATCAATATGAAACAATTGTTGATATCAAAGTTGTTTTGGTTATTCGACATTGCAAATTTAGAGCATGTATATGTACCATAATTGTATCACATGTAATGTCTAATGTTGTCACTAAAATGGGTTTAGATGGTTAAAATATTTCTGTTAGATCTAATGCTAAAACTTTGAATGTTGTGGATGCTTGGCTAAGATGCATACAGGGATCAAAGGTTGAGTTTTTATTTTATGAGTTGCGTTTATCATGTGCTGATGGGTCATGGATCAGTTGCTAATGTTCTGTATTGAAGGGTTGGAGGCTTGGAGTTGATGTTAAAGATAATTGGTGGGGTTGTTGCTGTGTTGTTCAAAGGTTACAAGACGTTGGTGCTGAGGCAACATCAGGTGATTCAGTTGCCAATTAAGGGGTCGTTTACCAAATGGTTACCCGGTAAGTGCTTACCGGTAAGATTCAACACTATCACTTACGTACCGGGTAATATTTTTGTCCACCAAAACGGTATCGTATGCAACAATTTTTTTGGCAAACGCTAACCATGGTAAGAGTTTTCGCCATACTTATTGGGTAAGACTCTCACTCCTTGCCTTAGCTCTTACCGGGTTGGTAAGCGCTTACCGGGGTAAGCGTTTGGCAAATGACCTCTAAGTTCCAACTGTGGATAAATAGGGTGTTGATATATATGGAAATGCTAAAGATTTAGGTGTTGAAGGTTCTACAAGGGTGGTCTTTTTCTTAAAAAAGGATATCACAGCAAAGTTTTTTGCCAATATGGTATTTTTGTCAATGTTGATGTCTATTATTTTTGCAAGTAGTTTTAATAGAGAAACAGTAGGAAGAATGATTTTTTGGACAAAGTTATGATGCAATCGAAGTTGTGTCTAGCATGTTCATTTTGTGCAACAAAGGTGCTTGGTGAAATGTATGCAAGAAATATGGTGTTTTTGGAATTCCATAAATGAATAGTTTAACATGTGGAACCTTTTGTGTAATTGGTGTTTTATTAATTTGTGGTGATAATTTATGTAACTATCCAAATCTTTATGATGTCCACGTTTTGTTTGAATGTTGAAGGTTTAAAATATGAAAATAAAATTGAAAACATAAATAAATAAATAAAATAATGTTTGGATGTTTGTTGGAGGTTTGTTGGAGGTTTAAAATACGAAAGAAATTGAAAATACAAGGAAAGAATTGTGGTGCTAATAGAAGTATTCTTGAGATCTATTGTTGATGTTTTAATGCCTCTTCTCTTTCACTTTATACACATACATAAGAAGAGAGGAAAAAAGAGTTGTTGTATTTTCTTTGTGACTGTCATTGCAATTTATAAGGTGGTGCAATCGAACCTATAAACTATACATAATCCCTACAATTTTTTCTTATTCTTTATATATATTACAAACCGAAAAAGGGATTACTGAACTACTGTAAAAGCAACACGCCAGCCCCAAAGAACTCGGCCTAAAGAGAGCAGATTAAAAGGGTACATTTTACAGGCTATAGGAATATGTTTGTTTGATTAATTTGAGCTAGCTACTAACTACTATTTATAAGGATTGAAAATCTTACCCAGTAAGTTAAGTTTAAGGGGTCGTTTACCAAAATTTTACCGGATAAACATTTACCAGCAAGAGATTTATCTTCATTTACCTTATCGTCTAACATTCTTGACCATGAAAATGGATTGTTGGTAAGTATCTTAAACCCGGTAAGTGTTTGTTGGGTAAGAGTCGTTTCCCACACATATCGAGTAAGCTTTTTGGTCCTTGTCATGCTTAAATAATAAGATAAAATGATTTTGGTAAGCATTTAGTAAACGACCCTAAGTGTTATTAAATAGCAGGTGGGTGAAACAAGCTCTGCTTTGCAAGCTGTGTGCGACAACCAATCTACAGAATTGTACTTGCTGCCCTTATGACTTACTCTTTTAGATGGACGTGGAGATGACGGGGATATTGGAGGCTTTGAGGGTAGATATAATCATACTTTCTTACAAAATTGTCATCCATTTGAACTATCGGTGTGTGTTATATTAGTTTTGCAATTAAAAGTTTCATCCATGTGAATGATCGGTGTGTTTTACGTTTATGGAAAGCCGGTTATAGTTTGAGTAAGCTTCTTGCTCGATTGAAAAAAACATTAAGTAATAATGAATAGAGTGACCAATCAAATAATTGAATCTAAATTAAAGTCATATCATATACCCGATCAACGGACGGGTATAACACTAGTTACTCTAAGCTAATTCTAACCCAATGATACGGTTTGACCTAACTTTATATCAATTATATATAGGTTTACTTGAGTTAAATTTTTTTTTTTGGGGGGGTGGGTAGGGGTGCTCAAATTTCCGACCAACCCGGCCAACCCAACCCGAAAAAACGCAAAAAAAACTCAAACCGAGGTAACCCGATACATAATCGATACAAATTTTGCCCAAACCGCATCTATTGGGTTGGAAACGGGTTGAGCCAAAAGTAACCCGACCAACCCGTCAACCCGATGCTTTTTATTTATTTATTTTTATTTATGGTTTTAGACTTTTAGCGACTATTCTTTCTATCAATTTTTAAGTCTTCCTATCTTAGCCATAGTTTATATTTGTCAACGAGACCACGCCGATTAAAATCCTAAGAATCTAACCTTCAAGTTTTTAAAAATCTTCAACATCGATAGAATCAAGAGGCAAGACATACTCTTCGTCTACTCTTCTCTTTTCTAATTAGCTTTATTTTTATATTTCCTTTTCTATTTTAATTTTTTCAAACGGAATCACTTGGTTAGATTGTAAAATGATGTATTAAAGTTTCTACCCGACCAACCCGGCCAACCCAACCCAACCTGCACGGTTTGGGTTGGGTTGCATTTTTTATTGGGTTGGGTTGGGTTGAGATTTTCCAAACCGCAAACATTAGGTTGGATTGTTCAAGTGTCTTCAATCCGACCAACCCAACCCGTGTACACCACTAGTGGTGGGGGTTTAAGTCGGGTCGGGTTTTTCGAGCAACCCTACCAGCCGGTGCCTGCCACGTATACATCGTTAGAAGTTCTTATCCATCCAACGATTTACATTCCATTCGTATACTAATTAAAACCGCTATATCTACCGATCGATAACCCCTTATATCAAAACCTTCAACGATTGAAACGAATTTCATTTTCACTCTTCATTTCACAATCTCTTTCAGAAAACGATGATCGGTGGTAGCAATGGCGGTACCGGTGGATCCAAGAAGCGGCACCGTGTCGGAAGCAACAGCCGTCTCTCATCCACCGCTGCGTTGATCGATTCCTCCCGTCCCGACGGAACCCTAATTGAAGCGTCTCACAAACCCTTGCAATCATCATCATCCATCCGCCGATCTAATTCCCGCCCTTCGATCCTCCCTCTGCCATCGCCGGTCTCCAACGGCTTCAATGATCCTGCAACCGCTGACGTCATCCTCCGCCTCTACCTCGATCAGTCGTCCCCCTTTGATTCAGACGATTCCGAGACGGTATCGGCTGTTGATTCGACGTCGGAGTTTCAGATCTATCTTCATTCTTCCGTCCTTCAGCGTTCCAAGTACTTCTCCGCGCTTTTGTCTGATCGTTGGAAGAAAGATTCCTGTGAAATTGATTATTACCGGTTCAATTTAGCCGTTCCGTCATCGGCAGGTTCTATCAACAATCATGTGACGGTTCTTCAACTTCTTTATACAAATGAAATATGGAGCACAATCGATTCGGCATCAACAGCACTCGAGTTACTTCCGATTGCGCTTGAATTACTGTTTGAGGACTGCGTTACGGCCTGTGTTCGATACCTCGAAGCGGTGCCGTGGACAGAGGAGGAAGAGAAAACCGTGTTGAGTTTGATTCCTCTTTTACGAGATGAGGAGTCTTCGGAACTGTTAGCTAGGGTTTCACCTCCTAAATCGGATTTATCAGAGGAAATGCTTCATGGATTGATATTGACAGCTATTCATAATCATCCAAACATGGCGTTCGCGAAGGCGTTCGTTGCAAAGCTACTGAGGGACTTCTCATCGAGGGAATCCGCGAGGAGAGTGTTGGATAAGTCGTTTGAGACTAGTTTGAAAGTGGTGAAGGAGTCGTTGGAGGAGTACTCTAGTCCAGACTTCCGTGGGGATCACAACGAGACGGAGGCGATTCAGAGGTTGAATCTGCATACTGCAATGACGAATGGGAGGCATTTGCTGTGGCTTATTGAGCGGATGATCGAGCTAAGAGTGGCGGATACAGCTGTGAAGGAGTGGAGTGAGCAGGCTGCTTTCACAGCGGACTTGCAGAGGGCGTTTAGGGATGATGCCTGGAGGAATATCGTTCCCGGTCTTCCTGCTGTAGTTTTGAGATGTACTTGCAAGCTCGCCAATGCGGTTGCTGCTGGTGTTATTTTGGCTTCTAGACAGGTTTGTCTTTTCAGTTTGGCTTTATGTTAAATGCATGTTCTTGGCCTCAGTTTGGCTTTATGTTGGCTGTATGTTTTTTTATTCCTATCTTGTTTGTTTAGAATCTTTTATAGTTTTGCCTATCTTGCTTGTTTATACATTTGATTACCTGTAATTAGTACTTGCAGTTACCGAGTATGATTTTGCCAAGCTCATGGCAGATTTAATCTTTTTGGCCTAGCTATAGTTTGGTTACCATTCTTCTAGGATAAATGCCATTGCTTGAAATTTCACACCCATTGTGAGATAGAAATCATAGAATTGGTTACCATTCTTCTAGGATAAATGCCATTGCTTGAAATTTCACACCCATTGTGAGATAGAAATCATAGAATTGGTTACCATTCTTCTAGGATAAATGTCATTGCTTGAAATTTCACACCCATTGTGAGATAGAAATTATAGAATTGGTTACCATTCTTCTAGGATAAATGCCATTGCTTGAAATTTCACACCCATTGTGAGATAGAAATCATAGAATTGGTTACCATTTTTCTAGGATAAATGCCGATGCTTGAAATTTCACACACCCATTGTGAGATAGAAATCATAGAATTGGTTACCATTTTTCTAGGATAAATGTCGTTGCTTGAAATTTCACACTCATTATGAGATAGAAATCATAGAATGAGAAGAGGAGGAGGATTCATGTAGTGTTAGTAGTTGGGTCTTGTTTCAACACCTCTAATCCTTCTTTTTTCTAATTGGTGTAGTAAGCTGTGGTTTGCTTACTCATTTTTTTTTCTAGAATTTAGAAGAGATCCTCGTGCTTGGTGCTTTTATGGGAGTTCACTTGTGCCGTGGTTGGAAGATACTTCTCTTGGTTTCTAGAAGAACTACATTGTGATTTTTTATATCAGACCTAGTGTGAACAAACTTCCAAACTGATGTTGATTTGTTACTTTATTACAAGCTACAACCTATGTTTCAATTGTAGTAATTGCTATAAAATAACTGTAAGTAGAGGGGAAAAGATCCAAAATGCCTATATTGTAAAACAATTTTAACCTGCAAAGTAATCCATTTGATTTGCCAAAGTGAAAATCGTGCTTAGCTAGTTTAGGTTTTTTCGTTGTGCATGTGCATGAAGGGATGATGGGCCGAACTGGAAAAGACGGTTCTACCTTCGTTCATCCCATACTGGAAAAAGTTTTCTTTGAAGATTTGAACTTTTGTTTGTGTGTTGCTATAAGTGAATAATATCACAGCTTCATTCTTTTATTTGGGAGTTGTACTTTTTTTAGAGTTCCTGTTTTGTTTAGTGCTGCCTATTAGCAATGGTTCACCTTTTCATTCTAGTGAATTTTATGTTATCCAAAAATATTTTGAAGTACAGTCGATATTACAACCTCCAGTTTTATGATGGCTACAAGAATCAGATGGCTCTTTGAACATGTTAAATGCTTCATGCAACCGGGGCCAGATTTATGATTAGGCTAGGAGGTGCAATGCACACATGGAAAAAAAATAGGGGTCTTACAGGTTCATTTGCTTTAATTTGATGTGTGCTCCCTTATGCTAACAGAAAGTGGTTGCAGCCTATTGGTAGTGTCTTTGCATGTGGTGCATGTGGTATTATAGGCTGCAAGTTCAAATCCTTTTGGTTGTTTACCAAATTTTGATAACCGCAGCAGAAAACAGAAAATTGAAGAGCGAAAAACCCACTTGTATGCCATTTTTAATCATATTGTATTTTAAATAATTAAATTTTGAATCATTTTATCTTATGTTAATTATGATGTGCCCAGTGTGAATTGTTTTTTTGGATCCCCCTCTGCATGCAACATGTTGTACACAACGAATGATTGTCTTAATATACCGTGTTTCAGGTTCGGATGAAGCTGGTGAAAGATTGGCTGCCCGTGTTGATTGTATGCAAAGATAATGGCACACCAATGCTGACAAATCATAAATCGTTGTATTTAGAACTGGAAGAAAAATTCTTGAAGATCATTTTGACGTTGCCGATGTCTGAAGCCCAAGAATTGTTGCAACAGTGCCTGAGCTTTTCAACTCGAAACGTGGAGGACTGCCCTCATTTGGTGTCGGCATTCACCACGTGGTTTCGGCGTGCAAACCGACAATTACCAGGTGACCAAAACCAACTTCCTTGAGGCCTAAATTAATAGTGTTCTGCCAAAGTTTTAGCTTGACTTTGTTAAGTACCATCGTGTATACTACTAAACTTGTGTTTCAGAACTTGTTGTTGGTGTCTTGTACATATAACTGCTGTTTTGTTGCCTGTCTGATGTTCCTTGAAATATGCCTTTGTAAATGGATGGTTCTCAGGTTTTAATACAAGGGTTGGGATTTGGTGAATCTCATTTAGTAGGAATGTGTTTTCATGATATTTTTTTTATTTATGTGAAAACAATCTCTAAGTTTCGAAAAGTAGTTACTTTAGGCTGCGTTTGGTACATGGGATTGGAGAGCATAGAATTCTCTCACATTTAGCGCGATATGAGATAGAACAAAAACTCACTGTACCATGTTTGGTGCAACAAGTGACATGGACAAGTATTAGGACAAGAGGAGACGAAAAAGCTCTTTTTTGTTCCACAATAATAGGTGAAACAAGATGGTAAAGAAACAAAATTCAAAAAAAAAAAATGGTAAAGAAACAAAAAAAAAAATACTACCCTAATCTGATATAATCCTAATATGGTATTTGTTTTAATGGTCACCACTGTTGACCTTCTCCTCCTTCTTCACTATAATAACCTCCTCCACACCTATCAACATTACAAGATGACCGGTACTACCAAAGACCGGTTAAGGGCTTGTTGAAAATTTATGTTTTTTTTAGATTTTATATTTAGAAGTTTTGAACAATTTCACTACATTTTTTGGAGTTGATTTAAATAAAAATGCTAAATATAATGAATGGTTCGTGTGAATTATTGAAAAAATATATGCTTAAACCAAAGTCACAAATAATTCATGTGTTCACATATATTCAGATTTCACATATAAACTTTTTTATTTGATATTTAACCTTTTCATTTAATTCTCATTCTTGAAAACGTTATGATTTTTTCTATATTTGTAGTTAAATAAATAAAATATTATTTGATTCGAGTAAAATATTGCAGGGTCCATAGTCCATTCTTCTTATCATCAACCTTTCGTATATTAAACAATCAACCTTTCGTATATTAAACCTTGTTTAGTTAGCTCAACTGTCAATAAAGCCTTTAGGAATCCTCCTCAAAGGTCAGCAGTTTGAGTCTTGCCCCTGTGATTAGTCGAGATGTGCATAAAATGACCCAGATACCTATGATTAAAAGAAAAAAAACCAAAACACTTTTGGTTACCAAACTTTTATTTCTATCAACCTTTTGGTGACAAAAATGAAAAACAAAGAGGGTGATACACAAAAGCAACAACTAGGAACCCTTAGTTGTTTCACAGTCAGTCACTAAACTATACCTACCATTCCAACATCAACCTCATGGATTATGATACAAAACTCCTCACTCACTCCTTTCATTTCATGCACATCAAAGAAGTCCCCTTCTCAAGTTTCTGGTCGTTCCGTGGTACGTTCGGACCAGTAACCCCACACCGATCCCGAGCCCCAAACATACGCTCATACCAATCCCAACACCGACTCTCACACCCGCGTTGAACCATGATAACTCCCCATCTTCACCTTCAATGTATTCCATCCCCGAGTAATGGCTATGATACTCGTCTTCTGGCTTGTAGCTTGGGTATTCCGCCCCCTATCAACCAAATCGGCATAACAAAAACATCAAACGGTTGAACGGAAAAAAGGATGTCGGTCAACAATATGGAACTACGCTCATAGGCGGACCCAGAATTTTTTCTGGATGGTGGCACAATTTGACTATAAAAATAAACTTGTTGAAACATTTCAAAATATCAGTATAAATTGGTTGGTTCCTTGTCCTTGCATAAAAGGGCTCCATGTTCGAGTCCAGGTTGGAACTTTTTTTCTAAAACATATAAAAGAACCAAAATTTAAGCTGAAAACTGAAAAAATTGACGTTGATGAGACTCGAACCCAGGGTTTTCGTACAAAGTGAGCAACATTTACCAATTCTGCCATTAAAGACTTATGTCAAAACTTTAGTTTCAAATAATATACGGTGGCATCCAACAAAACAATATGGTTGCACCCTTCAAAAGCGTAGTTTTTTTTCCATTTACGACGGAACCATGAAAGATCCGCCCCTGACTACGCTGACCCAAAACACCCAACCCTTAATAAACGTAATTTTTTTCAATTTACGACGGAACCATGAAAGATCCGCCCCTAATTATGCTGACCCAAAACTAATCGGATCGAAAATAAATTAACAAATTTGATTAATTTGTTATATCATATCCATTTTATTTTATTTTATTTTATTTTCTCCAAAAGGGGACAATGGACTCGTGGAACAAGAGGTGCATTATTGAAGTGGTCAGTAACTTGAAAACAAGTGCCACAGCCATGCCATGCCATCCTATCCTGAACCCTCATCAGGATAAGGATTCATACATTTGTCCAATATTGTTAACCGACAAAACTCATTAAAATATAACGAAATTTGTTTTTTTTAAGGAAAGGATTAGTAAAATTATAACCGTAAGACATCAGCCTGATTAAACCTCAATGGTCACAATTGTTATGTACGTCTGGATTCGAACGTTGAATTCTTCTTATTTCATATTTATGTTACTTGATAAACGGGTTTTAATTCATCTTATATGGCATCAATTGTTTTTTAATGTGTCATGTGATTAAGAATTATAATATAACTTGATGTCGGCACCAGGAGAGGTTATAAAATCTACTTGTTACCGGTTAAAATGAGTTGAAATAAAAATAACTGAATGTTTGTTATACTAAATGAGAAAAAAATCGTTATACCATGGTTAGTAAGGCAAATTTCTTTGCATTTTAACCTTTTTTACTCTAGAAACAATCAAAGAAACCAAAAATCATATTTTCGTTTCGGCTAAACGGAATCACAAAGTGAAAACGTTTTAAGTTACCAGTGATGGACTTATCGAAATCAGATTAGGGGCATGTTTGTCGGTAGCTTAATGAGGTTAAGGGGACTAACAGCTTATTCTATCAGCTATTAATGACCGGTTGGTAGTGACCTAATGATATAGAAAGTGACTTATTCAGTAAGCTTCTAGGAAAGTGCTTTATGCAGAAACCCAAGCTTTTTCCAAACCTACCCCTCCTAATTAAAAAAAATGGTAATTCATCTATGAAAAAACACTCCAGATAAATTAATTCACTCAGACAACTTTATCCATACATGACTTAATGGAAAACCAACCAAATAGCACCTAAAACAAGAACGTACCTTGAAGGTAAGGCCAGATGAGCCCTCTTCTTGATTTCCCATTGCTTCATTTTCCGGTATGGCTTCAAGCAACCCTTTCCTCGTTTGCTTTTTCCGATAACCGAGTTCTAAAGTCTTGGTCAATATTATCGGGTTCCCGGCAAAACTTCCCGCCAAACAAACCTCGAGTGACGGTGGATCCCCCGTGTTATGCTTTCCGTTCAAAAACCCGTTTCCGGCAAGCAAATCTGTTTCACATTCCATCCTCCATCTACTACTACTACTACTACTACTACCCAATATGTAATCACTCGATTCGCCGCCATTACTACACAAATGATCAAGAACCCCGGAAACTAGAAGAACATCGTTATCGAAAACCTCAAACTTGAAACTTCCGGTGGTCCTAAGAGTATCGGTACTAACGAATGTAACTTCCTCGGATTTCTTATCTAACCGGTCTCTTCTAAGAAGGGTGGACGAGCCATGATCGGAGTGTATGCTAGATCTAACCCCATTAACTTCAAGTAAAGTATCGCGGTTAAGTGGCACATGGTTAAGTGTGAGATATTCAGGGGTGGTGGTGGATGATTCATCGTTGATATAATCGCATTTGCTAATTCGGATGTAGAAAACTCGTAAATCAAGCCAAGTTAGAGATACCTTTGGTCCCGAGTTGTGTGATCTCGACCCATAGTAGTACCCGTTATTGTTGTTGTTGTTGGCGATCGAACGAGCATCCATTAGAGTCTTGTCTAAAGAGTGAATCCCCATGATCAAGAGCCTGAATTAATCCACCATTTCTTGAGATTTTCAAATAGCAAGAAACCTGCTTTATGCTTAAAAAAACAGTTTTTTTAACAGAAAGATAGACGATAAAAGGCGATATCGAATAAAAAGGCGAAATTGAAGTGTAAAGGCCATAAAGATAGAAAACCCACAAAGGAAAAGGGATTACAAACCAAATCTGAAGCAAGTTGTGTGATATTGATGAACAAAGGCCAAGAATTTATATGTATAAAGAAGAAGTAGAAGAAGAAGGCCAAAAACTAGTATTGTAGGAGATAAAACTAAGGTATTTAGAATATATAATGTTTCTAAAAAGATAAATAAAAAAGAAAAGAAAAGGGAGTGAGTCAGTCGAATCAGGGTTGTTCTTTAACATGTTAAATGTGTGATTTTGAAAGGGCCCATAAAATTTTGGGACCCAATTTTACGTTATTTAGAGTATTTAATCAATAAATATAAAACTACAACCCACCTTATTATTTCACTAATTTCTATCAGAAAACAAAAATAATATGTCGTATCATCGCCTCGGTAATTTGTATATATGTATATTTGTTATCTCACTTTGCATTGTAATCGAAAGGTTCAGGTGTAGCAGGGCCTCCAAAAAAATTGGAACGTCCCTGAGTCGACTCATGGATTGAGTTTATTGGCGATCCGAGTCCAACTCGAATATAAATCACCTGTTCTCAAACTCCATGTCACATTTTTGTCTGACCAATCAACTTATGACACATCATTATTTTATTTTATTCATTTTTTTTATTATCTCTATGAGGTGTCAATTGGTGATTGGCGGACAGGAGGGGGAACATGGAGTTTGTGGACAGATGATTTGGATTCGTCAAGCTTAGATAAGTCGAGTCTACCAAATTTACATGATGGGTGAGATTTACTAGGTTTATTTGGAGATTTCTACACTTTTCTTTTCTCTATTTTAACATACGCTTCCGATAAAAAGAAACTCCAAAATCTCCAAAATTCCTAGTTTAGCATATATGTTTATAGTTTTATTATACAATGGAGATGTTATGGTGTAGAACCCAAGAGAACTTGTTGTCTAGGATAATGACAAAACTTCAATTAGCTAAAGTACCACATAAAGATTGTTTTTTTTCTTTCTTTTTGCCATTCTTGATTCTTGTATCTGTCTCTCCTACTTTAACACAAATTCACCATAAATCATGCCCAGAAAGGATCTAAAAAGCAACAAAAAGAACATAAAATCAAGAAAACCAATTTGAGTTGACAAAACCTAAAGAGAAGAATTGATTGTTACATTAAAGACAGATTCTTACAACATCTCCAACAGATTCTTTAAAATAGAAAAAATAAAGATTTTATTCTCTAATTTGCTTAAACAGATTCTCTATACTGTTCTTTAAAGTAGCAAAAAAAAAACTTCAAACTTGAGGTGAGGAGCAAGAAATGATTTTCTTATTCATTACCATCAATGAGATTAAATTATTATTATGTTATATGAAGTTTTTAAAAAAAATGTATTGACATGATAAAATTATAGAATATTTTAATAATATAATATGTTGAAATCTCTAAAATAGAGAATTTTTTGAGTTAAATGTATTTTCTATTTAGAGATTTTAACTTGAGTTAAATGTATTTTCTATTTAGAGATTTTTAACTTTTGGTTCTCTATTTTAGAAAAATTATAAAAAATCTATTTGAGATGCTGTTACTCACTGATAACAATCCTAAAGCTAAACCCAGAGGGGATAAAATTTCAATTCTATTTTAAGGTGAACATCCGTAACCATTAATCAATTGGGTTGTGACGTACAGGTTGACTTAGGGGAATGTAGTGGAAATCTCATCTTCCCTATCTTTGAATCCTGCCAAAGCCCTTGTGGCCATGGAGGTTCACCTGCGATGAATCCATGCCATTAGTGGTTGTCCGGGAGATTAGTCGGTACCGGTAAACTGAGTCGAAAACCCACGGTTACCCAAAAAAAGTAACAATAAAGAAAAAAAACCTTAAAGCTAGAAAACAAAAAGGGTTCAATTTCTACTCTTAACCCAGCACAAAGAACATAACTTTTACTGTAAAGATCTACACCCATTAAGCACCAGTTACAAAGAAACAACTCTTATGCTGAAAACCACATAAAAAAGTTCATTTTTTACTCAAAATTCCAATAAAAGATAAGGTTTTCTTAGGGCCCGGTTAACCAAAGGCTCATGGTAAGTGAGGAAAAAGACTTACTTACTCAATAAGCACTTACTAGGTAAAAGATTTGCCAGCAATCCATTGATGGCCCCGAGAATGTTACCCAATAAGATAAGGTGACTATCGCAGTAACAGTCCAAAGCTAAAAAAATCAGAAACAAAAAATCTTCAATTTATGCTCAAACCCCAACAAGAAGAAGAGGTTTTTTGCCAATAAAGATCCATACCCACTAAGCACCAGCAACAAACAAACAATCCCAAGTTCAAAAAAACAGAAGGAAAAAAAATAGTTCAATATCTATTCAAGACCTAAAGATTTTAACAGTGAAGAACCATAAACACCATCTTACCTAAATATTCTCTTCAGAGGTCACTGATTCGAATCTTACAAAATCAGGGTTTTGAAATGCCCAAGCTGCCCTTACACCCACAGTTAGTTAATAAAAAGTAAATACCATATGAATAAAATTCCAATTTCTACTCAAAATCCAACAAAATATCAGATTTTATTATCATAAAGATCCATACCCAATAAACAAAGCTAAAAGAACAGAGAGAAAAAAAAGGCTTCATTTATGCCAAAACACAACAAAAGGAACAGATTGCACCCATACTCAATCAGCAGAAGCAACAGATGGCAAACCCTAAACTTAAAAACTAAAGTTTTTTATTTTTATTTTAATTAATCTCACTATATGTAGACAATTGACCTTAATTTTGGTTTTCTTAAAGCAAGAACTTTAAAAGGGTAAATGAAGAAGAAGCCAAAAGTAAAGACAGGCACACACACAGGTTTCACTGAAAATAGCAGGCACAAGTGTCGAGACTGATGTCAATTCATCAAAGTAAATGACAAATAAACACAAATTGACAAAAATCTGTAGTGTGTGTATGTATGTGAGAATCAGGGCACAACAACATGGGGTTGATTTTGATTTCAACAAAAACCCCTAAATCATCATATTTTGTTGAAATTGAAAGGGAATTAATTTGTGGAAAGAAAAAAAAAACTCACCAGAAATAGAGAGGTTAAAATTGAAGTTGTGGCCTTGAGATTATTAACAAGTGGTTTTATGTTGTAAATGAAATGGAGGTGGTGGTGGTTTCTTCGGTCTCTTTCATTGATTTTTTGATTTTGTAAACAAGGAAATTGATATATATATATATATATATATATATATATATAGAGAGAGAGAGAGAGAGAGAGAGAGAGAGAGAGAGAGAGAGAGAGAGAGAGGTATTGAGGAGGTGATGTGGTGGTCCCTCTCTGAATATCCCTGACATCTTATCTAACCCAGTACAATTATAGTACAAATACAAAAAAGTTCTTCAAAATGGAAACAAAAAATGATTTTGTAATAAAAATTTATATTTTGGATTTAATTTGAAGGGTAATATGATTATATATATTATAATATTTGATGGTGTGGATATTTGTTTATAAAATATTTATTAAGAGATTGGCAAAGTGGATAAGTTTGCGCACTGGTATGGGATGTAGTGGAACTCTCATCTTTCTTGGGTTCGAATTTAGGCGTTGTCAAAACCCTTATGGTTATTGAGGTTTACCTACGATGACTCCAGGTTATTCGTGGTCGTTTGAGAGATTAGTTGATGTACATAAATTGGCTTGAAAACTCACGGTTACCAAAAAATATGTGGATAAATTTGACATCCATATCATGACATGTTACATGACAACAAGTTATCGGTTAAAATAGATATAAAAGATACTGAAATTTTGTTACATTAAATATTTTTTTTGAAATACTATAACATTGATTTAGAAACAAAATTACTTATTACCAAAAAAAAAACAAAAAACTATAGGACATTTGATTCGCAAGATTTCGACAAAATCTAAACGAATTGGAATGGTCAATGGGGCGGGTTTGTCGTCCCCCGTCCCCGAAACCGAAATGCATCCCCGTCCCCACCCCGTTCCTCGTCGGGTTTTTATTCGGGGCGCCTCGTCGGGGATTTTTTATGCCCCGTCCCCGAACCTGACCCGATGGGGAATCCCTGATCCCCGAACCTAACCCGATAATTTAATATTTTATTTATATAATATATACTAGGCACATACCCGCGCGATGCAGCGGAATGTAAGTAAATAACGAACAATTAATGTTATTTTTTTATAGACATGTCATCAACAATCCAACCATGACCTATGAATCACAATTTATGAAACCCTAAACCCATAAATATATTCAATAATTAGTTTATATTACAATTATTGACAAAAAAAATTATAATGATATAATTTATAATAAAAATGAAACGTATTTTACGATTATGTATTTTTAATGTGTTAACGGTGGAAAAAAATAAAACGTATGGATAGAAAACAAATTAGTTCGTAGATATTCATGATATTTAATAGTACGGTTAAATTAAAAAATATTCAATATTGGACTCGTTTTGAAGATATTGACGAGACGATTATAATAGTATAATTTGTAGAAAAAGAAACGTATTTTTTCATTGCATTTTTGTTCATATACGATTATTTGTGTTAATATGATAATGGTGTAAAATGAAAAATGAAAAAATAAGGGATATAAAATGAATTAAATAAGTAATTGTAAGGGTGACAAATGTAACATTACAAGGGTGATAAGTGTTATTGTATAAAAGCTTAGGATGATAAGTGTTATTGTACAAAATTTTGTACAATAACTGTATTAGTTTTTTTATATAGTAGTAGAGATTTAATTCGTAGATATTCATGATATTTAATGATACGATTAAATTTAAAAATATTCAATATTTGGCTCGTTTTGAAGGTATTGACGAGACGATTATAATTGTATAATTTGTAAAAAAAGAAACGTATTTTTTATTGCATTTTTATTTATATACGATTATTTATGTTAAAATAATAAGGGTGTAAAATGAAAAATAAAAAAACAAGGGATAGAAAGTAAATTAAATAATTAATTGTAAGGGTGATAAATGTAAAATTTAACTTTCCAAAAACCGTTTTCCAATAACTACTTTTTTTCAATAACCGTTTAAAATTTTTAATATATAGTATAGATATATAATTATATATATATATATATAATTTTATATATAATATATATAAATTTTATATAATATATATAATTTTAGGGGTTAAATCATGTGAAAACCAAAAAAAAAAGTTGAGAACCGTGAGAACCGATCTAAGCCGTAATTTGGTTTTGATCCTAAGGTTTTGATTAAAACTGTTTCATCACATGAAAAGAGCATAATCGCCATTTTGGTAATAAGATTCACCAGATGAAACATACAGATTAATTCATCATATGAAACACAAAGATTCACCATATGAAACATAGAGATTCACCACATGAAACACACATATTCACCACATGAAACACACAGATTCATCACATGAAATCAATGTGATGGACACTAGTTGATTTCAATAGCTTCTTAGTTGCATATCCTCAATCCCATCTCAAGAACTACAAAAAAAAAAAAAAATCTTCATCGTCATCATCTGCAACGGCAAGAGGTGGTCATCTGCAACTACAATATTCAATCCCACCCAATCCAATCTTCATCGGCGTCATCTGCAACGGCAAGAAGTGGTCTTCTCATATGTTTCAGCTCCTCCTGGGTAGTAAACAATCGACGCCCTGGTCTTAAAACCATAGCCCCGAAAACCCTAGTAGTCCTCCTCATCTTCATCGACGACATAGGCACCGTTCGTACACTTTCCCGATGTGTTCTCAAACCCCTAAAACAATTCTCAACAATTCCCCCAAATTTTACAACCGATTTAGGTCAATAATCGAATAACCTCACCAAACAAAAAATCTCTCAAATTAACTCAAAAATTACACATACAGGTACAATTACACGATCATAAAATCCAAAATCAAAGTCGGTAAACAAGAGTTTACACACTAATTAGATATAGGGTTTTCCTAAAAAATGAATCTTGGTTTGATGTGTTCATACATGATATCGCCGCACGTACCTGTTGACGACTGACAAAAGTTTAGAGATGGATTGAAAAGGTGGTGGCGATGGTGGTGGTGTTGGTGATGGCGGTGGTGAATCCGGTGGTGGTGGTGGTGGCGGTGGTGAATCCGGCGAGGAATTGGGCGGAGGAATTGGAGATATGAATCTGGATGGTGATATTAATCTAGTCAAAGGGTTTTGATACCCAAAATGCCCTTTCAATTTTAATTTATTTCAAATTTGTCATTGTCATTAATGACCATATATTAGAATGAATGAATGGTTTAGATCGTTTTTTACGGTTTTCAACCTTTTTTTGGTTTTCATTTGATTATCGTCCTATAATTTTATTATAATATATATATATATATATATATATATATATATATATATATATATATATATATATCGGGGCGGGGCGGGGATACCTTGCCCCGAACCCGATAAAATCCCCGAAAATTTTCCCGTTATCCGACTCGACCTGAAATTGTCTAACCCGACCCGAACTTAGTCGGGTTTTGGGTTTCCCTATCGGGTTCGGGGTTTTCTGTCATCCCTAGATATGTCATTTTATCACAAAGTCTAAGGCATCGTTTGTCAAAAATAAGCTAGCTTATTTTCTGGATACATGTTTGAATGAACATAAACTAGATAGCTAGCTTTTTGATAAAGTTATTTGGAGTAGCTTATGAGGAGTTTTTTGTGATTGTTCCAATTATGCCTTCATTGATATTCATTATTATATATTAACTATTAATTATAAATAAATATTAATTATTGATTTTTATTATTATTAATTAATATTATCTGAAAATTATAAAATAAATTTTAATTATACATTGATATTAATTTTTAATTATTTAGAATTATTGATAATTATAACAATCTTTTTAATATTGATCAAAATATATTTTATTTATCAATTATTATTATTTGATTATTTTTTTCATATTATATGTAACGGTTATTTAAAATCATAATTTTTTTTTTAAATTTGGTTTAAAATTCAAAAGTTATAAAAAAAAATTAATTATTTAGAATTATTGATAATTATATCAATTTTTTTAATATTGATTATTTAAAATCATAAATTAATTTTTGTTAAATTTGGTTTAAAATTCAAAATTTATAATATATGTGATAATAAATTTCAAATTCTTTTAATTAACATATTATATTATTTATTACTTTATTTGTATTAATTAATACTAGACATATACTCGTGCACGATGTGGCGCGAAAAATCGTGCAATCAAATGAACAATTGACAAAGGTATGTATCCGCTCGCGAAACATCTCGAAATCAAAATGACAACAACGTTTTCATTTTAAGTTTGTATTATTCGTTCTTATCGATACTTTAGTCTATGAAAACACGCTGCTTGAGTCGTTTGGTGCACTTATATGTGAATTATAGACTAAAGTATCGTTAATGACGAAGAAATACAAACTTAAAATGAAACGTTGTTGTCATTTTGATTTCGAGATGTTTCGCGAGCGGATACATACCTTTGTCAATTGTTCCTTCGATTTCACGATTTTTCGCGACACAACATGCGCGGGTATATGCCTAGTTTATAATAATAATGAAATATATTTTTAATATATTTTTATTGATATGCGATTATGTATTTTTAATATGCTAAAAGTGAAAAAAAAAACGTATGGATAAAAAACAAATTAATTCATAGATATTCATGATATTTAATAGTACGGTTACATTAAAAATATTCAATATTTGGCTCCTTTTGAAGATATTGACGATACGATTATAATGGTATAATTTGTAAAAAAAACATATTTTTTCATTGCATTTTGTTCATATACTATTATTTGTGTTAATATAACAAATGTGTAAAATGAAAAAGTAACGCATATAAAGTAAATTAAATAACTAATTATAAAGATGTTAAATATTACATTGAATTTTAAAAATAACCGTTTTAGAATTTTAATATAATAATATAAATATTGATGGTATATATATAATGTTACACATTTATGTTACCCATAAAAATATTCAATAATTAGTTTATCATAAAATTATTGACAAAAAATTATAATATTAGAATTTATAATACTAATGAAACATATTTTTAATATATTTTAGTTGATCTACAATTATGTATTTTTAATATGCTAACGGTGAAAAAAAATAAAACATATGGATAGAAAACAAACTAATTCATAGATACTCATAGTACGGTTAAATTAAAAAATATTCAATATTGGGCTCGTTTTGAAGGTATTGACGAGACGATTATAATGGTATAATTTGTAAAAAAAACGTATTTTTTATTGCATTTTTGTTCATATACGATTATTTGTGTTAATATGATAAGAGTCTAAAATGAAAAGACAAGGGATATAAAATAAATTAAATAATTAATTGTGATGGTAGTAAATGTAAGGTGGTAAATGTTATTGTACAAAAGATTGTATAATAACCATTTTAGAATTTTTAAGAATATAAAGTAAATTAAATAAGTAATTGTAAGTGTGGTAAATGTTATTGTACAAAAGATTGTACAATAACTGTTTTAAAATTTTTATATAAAACAATTTAATTCGTAGATATTCATGATATTTAATAGTATGGTTAAGTTAAAAAATATTTAATATTGAGATCGTTTTGAAGGTATTGACAAGACGGTTATAATGGTATAATTTGTAAAAAAACGCATTTTTCATTGCATTTTTGTTCATATACGATTATTTGTGTTAATATGATAATTGTGTAAAATGAAAAATGGAAAAGCAAGGGATATAAAGTAAATTAAATAATTAATTGTAAGGGTGGTAAATGTTATTGTATAAAAGATTGTAACCGTTTTAGAATTTTTAGGATATAAAATAAATTAAATAAGTAATTGTAAGGGTGGTAAATGTTATTATTATACAAAAGATTGTTCAATAACGGTTTTAGAATTTTTATATAAACAATTTAATTTGTAGATATTCATTATATTTAATATTACGATTAAATTGAAAAATATTTAATATTGGGTTCGTTTTAAATATATTGACGAGACGATTATAATTGTATAATTTGTAAAAAAAGAAACATATTTTTTATTGCATTTTTGTTCATATACGATTATTTGTGTTAATATGATAAGGGTGTAAAATAAAAAAACAAAGGATATAAAGTAAACTAAATAATTAATTGTAAGGGTGGTAAATGTAACATGGTTTTCCAAAAACCGTTTTTCAAGAACGCTTTTTTTTCAAGAACCGTTTAAGACTTTTAATACATATAGTAGAGATATTATATTACTATAAATTTGTTTTAATTATATTATTAAATATTGTTCTTAATTGATTTTTTTTGTAGATATCATTTTTGGTAATTTTACATGCTTATAAGCTAGTTTTGATAAACATAACTTTGTCATCAGCTAGCTTGTTAGACTGTATCGGGTCAAAGACAAAGACTTTCGGCTTGGTTTCCAGGTCGATTCACGGGTCAAGTCTGCACCAGATTCACCTGGACCCGGTTCCGGTTTGGGCCTTGTCCTGATGGGCTTAAAATTTAGGTGTGATCCGATTTTAATGATGTGTTGTTTGTTTTGATGGACCATTACAAAGCCCAAAGTTTTAAATTAATCATAATCGTTAATTCGTTATTAAATAGTTTCGATGGGTTATTTAATTATCAACCAAATTAATATATTCCAATTTTATTACAAATATCATGTAGTCCAGACTTCCAGTATTGTTATATTGAGTTATTTAAAAAATAGTTTTATTAATAACTTATTTAATTAACTCAATTCATAAAACTTTATAAAACATTTTAGATTTTAAAAAATGGATTTTATGATTTTCTTTTAAAATTAAATGTTAGCATCTAAAAATTACGAAAATGTTGTAATACCCCTGTTTCTTAAATCAGGTAGAGGTAGACCACACTCCAAATCTTAATCTTTTTGGGTTCAACGGTGATCATATATTTAATTATTGTTTAACGAGATCGTCAAGTCATGCTTACAGTTGGAACTGGGCCAATTGGGTGTCGATACCACCCAGGCGATTGTGACAACGATTATGCCTTCTGGCAATGTCGCCAGTCACAATCGCGGGGGAGGTGGTGCCCGCGGTACAAACTCAACGAAAGTGACAGCGATTGTGCCCTGGGCACTCTCGCGTGTCACAACTGCGCCCAAACGTACCGAGAGGGGGAAGGGGCGACGAGAGTGTCGGCGATAGTGCCATTGGGCACAATCGCCCACGTGTGCCAGCGGGTATAAAACGCCCCTCCAACGATTTTACTTCATTAATTCTCACTAACTACCCGATTTTCTCAACTTTGAATACGATTTTGTCTCCCCAATACCCTCATCTTCTTAAATTTAAACCTAGGGTTAGTTAGGAAATCTCTTTGGTTGTCAAGAATCTTGTTGGGATCATTATTAAAGGGATTTCAAGACCAATCTTCCAAGTCTCCAGAGTTCGTCACGTTCCTACCACTTTCTAGGGTTTTTGCTATATTTCTAGGTTTTGATCAAAAACCTAGATTGTGAGTTCTCTAAATCTTTTGTCAAATTAGATACATATCCATAAGTGTCTCTTACCAATGTTATAATACTCTTGTGAAATCTTTTTATATGTGTAGACATTTTCATGATATTTATATGCTCACAAAAATTAGGGTTTATGGACCACTTGTATGAGAAAGGTGTTAAGGGTTTCTTTGGAACCATATGAACATAATGGTCACCTTGTTGAGTTGGTTTTGGCTATTTGAATGATTTAAGTATGTTTTGGGTTTGACCTAGTTTTAATAAATGCTCCTTGATAATTGTATGAGAGGTTGTGAATGACCTTGTCATGAACCATTGTATTGATGAAATTAGATGTTTTTTTTTGGGTAACCGTAGGTTTTCGGGTCAGCTTACGCGTACCGACTAATCCCCGGGCGACCACGAATGGCCTGGAGTCATCGCAAGTGAACCTCCATGGCCACAAGGGTTTTGGCAGCGCCTTGTATGGGATTGTGTACAACTCGGAAACCTTGGTACATGTTGGGGCATTATATAAGACCCCACATGATGTATGGAATATTGGAACTATGATGTTACCATATTTGGTATAGTGTACTTCCTCTAAGGACTAAAGTACATGTGGCTTAATAATACTACTGGATGAACCAAGTCGAGTAGACACTAGGATGATATAATCTTGGGCGCCAACGTGTGGGTATGTGCCTAGATCTCCGCCATTCGGGGTAATGCCATGTTTGTAGTCCTCGGATGTGTCGGGCCTTTTTGATGTCGCTCATGGTAGCTTGACATTAAGGTGTATCGACTCTTTAGGTGGAACTTGGTTGGTGCTATGGGTCTCCCTCATTGATTCCAACTATGAAAATCTACTTGACAAAGTTTCATACGTGCATTATATAGATCCTTGTTATTATTTGTTCAACTCACTAGGCTCTTTTGGCCTAACACTTACTTGGTGTCGATATGTATCTCAAGTTCTAGCGGTGTCGGTTGTAAGAAGGTTTGATCGGGATATGAACGAGCTTGGGGAAACTGACTTTTGGGATACCAACACATAGAAGATTATTTTTGGAAGTTATTGTGTAACACCCGAAAAATTCTCAAGGTAAGTATTTATTCCTTTAAATGCACTAAATGTACCTATGTGAGTATTAGGCCTTGTTAATCCTATGTTTGTATTGATTGATGTAGGACTTGTATGCTTAAAATGTTTATCTTGCTTAAGGTTGTTGTTGGTTATGTTGTGGGGTTCTATAGTTTAACTAAATGGCAAACGGAGACTTACGCGACTTACTGCGCGGGTTATTGGTCGCGGCATAAGCCGCGTAAACTACCGGAGTCGACCCTTTGGGGCACGCGGGCGACTTACGCCGCAGGTTTCAAGCCGCGGCATAAGCCGCGGGAACACCTGCAGGTCTCTAAAACCCTTTTCAGCCAATTTCAAAACAAAAAAACACCCACACACAATCGTTTTTCAAGAAGGGAATTCTAGGGTTTGAGCATCAAGTCACCATTTACTCCCCTCAAAGCATTTATTGCTACCTTGGGTGGTTAAACATCAATCCTTGGGCATTCAACCTACCTTGGAGCTCATTTATTGGAGAAGATCCTCAAGAATCAAGTCAAAGCATTTCTCCATCTTTAGAGTTCCGTATTTTCTAGGTTTTGGTTCAAAACCTAGATTGTGAGTTTACTAAACCTTTGTTAAAACTAGATACACATCATAATCTTCTATTTGTTATTTCATTCTCTATGTGTTCAAGTATTTGGGATTTCTTGTTGAAAATGGGTAGAAATATGGATATTGGTGATATGCTATGTTTTATGTTATGTGTACCATTATTTGGGGATTTTCCCATGGTTATATAAAATGGATACCTCGATATGTTAAATGTATGCCTATATGTGTGTTATGATGATTTTAGTTGGAATATCACTTTGGTGACATATTTATATGGATGATGAATATAATTGTCCATTTGGGACTTTTGTTGGACTTCATGAGGATAGGATGGTAACATTGTACCCGTAGTCGGTATGGAAATATGTTGGGTTGAAATATACCTAAGGACCTCCTATATGCATTATGTTGGACGAATCAAGGCAAGTTCACTAGGAGGATGTAGTCTTGGGGCACCACCGGAATGGTATGTGCCTAGACCTCTGCCACTCGGAAAGTTTCCTTTACAGTCTGATCTCCGGGTGTGTCGGGCCTTTGGGGTGTTCCTTGTTAAGGGCATCAAGGTGCATTGACTCATTGGAGTGGAATTGATTGGTGCTTTGGGTCTCCCCTAATGACTCCACATATATTTGGACACTGGTTAACTGCTGATAAGAAATTGTGACTGTTCATGCATGCTTATTATTGTCCAACTCACTAGGCTTTTTGGCCTAACACTTGTTTGGTGTCGATGTGTATCTCAGGTGCTAGCGGCGCGACTCCTAGGCAAGTTTAGATGCTTTGGGCAAGAGCTTGGGGATTTTGGCACTTGAACTATTTTTGGAAAATTTGGGTTTATAGATGACACCCCTTTTGTAATCTCTTTTCTAGATGTAGAAATTAGATTAGTTGGTTGTTGTTTATTTATCCGTTAAATTACAGATTTGTGATTAAACAGGTTGTTTGTATATTTCCCCTTTTTGGGAGGCTCTTGCTATGGCAAACTTTATACCACTTCTCCATTTATGAAAAGTTTTTGTTATCCCTATTTTTAGGGTGTTACATATTGGGTGACACCCGAGTTGTAATCTCATTTCAAGGGAAATTAGATTAGTGTTGTCATTTCAATACCTTGAATTGTAACTTTTATTTAACAGACGAATATTCATTTTCCCACTTTTGGGAGGCTCGATGCTTTGGCATATATTTTATACCATGATTTTCCATTTTGGGAAAGTTTTGTTAACCCCATTTTTAGGGTGTTACAAATGCCCTTTGGAGTATTGAATTTACATTTTTCATAAATTAGATCATTTGAACGATTAATGTTTAACCGAAAATGTTCCTAAATTATTTTGATTAGGACTTTCAATAAAATTACAAGGGCGTTTGGGATTGCTTATTTAAATGACTTATCTGTTTATTTCATTTTTTTTTACTGCAGATAAGTTATTTCTAGTGTTTGGATTAGGGAAAAAATTGCTTATGACTTTTTGTCACCGCATATAAGTTGTTTTTAACAAGTTAGTTCATAGTGACTTATCAACTTATTTGAAACAAATTATGACTTTTTTGGTTAGTTTACATGTATAAGCAATCCCAAATAGCCCCTAAATAGCAACCCATTAGCTTATTACGTTTTGGTCCACGATAAGCTAATCCAAACACTTTTTATAAAACTCTTTTTTGTCATCACATAAGTTGATAAACACTTTTAAAAAAAGCATAAGTTGTTTTAAATAAGCAATCCCAAACACCCCCTATAAGTTTTTGAGAGTATATATCTGATCAATGAACTTGTTTAAATTTAAAAATTGTTATTATTATTTTGTTCGAGAACCTATTAAATTGATTATAAAACATTTTTGGGATAATATTTTAACTTAAAATTAATTCAACGATTCGTGAGATAAACAAAATCTATATTATAAATAAATAAGAGCAAGTCTAAGGATCAATATGATGAGTTAAATATATAAACATTTGACTAACTTAGGGATTCAGTTAATTTTTTTGTTGGTTTGTTCATATTAGTTTGGCCCAATGATCGAGAAATAAGTGACGAAAATTCCTAGAGGGGCATTGTAGTTTGTGTATGTGGAATTATAGAATGGACGAGGAAGCCTACACACCAATATGAGTTCATGTGATTTATAAAATGGAAATGCATGCATATGTATTGCATTATGATGTGATTGATGTCACAAGTTTATATACAAGCTATATGTTTTTCATATTTCATGAAGCATGCTCAATATATTTTATGCATGTATGTTTCTATATGATTACCATGAGATGTTTTATTTGGTGAGGATCATGCGATGAAATACCCACGAGAATGACATCGGGATACCAAAGTGATGGGGGCTTTATAATGGTAGAGGGGCTGCCAATTTATATTCATGCACCGATATTAATGGCAGAGAGTTGTCATTGGTGATGTTCATGGCAGTGGATTGCCATTTGCCGAAATTGTATCAACGTTGGCTATGGTATATACATTAGATCTACACATGAGATTAGGAAATGGATACGACCATAAGGATTAAGCAATTTTAATAGCTTATAGATATTTGAAAAAACAATTTCAAACAAAATCATATTGATCCGATCTATGAGTTAAAGATTGTGGTCTCTGAAAGTTCACTGTTAAAAGAGTTGGTAAGTTAGGGGTATTGTGATCATTATATTTCCTTCTCCGAAAACCCACGATCAACCTTCATCTTCCTCCCAAATATCCACATAATTAGTAACCCATCCCCTTACTCCATCATGAACCTACTTGTCACTCCCCCAATACCCTTCAACCCACCACACTCTAAGTTAATCGATGGGCTTTTGTTTGGTTTTCATATGAGGTGAAAGTTTTTATTTATACCATTGCAAAGGGAGATAAGATTGGAGGAGGTGATGTTGATAATATGCAGTGACATATAGGTTTCTATTCGGGTTCATATGAGTTATTGGTTTGTGTTTAGATGAGTCATGGTGACGTTGGAGGAGGTGAAACGTGTGATGGGGATGAGATTGAGGGGAGATAAAAGGGGGAAGGTGGTTTGTGATGGGGTGGGGGTCCGTCAATGGAAGAGACCAAGAGAGGGGGGGGGGGGTAGGGTTTGTGTAAGTATAAGTATAAATATAGATATAGATATATACTAATGAATTTATATTTTTAAAGGTGAATACAGAGAAAAATGAAAAAAAGAAGACTAAAATATCTCTTATTTAACGGGTTTTTAATCCTCATTAGTAGGAGGGACCAAAACCAAACATTTTTGCATACCACAAAAACTTTTTTCCAAGCGAAAACTATAGAACCCTAATCCAAGAAAAATAAACAAACCACAAGGACCAAAAATGAAATAAACTCTAGATGTTTTCTTGGTAACTATAAATGGCCATGTTTACACATCTACTAGTTTCATGAGACCCTAAAGATAAAAAAAACCCAATTGATTAAGAAAATAGACGATTATGATAGTGAAAGGTTATAATATTTAATTTGACACAAATAATTTAATAATTTACATAGTTTGTCTCTTACCTATTTTGTGGGACATTTTCTTGCCACTAAAGTCTTATTCTTATTCTATCATTTTCTTACCTATTGTATCATATCAAATATGATTCAATAAGGGGGGTTGGTTCGCATAATGTTTTTTGATGGAATGAAATATGTCAAAGGAATTTGACTTTGAAAGAATTGGAATGGAATGTTATCAGGTTTAACCACCTGTTTGGTTGACATACATTGTAATGAAATCTGTTAAAGGGATTGGAATTGTAGGAATCAGTAATTCACAATTTAATCAATGTATAGAAAGAATAATATGAGATAGGTTAGGAGGAACATGTTGTATTATTCACAACCTAGAGAGAGAAAGAGTTTATCTCTCTAGAAACACTTACAACTCATACGGCTACATTTTTAATGAAATCTTACAAACTAACTAAAACAAACATCCTATTTATACCCAATCAACCCATGTACACATTTAAGCCCAAACCCAAATATGTTAAGACAAGTCCTTTTACAAAATATAAAGCCCTTTACAAAACTTTCCAAATATGGACATTTTATGTCCTAACAATCTCTCCCTAAAGTTTTGTAAAGGAATCATCTTTTTCCAGCTTCCAGCTCTTCCCCCTTGATTTCTTGAAAAACTTTAGCGATGCGTATCTTCAAGACAACTCTGGCTCCCCCTTGAATATAGCTCTTATTCTTCAAAGTTTCAACTTTAATACCAGATTCGATGTGCACAATAACCTCGACCAAGTGTGTAACGCCCTAAAAATAGGGATAACAAAAATCCAAAAAACGGACATGTGGTATACGAAAATTGCCATAGCAAGAGCCTCCCAAAAATGGAAAAATATTTAAACCTGTTTAATTGCAATTGTAATTTAACATAAATAGACAACAACCAACTAATCTAATTCCTGTGATAGAAAAGAGATTACAAAAAGAGTGTCGCCTATAGATCCAATCAATGACTTCACCAAAAAGTGTGCCCCAATGCACCTTCCCCAAGCTCTCACCAAAGACCGACTAAGCCTGCTTAGAGGCGGCACCACTAGAACCTGAGATACACATCGACACCAAACAAGTAGGCATGGAAATGGGCCCCGACCCGTCGGGGAACCCGGTCCACCCGCCCCGATTGGGGATGGGGATTCCCCGCTAAACCGGGGATGGGGATGGGGACGGGGATCCCCGTTTGTCTCAAACCGGGGATGGGGACGGGGACGGGTATCGCACTCCCCGCCCCGCCCCGTCCCCGTTATATATTTTAATTAATATTTAATATATATTATTTATTTAAACTAAATCGGTAATTCATAATTTCTAATTTCCTAACTAGGTTTATAATATAAAATTGTTATTTTTTGGATGTGAATCAAAATACAATTACTCGATATGGTTTTGAATATTACTCGATATCTTTTGGTACGTGTGAAGTTAAGTTTTTTTTTCGAATTCGGTTGAATTTCTTTTGGTTTTAAGTTATTAATTATTATATGATGTTGTGATTTTTTTATACTAAATTAAATTTCTTTCGATTTTAGGTTTATTGGAAATATGTGATATTTAAACATGTGCAGTGTCTCATATATTTGATTTAAATAGCTTACATAAACGGAAAAGAAAATCCCCGTTTCCCCGTTGGGGATCCCCGTTCCCCGTTGGGGATGGGGATGGGGATGTGATCATATTCCCCAGCGGGGATGGGGACGGGGATGAAGATGAGGGATTGGGGACGGGGATGGGGATTGAGGTCCCGCCCCATTTCCATGCCTACAAACAAGTGTTAGGCCAAAAGAGCCTAATGAGTCTGTACAATAAATTGCATATTAATCAAAGCACAAATCTTATCAGCAGTTAACCAAAATTCATTAAATATGGAGTCAATGGGGGAGACCCATAACACCAATCAACTTCCACCCAAAGAGTCGATATACCTTGATGCCAACAACCATGAGTGACATCCAAAAGGCCCGACACATCCGAGGACTACAACCATGACATTACCCCGAATGGCAGAGGTCTAGTCACATACCATTACGGTAGCACCCAAGACTATATCCTCCTAGTGTCTACCGACTTGGTTCGTCCACATTGATATTAGTAGGTCTCAAGGCTCATAAAGCACAAGAATTAACGCAATACCAACCATGGGTATAAAATTAGACCATACCAATTATATGTTGCATATAGATCAATACAAGGCTATTATGAATGAGTTGTATTAACGAAATCATGTTTCCACCTCTTGATGGCACAAGTAACACATCATCTTGTTTTCCATATAACACACTATGTCATGTAATAAAATCAACATATTATCATGTAAACGTTAAATAACCCATCTTCCCAAAATTAGGTCAAACCAACCAAGTTAAACCCTTAACCAAGATTATCCAATACAAGTACCCTTGCCATTTATTTAAAGTCAAAGAGCCCTAAAACTATCTCAGGGAAGTTTCACTATGTATTAATGAAGACCTAGACTTACACATAATGGAATTCATAAAAACCCAAGTATTATGAATGAGTAGTTCAAATAAAGATGCAATGACAAGAATAGATAGGGATATATGATGTGTATCTAGTTTTAACAAAGTTTAGGAACTCACAATCTAGGTTTTAGGTCAAAACCTAGAAAAGTATCAAACCCTAGAGGTGTTGAGGAAGATGAAGATGATCTTTAGACCTGAGATCCTTGGTTGAAATATTTGATTGGGGAAGCTTGATTCTTGCAATAAATGTAGTGGATGATGGTTGGAATGCCTCTAGAATCGACTTTGAGGAGTATTAAGGGAGGAGAGAGTTTTGAGAGAAAGTAGATGGAGGAGTTAATGAAAAATGGGCTGAAATCCCCTTTTAATTCGTCAGGGTTCGCGTGCGGGTCGAGGCGCAGTTTGACCCGCGTGGTCATCCGCGCTGGTCACTGGAATTTCTTGGCTGACAGAGCCCTGCGCGGTTTACGGCGCGACCATCCGCGCGGGGCACTGTTTTCACTGCGCTCCTCAATTCAATCCGAAATTAGGGTGTTACAGAGTGCACTCAAGACAACTTTTATCTCTTAAAATTCATCACATTCGTTATGCCCACAAGAAAGAAATGTGTGAATTTTGTGTGACAACCACAGTGCATCTTCAGTTTATAACAACAAATATGTCTTTGAAACTCGAGTTGAATAGGAGTTCAGGACTTACGTTAAGTTATCCTCATCCAATGCCATGTACTAGCACGCAAGACTTATACCACATCCGATGCCTAACGGTGCTTCGATGTGGAAAACTAACTTTCCAACATCGGACCAAATGATACAAGTAATCATGGGGTCATGACGCCCAAATGCAACCAAGTAGACAGTTCAATGCCAACAAAACCAATCGATGATTCCAATCGTTAGAAATGCTATCAAATGTGCAAAACTATGATTCCATATAATTACTCACGAAATTCTAAGAGGTTCCAATATAGATTTTTAAATAGTACTTCCACATACTAAGGCTATGTTTGACAAACTAGCTAATAAGCTAGCTTATGACACATTTGGCAAAAACTAGCTTATGAGCATGTAAAATTACCAAAAATGACATTTATAAAAAATAATCAATTAAAATATTTAAGAGTATAATTAAAACACATTTATAGTAATATAATATATTAATTAATACAAATAAGGTAGTAAATAATATAATATGTTAATTAAAAGAATTTGAAATTTATTATTATATATATATTATAAATTTTGAATTTAAAACCAAATTTTAAAAAAAATCTATATTAACTTATGATTTTAAATAACACTTACATATAATATGGAAAAAATAATCAAATAATAACTACAAAAATACTAATAATTGATAACTAAAATATATTGATCAATATTTAAAAAAATTGAAATAATTATCAATAATTCTAAATAACTAAAAATTAATATCAATGTATAATTAAAATTTATGTTACAATTTTCAGATAATATTAATTAATTAATAATAATAAATTTTAATAATTAATATTTATTTTTAATTAATAGTTAATATATAATAATGAATATTAATGAGGACATAATTGGAATAATCACAAAAAACTCTTCATAAGCTACTCCAAGTAGCTTATCAAAAAGGTAGCTTGTGTCCATCCAAACATATACCTAGGAAATAAACTAGCTTATTTTTGCCAAACAATGGCTAAATCAATCTATACCCAAGTCCTCATTCAATAATACACACATCCATATCTCAAAACCTTAGTTTTGATTTCAAAGTATTTAAACATGAGATTAGAGGAAAACATGTTTCTCATGTGCAAGTCCACAAATAGTCCAAGATGTAAGCTTTTTAACCTTAAAATCATACCCATCCACATAAACCCTAAAAATCTCCAAAGTTAGGTTTTGGTGAAAACTCACCCCAATCAAGTAAATAAAAATGGAGATGTTTAGAAGGTTAAAATCCACATTTTAACATATATAAAGTTTATAAAAAGAAAATGAACTCACAATGTGGGGTTTTTTGTTGAAAACCCAAATATTTCTTGAAGAATGAAGGAAGTTATGGAGCTTCTAGACTTGAGTTAGGTTGGAGATGAAGATCTTGAAGAAGTGGTGGTTGAATCCCTTTAATGCCGACCAAAAATCGCTATCTACCTTAGAGTATTGATGAGAGCATTTAAGAGGAAAAATGAGGGAGGTGAAATGAGGTTAGGGGCTAATTTACTCTTTTATCAACGCACAGTGCTTGCGCGCGAGTGCTGTCGTGGAGAGCCGCGCAGAGCACTGGGGTCAAGACAGGCAGAGTCCCGCGCGGATGATCGCGCGGTTCCACCTGCGCGGAGAGTCGCGATGCAAATTTCCCCCTTTTCTTCTCAGTTGCCTTGCTCAACATCTAATAAGACAGGAACTATAGGTTAAACCATGAATACCCAAGATTCAGGGTGTTACAGAATGTGTGGAATTCAATTCAATTTTATACCAAACGCCTGAATGAAATTTGGTCAACGGAATTTATTATTTCAATTCCTTTAGATTCCATTGGAATCCTGTGAACCAAACGCTCCCTAAACTTTTAGTGGAATGATCATATCAAAATATAAGAATAAGAAAATAACAAAATCACATGTGAATTTTTTTTACTTATGGAATAAGGTCAATATAAGTGTGAAAGGATGGGAGTTGTTTGTTTACCTCTTAATAGTTCCATTAAAATGTAACATCTGAATCGCTAAAAGGTGAATCTTGGGGGGTATTTGGTTCGCAGAATGATTTCTGAAGAAATGGAATATGTCTAAGGAATTGGAATCTGGAAGGAATTGGAATGGAATGTTATCAGGTTTGACCAAGTGTTTGGTTGGCAAGAATGAAATGTAATAAGTCAAATGAATTGGAATATGTCTGTTTAGTTTGCAAAGTAATTGGAATAAAATTCTGAAAAATGACAAAAATACCCTTTCTTTTATTTTTATTTTTTTATTTTTATTTTTTTAAATGCCGAGAGAGAGAGGAGAGAGGAGGGGGGGAGAGAGGAGAGAGAGATTGTGAGAGAGGGAGGGAGAGAGGGGAGAGAGAGGAGAGAGATAGAGAGAGGAGAGAGAGAGGAGAGAGATAAAGATAGAAGAGAGACAGAGAGGAGGGAGAGGAGAGAGAGGAAAAAGAGAGGGAGAGGAGAGAGAGAGGAGAGAGAGAGAGAGGAGAGAGAGAGGGGAGAGAGAGGAGAGAGATAAAAAAAGGTTTATTGGCGGGGACCCAAGGCCCCGTGGTCCACTTTTGTGGACCCTACAAGCCCTACCTCATAGACTTCCACCGGAAAAGACATCCTGTCTCCCCTCGGATTCGAACCCTGGTAAGGGAACCCCAGGTAGGAGCGTTTACGGAAGGAAGGTGGCCACTAGGCCAAAGACCTAGTGGTTAGATAGGAGAGAGATAGAGAGGAGGGAGAGGGGAGAGAGAGGAGAGAGAGAGAGGAAAGAGAAGAGACAAAATCCACATCTGATAGGTTTTAATTTTGTTAAGAGGGTATTTTTGTCATTTTCAAAATATTGGATGAAATGGAATTCAATTCCATCACTTTTGTGATGGAATTCAATTCCATCTTTGAAGGAATTCATGGAATTAAATTCCATTCCATGGATAACCAAACATCATGATGGAATTTGGTCAATGGAATTAACTATTCCAATTCCATCAAATTCCGGCGGAATCCAGCGAATCAAATGCCCCTTGTTTTGCAAAAAAAAGGTATGATTCTTAATGCCAAAACCCCCTGAATGATTTTGTATCTTGGGTCTCCTTTAACCATTCAACGCTCTAATTACATTTTGAACGATTACCAAACAACCATATTTCATTTTGCACTATATCATAAAAGTCTATTAATCATTTTCATCACTTAATCATTAAGCACTAAGGGTTGGGTTCTGGTGAAAAATTGAGATAACGGTGAGAAGTGGTTATCAACAGTTGGATGAAAAATGGACGTATGTTAGGATAAGATGTATCGAACTAAGATGTAGCAGTTCAATTCCTTTATAAGCCGTAATTCATGGATGAAAGAGTTTGAGATTAAAAGAGATCAACGATTCAGATTCACCTATCACAATTAAAGTCAACTTCTCAAATCCTTTCGCCTATGAATCATTCAGCAATTGTATTTTACTTTCGGATTGCCCGTTAACTGCATGTTTTGCGATAAAAGCTATATCGAAAGGAAAAAGGCCTGCCATATTGAACTGAAGCGAAGACTTCCATAAACGTTGGGGAGAGCCAGCCAGAGAGGCCCTATCATTCAAATCATCTCAAACAACTTCCAGTAATGGCCGCCATCTTAGCTCGCAAGTCAATCTCTGCTTTTCGCTATCGCCAACTCGTAAGATCCATTTAATTTCTCTCACGCACACACGCACAAAATTTATGTAAGGACACCGCTTCAGATCAGACGAATTGAACTTGTTAGGGTTTTGAAATCATTAAACATGCCCGATCGAAGTTTGTTTTTGATTTGGACGGATCCAATCGTCGTAGATGGATTCAATTTTTTTTAGGGTTTTGAGATAAATTTTGTCGAATTATTTGTAGGACTGAGATGATACTGATTTAAGGCGACTGACAATTTTTGGAAACGTGATACATTGTTTCTTTGGATTCGTTATCTGGAAACGTTTCTATGTGCCATATCATGGTTTTTCTGCCTTGATTGAGTGTAATTCTATTGTTCTTACAGTTTAAGGTAGCATTTGTGCCGTGTTTACAAAAAGAATGTGCCATTTTTTGTATGAAGTGAAGGATAATTGTTTAATTTAATCTGTTTAAGGCGTCCATAGTTAACAGTGAGTGCTGATACCTTAACTTACTAACATATTTTCAAGTTAAACCCGAGTGATGCTGGAGATTATCTAATTGATTTACTACCCTATATGGCTTCGGGGTGTTGAATTTGTAACCTGATCCATATTCATCTTCTGTTTCCAAATTTAATAGGTTTAGATTCTAGAATTCAAGTTTAGCTTCTTTTTAATGGAAAAGTCGGAGAAGCATATCCGAGGGCGTGAAACTTTTCATTACACTACTGATGCACCCCTGGTGATCCGTAATTCACTGGGCAAACATGAGAATTAGAACATCATACTGAGCAAACCATTTGAACAGTACAGAAAGCATTTGGCTGTAAAGCTAGGTTCTACTTCTCGTTTTTGCAAAGTGGATACTTTTAGATCATTGTCATGACTATCTGTTTCTTCTTTTTGTGCCAGGCTTTGGCTGGACAAGTGCTGCAAGGCCCTAATATCCCTGAGACAGTTCCTGGTGCACGTTCGTTTGCAACCAAACACTCCTTTTCCACTGATAAAGGTATTGGTTTTGCCATTAAGTTTCTATCTTATATGATCATGTTTACAATGCATACATCGATATGTATAAGCATGTGTGCCATTTTAATGAGAATAACGGAACTATGGTTGCTCTTATTGCTTTTATGATCAAAATTGGTAAAGATGTTAACGAATTATGGTACTTCATACTCCTGCTAATGGCTTTCACTTGCATTGAGAATATCCTTGGTAATTTAGAATGTTGTTTGTATGTCATCATTTGTTCTTGATTGTGTCTGTTCTTACATGCATGCAAGTGATATTGAATTATATTACATGCTAAAATGCACCCCCTTCGTTCTCTAGAAGTTGTCATCCTTTTACTCATTTTGACACGGTTCAAGGAAGGAGGACTTGTTTTTCCTGGAGCAAAGAGTGCATCTGTTGGCTATTCTTTTAATGTTTATTTCACATTTAGATGATTTTATCAGCCATATGTTGTGTTTTCCTTTTGAAAGACTGTACACAACTTTGCTATCCAACCTTTGTCTAACCTACTAGTGCGTGTTACAAGAACATGGTGCATCATGGTTTAGTTGCGTAGTTTCTAGGGTCAGTTAATGTTTCTGTATAGGATCAAGAAAAGGAAAAAAGATAAATAAATAATTTCTAATTGTTGTTCTAAATATTAGATCCTTGTTGAAGGAAGTAGCTAATCTAACTCTTAGCTTTTGGTTTGGATTGAGGTATTAAACCCTGTATTTGAAGAGCTTATCAAACTTCTTTCAATGGAATGATCATGACACTGATTTGTATATTGGCCAGTGTCAAAGTACCAGCCAAAGAGGGTGCTAAAACAGGTATAATACTTAAGCTTATCAAGGGTAGGTATTGGTTGGATCCTTGGAGTAAGTGGTGTTGTGTATTCACTTGAATGTTCGGGAGATTGTGTTTAGTCGATGTTGGCTAAATAGATGTAAAGATTAAAAGGTACAAGATGTAACGAAATGGGGTTCGCTCCATGCTTTTGAATCCTCTAAGGTTAGCTTGCTGAGTTTTAGATAATAGAGTAACTTAGGGTTTCAATATATCTTTACACTTGGTTTTTAGAAAGATCAAGTATTAAACATTGTCAATACATGGATATGACCTTCCATCTTAACACCTAAGTTACTTGTTCTTGGTATGGTATCACAACGATGAGTGCAGTGTCATGTTATACCCAACAACACTCATAAGCATATAGATAACATATGCAGTAGATTTAACATTAAAGGCTTGTAAATGTCACTTTTATGTAATAACCTATAAAATGTTAAAATGGTTATGACATGGAACATAAAACAAAAACAAACACAATCTTGGAATCATCTTCAACCAAAAATAAATCTCTGGCCTTAGCCGCACATTCCAAACTTCGTCTCTTCATCATACATTGGGTTGTTTTTTGGGTAAATAATGAAAAGAGAAGTTTTGAGGCACTTGGGAGAATGGAACTAGGAAATTTTCTCAGTAAAAATTTTAGGCAAAAGATGGCTCCTTTGACAAGTTTTCTACTTATAGTATGGTAGGAAAGAGAGTTATAATGTAGCCCCTAGGAATCACTCTTTAATAGGGTGCTCCTGGGAAGGAGGTGGAGTGACCATGTCGTTTCATAACAATTTCGTGTGATTTTCCTAAGTTGGGGGACAAGGTATGTGGAGCCAACAGACTATGCATGACTTCTTAGTTTATAATAATCTGTAAAAGAGGTTGAATGTGGGCAGACAAGTCTCCCTCATCAAGTTTGAAAATCTTGCCAACTTGTGCAACTAACGACAGCCCTTAGCTGTGCCCCTATGATGTGCATGAAGTGTTCCACCATTGGGGTACAGTTAGTACACTGTCGTTGACAATACCTCAACTGTAGGGGTCTATTTTTACTGAGGGTACCATGGGCAAACGGTTAGTCTTCCGCCAATGTTTGTCCTATCCATACGGGTATGATTGTGTATGGTTGCACCATGTAGGCCTAGGGTAATGCCACTTTGGTTTTCTTTGTTTCCACCTTAGGGGTATGATATGCATGGATGCAACAACAGGACTATGGTAACCTTGTATCCAATGATCTGTCTTTCTATCTTCCCCCATTTCATGTTTTCTTTATAAATGGTGCAATCTGTGTAAAATATATGTTTAGCAACAATTTCTTTTTGGCATTACTACTCAAAAAGAATTACTAACAATCTGTGTAAGAGGATCCCTTTGGCATCTCCTCATATATTTAGTGGGCATGCCACTGTTGCTTTTCAATATATGCATGATACCGCCCCAACTAGCTATCTCTGTTGTCGTCGCTCTCATGTCATCTCATTGTTCACGCTGCATCTCTCTAATCCTATGAAAAAGGGCATCCTTGAAGGCCGTTTGTGTATGTCTTCTATGTTGTCCTTGAAGCGGCATAAGTAGATTGGGGACCGGCTCATCCTGAGAGATCCTGTCATCCATAGGGTCGTAAGTTGGAACCCTCAACATAGTGGCCAAAAGTGCAATCCACGCTGCTTTCTTCAATTTGTAACGACTTCCGTCTTGAACAATGAAACATATCATTCCACAGTTTGACCAGTCAAACACTCTTGAGTTTTCCCCCAGCACTTCGACTTCATTTCACTAGATTATATGTTGCCTGGCTATTAATAAAAGGCCCTCAAGGACTCCAAAAGGGATGGAGCAGCCTCGGCAAACTACAATCAAAGGGAATTGATCCCTTTTTTGGGTTGACAAACGAGCCATAATTTCCTCCAGAAAGAGATACTGGACCGTCTCACTTCTTCGAGGTAGCCCCGTCAAGGCATTCAAAATAATGATGTGAGTTTGTGACACTTGGGGTTTGTCCCCCACATGTTTGTTGACATTTGGAAGACCGATTTTTCATGATACACTTGCCAAAGGGCCTACACCTTGGTCATGATCTCTATTGGCTCTATTGGCTTATGCAAAATCCCAAAGCATAACAAGAGCAGAAAATTGCAAATATTACTCATGATAGTGTTTTTGTGTTAGTTCGCATGTCTTGCTACACGGGAAACAGTCATCGAGCCTAACAAACCCAAAAAAGTCCTTAGGACACCAACGAGAGGATTATAATAAATCCATTCACCTTCGCCTTTAAAGTCCAAGCTCCTTCCTTTTGATAGAGCTGACAAAATCAACTCAAGTTGTTGGGAAGCGTTGGTTTGAAAATCTTGCCAACTTGCACCAGGAATTAACCATCCCCACTCTGTGCATGAAGTGTCCAGCTGTAGGGGTATGGTTAGCACACTATTTCTCATGATACCTCAACTGTAGGGGTATGATTTTAGTGAGGGCATACCTGTAGAAATACAGCCCTAGGTTAGCACGTTATTTCCGATGATACCTCAACTGTAGAGGTATGGTTTTTAGTGAGGGTAGAACTGTAGGCACACAGCAAGTCTTCTGGAATGTGCCTGTCCCGTTACGGCTGTGCATGGTTGCACCAACTGTAGGTCTATGGTTATGCAGTGTGGATTTTACTTGTGTCAATTGTAGGGGTACGGTTTGCATGGTAGCAACAACCATGGTGATACATTATAGGTGGAACAAAAATTAGGGAGATGCGACAAAATACATAAATTACTAAACTACCCATGTCAAATTAAAACCTTCCACATTTCTTTCATCCGCCTATCTCACTCTCGACAGTCAAGTCCTGTCCACGTACCACACGCACCCTAAGTGTATGGATTTGTTGAATGATCAGATATCTTGATCTTCTCACCTTCTAAATTGGTATCCATCTAGCTTCCTTGCTGTATTAATGTAATTACACTCTGTACACTTTAAACAAAAATGCATGCTTTTGGAAAGAATCTCTTCCATGAGCATTCGAGACAAGATTTACATAGTTGAATTAATGTTTCCTCCGAGTCTTGTCTTTTGTGTTGGGATGATTATCCACTTGCAACCTTGAAACTCCATCTCCCTGAGATGCAAGACATGTGATATGTTTTTGCATGGATACAGTTAGACTGAACTTGAATTCTTCCATGCTAATCACAGATGATGAAGAAAGAGAGAAACTGGCTAGGGAGATCTCAAAAGACTGGAGCTCCGGTACTGCAGATGGAATTCTTTTGCCACTTTTGTAGCTTTTTATTGTGTTCTATTTTTCATGCAACTTATAGTCCTGATTTCTTGTTGATAATGTTCAGTGTTTGAGCGTAGTATAAACACTCTATTTCTGACTGAACTGGTTCGAGGTCTGTCTCTGACGCTCAAATACTTCTTTGAGCCAAAAGTTACTGTAAGTGTTTGACATTAATGGCTTTAGTGCCTTTGCTTGGTTGTCATGCAGATGCTAATTACTTAAATGGATTCATATGCAGATAAATTATCCATTTGAGAAGGGTCCTTTGAGCCCTCGTTTTCGAGGAGAACATGCCCTCCGACGTTATCCAACTGGAGAGGAGCGTTGTATTGCGTGCAAACTTTGTGAAGCTGTAAGGTTTACTTTCATTATCGTAGCCTTTTGTAAATTGCATTTTGTGCATGCATGCATTCAGTTTATAATTGCATTTTTCTGTGGTGTTTCATCATTTGCATGTAGTTTTTATTTGGGTTTTCTGCAATTTTTTTTTTTAATCTTCCTTGTCCGGGAGGTATTTTGTTTGGGTTTTGACAGATACTTTTTGTGCACATGTTGGTCATTTTCTAATATTTCTGATGGATTAACGACTTATTTTGCATTTCATTCCTTTGAAAAAAACTGGACTTTGTTTATCTACAGTTGTTTACGTTTCACTATATGTTCTTTTATCATGTCTTACGAAAGGTTTACTTGTTATTTTCTATAAGGTGAGTAGGTGACAAGTGATCCACCTATTTTATATAAAAAGGTCATGAACATGTGGCGAAAGGAAATGAAAACACTTGAAATTTATCTCAATTCATACCTTGAAATAAATTGATAAATCCACCTATTTCATACCTTGATATTTTATGTTGCAAGAGTCCTGAAATTTATTGCTTCACTTGAATCAAGTTGGACACATGATATTTACATAAGCTTATTAGAGCATCTCCAACAGTTTCTTCATAATTTCTCCAAAACATACTTTCAAATTCTCTAAAAAGTTACATTTAACTCCCAACACTTTCTTCATTTTATAGATTCCAACATTAATTATATTATTAAAATATTTAATAATATAAAGAAGTCCTCTGTCTTCTTCCATTTAATTTTTTTGGGTAAGTTAGGGAGGTTTTTTTGAGGTATATAATATTTATATATGGCAAATGAAACTCACACACACACCCCACCTTTGGTGAGGTTGGAACCCTTGACCTCTAGGAAGGTTGGATTACTGTAAACCGCTAGGCCAAAGGCCCTTTGGCAGTTACGGAGGTTTTTTCTTGGAATAATAAAAACCCCTTCCTCTCCATAAATTTTGGAGGCCAAATTTAAAGAAAATTTCACTCTCTCTCCTAGTTCCTCCATTTTGGAGAAGTTATTAGAGCAAAAAGAGAGCAAAAAACCCCCGAAATCTCCTTTTCTCTGTTTTGGAGGAGCTGTTTTTGCATCCCGATGATTGCACAATTATCTCATCCTGATTCATTAATCTTTAGAAGTGTAGTTTGCACTCGAGTTTTTTTTGGTTGTCTAATTGTTGACATTATCTTATCAAGTATTCATCGTGTATTAGATATGCCCAGCTCAAGCTATCACTATTGAAGCTGAGGAACGAGAAGATGGGAGCCGTAGAACAACAAGGTGAAAATAATGCTTGCTACTCTCTCTCCTCTCTCCATTCTCTCTCATCGATTGCATTTCACAGGTATGATATTGACATGACAAAGTGCATCTACTGTGGATTTTGTCAAGAAGCATGTCCCGTTGATGCAATTGTTGAAGGGCCCAACTTTGAGTTTGCTACCGAGACTCATGAGGTTAGTGTGAATATCCCGCTCTCACTAAATTAATCGTAAAGTGGTCAACTTTTCAAAACACCGTGCTTGCCTTTTGTTGCAAAAAAGGCAACAAACAAAAAGAAAAGCCCTGCACGTTTGCAGAGTCATTTGGATTAAAGTTGGCAAGTACGATGGTTATTTTTGCATTTGCATTTATACTATTCATCCAAAATATCCGTTCTTATATAGTGTAGTAGTGTTTACTCTGCGTTTTAGCAATGATGATTTACTTGCAACAGAAAACCAGTAACATGTTTGGCAACCATAAACTAGTTATAGCTTATTTTTTAGGCTTATTGAAAAAGTCTTGTTTGGTAAAATGGAACCTCACGCCGTGTACAAAATAAATTTTGTAATGGACGATTCCACCGGTTATAATCGAAAAAAAAGGTAAACTAGCTTATCAAGTTTTTCTGAAGTCTCTTCAGATCTTTTCAATAAGCTCCAGGGATTTTTTCCCACCTTGTTTCCAATTATGCCCCTTATATGATAGAATTGAAATGATCTTTTAACATGTCATTTTCATTCGGCTTTTTACCAAATGTGACTAGTTTATTAGAAGCGGACCTAGGTATAAGGTAGGGGGTGCACGTGCCCCTGCTCTCTGTCTCCGACATAATAGGAAAAACAAGTTATTGGTCTTAAAAGGTGAATTAACAAAAAGTTGTTGCAACATATTGGTAGTGTCATTGCATGACCTACTATAGGGTCACAAATAGGTCACAAGTTCAAATCACTTTGGCTCTTTTAGTTTTTTTTGGTAACAGCAACAAAAAAAAGAAAAAGAAGAAACCATTTTGATGTTCAAAAACCGTTTATTATATATCATTTTAATGAAACTGTAGTATTTACAATTAATATTTGTTTTATATTATATGATGTCAGTTATTTTGTGCCCCGACTTGAAAAAAGTTCTGGGTCCGCCTCTGCCTCACTGACTCCGATATTATTTGTTATTATAGGAACTTCTATATGACAAGGAGAAATTGCTTGAGAATGGGGATCGGTGGGAAACCGAGATCGCAGAGAATCTTAGATCCGAGAGCTTATATCGATAAACAGCATTCTGGGTTTGTGATCTGTGGAGAATAAAATGATCTGCCGTCGGTCATGAAGGTGATTCATTCTGTAATATGTTCCGATCTCGAGGTTGTAGAAATCGTTGATGACAATAAAAACTATTTTGTGTTTTTTAAAGACGGTATACGAGCAAAACAGACTTCGTGAGGCCGTCTTTGAGTCCTCGGTTCGTACCTCTGCGAAGGTACAAGGCTTGTAAGGTAACTCTACATATTCTGAGTTGAGCAGTTTGAGTTAAAAAAATTCATGACCCAAAACTAAACATCTACTGTTTGGAAAGTTGTTGATTTATAAACTAGTAATGCATCATTTTTAACCCAAGCTGTTGATTGTAATACTTGAAATTTGACAAGAAGGAAAGAAAAAGATGAAACAAGGGTTGGAATTTGAAAGTGTTAAAAGTTTGAAAAGTTAGTTGAGGGACTTGTTCTGCAAATATTTTCAGGGTTCAAATCTCATATGCTGTTAAAGGATTTTCGAGATTAAAAGAGAAACAGTGAGTAAAAGTCTTCAATAAGAACTTGAGATTGTGCGAGAGCTTGCTTTTTTTAAGTTATATTTCGAACGAAATCTGGCATGTATCACAAAATTTACTCGAGAATAATCTAAATTTTTCAGTCTCAATTTTGGCAAAAACAATTTCTTTTAAAGAAATGTAACTATTCCTATATTAAATCTCTCTAGAATAACTCCCTGAAGATGTTTGCTGAAAATAATTAGTAAAGAAAAAAATCATCACAAATAACCTGTTATTACTATGCAATATTAACCTTTGCAGTCCTTCACGTGGGGGTCAGTGGATGGTATCCCTGACTACCCAGGTTCGAACCCTGTGGTGAGCATCCATGATCATGGGCCTGCCACATAATGGTACCCGTAATTGGGTTGGGTCGTGATCGACGGGGATTAGTCGGGTGACACCCTTAAGTGGGAGCCCGGATATCCCGGGAACGTGTGCGTGTGTTAACTTGCCGTTCAAAAAAAAATATTAACTTTTTTTTTTCTTTTTAATTAAATTTTTGGTAACAAAGCAAAAAGGATTGAAAAAAAAAATAAAAAATCCTTTTTTAAATAATCTTAAAAAGATATGTGAACTTGTGATATTACATGTAATACTAGTATTTTCCAAAGCTAAAAGTGCAGCCATGGAGGGTAACCTTTATGGGAATAATATTTCTGTGCAAACAGAAGTGCAATAAAGGGACAAAAGCATATGATTCTATATTGCCTTTTCCAACAGAAATAAAATTCAGAGACAACATGAGCATACAAGATTCCATGGCCCACAAAAAAAAAAAAAAAAATCTTTTCCTTGGTACTCAGAATCTTCTCATTGTGCCTGTGGATGTCCTATATAATTATAACCTCATCTTACTATAACTTGTAAATATTTTCTTGAAAGCCACAAGGTTTGCTCTAATAAAATCACCATATAGATGATGTGTGATGATTGAGGAAATTGGCTTAAAATATGAAAATAAGTGAAATTTCGTTAGATTACTTTAAAAAAAAAAGCCTTTCAGGAGAGAAATGAGATTTCAACATATATTTAGGTGAAATTGTCCAAATCCAACCGAAGCGTGACTCCAACACGCATTGGAAGGCTAGACGGGTATAAATTATCCCAGAGTGTCAAAAGGGAGCCATATTGAGAGTTAGTGGTAGACATTGGTTATGATGCTCATGAGAGAATATGTGGAACCCAATAACCCATCATATTACTCTCTTTGGGAGGAAAGAAATGAGTGTTAGAGTCGGCATCGGCTAGATTTGAACCATTTCTCTTGACTATATGTTGAAACCTCTCTTCTCTTCCGTGCTCATTTGGAGAGTAAATCTGGAGTTCCACATATTCTCATACACTATCAGAGCCGATGTATATCAATCTAGAGACTCAACACTCTTGACAATCTATACTCGTCTGGACATTCTAGGTCAATCTGTGTATGTGTACCCTCCATCGCAATGGACATGTTAGAATCTTACATCGGCTAGACTTGAACCCTTTCTCTTGAATATATGTTGAACCCTCCATTTTCTTCTCAATAACTCTTTTTTGAGATTAATCTAGGGGTTCCAACATATATTGTATCGAAACACATGCCAATGGCTTGCCACTTGGTTAATTCAAACGTATATGTCTTCAAAGATCATCAACTACTTCTTTTGCATCTACTTTTCAAGCATTGTTCAAATATTCAATTGAAAAGTAAAGGGGTGTTTGTTTAAAAAAAACCCTCTTAATGACTCTTAAGTCTGAATCGGTTAAATCCTTTTACATTTAGACTGTTTGTTTGTTTGTTTTTTTTTTCCCCAGTTTTTAGAGTCTCTTAACTCTTAAATACATCTGAAATAAGAAGTGGTGACCTAACTTATTAAAACCTCTTATTACCGCCTCAGTTCATATGCTATCCTTTCTCTCAAGACGTCTCCAGACGTTACAAAAACAAATTTTATTGATTCAGATTTCAGACTTCAACATCACCTCTTATTAATTAGAAGTGAAATAAGACTTCACAATTCAGACCTCTTAAAAAACAAATGCCACCTAAGCCTTATCTTTAGCTGGACCAGATCATCTCCAATAAATTAAGCTGGATTCCTATTTGCTTTATATCCCATCATTGAACTATCACAAGGCATACATAAGGTTCAAAGTAGGAGGCTAATTTCACCAACTTCCTATATGGACCATAACCATAAAATCCACATATAAATATAAAGATCATCTTGCTTTATATATATTTTTACTCCTCGTACAGATTCCTAAAAAAAGTTTGTCATGCTTTTTGTGTCTGCATCGTTGCAGCCCCATTATCGCGTGGCCAAGATTCACTGTTCTAAAAAAACTCGTCACACAGCCGTCATGGCGTGCCATGACACCAATGTTTGTGTCTCACGCCACGTTAAGCCTGTTGAATCTTAGTTTCAAGATCAGAAAATTCAGTTGTGAACAATAAAACAGTTTATAAATAAAAAATACAACTTTATTTATAAAGATCACAAATTTATTAATAAAGATTCGAACTTTTTAAAGATTCAAGCTTATAAATATAAAGTTAGAATCTTTTGATTAAGATACGACAACTATTAAACAAACAAGTTTAAGGTGATCCTAATAACGTCTCTATCCTTCGCGATAGATACGATAGAAGAAGGAGTAGAGTCAGAATGTCCACTCTAGTGGACGAAAGCAATAACAATGCAGAAAACGTAAACGAGACACCAACCTGTGTAGAAGATCTCCAACAGCAACGAACAAAAAACTGTACGGTTTAATGGAAACCTGTCCTTAAAGGTTTTAACGATTCTCTATGAATGCTGTGAGAATTAAGGTCGCTAAACCCCCAGGATTTGATACAGTTTTGTTAAGCACTAACAGCTATAATGCTCAACTATAACACAAAGTCGAGACAGAAAAAGAAGGCAGAGATCGACCGAGAGAATTGAGCAGCGTGAGAGAGAGCACCAGCGATGTATATTCCAGAAAGCTTTGTTTTCAGTATATCAAACCCATATGAGAAGGTTCTAATTTATAGTTAAAACAGAGGGAATAAAAAGGAGAATATTCTCCAATTCCTCCCCAAGAAACGGGATTGGAAGTTAGAGTTGGAGAATAAGTCTCCAACTGAATAAACCCACGTTTTATTTAAAATAAAATTATTAAAACGAAACTTATCTGGAATTAATCGAGCTGCATAAATAATTATCTCTTATATATCAATCTGTAAAAAGAAAGCTCGTAGCTCGGGGCGAGGCTCCTCAGCTCCGATGCGAGCGTGCGAAGTGCGCGGCTCTTCGCGAGAACCGCGCCCGCGCCCTCGGCCTCGGCCTCGGCCACGGCCACGGCCACGGCCACGCGCGCGCGCGCGCGTGCGTTGCACTTCTTTGAGACCCCCACCATAAGCCTACCAATTTACTCAACACCCACTTGAGATGATAGACTTATAAGCTACAATTTCTTTTGTGTCTCCACCAATGTGGGATGAAAAATTCCAACCTCACACTAAATTTCCAACAATCCCCCACCAGGTTGGAAAATTTTCTGACATTCAATAAAAGATGATGTCACAGTGGTGTCACTAAGATTAAACCCCGTTTAATGTGAATATGCAAGAAGGAATCAATTCAGAAGTATCCTTAGGATTTAAACTTTGAATCTTGCGATTACTTCGGCTTATTCACACACATCACCTTTTGTCTTTGCATTCTCACTGAGCGCAAATATGGCCATGCGCTAAAACCCTGTTTCATGACCTTTTAGAAGAGGAACCACAACTCTTCATTTGAGGCGGCACCACCTTTCAGTCGTATAGGCAAAGTTCTATAACATCTTCGTTGCTAAGATGCCTCTAAACTTTGTTAAGAGAACTAACTCATCCTTGTTCTCGGCAACGACGTACTATCACATACCTTACACGGGTCTATCATTCGATAGTACCTTCTATCAGCTAAGTAACTTGTTATTACCCTTTAAACTTGAGAGATAGGAGCACTAAATTCAAGTTGGGTTCCCATCACTAACTGATTCTGAGTGGTTTCAGACCCATGTCTCTGGTAGTTGATCCTACTAAGTCTCTCGTCAGAGGCTTAGTTAATGGATCTGCCAAGTTTCCACATGACTTGACATACACAATACTAATGGTACCATTTTCGATCAATTCTCGAACATAGTTATGTCGTAGACCTATGTGTCGAGACTTCCCATTATACACGACATTGTACACTTTTGACAGTGTGGCCTCACTGTCACAATACATGGGAATCGAGGGAGTTGGTCGAGGCCACAAATGGATATCTGTCAACAGATTTTTAATCCATTCAACCTCTTTTCCTGCAGCTGCCAAGGCAATTAATTCGGCTTCCATTGTTGAATGGGCGATACAAGTTTGTTTCTTGCTCGCCCAAGAAACCGCTCCTCCAGCTAGAGTATAAATCCACCCACTTGTGGATTTAGAGTCACCTGAGTGATCTATCCAACTGGCATCAGAATATCCCTCTAATATTCCTGGATGTGTAGAGTATGTCAATTCTAGATTACTAGTCCTTTTCAAGTAACCTAATACTCTACTAATTGCCTTCCAGTGTTCTGGACCCGGATTGCTAGTATATTGACTTAGTTTACTCACAGCAAAAGCAATGTCCGGTCTAGTGCAATGCATTGCATACATCATGCAACCTATAGCACTGGCATATTCTAGTTGAGCCACTGCTCTTCCAAAGTTTTTATCAAGTTTTACACATGAATCAAAAGGTGTGTTAAACTCCTTTATATTCAAGTGTTGAAACTTTGTCAATATTTTCTCAATGTAGTGTGATTGACTTAAAGAAATTTGTGATCCAGACCTCTTCACTTTTATTCCAAGAATAGTGTCTACTTCTCCTAGATCTTTCATCTTAAAGATAGAAGAAAGGTAGTTCTTTGTTTCAAGGATACCTTCAAGGTTAGTACCGATGATCAACATATCATCTACATAAAGACAGATTACTACAGTGGATCCTTTTGTGCATTTTGAGTAAATGCATCGATCAGCCCCGTTATGTCTGAATCCGAAAGAAGTGATAGTCGTATCAAATCTTTCATGCCACTGTTTAGGCGTTTGTTTCAACCCATAAAGAGATTTAACAAGTCTGCATACCTTGTTCTCTTGTCCGGGTATCACAAACCCTTCAGGTTGCTCCATATAAACTTCCTCGTTTAGATACCCATTCAAAAAGGCTGTCTTCACATCCATTTGATGAATGTACAGTCCCTTTATGGCTGAGATTGCTATAAGAGTTCGAATAGAACTAATTCTAGCAACCGGAGCATATGTGTCAAAGTAATCGACTCCCTCTTTCTGTCTATATCCTTTAGCCACTAATCTTGCCTTAAAAGCTGATATTGATCCGTCAGGATGCAACTTTCTTTTAAATACCCACTTGGAACCTATGGGTTTCACTCCCTTGGGTAAATCAGCCAATTCCCAAGTTCCATTTCCTATAATGGAATCCATTTCATCATTTATTGCTTCCTTCCATAGTGGAGCGTCCCTTGAAGACATGGCCTCTTTAAAAGTCTTAGGATCATCTTCGATGTTAATCGATAAAATGACTTCTCTAGTCACTTTCTTTTGTGTTCCTTCTACTAGGTAGGAGAAAAAATCATCACCTAGACTTTTCTCTTTTCTTACTCTAGTACTTCTACGTGGTTCGTCAACCTTGTTAGAGGTTTTTGAACTATCATGAGATGTACTAGGAAGATTTGAAACCAAATTTCTCTTAGTGTTCTCAGCATCTTCTGAAAACTTGTCTTCAAAGAATTCCACATCCCTGGATTCTACTATTACTCCTGATTCCTTATCCAACAACCTATAAGCCTTGCTATTTCTAGCATATCCCACAAATATGCTTTTAATAGCACGAGCTCCCAGTTTGGATCTTTTAGGGTCAGGAGTCCGATAGTAGGCAACACAACCCCAGACTCTAAAGTAGTTCAGGTTGGGTTTTCTACCTTTCCATAGTTCATATGGACTAGTTGGAATCACACGACTAGTGATCCGGTTGTGAATATGACAAGCGGTCAATAGGGCTTCTCCCCACAGGTTGTTTGGCAGACCCGATTGGTTCAACATACAGTTGACCATCTCAACAAGAGTACGATTCTTTCGTTCCGCTAAACCATTCTGTTGAGGGGTGAACGGTGAGGTGCGTTCATGTTTGATACCATTCTCTTCACAGAAAGTATCAAATTCTCTGTTAAAGTATTCCCCGCCTCTATCTGATCGAAGTATTTTGATTCGTTTTTCAAGTTGATTTTCCACTTCAGATTTATAAAGTTTAAAAGCATCAAAAGCTTCGTCTTTTGAATGTAATAAGTAAACGTATAAATACCGACTGAAGTCATCACAGAATGTAATGAAATACCGTTTACCACCACGGGTAAGTATTCCATTCAATTCACATATATCGGAATGAATCAACTCTAAAATAGTTGTATCTCTTTTAACTGATGGAAAAGGTTTCTTTGTAAACTTTGATTTTACACACGTCTCGCATTTTCCAAAATCTTTGTTATCAACTTTAATTAATCCTTTATTTTGCATTTTTTCAATATTTTTAACATTGGTGTGTGCTAGACGTTTATGCCATAAAGATATTGAACAAGCAAAGTACTCAAAAGAATTAATTTTATTGAAATCAGTACGAGTTACATCGATAGTAGAAACAAAAACTTCATCAGAAATAGCTAACACATCACTACCCCCACTTGGCCCGGCCTCATTCTCATCATCACTCAAGTTCAACCGATACATACCCGACAGGTTGTATCCTTTTCCTATGAGTGTCTTCCGTTTGTAAATCAATAACTTCCTTTCCTCGATGTTGATTCCAAACCCATGTTCATCGAGTTTGTTCCCAGAAATGAGACACTTATTGATGGAAGGAACATGAAGAACATTCCTCAAGGTAACAGTCTTCCCGGAAGTGAACTTGAGTAGCACCGTACCCATTCCCGCAACATCGGCCTTGCCGTTGTTCGCCACGATTACCTGTTTTCCTTCTCGAACAGGGCCATATTCAACAAACTTGGACCGGGAGTTACACACATGAACTGTAGCTCCCGTGTCCAAATACCAACCTCCTCTACTAGCAGTGATTCTGGTGGCTGCCTCCGAGATCATATCGATCTCCTCCATATGCAAGTTTGCAACAAGATTCTGGATTCCTTCAACAGAGTTGGCTACTGGCGGTCCGGATTTCCTTTCCTTGCATTCTCGGGCATAGTGTCCCATCTCACCACAGACGTGACATTTCCCGGTTCTTTTGAGTTGTTGCACAGGTTTGGATTGCTGTCCGGATCTTTTAAAGCTCTTCTTTTGTGGACCCAGATTCCACTTCTTAGAGCCTCCAAACTTTCCCTTTCCTTTGGTGTTCCCAGCCTTCACGCTGTTTGCACCACCTATCACAGACTTGCCTCTTTTATCCCGAATTCTAGTCTCTTCTTCGATCCTTATGTGCTTTAGCAGGTCATCCAAAGAATAGTCTTCAGACTTATGCATCATTTTCTTTGAGAAATCTTTCCAAGATGGGGGTAATTTATCAATCACCGCCCCCACTTGGAAAATTTCTGGAAGAGTTATGTTAAGCGCTTTGAGTTTGTTTACTATAACCTGGAGCTCATGAATTTGTTCCAAAATAGGTTTTTCGTCATTCATTTGAAAACGTAAAAATTGGGACACAAGATATTTATTAGTTCCCTCTTCTAGTGCCTTATATTTAAACTCAAGCGCATTCCATAATTCTATAGGATCGTTTATCGGGGAGTACAAGTCATATAGTCTATCGGATAGGGTATTTTTAATATGTCCGCAGGCCAAGGATTTCTCCTCCTTGCGGAGTAGCCTTAACTTTTCAAGTTCGGCTATTCTTGCTCTATCCGGTTCTTTTCCCTTTTCGGGAATCGGATCATCAGGGATAGGCGGGAGGTTCGGGTCCAACACATGATAAAGCTTTATAACCATTAGCAAAAACTTGATCTTTTCGGCCCATCGGGTGTAGTGGCACCCGTCGAAACGGTCAAGCTTCACAAACTCTTGATTCACCATTCGAACGTTGGAAGAGTTTCCGAAGTCCATTTAAAACCTTTAAGATTGTTGAATCTTAGTTTCAAGATCAGAAAATTCAGTTGTGAACAATAAAACAGTTTATAAATAAAAAATACAACTTTATTTATAAAGATCACAAATTTATTAATAAAGATTCGAACTTTTTAAAGATTCAAGCTTATAAATATAAAGTTAGAATCTTTTGATTAAGATACGGCAATTATTAAACAAACAAGTTTAAGGTGATCCTAATAACGTCTCTATCCTTCGCGATAGATACGATAGAAGAAGGAGTAGAGTCAGAATGTCCACTCTAGTGGACGAAAGCAATAACAATGCAGAAAACGTAAACGAGACACCAACTTGTGTAGAAGATCTCCAACAGCAACGAACAAAAAACTGTACGGTTTAATGGAAACCTGTCCTTAAAGGTTTTAACGATTCTCTATGAATGCTGTGAGAATTAAGGTCGCTAAACCCCCAGGATTTGATACAGTTTTGTTAAGCACTAACAGCTATAATGCTCAACTATAACACAAAGTCGAGACAGAAAAAGAAGGCAGAGATCGACCGAGAGAATTGAGCAGCGTGAGAGAGAGCACCAGCGATGTATATTCCAGAAAGCTTTGTTTTCAGTATATCAAACCCATATGAGAAGGTTCTAATTTATAGTTAAAACAGAGGGAATAAAAAGGAGAATATTCTCCAATTCCTCCCCAAGAAACGGGATTGGAAGTTAGAGTTGGAGAATAAGTCTCCAACTGAATAAACCCACGTTTTATTTAAAATAAAATTATTAAAACGAAACTTATCTGGAATTAATCGAGCTGCATAAATAATTATCTCTTATATATCAATCTGTAAAAAGAAAGCTCGTAGCTCGGGGCGAGGCTCCTCAGCTCCGATGCGAGCGTGCGAAGTGCGCGGCTCTTCGCGAGAACCGCGCCCGCGCCCGCGCCCTCGGCCACGGCCACGCGCGCGCGCGCGCGCGCGTGTGCGTTGCACTTCTTTGAGACCCCCACCATAAGCCTACCAATTTACTCAACACCCACTTGAGATGATAGACTTATAAGCTACAATTTCTTTTGTGTCTCCACCAATGTGGGATGAAAAATTCCAACCTCACACTCAATTTCCAACAAAGCCCGTGGCACGCCATGACCTAATGCACAATTTTCGTAATGCAATATTTGATTTTTTATTTACTTTTTTAATGTCTTATTTGCAAGTTATTAATATATACCATAATTTAATTTGCTTATTACTATTGCATCATTGAGTAATATTACATAACATATGTTTTTATATATAATATTATATATGAATTAGAAAAATGACGTCATAAGTCACGCCTTGAAAACGCTATGGCTTCTAAGGCTTGAGGCTTGGCCTCAGTGGCGGATGTACTTTGTAAGATGTGGGGGGATAGGCCCCCACTAAAAAAAGAAATTTTGTTATTTATCTAGTTTAAAAACAATTTTTTTCCTAATGTTATACTAAAGTCCCCCCAGTAATTTTTCGTCTGTACCCCCACGAATCAAAAATCAAAGAAAATACCTAAAAATCAATCAAAAAAACCAAAAAAATCTCTTGAAATTAACCAAAAAACAGAAAAAGTCCCTTGAAACCGACAAAAAAAGCTTAAAAATTCCTCAAAATCAACCATAAAACTTTAAAAATTCTTCGAAATCGTAGAGTTAGAGGCCGTTTAACAAACGCTTACCCGGTAAGCTCTTACTAAGTCACTTACCTTACCGGATGAACATTACAACTACCGAGAATCTTACCCGGTAAGAACGATGGCAAGGGCCAAAAGTCTTACCCGGTAAGTGTGGGCGACAGGTCTTACCGGGTAAGCACTTACAAGGTATATTGTTGCATACGATGCCATTTAAATGAACTAGAATCTTACGAGAGAAGACAAATGAAAGTGTTAATATTTACCGGTAAGCACTTATCGGGTAAACATTTGGGTAAACGACCCCTTAGGCTAAAAACACACCGGGCGACTTTGCGGGTCTTTAATCTACCTTGAAGGTGCCCCCACTAGACCAAAATCCTGGATCCGCCACTGCTTGGCCTCGCCGCCACGCCATGCCTCACGCCATTTAGAATCTTGTCAAGATCACATAAAGTGGTTATAGTCTTTTACCATGGGTAAATATAGTGTTTGCCAGAGATAATTTTTTTTACCAACACCTTTTACCAACAAATGTTGCTGACCAAGATGTTGACTCGCAGGGACGGACCCAGAAACTTTTTCATACGGTACGTAGCACCATATTTTTTCATACGGTTTTATCGACGTGTCTTCATTTTTTTTTACCAACGTTCAATATCGCCTGATGCGTTTTTAGCCTAATTCTGCCGTTTCGAGAGATTTTTAAAGATTTTTGTTTGATTTCAAGGGATTTTTAAGTTTTTTTTATCGATTTCGATAGACTTTTTCAGTATTTTTGGTTGATTTCAAGTGTTTTCATGTTTTTTTTGTGATTACGAGGTACGATTACACTTTTAAAATAAGACGGTTACACCTTTTAAAACAATACGGTTTCACTTTTCACAGACCTAAATTTTTCTACCTTACGACGGAGAAACAATACGATGACACGTGCCACCGTAGGCACCTAAGTAGGTCCGTCCCTACTGACTCGGTAAGAATGGAGAGACTTTAGGTAAGAAATAATGTTGTTTTACCAGCACCTCTTATGGTTTTACCAACAAATGTTGTTCACTTGGTAAGAATGGAGAGATTTGAATGCTATTTACGTACTGCTTAATGAACTTCATGTCTGGACGACTTATTCACTCAGCCATACAAGTGTGTTTCTTTATGGCTTAACCGTTAAACCATTAAGCCAAAATGAGTATATGGAATAAGCCAGGACCCTCACTTGTCCCCATTAAGCTGCCTCGAAAAATTAATACTAGAAATGCCCCACAAACAATTCAACCCTCTCTCTTTGCCTCCCTCAAACTCATCGTTCTCCTGTCTGAACTCACACAGACAAGTTAACCCATACAAGACTTAATGGAAAAAATAAAAACAAACAAACAACCTCTTACTTAATTACCCAGTCAGAGCAACTTACCCAATAAACACTTAGGGGCCGTTTACCCAAATGCTTACCCGGTAAGCGCTTACCAATAAAACTCGACACACTAACATACTTTACCGGGTAAGACTTTAATCATCACGATGGTATCTTATACAATAATTTACCCGGTAAGCGCTTACCCGGGTAAGAGTTGTCACTCTCTCTTACCGAGTAAGACTCTTCATCCTTATCCTCGCTCTTACCGGGTAAGATATTATCCTCTTGTCATGTTCATCCGCTATGGTAAATTTTTCGGTAAGAACAACTCCAACCTTCACACCAAAAAAAACACCCAAAACATCAAATTTGGTGGGCCCATCAACACCAAAAACAAACTCATCTCCAACCATTCTCTAAAAAAAACCAAATTTATGGGCCCACATTAAAATAATATATTTTATTTAGTATAAAAATTTATTTTTAATAACATAACACATATATATTAATTATCAAAGGAATAATTGATTAAAATAAAACAAAACAAAAATGCTTTATGCTTTAATGGTGGGCCCAACATTTATACCGTTCACAATTTCAACCGGCATATTTGCCGTTCACTTTCTCTGGCCGGCAAAAAAAAAATCAGAAATAGCGGTCGATTGGAGCTTTGAAACCGGCAAATTTGAAGAAATAGCGTTCGATTGGAGATGCTCTAAGCACTTACCGGGTAAGCATTTTATAAACGGCTCCTTAGTCAATTTTGTTTTTAGTAAACAACCCCTTACGCAACAATTGAACCGTAGGATCCTCAATCACTATCAAGTTATTTAATTCCTATGTTCCATAATCTTTCTTTTAAGACTTTCAAGACAAAGGAATGTTTTGATGTTTAATAGAAATCTACAAAGTTATAAACAAACAACCACTAGCACCAATCATTATATTAAATCCTCAGATGCAATCAATCAAGTTTAGATACTTACGCTCTAGGGGGGTGGCAAATACCTTTTTTTTAAACTAGCTTATAAGCTACCTTTATGGAATGTTATAGGGTCTTCTTTTTTCTTCATATTTTTAGTTTATGCACCTGATCTTTTTTCCAATTAATTTTTCAACACGTCCTTTTAGGTCATTTTACATTGTCATCTAGCTTAGCAACTGATTTTTACCAAACGTGACTAGTTTATTAGTTAATAGCTATTTTCCCAAATATAGTCTTAAAATAATACATACTCGGTTAATATGAACGAACCCATAAATAAATGTGATCTAGAAACCCTATTCTTTTTCTCCTTTAAATTGAAGCATATTTTAAATGTTTAGGTCCTCAGTAATTTTATAGGATAAATCATCAACTATGTGCCACCATGTTCCTTTCAAGTCCTCATTTTGTTGATAAGGAAGTAAAATATACTCCTTCCCCATGTGAACATGGTATTCAAGGCCCCATAATTTGTTGTCACAAACCATAGTCACACTATGAACAAGGTAAAAAACATGATGAATGTCACACCAAAGGGTCATCACCCAAAAGGTAAGTGTTCAAACGTCATCAAAAGTGAGGAGTGTGCATGAGTATTTGACGTATAAGAAACGTCACAAGTCAGAAAATCTTTGATTCTCTTTCTCTCTAAGGAGTTAAGCAGGTTCTGTATCGGCTAAACTTTCACCATTTCTCACCTATATGGCTATATATGTTGGGAACCTGCCCCATATCCTAAGAGTTTGTGACATTTAGGTTTTAAAAAAAAAAACCTCTTAATAGCTCTTAAGTCTGAATCGTTCAGACCTTTTTACACACCACCTCTTACTAATCATAACTAAAATAAGACTTCAGACTTTAGATATCTTAAAAAACAAACGACACCTTATTGTGATATGCAAGTACTATTCTATCAGATATACTACAAATCATGGATGTATTTGAAGGTACAAAAATGCAAAAGATGAAGGAATATAATATTCTCATGTACCTTATATGAAGCAGTTGCCTTCATATCTCACCTCATCAGCAATAAAATCAACCTGAGGGAGGAGAGAGAGAAGAAACCATAATAAGGATAATAATCCTGCGCACCCTTTGGTCGCATTCACCAAGTAGCCAGCGCCTCTTTTGGATGTGTTTAACGTTCGTATCACATGTAATCATATATTATCTTGAAACTTCTCATCTTTTTACAAATTAATCAACTTCTCGTTTGATCCTCACTCTATATATTAAAATTACTGCAACGATAAACACTAATGCAATCCCCAGCCACCCCCAAATAGACAGAAAATGAAAAAGATTCTTGTATTGTAGGGGTACATAAGTACATACATGGGTGTCGACTTACCTCATATATCAACAAGTATATCAGTATAAATCTTCATGTAAATCAAGTAAAAGGTACAGACGTACTGCATGTACAACATCATTTACGATCATCCCAAAGAGGGAATCAAAAGTAATAATAAGATTTGAATTTGTCCACAACAATGGAAATGGGCTTGCTGTTTTACCCCTTCTTATATTTGCTTTGTCAACAATGATTTAATAGATGTCTAGACATAATAGAGTACTTAAGAGGACATAAGTTTACATGACACACCAAACAGTTTTGAATATATATACAATGGTGTTATAATAAGTTGTTACGATGCACGTAGACGACCTAACAAGTTTTATCGACCAAGTTGGGTAATCTAGTAGGACACATAAAATAAATCGTCTTATCAGTCTTTTTGTAGGACACTTTTGAAAAGTATTATAGAGTCCCTTCATTTAACAAGTTCAATAAGTCGTACAAACTTAAAAACCAACTTTCATGTGTTGTTTCACATATGAAACAACACGTGTGAAAATGCAGTATTTATACAATGTTGCTTCATATGTGAAACATTTGAAAATATTTTTTCCACACACAGAACATCCCGAACCTTTCACTTACTGCATTTTCACACGTGTTGTTTCATATGTGAAACATGAAAATTGATTTGTAAGCTTGTAGGTTTTATTGGGTTTATGTATCAAGTATATTAGTCGTTTTTTATAGGGCATTTTAAAATTTCTTGTGTCCTATTAGTTTTCCTCGACTTCGCCAATAGAAGTTGTTATGTGGCCTAAATTTGTTCTAACAGTTTACTGTAACACCATTGTATAAAACAGAGAGTTGTTGGCCCTAAACCTTAAAAGTCCCATTAAGGACTATTAGAATGTCCAAGTACAATTGAGCGTGCTAGAAGGCATGTTTTGTTGTAGTGATGAATGTTCAATGTTCCCAAGATTAGGGGACTAACTTCTCTTTGGTTTTCATTTCTATAATATGGTGTCATTCTACATGCATGACCACATCAGCATTTCAACAATAAGAAGAGTCTTAAGCTTTTATATGAGGTTTAAAACGCTAAAAGATAAAATTAAAATGAAGGAAATGGGTGTTGCTATATGCACAAAATCACATCAAATCATATATTGAAAATGTAAACAGTTAGTCTTGATGTTGCTGTGTGTGAGTTTTAACCGACCCCAAAGAAAATATCACATAGGGTAGTACTAGTACCTACAGGTACGACAAATCCTACCAAGGCTCAATCTTGAACAAAAGTGTGGATACAGCTGCAGAAAGAGCCAATAAACAATTTAGACAGCAAAACCATAAGATAGATGGGTTACCTTAAAAGCAATACGTTTTGTCACCATGAAAGTTACAGGTCCATTATTGAAATCACGTGGTATCATTGACTGCAAAGACTTTATCCAAACCAATTATCACACATTTGTTCATTCAATTCCCTTGCTCACACAACCCTTCCTCTTAATTAGGATTCATATGTGCACATTATCAGAGAACATACTCGAAACAATCATCTTTAATTATAACGAATTAATGACAAATCTCTATTTTATAACCACATAAGCTTTTCAAAAGAGCCATTTAGGAGTGGTCAATGGTAGTTGATAACTCTCATTTTGAGCGTTATTTACACGTCATTTGTGTGAGTTTTTCTTTCATTTTAATTGTATTTCCTTTTTATTTGTTTGTATTTCTTCCTTTTATTATTTTATTTTTATTTGAAGTTGTTGAGAATGTTTTTATGGTTAAACGCATCATTTTTGGGTTAAAAACGTCATTGTTCCGCAATGGGCATAGTCTGCCCACTGTGGGCATCCGTGGGACCATTGGGTACAACCGTTGTCCAGCTTTTGCTAGCTGTAAATTGCTGGATCATGTGACTGAAAATTAAGTTAATGGTGTCCACACAATTTTTGGGGCAATCCTCACCCTTGGATTTTCAAGATTTCAAGTATAAATACAAGGTTTTGGAAGAGCATTGAAGGCAACCCTCATCTCATCTTCCATCATCAAGAAAGCAAGAACAATATGTTCTTCATCTTCAAGCATTTACTTTCATGGTTGAAGAGATGAATTATTAGTGTATAATTTAATTTTCGCATTTAATTTTCGTCTTTTATTTTCCGTCTTTTATTTCTCGTATTTACTTTCCGTACTTACTTTAATGCATTTAAATTCCGAACTTTACTTTCTAGTTACACTTGTAGTTTATCTTTATTTAATGCAAGTAGTTAACAAGTATTTCTTTTCTTAAATTATGTATTTTATTTTTATTATGAGCTAACCATCTTTTGGGTAAGGGTGTGAGCCGACTTGAGACTAGTAGGCAACACTTGGGTGTTGCCATCATTACTAGCTCTTAAGCTTGGTCACTTGAGTCGGGACTTAAACTCAACGCGGATAAGCCGATCACTTTGAAGTGTTAATATTAGATCTTGACCTCGAGAGGGGCGGATTCGAAATACGGCTTAAGGGATGCACAAGGATTTGAGAGAGTCTTTGATAACCACGTAGAGATACGAGTTTCGCATGATTTATTACGGTTCAAATGTCCGAGGAGATTTATATCACAAAGAGATTTGGGTGTAAATCTCCGTACCGGTAGAACTTGATTTATTTCAACGTAGTTAAATCGGCAAGATTAAGAGTCGGTAACGATGGATACTTTATGGGCATTTTGTAGGACCGGTCTTTAAAAATCCACTTTCGAGAGATCGGACTTTTTATAGACACTTCGTGCTACAAAGTAACTAACCATTTTGTTACTACGAAAATCTCAAAGAAAACTTACACATATACCCATTTTCGTTTCTTATTTGTTTAGTTTTTGCTGTTAAAAACCCCAAACTCGCTCAAAAAATATTTTCTTCTTCTCTAACTGAAATCGGTGTATTCTCGACTTAGGACTCGAAACTTTGAAGTCCAATCCTTGTGGATATGATCAAGGTATATTTACCACTTTATTACTTGTAGCGATCATAGTTTCAGTGTATACTTGCGCCGTTACTGTGGCCTATACGGTTTTCCACTACCAATAGTCAATCATTTGTAGTTCAGAATACGTGATTAAAAATTGTAATTGTAAGAATACGTGAAATCCTATTAAATTACTTTTGAAATCCTAACCATCTTAAATGCATGTAAATAAAAGCCAAATTGTTACGAAAGCAGAAACATTAATAATGGGATTCTAAACGGGTTATTTAAACCAAACCCTCCTACCAATCGCAAGATTTAACCACAACTTGACCAAATGAGGGTGGGTTCGTTTTGCTCCAATCATTGTACGGACACAGCTGGCCAGGTACAAAATTGGACTTTTGTTCAGGACAAGGTACATTGATCTCGTTTTCTTTTTGGGAAATTGACCCAAATGGCCAAATCACGAAGAGGGATTGGTCTCTTAGTCATCCCTTTCCCTGACTTACAAAAATGTCCCAAGGGACGCAATGAAGTCCAGGGCGCAATTGTGCCTCTACTTGTTTTCAGTAAAAAAAATGACTTGTTTTCAGTAATAGGGCTATTTCAGTAAACCGGGGAGAGATTTGGCTAAGAGGCCAATCCAAGCCCGTGTTTTGGCCATTTGGGCCAATTTCCCTTTCTTTTTCCTTTTTCTAGTGAACTGGTGACCGGTAAACACGGGATCTTGGCACCTATGAAGTATGGTCGCTTGATCTGTTGGCTAAGCCCACCTTATTTTCATGATAAGTTGATAACAAACTGGTCTTAATACATGGAGAGAGATTTTGTTTCGGGATAATCACAAAACTAACCAAATTTTTATGGGGCCGAAACAAAATAACCAATTTTTTGGGATAATACACAAAATAGCCACCCAGTTCGGTTCTTTTACGAGCTGGTCCCCTCTATAAATCCACTCAAAACAGCATCAGGTAAGCTTTCCGTCTATATTAGTTTTAAGCCTATAAACGCCTCAGACGACTAGCAAAACAGGGCCAGGCCACTTTGCGAGCTCTAGAAGTACGTTTTTTGAATTAAAATTGTCAAAGGTTTGTACGGAAATGTTGAAAAAGTGGAGCTCGCAAAGCCCACTTTGCTAACTGGCGGGTATTTTGTGCGAATGTCGAAAAAGTTGGCTATTTTGCAGTGAAACCCCTCCAAATTTAGTTAGTTTAATGATGATCCCCTTTGTTTCCTTCTATTGGCATGCTTATCTTATAAGGACCTGACTAACTTGATTCACCTAACTAAAGATTAAATAGTATATCTCAACAAACCAAATCACATGAATGTAGTTGATATATGGGTTGCATATACAAATGTGAGGTTAAATGGCTAAATGAACCCTTTCTATATGCTAATTGAACCTTCCTACCAATTTCATACTTTCATACATTAACATCAAAGCCTTTTACTTTTTATATTTCCAATACTATGATTTGATCCAAACATGGTTCGATAGTAGGGCATGATTTTCTATCTTCTAATCTAAGAGCAATAAATATAGCCTTGGGAGAACAATAATATACTGGGAGATTGTTGCTATTAAGATGTTGAATGAGATGTGGAATTATAGGGGATTGTATCGACCAGACTTTGACCATTTGTCCATTTCTTCTCAATACATGTTGGAATCCCCTTCTCTTCTCAAGGGCCCTTTCAGAGAGTAGACTAATTGGTTTCACATATTCTAAGATGGTATCAAAGCCAAGGCCTACCACTATAAGGACTCGGCATTCTGGGCAATTTGTACTCGTCTACCCACTCACGCGTCTACCCTCTCTCGTCACCCATGGGACAATATATGCCCGTTTAACCTCCGTTGGAGAGCGCATGTATGAGTCTCACATCGGCTAGACTTATCATTTCTCCTCAATATAGGTCGGAATCCCCAGAAAATTTCCACATATTCTCACAGGGACGAGTTCCAGGCGATATTAATTCTTCCACCACAGCGGGATAAACTTGTCTGCTCATTTTGTGGTGCTTAAGGATACAAGTCATTTAAAATTATTCTCTTTGGGCAAGCTTTACAAGCCAGCTAGCACGACCCTACTTTACCCTTGTGTTCTGGAGCTATATAGAGACATATTGACACCTATTGCCACATATCACTATATATATTGTGCCTAGCTTTCTGTTCTCTCCACATTCCACTATTTTTCCTTGCATAAGAAGGCATCAACTTAACCCCATATACTTTTTCCCTTTAATTTCTTGAGAGTGTTTGCATGGCATCTAGCTCAATGTCTTCACGTGGGTCAGGTTCATGGACTGTCAAGCAGAACAAGGACTTTGAAGAGGCTCTTGCTGTGTTTGACAAGGACACCCCTGATCGCTGGCACAATATCGCCAAGGCTGTCGGTGGCAAGACTGCGGAGGAAGTCAAAAGGCATTACGAAATCCTCCTAGAGGATTTGAAGATCATCGAGAGTGGTCAAGTTCCTTTCCCCGATTATACCACCGCCACTAAGAGGGCGTAACCAAGGTAACGTACTAACGCGGAAACCAATAATCACCTCGGAGTAATTAGTATAGCTAATAATAACATACCTGAGAATATGTGGAATCCCTATATATATTAATATTTACTCTTCAAAAAACCCCTTGAGGAGAGAAGAGAGGTTCCAACATATATAAAAAAAATGGTCCAAGTCTAGTAGATAATATGGGATTCTAACAACATCCACAGTTTTCAGGGACGTTCCAATATTTTTTGAGGTCCTGTTACACCTAAACCTTTTGATTACAATGCAAACTGAGATAACAAAGATACATATATACAAATTACCGAGGTGATGATGCGGCGTATTATTTTTGTCTACTGATAGAAATTAGTGAGACCCTAAGGTGGACATAGTTTTACATTCGTTGATTAAAGACCATAACCCTGTACAAAATCACACATTTAACATGCTAAAGACGGCTATGACAGTTTTCCATCTTATAAATCGAGTTGTAATAACAAATAGACATAAGTTGGCTAGCAGTGCAGAATAGAAACTCACCTGGTGATGAAAATGTATATTTTCAGCCACTTTCACCAAGGTTAAAAACTTAAATAAATTTATAAGAACTTGCCAGTTTCTACATTTTTCGGTTAAGTGTTCCACCATGCAAGTGCAAATCATGTCCTTTGCTTAGTTTTTGTTTCACCTGCACTTTATCTCCTCTCCTATTCTGAACAATTATTGTTGCCTAAAAAGAGAAACAGGATAGAGACATCAGTTTGAAGAATATTACCATGCTAAGGTAAGCAGCCAAAACAATGCAGCTTAAATGCATCAAATCCAACAATTCAACAGTTTGTTGCTTTCACAATGGCAAACTTGCTATGGAGCCCTATACTATACACGTTTCCCCAAAAACTTATAGAGATTGCATAAATGAAAATTACATAGTTCTTAAATGCTAATTCTTCTTCTAGATTCATAAATCTCTTTGTCTAAAATGCAGGAAGATCCATGAAATTGATTAATTACGGACATGAAGAAGAAGAAGAAGAAACAACAATAAAGAGGAGAAATCGTCGTTTTCCATGCAATTAATCGTAATTCGAAATCAATAGCTTTATTCCTCGGTGTAATTTGATTTTATGTTACTACCGAGCAGAAAATCTCTATCGTTTTTCGTTTTCCTTAGGTAAAATCTATCAGTAATCGAGTGAAATCACAGACGAAACTCTCTGATTCATGCGTCTTTTCCATTTATTTTCCTAAATTCGCTGCAAGGAATTCTGTGATAAATCGTGTATGCATTCTACATTTTGAATTCGATCGATCAAACATAACAGAATGAATCTAGAAATCGAAAATATATGTAAATGGAAGAAATTGCTAGATCTCTGAGATTTTCTAACCTTTTGACCAGATAGATAACCACCTCCAATCCAATGCATGAAAAAGGCGGCAAGATATTTATTTATCTTTTCCTTTTAATTCATTCCCCTAACAAATTGGGCAAATTAGCCCGACCCATTGGACCCCGCCCAACATATCTAAACCAAATTAGGGTTGTAAACGAACCAAACGTTTAGCTAACATTTTGAAGGAAAGTTCGTTTATATTTATTTATTTCATAAACGAACAAACATGAACACTTTTTTTAGATAGATAAATGAACGAACATGAGCAATGGTCTTGTTCGTTTATTTACCTTCGTAAACGTTCGTTCATTTATATTCGTTCATTTATATAAATATACTCATAATATTATGATATTAATATGTAAAAGCATTAATTAAATTAAACTTTTAATTATCATTTTCTATCTCTCCTAAATTTACCCAGTTTTTCATTTTGTTATGTTATTTTTTTAGGAACGAATTGATGATTAATGGTGGTTGTTTTTTATTCATTCGTGTTCGTTCGTTCGTTTATATTCATTTATGTTCGTTCGTTTACATTTATTTAACATCTTAATGGACGAACATAAACGAACAAGAATAAATACATTTTCTTAAAGAACAAACATGGACAAAAAAAATTCCATTTATTTACTGTTCGTGTTTATTAGTTTGTTCGGTTAAGTTAAACAAACAAACACGAACAAGCATCTGTTCATGTTCGTTTACAACCCTAAACCAAACGGTCAAAAATGGTTGAATGTATACATACTTTAACACTAAAATATTTTCTAAAAAAATCTTTTTTAAAACTAACCAATAATTATCTGATCATTCAAGACTCTAACTTACTTTATCGAGTAAGATTATAGTCCATCAAAACGATATCATATGCAATAATTTACCCGTAAAGAGTAAGAGTCGTCACCCTATAACTTACCAGATCTAGGATTTTTGTCTAGTGGGGGCACCTATGAGGTAGATTAAAGGTTCGCAAAGTAGCCCGATGTGTTTTAGCCTAATTCTACGGTTTCGAAGGATTTTAAAGTCTTCTATTTTATTTGGAAGGATTTTTAAGTTTTTTCCCGGTTTCAAAGGACTTTTTTCGTTTTTTTTGTTAATTTCAAGAGACCTTTTTAGTTTTTAGCTGATTTCGAGGTACCTTCTTTGATTGTTAGGGGAACAATAATAGATCGTTAGAAAAAAAATTGTTTTTTACTGATGAAAAATATTTTTTTTAAGTGGGGCTTGTCCCCCCACATTTTACAAAGTACATCCGCCTTGCCAGGTAAGATTCTTTATCCTAATCAGTTGTCATTGCTCTTGACGGGTAAGATTGTCGACCTTTGCCACGTTCATTCGGTAAGATGTATGACCTAATCAGGGGCGGATACAGTACATGGGGGTAGGGGTCCTGGCCCCCAACCATTTCAGGTCCACAAGGCTAAAAAAAAAATTATATCTGTTTTAGGCTCAATGAATCAATGGGCCCCCAATAATGTTTTTTTGAGGCCCTTGCAGTGCAGCACTCTCTCGTCCCTCCCCAATCTGATTTATTTCCTCTCGTTTACGACCGCTCTCGGCTCTCCCAAGTCTCAACTCCAATCGCAATCTGTCGATCACTCAATCTCAAATCTGTCTCTTGGTGTATTCTGGAAACGAAGAAGAAGAAGTCAAGCGGTTGGTGGTCGGTGACTCGGTGTGTCAGTTTCCACTCTCCAGCTCCAGCAGCGCTGCAGCAATCCAACCTCCAACCATTTAGGTAAAAACTAAAAACCTAAATTTTTGATTTCTTGAATCTTCATAAATGATTTTGTTGAATTGTGGTATTTGGTAACTTGGTTTTATTTTCTTAGCATTTGGTATTGGTATTTTAGATTGATTGGATTTGTTATTTGGTATTTTACAATTTACAGAATAGAAATGTTTGTTAATTGTTAGGTTAATACTTAATAAACCATTGATTTTGATATGATTATCTTGCTATTGTTATTGCTAGAAAAAATGGAAAGATTTTTTTAAAAGGAAAGCATCAACACTCGACCCATTAAATAAATACCTAATTCCTTTCTTTTTAAGCTATCTCGTTTATTATGAATCAGTCGAATTTTGTATTAATATGTAATGTGTTAATTTGTTTTAAGTTGAATCGAGATATAAAAATATAAAAATAGTAGTATAATTGATAACTCTCATTTTTTTAGAGTTATTTGTTGATATTTTTATAGGTTTTTATTCCTCTTTTTACCCACTTTTGCTCCTATCCCTTCATTTGGTCCACATTGTTTGCAAAATATGATAACTTAACCAATATGTTCATTCTTGCGAAAATTAATACTGCAGGTCAGTTTGTGGGCACTGGTGTGCCCACTGTGGGCACCCGAGGATATTACCCAGCAGATTTTGGGGTTGGATGTGAGCTGGAAACACAACATTTCTGAAGTGATCTTGGCCATACATTGAAGATGAAATCTTGGCTCTTGAATGCTCAAGCCTCCTCCTATAAATAGAAGACTTTTGGAGAGCATTTACTTCATACCATTCACCATCTCACTCACCTCTCATCATCAACATCCATCATTCATCCTCTCTCCTCATTCAAGTCTAAAATACTTTCAAGTATTTAGACTTGAAGTGTAGGATTTAATTCTTGTATTTTTATTCTCGTCTTTACTTTACGTCTTTTATTTTCCGCATTTTTATTTCTTGTATTTAAATTTCCGTACTTACTTTATTGTATTTAATTTTCGCACTTTTAATTAAATTCCGTACTTTAATTTCCTTTTATAATTGTAGTTTATTTTTATTATGCAAGTAGTTAACAATTATTTCTTTTATTATATTATGTCTTTTATTATCGTTATGAGCTAAACACCTTTTTGGGTGCGGATGTAAGCCAACTTGGGTCTAGTAGGTTACACTTGGGTGTGACTATCGTTATCAACTCTTGACCTTGGTCACATGAGTCGAGACTTCAACTCAACGCAGATAAGCCGATCACTTTTATGTGTTAATATTAGATCTTGACCTCGAGAGGCGCGGATTCGAAATACGGCTTAAGTGATGCACAAAGATTTGAGAAAGTCTTTGATAACCACGTAGAGATACGGGTTTTGTATGATTTACTAAGGTTCAAACGCCGGTCGAGATTTATATCAGAAAGAGATTTGGGTATAAATCTCCATATTGGTAGAACTTGATTATTTTTATCAACTTAGTTAAATCGGTAAGATCAAGAGTCGGTAAAGGTGGAAACTTTATGAACAATTTGTAGGACCGGTCTATAAAAATCCACTTTCGAAAGATCGGGCTTTTTATAGACTTTCCATACTACAAGGTCCAACTATTTTGTTACTACGTTTTTCCCAAGAAAAGCTTACATCCGTACCCATCTTTTAATTATAGAGTTCTTTCCGAATTCTCTGTCAAATCGCCATAAAAAACAAATATTTTTCCCAAACTCGAAACTTGTGCAAGAAGTTCATAAAAATCAGCAATTCTCAGTAGTTCAGTCCCTGTGAGAACGATACTCGGTACTTGTACCATTATATTACTTGTAGCGATTCTTGTGAAAGTATATACTTGTGCTCTCACTAGGTATTACTGTGCCCCTGTTGTGCAGTACACGATAATTAGCTACCAAGTTTTTGGCGCCGTTGCCGGGGACTGGCACGATTTTACATCCTGAGATACTGATTTTTGTTCGAACCTGTGTCACTTGTTTCACTTTCAAAGCATTTATCGTGTTGTATGCCACGGCTACAACACGGTGAACTTTTGCCTCTCGATCTTGAAATTGAAAAAACTTTGAAAAGAAGAAGAAGAGGTAGAGGAAATCGGCAAAATCCAGTTTTAAATCGAACCATGGCGGAAGAGGGAGCTAACCCTCCACCACCTCCGCTTGTGGAAATAACAATTAAAATTGTTGATGATAAAGAAAGGGGAATACGGGACTATGCAACACCCGAATTTGATCAACTCAAGTCGGGTATTCTTAGGCCCCAAATTACTGTGCAAAATTTTGAACCGAAACCGATAATGTTTCAAATGATCCAAGAAATGGGTCAATTTGGAGGATTACCTTCGGAAGATCCGCACTCTCATTTAAAATCATTTTTAGAAATGACAGATCATTTTCTCATTCCCGGAGTTTCAGCGGAAGCCTTACGGCTGACACTCTTCTCTTATACATTGAGAGACGGAGCTAAAGCCTGGCTAAATTCTCAGCCACCTCATTCAATTGATACTTGGACGAGTTTAGCTGAAAATTTTTTGAAAAAATATTTCCCTCCCACCAGAAACGTGTGTTGGGAACTGAAGAATTTATCAAGTATGATTAATGCTGCTAGTACAAGATTACTACTGCCAGAGGACTTCAATAGTTAATACTGCTGAGTATTACTACTGCTAGTAGAATTAATACTGCTAGTCAAAGTTAGTGCTGCTTGAACAAAGTTAGTACTGCTTAGCTAGTTAGTGCTGCTAGTAGTTAGTGCTGCTTACAGTTAATACTGCCAATCTGATTAGTGCTGCTTATTAGATGAAGATCCGAATTAGAAGAATGACAACTGGATATTCTGAAGATATTCATGGAAGATATACTGAAGATATTCTATTTATTGTAATTATCTTTTTGTTCAGTATATGTATAGATTTGACAGAATAGTTTAAAGAGTGATTTTATTCTAAGTTTTTGTTTTTAGAGAGAATCAACCTCAAGGCATAGATCCTAATTCTAGAGAAGTAGAATTCGTCTTGAAAGAGTCTGTTCTTCAAGATTGAGGTTGAGTGTGTAATCTTGTGATTTGATAATTGAATACAAGCTTACAAGTTGTCAATCATATACTGTTTGTTTACTGTTACATTAAATATCAAAGTGTTTTTCCGCAACTTCTTTGATATTGTTTCTGAGAATTTATTCTTGTTAAGAATTCGATCCTGACAAGTGGTATCAGAGCTTGTTCTCTCAGAAACATCTATTCATTCATCATGGAAAACTTTGCAGAATCAAACAGTACTCTGGTTTCAAAGGTTCCAATGCTCAGACCCAATGAATTCGATATGTGGAAGATCAGAATCAAGAAGTACATACTCCTCACTGACTATTCTATGTGGGACATCATTGAGAATGGTCCTTCTGAAGCAGGAAAGATTGGTGCAGATGGAAAGAGAACTCCACCAAAAACTGATGCAGAAAGAAAGACTAGACAGACAGAGATGAAAGCCTTGAGCACCTTGCTCTTGGCTATTCCCAATGAATATCAACATCAGTTCTGCAACTGCACTGATGCAGAGATGCTCTAGAATGCTCTAGAGAAGAGATTCTCAGGTACCAAAAGTACCAAGAGAAATCAGAAAGCCATACTGAAGCAACAATATGAGAACTTTATGTCAACCAAGAATGAGTCCATGACTCAAACTTTTGACAGGTTCAACAAGCTTATTGGTGAACTAGCCACAGTGGGAGTAGTGATGGCCATCTCGGCCCGGCCCGACCCGACCCGGTCGGTTAACCGAGCCCGACCCGCTCGAAATCCCGGCCCGGTGGAAAACCGGTTTGGAGCCCGAAAACATGAACCGGTTCATGTTTTTGGAGGATTTGGCGGCCCGGCCCGGCTCGGCCCGAGCCCGGTTCACGGCCCGGTTTTTGGCCCGGCCCGATTCGTATTAAAAAAAAAGAGCCGTTATGTTACCATTTATATACGTTTTTTTGACTTTTTTGTATTTTTTACCTCCCCAAACCCCTATAAATACTTGTATTGTAAGTTTGTAACTTAAAATTATATATAAAACGTATTTTTAAAGTGTATTTTAGTGATTTATTATAAATAAAACGCATTTTTAAAGTGTATTTTAGTGATCCAATCCAATTTTTATTTTTTAAAGCTTAGTAATTAATTATTATATAAAGAAATTATTATTTTTTAAAAAAAATACGGAAAAACGCTCGGCCCGACCACCGCCCGGTTTGGGCCCGGCCCGACCCGGTTTTCCTATAACCGGTTTTTTCCAACATTAAACGGGCCACACATATTCGAGTGAAACCCGACCCGGCCCGGCCCGAAGCCCGATTGGCCTGGTTTTTGGGTTTACTATTTGGGCCCGAAGCCCGTTTTGGCCCGGCCCGGGCCCGATTTTTGGCCATCACTAAGTGGGAGTACAAATTTATCAAGATGATCTGAATAGAAAGTTTCTAAGGTCCCTGGGTGAAGAATGGACCATGTATACTGTGTCTTTAAGACAGAATGATCAACTGGAAGAAAAGGAACTTGATGATCTCTATAATGATCTAAGAGTTTTTGAATCTGAGGTAGAGGCTAAGAAGAGGCCTTCTGGATATGTTCACAATGCTGCACTCCTTTCAGCATCAATTGATTCTACTTCCAATCCTGAATCAGTTAATGCTGCCAATGGAGCAAATCTAGAGAAAGGCACTGAAACTGTATTTGAAGCCTTTCTGGCCAGTCATGGAAACTCTTCTCTTATCAATGATGACTTGGAACAACTCCATCCAGATGATCTTGAAGAGATGGACATTAAATGGCAGATGGCCATGCTCTCTATGAGAGTTAAGAAGTTCATCAAAAGAACTGGGAGGAACAACTTCTCCCAAAGAAGAGAAGATGGAGCAGGTTTTGACAAGTCTAAGGTGGAATGCTATAAATGCCATCAAAAGGGACACTTTGCTAGGGAATGCAGAAGTGGAGTGTCTCACAACAACAACCACCAGCAGACACAATCTGGAAGCTTCAATAATAATAGAAACTCTGCACAAGCCCTTGTCTCTCAACAAGGTATGGGGTTTGATTGGAGTGATCAAGCTGAAGAGGCCATTCAAAACCAAGCTCTAATGGCAGAAGTGTCTGATCTCCCAACAGAGGTAACTTCCAATCTATGTTCTCAAAATTGCATTAACACTGTTAAAAGGTATAGGGATCACAATCAAAACATGAGTGATGACCTTAAGAGATTGGAAAAAGACATAAAAGATTATGTCAGGATAGTTGAGAAATTTGAAGAGCAGATTAAGAGTTTTCAAGCCAATGAGCTTCAACACTCTTATGACACAAATTACTGGAAGTGGGAGAAGAATGACTTAGAACTTCAACTAACCAGATCCAAAGAAGAGAGTGAAAAGCTAAGAGGAGAGCTAGCTAAAGTCAAACTAGATGTAGAAAAGTTTTCCAATGCTTCCAAAGCAATGGATTCTTTGCTAAAAACTCAGATTCATGATAAACTGAGAAGAGGAATAGGGTACAATACCACACCACCACCCTATAACAACAACTACATCCCTCCTAGTTCAGATTTGTTAGAAACAAAGGATAGGAAGGACCTACCTAAGGGAGCCACTGAGATAGATCCCTTAGATGAAGTAGTTGTTAAGGATAAAACTGAGAAAGAAGTTGTCAAGAATATGGACAACACTGTGAGTGGTGAGATTCCTATAGAAAACCACATAATCACCAATGAGGGATGTGGAAAGCATTGGATCAAGTCCAATGAGATAGAGAAGACTGAGGGAAAGAACAAGAAGGTTCACTATAAGCAAACCACTGTTGTGAACCCTATCCCTTGCAAGCAGTGTGCATGCAATAAATTTGAGCCCCAAAAACATGATAAACCAAGGGGAAATCAGAGAAACTGGAATAACCAATGGGCACAAAAACAAGGCATTGATCTGAGTAAAATCAATAGACCAAAGCCTTGTTTCATATGTGGAAAGTTAAACCATTTGGCTAAGTACTGTTTCTTTAACCCAATTAACCAACAGATGAACTTTCAAAGATTTGTGCAAAAACCTGTTGGTTATAGAAAGGCTGGAAAGAAACAGGTGATGAAGAAATCTGTTGAAACTAAAGGTCCCATAAAGAAAAAGGTTTTAAAAGAAAGTATTAAAATGTGGGTGCCTAGAAGCACTAAAACTGTTAGTACTGCTGACAGAGATAGTGCTGCTAGAAGCATTACTGCTGCTACCAGTGTTAGTACTGCTGAAAATTTTAATGCTGCTAATACGGTTAGTACCTCTTCAAAGATTAATACTGCTAACACAATTACTGCTGCTAACACAGTTACTACTTCTAACAAGGTTAGTACTGCTAAGCATGCAAGTGCTGCTAATGCAGTTAGTAAATCTAAAACCAGTACTGCCTCTAGCAAATGTGTTTCCAAGCCTATCATTGTAACAAAGTACTCCAGAAATGAGGAGTCAAAGTTTAAAAATCTTGTCAAGAAAGAATGCAAGTATTTTGATGAGAAAGGGGTACCCAAGACCACTTTGGCTTGGGTTCCTAATACATACTAACTGATTTATCTTATGTGCAGGGCAACCAACAGCTCAAGGGAAAAAGCATATGGCACGTTGATAGTGGTTGCTCTAGGCACATGACAGGCAACATGTCATGCCTTCAGGATTTCAAGCATATCAATGGAGGACATGTTGCATTTGGAGATAATCTTACAGGTGGCAAAATCAGTGGAAAAGGTAATGTTACCAAAGGTAAGATGACATTTGAGGATGTCTACTATGTTGATCAATTGAAGTACAACCTGTTAAGTGTATCACAGGTTTGTGACAAACAACATAGCATATTATTTACTAATACAGAGTGTATGATCCTTGCTCCAGAGTTCAAGGTAGTTGATGAAAGCATGATATTACTTAGAACTCCAAGAAAGGACAATGTTTATTGTCTAGATATGGACAATGTTGATAGTGATTCATCCCTGAACTGTCTTGTTTCAAAAGCTTCTGTGGATGAATCCTCTCTTTGGCACAGAAGGATGTGTCACATGAATTTCAAGACTATGAACAAACTTGTTAAAAACAACCTTGTAAGAGGTTTACCATCAAAAGTCTTCTCATGTGATGATCATTGTGTTGCTTGTCTTAAAGGCAAACAACACAAAACTTCTCATAAGACCAAAGAGATAAATACAATTTCTTCTTGTCTCCAGTTATTGCATATGGATCTGTTTGGTCCTACAAATATTATGAGTATAGGCAAGAAATCTTACTGCTTGGTTATTGTTGATGATTACTCCAGATTTACTTGGGTATATTTTCTAAGGACTAAAGATGAGACAAGTGGACTGATCAAATCTTTTATCCTAAGAATTGAAAACCAAACTAATCAAAAAATAAAAATCATTAGATCAGACAATGGAACTGAATTTAAAAATCTTGATCTAAACACCTTTTGTGAAGAAAAAGGAATTGAGAGACAATATAGTGCCCCTAGGACTCCTCAACAGAATGGAGTTGCTGAGAGGAGAAATAGGACACTAATAGAGGCTGCTAGATCTCTGTTAGCTGATTCAAAACTGCCAATTACCTTCTGGGCTGAAGCAGTTAATACTGCTTGTTATGTCCAAAACAGAGTTCTAGTGGTCAAGCCAAAGAACAAGACCCCATATGAGCTTTTAAATAAAAGAAAACCCTTTATTGGATTTTTCAAACCTTTTGGGTGTCCTTGTACAATTCTCAATACCAAAACTCACTTAGGTAAGTTTGATAGCAAGGCAGATGATGGATTTCTTGTTGGGTATTCATCTCAGAGTAAGGCCTACAGAGTTTTTAACTCTTCTTCTAGAATAATTAAAGAAAGTGACAATGTCAAATGCAATGAGAACACACCAAATCCTATTGGGTCTGGTCCTCAGTGGCTATTTGACATTGATTCACTAACTAACTCTTTTGGTTTCAGTAGTGATGATTATGCAGGTTCAGGTTGTGGAGGATCAGGGACCACACAAGTTCAAGATAGTTTATCTCAATCTGTGATCTTTCCCATACCAACAGTGGGTTCTGTTGAAGACTGTGAAAAGGAACCATCTACTGAACCAAATCAGAGTGAAGAAGAAAGTAGAGATGATGAGAATCAAGAAAATCAAGAACCAGAAGTAGCTGCTGAAAGCCCCTCAGTTGAGTTGAATGACTCTAATCTAGAGGTGGGACTTAATGAAGAACCTAGTCATCACACCAGAACTCAAAAGAATCATCCTCCACAGCTGGTAATAGGAGATATATCTTCTCCTATGATGACTAGAAATCAAAGCAGGCTGCAAGAAATGCAAGACCAACAACATACAGTGCTCTCTTGCTTTTTATCCCAGCTTGAGCCTAAGAAGGCACATGATGCTATGAAAGAGTCCAGTTGGATAGAAGCCATGCAAGAAGAGCTACTGCAATTCAAGCTGCAAGATGTTTGGGATCTGGTAGACCTTCCTAAAGGCCAAAGAGCAATAGGAACAAAATAGGTCTTCAGAAATAAGAGAGATGAAAGAGGCATAGTAATAAGGAATAAAGCAAGGCTGGTGGCTCAAGGGTATACACAAGAAGAGGGAATAGATTATGAAGAAGTCTTTGCACCTGTAGCCAGGATAGAAGCAATCAGATTATTCCTGGCTTATGCTTCTTATATGAAATTCAAAGTCTATCAAATGGATGTAAAAAGTGCATTTCTGTATGGCTCAATTGAAGAAGAAGTATATGTCTGTCAACCTCCAGGGTTTGAAAACCCAAGCTATCCAGACAGGGTATACAAATTGAAGAAAGCACTTTATGGACTGCATCAGGCTCTAAGAGCATGGTATGACACTCTGTCATCCTATCTCTTGGAAAATGGCTTTGAAAGAGGAGTCATTGATAAGACTCTATTTATCAAGAGAAAGAAGAAGGATATATTGCTGGTCCAAATCTATGTTGATGATATCATCTTTGGATCTACAAGAAACAACATGTGCAAGGAGTTTGAGGAACTAATGCATCAAAGGTTCAAAATGAGTTCCATGGGGGAACTTACTTTCTTCCTTGGACTCCAAGTTCAACAGAAGTCAGATGGAATATTTATCTGTCAGTCCAAGTATGTGCAGGACATTCTAACCAAGTTTGGTTTCTCAGATTCAAAACCTGCCAGCACACCTATGGAGACACACAAGCAAATAACAGCAGATCTTGAGGGGGAGGATATGGATGTTCATCATTATAGATCCATGATTGGATCTCTCATGTATCTTACAGCCTCTAGGCCAGATATAATGTTTCCAGTCTGTGTATGTGCAAGATTCCAAGTTAGGCCAAAGCAATCTCACTATCAAGCTGTTAAGAGGATATTTAGATATCTCAAAGGGCAACCAAGATTGGGACTTTGGTATCCTTATGACTTATCATTTGACCTACTTGCATACTCAGACAGTGATCTAGGTGGAGCAAACTTGGACAGAAAATCTACTTCTGGAGGATGTTAGTTCTGGGGTGCAAGACTAGTGTCATGGCAGTGCAAGAAACAAACCACAATGTCCACATCTACCACAGAAGCAGAGTACATAGCAGCTGCAAGTTGCTGTTCTCAAGTCTTATGGATTCAGAATCAAATGCTGGACTATGGGGTAACCTTTCTACACACTCCAATATTTATTGATAATAGCTGTGCTATTAGCATTGTTAATAATCCTGTCAAGCACTCAAAGACAAAGCACATTGAGATCATCACTTTATAAGATACTGTAATGAAAAGAAACTTATTCAAGTTGTAAAAGTTCATACTGATAACCAGTTTGCTGATCTATTCACCAAAGCTTTTGATGTGGGTAGATTCACTTTCTTGGTAACTAGTGTGGGAATGATCAACTCTGAATAAGCCCCTTCTCAAAAAGTGGTTACATACCTGTATATTGTTTATTCTTGGTGTTACTAATCTTCTTTTTCAGGATATGTATAGCAGTACTCAGTGTATCACAAGCTTAAAAGAGTAAGTATGGTTAATACTGCAGTATAGTTTTAATACTGTCAGTGCACAGTTAATACTACTAGTTAGTTAATACTGCTAGTGGTTAATACTGCTCTCAGTTAATACTGCTAGTTAGTTAATACTGCTAGTGGTTAATACTGCTCTCAGTTAATACTGCTAGTTAGTTAATACTGCTAGTGGTTAATACTGCTCTCAGTTAATACTGCTCTCAGTTAATACTGCTCTCAGTTAATACTGCTCTCAGTTAATACTGCTCTCAGTTAATACTGCTAGTTAGTTAATACTGCTAGTGGTTAATACTGCTCTCAGTTAATATTGCTATCAGTTAATACTGCTCTCAGTTAATACTGCTTGTTAGTTAATACTGCTCTAGGTTAATACTGCTTATGTCCCGAATACTATAAATACTCTTTGCCCGCCTAAAAAGTTCATAACGACTTTTTGCATGCTGTTCACTTGCGCTCTAAATCCTTTCTCTCTCAAGTTCAAAGCTTTCAGGCAAGAACGTTCAAGATCAATGGCATCAATGGCTTTCATAGACGAGCACAATGAAATCGCGATGCTACAGAAGCCCAAACAGGCCGCTGGTTTCCACCAGATTGTGGATTTCCTCAAGACAACCCATATTGCCCATGCTCTCACTGTCTCGCCATCAATATACATCGAGCATCAAAGGCAATTTTGGGCAAATGCCACCATTGTTACTGAGAATGGTGTGCAAATGATCAGGACAAAGGTATGTGGCAAGCTCTTGACAGTTACTGAAGAGGTAATTCGCATCAGTCTACGTCTAGACGATGGCTCTGGTATAACTTCTATCTCTGATGATGAACTGTTTTCTACTCTTACAAGAATGGGGTATGGAGGCCCATTGGGTGTGTTCAAGTTCTCAAAAGCCAAATTTTCACCCCAATGGCGTTTCTTTGTCCATACCCTTATGCACTGTATCTCTAAAAACACTACTGGATGGAGTGAGTTCAGTAGCACCATTGCTTATGCTTTGGTGTGCTTAGCTACTGTCAGAAAGTACAATTTTTCTAAAATGATTTTCAGTGATCTTGGCTCAAACTTGGGAAGCAAAAAGAGCTTTTATATGTACCCCAGGTTTGTCCAAGAAGTTATCACCCACGAATTGACGGATATGCCTCATTTTGATGGGGTATATGTACCTAAACCCCCTAAAGGAAAGGTTTTCTCAAATATGAGAAGATCTGCTGGGGACTCGGAAGGAGTTGACACCCCATTGTTCTCTACAATGATGGTGGTGTCCCACACTGATGAAGGTATGGCAGCAGGGTCAAGGCCCCCATTAGACCATCCCACTGCTAGCCAATCCCAACCTTCCCACTCTAAATCAATTCCCCAGTCTCTTCTTGATAAACCAACCTCACCAATCACCCAAACATACAAAAGGAAACAGGTCAAGAAGGCTCCTTCCCTCCTTGTACCTTCCCCCACTAAGTCTTTAAGCCCTCTAAGGGAGGATCCTCCCTTAGAGAATATCTACAGGGAAACCATAGGGGTGTCTCCCAACCCCAAGGAGGTGCTCTCTGAGGAGGAGGAAAAGCATATGGGTGAGCAGGCTGCCACTACTTCTGCTAGCACAGAGAAGGACAGTGGTAACATAAATAAGACCTCTCCCATGGCAACTCTGAATGAGCAATCATTCAAAGGTCCCAGGTGCCAAGAAACCACGGGGGTGGATAGTGCTTCTGCTAGGCAGAAGGCTTCCACTACAAAAAGATCCCATGATCCTTCAATAGGGGGTAACACTCCTGGAGAAGGTGAGGACAAATATGACTATCTTGAATTGATGGACACAATGGCCAATATCAACAGGGATGTGATCAAACAGGGCCAAGATATAGAAGAATTGAAGCTGATAGTTCTGTCACAACAAGAGCAGATCCTTAACTTAAAGCAAATGGTCCAAAAGTTAATTCTCCAAAAGAAGAAAAAGCAATTTGTGCTTAGAAGAAGGAATCCTTTGACTGATGCTTTCAACAAGGGGGAGAAGAAAAAAAGGGAAACAAAAAAAGAAACTGAAAAGAGAGTTGAAGTTGAGGGGGAGACAGAGGATGTAATAGAGGCAGAAACTGAAGTTGTTCAAGCAGCAGAAACTGTTAATGCTGCTGAAGCAACAGAAACAGTTAATGCTGCTGAAACAAAGGAAGCAGCAGAAACAGAAGAAGCAGTAACAGGGCTCTCTGTAGAGGAACTAGAGATTGCAGAAACTCTAGTTAAAGCAAAAAATGACACTCCTAAGGCTACTCAAAAGGCCAAGGGAGTAGTTATCAATGAAGGAGGTATTCAACAAAAGGAAACAGAAAAGGCAAAGGAGTCAAAAGGAAAAGGAAAGGAGAAGATGGTTGAAGCTGAACTGCCTGAAAAGGAGAAGTCCCAGATTGAAATGGATGAGGCAATAGCAAAGCAGCTTCAAGACCAAATGGAAAAGGAGGAACAGTTGCAAACAGAACACAGACAGAGAACTTGCAAAGATAATGGCCAGAAAACTGAATGCAGAATATCAGAAAAGCATCAAAGAAGCAGCTCAAGCCAAGAAACTTCAAGTCAGAAAGATGCAAATTCAAAAACAGAAAAGACAACCTTCTAAGACCTTTTTGGCCAATCAGGAAAGAAGAAGAATGATTAACTTCCTGAGAGGTGCAATTGGTGTCAAAGGGGAAATGTTTACCAATATGGCATATAATCAGGTTGAGGATCTGTACAAGAAAGAGATGGCTAAGCTTCAAGGGGACTCCTCACAAAGGGAAGAGGCTGAAAGAAGAATGAAGGAGAGACATGATCTAAACATTCAGCAACCTTTTCCTGAGGAAGTTACACCTACAAAAGAAAAGAAAGAAGAGCCTGAGTGTATAAGTGTAGAGGCAAAATCTGCAAAGAGGGTGAAGACAATTGCCTCAAAAAGGCAGTTAAAAAGGCCAAGGGTGGAAGAAGCTGAAAAGGAAGCAGAACCTTCAGTCACACCTCCAACAGAACCTGTGCAGAGCTCAGAACAGTCCAAAGAACAATCAGCTTAGCATATGGGGCTGTACATGACTATAGTAAAACCTGTACAGGCTGTTCCAATCTCCATGAAAGCTCCAGAGATCATCTTTTGGGATATTCTAAGAGACAATGGAAAGGATTTCTTTAGACTCAAAAGAAATGGTGATACATTTGAAGTATATTCAACATGGGGGAGAGTTATCAGAAGTTGTTCAAGAGCAGATATAGAGGAAATGTACAAAGTGGGGATGAGACTCTATGAGCCTGTGTTGAAAAGTACTGAAGAGAATCTTCTCAAGATAGCAATGGAATATTTGTGCATGATGTTTGATCCAGAGAGAGTGGCTTATAGGATTAAAGATCATAATCATGAGTTTATATTTAAGAAGATTGATAAATGGATATTATTTGAAAACTGTGGAGTATACATGATTACTATTGACAATTGTTATCATGAATACTACCTGGTGGACAAAATCTATGAGCATAGCAAGGAGAAGCTAGAAGGGATGCTTAAAGCTACACTGGTATGCACAAAGGATTCAGAGATGGCTAGAATTGTGGTGAGAATAACTGTAAATCAAAGTCTGGGGCTAGATCCAAATTTGGGAAACTGAACATGAGGTGTTGAAAGCATCTTGAAGATCAAATCTGAAGAACTTGACTTTTCTTCCTAAAAGTCAAGTTAGGGGGAGATTGTTGGGAACTGAAGAATTTATCAAGTATGATTAATGCTGCTAGTACAAGATTACTACTGCCAGAGGACTTCAATAGTTAATACTGCTGAGTATTACTACTGCTAGTAGAATTAATACTGCTAGTCAAAGTTAGTGCTGCTTGAACAAAGTTAGTACTGCTTAGCTAGTTAGTGCTGCTAGTAGTTAGTGCTGCTTACAGTTAATACTGCCAATCTGATTAGTGTTGCTTATTAGATGAAGATTCGAATTAGAAGAATGACAGCTGGATATTTTGAATATATTCATGGAAGATATACTGAAGATATTCTATTTATTGTAATTATCTTTTTGTTCAGTATATGTATAGATTTGACAGAATAGTTTAAAGAGTGATTTTATTCTAAGTTTTTGTTTTTAGAGAGAATCAACCTCAAGGCATAGATCCTAATTCTATATAAGTAGAATTCGTCTTGAAAGAGTCTGTTCTTCAAGATTGAGGTTGAGTGTGTAATCTTGTGATTTGATAATTGAATACAAGCTTACAAGTTGTCAATCATATACTGTTTGTTTACTGTTACATTAAATATCAAAGTGTTTTTCCGCAACTTCTTTGATATTGTTTCTGAGAATTTATTCTTGTTAAGAATTCGATCCTGACAACGTGAAATTTAGAAATGAAATTTTAATGTTTAGACAAGAGGAAGACGAAGCAGTATCAGATGCATGGGAGAGATTCAAAGATTTAATTTGAAAATGCCCTCATCACGGAATCCCTCACTGCATCCAATTAGAAACATTTTATAATGGTCTTTCTAATGCTGCTAAAATCATCCTTGATGCCACGGCTGGTGGAGCTTTTACTGCAAAAACATACAATGAGGGGTATGATATTTTGGAAAAATTTGCCAATAATAACAATGATTGGTCGAACCCTCGTGCTGTAGTTCCTAAAACTGCATTAGGAGTTCGTGAGGTTGATGCCATCACCGCTTTAAATGCACAAATTGTAGCTTTGACTAATTTGGTTAAAAACAATTTGAACCTTAATGGAGAAAAAAGTCATGTGCTGGCAGTAAATCAATCTTTAATTGAAACGTGTACTTTTTGCGGTGAAAATCATCCTTTCGAAAGTTGTCCCGGTAACCCAGTTTCGGTGAACTATGTAGGGAATCATTCTAGAAATAGTCCGTTTTCCCAAACATACAATCCAAATTGGAGAAACCATCCGAACTTCTCTTGGTCTGGAAATCAAGGACTTCAACCCCCCGGGGCAAGTCAAGTCCAAAACCGACCACCAAATCCCCCGGGATTTCATCAAGGCCCACCTCAGAATTATCAACATGGCCAGTCGTCACAATCCTAGAATTACCAACATGGACAATCTTCACAGTCATATGCACCTAGACAACAGAATGCTTTGGACGGTAATGGTTTAATCGAATCGTTGCTTAAAGGTTTTATAAACCAAACCAATGCAACTCTGAGGGGTTTTGAAACCCAACTTGGATAATTTGCTGCCGAGCTTAAGAACAGACCACAAGGGACTTTGCCTAGTGACACAGAAAATCCCAAGGGCATTCACAAGGAACACATCAAGGCCATAAGCATTAGAGAGATTGAAAACATAAGTGAGTCTAGCAAAATCGAGAAAACCTCTCCCATACCAGTTATGCAAGAAGACTCACATTTGTTTGATCCCTCGAACTTTCCAGACCTGTTTTCATCTTCTGGTGAAGCACCAAAACCAGAATCCGTGGCCCAAACTACAGGCCCAATTGTCCCAAGTTGTCCTTCACAGACTGCACCCACTCAAGAACCACTCATCTCATGCACTCTCGACAAAAGCAAATCTATCCCGAATCTGAGAGACTTACCTTTCCCCGAAAGATTAAAAACCAAAAATGTTCATGAACAATTCAAAAAGTTTTTGGACGTTTTCAAACAACTTCACATTAACATTCCTTTAGTAGAGGCTCTCGAGCAAATGCCAAATTATGTTAAATTTTTAAAAGATATTCTCAACAAGAAGCGAAGGCTGGGAGAATTTGAAACTGTCGCCTTGACCAAAGAATGTAGTGCACTTCTTACTTGCAAAATCCCTACGAAACTAAAAGACCCGGGGAGTTTTACCATCCTGTGTACTATTGGGGGACAAGAAGTAGGACATGCCCTATGTGATTTGGGAGCAAGTATAAACCTCATGCCTTTGTCGGTTTTTAAGAAATTAGGGATTGGTGAAGTAAGACCCACCACAGTCACCTTACAACTTGCAGATAGGTCTTTGGCCTATCCGAAGGGTAAAATTGAAGATATTTTGGTGAAAGTCGATAAATTCATTTTCCGGCTGATTTTCTAGTGTTGGACTATGAGGCAGATAAGGATGTCCCCATCATTTTAGGGAGACCATTTTTGGCAACCGGTAGAACCTTGATAGATGTGCAGAAGGGTGGGTTGACTATGAGAGTAAACGACCAACAAATTACTTTCAATGTTTTCAAATCCCTTAAGTTCAACGGTGAAATCGAAGATTGATCCTACCTAAATGCCTTAGGTGATGATTTTGAGTTAAGTTTGATTGATTGTATAGGGGAGGATATTTCGGAAGAGGATTTGATAGAGGTTATAGATGCATTTGAGCACTTGGACTTTAATGATAGACCAACCCAGGTTCCTTCTATAATCAAAGCTCCCGATCTAGAATTAAAACCACTTCCTAATCACCTTAAATATGCATATCTTATGGAAGAGGAAAAATTGCCTGTGATTATTTCTTCCAATTTAAGTTGTAAACAGGAAGTGAAATTGATTGAATTGTTGAAGAACCACAAGAAGGCCATAGGTTGGACAATAGCTGACATCAAAGGAATCAGTCCATCCCTTTGCCAACATAAGATAATTTTGGAAGAAAATAGAGTTGGCAAGGTGCAACCACAAAGGATACTTAACCCGATCATGAAAGAAGTCGTGAAGAAAGAAATTTTAAAATGGCTAGATGCGGGTATTATTTACCCCATTTCAAGTAGTGGTTGGGTGAGTCCGCGTACCGAATAAAGGTGGTACCACGGTAATCACCAATGAGAAGAATGAGCTTCTCCCAACAAGGACCATCACCGGATGGAGAATTTGCATTGATTACAGACAATTGAATCTAGCTACGAAAAAGGACCATTTTCCTTTGCCATTTATAGACCAAATGCTAGATAGATTGGCCGGAAAGGAATTTTATTGCTTTCTGGATGGTTATTCGGGTTATAATCAAATTCACATTGCACCTGAAGATCAAGAGAAGACCACCTTCACTTGTCCCTTTGGAACTTTTGCTTGTCGCCGAATGCCATTTGGTCTTTGCAATGCACCTGCAACGTTTCAACGCCGTATGATGTCTATTTTTTCGGACATGATTGAGGATTCCATGGAAATATTTATGGACGATTTTTCAGTGATTGGCACCTCATTTGATAATTGTCTTGAAAATTTGAAAAAGAGTTTGGAAAGATGTGCAACGCACGATTTAATTTTAAACTGGGAAAAGTGCCATTTTATGGTACAAGAAGGAATCGTGTTGGGTCACATGGTTTCTAAAAAGGGTTTAGAAGTGGATAAACCAAAGCTTGAAGTTATAATGCAATTACCCGAACCAAGTTCAGTTAAAGGCATTAGAAGTTTTTTGGGGCATGCGGGGTTTTACAGACGTTTTATAAAAGATTTTTCAAAAATTGCAAAACCCCTTTGTAATTTATTGCATGCCGACCAAGATTTCGACTTTACTCCAGAATGCACCAAAGCTTTTGAAACAATCAAGGCCGCCCTTGTTTCGGCACCCATTGTGATAGCCCCAGATTGGACCATGCCTTTTGAGGTAATGTGTGATGCTAGCGATTGGGCTGTGGGTGCTGTTATGGGACAAAAGCGGAATAAAATTTTCCACCCCATTTACTATGCAAGTAAAACTCTTATCGAGGCTCAAATAAATTATACAACAACTGAGAAAGAGTTACTTGCTGTAGTATTTGCGTTCGACCGTTTTCGATCTTATCTGATTGGCACAAAAGTAATTGTCCACACAGATCACTCCGCTATTAAGTATCTCTTTAACAAAACCGATGCAAGGCCACGACTTATTCGGTGGGTCCTTCTTTTACAAGAATTTGACCTAGAGATAGTTGATAGAAAGGGTACTGACAATCAGGTTGCCGATCATCTTTCTAGGATTGAAAATCATGTGTCAAGTGGTGGAGATCATGAGATAAAAGAAGTTTTCCCGGATGAGCAAATCCTTGCCATCCAACATCATTTTGAGAATAGTGTCCCATGGTATGCGGATATCGCGAACTATCTTGCAAGTGGAATCAAGCCATACCATGTGAAGGGACAACAATTTAAAAAATTCATCCACGATTGCAAACATTATTTTTGGGACGATCCATTTTTGTATAAATTAGGTGCAGACCAAATTTTGAGAAGATGCGTCCCAAATTTTGAAATGAGAGGAATTTTGAGTGATTGTCATGTTTCACCATACGGTGGCCATTTCGGTGGTCAACGTACAACGGCAAAAATTCTTCAGAGTGGTTTCTTTTGGCCCACGTTATTTAAAGATGCATTTGAGTTCGTCAAAGGTTGTGATCAATGCCAAAGGATGGGAAATTTGTCCCAACGTAATGAGATGCCCTTAAATAATATTTTAGAAGTTGAACTTTTTGACGTTTGGGGCATCGATTTTATGGGACCATTTCCCATGTCCTTCAATAATCAATATATCTTGGTTGCAGTTGATTACGTATCAAAATGGGTAGAAGCCATTGCGTGTCCTAGAAACGATGATAAAACTGTGATTAACTTTCTTCATAAATTTTTTTTTGTACGATTTGGCACCCCCCGAGCTTTAATTAGCGATGAAGGGACACATTTCATAAACAAAATGTTAAGCACAATCCTTAGCAAATATAATATTCAACACCGAGTGTCTACGGCATACCATCCGCAAACAAATGGTCTTGCCGAACTTTCAAATCGGGAAATAATATCAGTTTTGGAAAAAGTTATCAAACCCGATAGAAAGGATTGGTCACTCAAGTTGGATGACGCACTCTAGGATTACAAAACAGCTTACAAAACCCCATTGGATATGTCACCGTACATATTAGTTTTTGGGAAGGCGTGTCATTTACCATTGGAACTGGAATACAAAGCTTTTTGGGCAATAAAAGAGTTGAATTTGTGTGAGGATGCCGCAGGGAAAAAGAGGAAGCTTCAGTTAAGTGAATTAGAGGAGTTGAGACACCACGCCTACAAAAATGCCAAGATTTATAAAGAAAAAACAAAAATGTGGCATGATCGTAGGATAAACAGCAGAACTTTTGAAAAAGGTCAACAAGTACTCCTCTTTAATTCACGACTGAAATTATTCCCGGGAAAACTTAAGTCGCGTTGGTCAGGACCTTTTACCATCGCAAATGTTGGTAATTTTGGCACAATTGATTTACTAAACCCACAGGATAACAGCGTTTTTAGGGTAAATGAGCATCGGGTTAAGCACTACATTCCTGATGGAGTGCCCAACCCAACCACCCAGGAACCTTAAGCAAGTAAGGCGGGCGTTTTCTATAAATATTGTACAGTTAGGATTTTTATTTTTTTTAGCTGTGATTTTTGCCCATTGTGGGCAAGCTGTGCCCACTGTGGGCACGTCGGTTAGGTGCTTTTATAAAAATTTCAGTTTCTTTTTCAAAAAAGGAACTCTTTAAGGTTTATCTGAGTTAATTAACAGGTAAGGTCCAGCTGGTTTTGGAAAGAAGGTTATCATTGCCTAGAACAACACTTGGCATAATTTGGGTGGAGGAAAGGACTTAAGGTACAAATAGGTGGTACTCTCTCATGTGTTGGCTTCTCCCCAACCACAAAATTTCTATCAAAAGGACAAATACTCTCTTTTAGAGTTGACAAATTTTTTTATTGTTAAAAAAAATATATAGAAAAGGAGGAGAGTCGATTTTATCTTTGGCAGAGAATGGTTTCTTTTTGGAAGACTAAACAAAATGTGGGTTTTGTTTTTCATTTTCAAAAATCAAAAGTAAACACACAAGACTTTTTATCTTCCTCCATTTTCCTCCATGGCTCGGCCAAAGCGGCTCACCCCAAAAACCCTCTTTTTAAGTTGATTTTTTTTTCTTTTTCAAATTTCAAAAAAAAAAAAAGAAGAAGAAGGTAAGAATCGTTTTTTTTGAGGGAGTACTTTTGAGAGATTTTTATATATATAAAACAAAAAAAAAGAGAGAAAAGGGTTAGTCCTTTTGCTTTCTTAAAAAAAAAGAAAAAAAAAGAAAGACATTTCATCTTCTGCAATGGCTAGAATCAAGAAGTTGGTTCCTAATCCCAATCTCTTACCATCTCGCCGGAGCCGCCAGCTGCAACGGAAAGCCGCCACCATCACCGCCACCGAAGCCGCTACCACCACCACGGATTACCACCCCTCTCACTACATCCCACCCTCCAACTAAACCAAAACCACTCTCCATCACCCTCAAGTTCCCCACTTCCACCAACGCCACCACAACCCCCACCATTCCGACAACCACCCTTCTAAAACCCGCCGGCGATTACTAGACCCCACAATACATGGATCCACCGCCTCTACCACTGCCCCGAACGCTGAGCCCAGTGTTCGACTCCTCCAGATTGACTTTGTTGGTTTCTTATCATCTTTTGCAAATTGTGTCGTTATTAAACAGTTCTTTTGGGTACCTTTGTAGTTAGACTAACTCCGTTCCTTTTTGGTACTTCTTGAACGGGTGTGTTTTAATATTTATCTAATGCTGTTGATATTTATTCCATTTCCTCTAGCTATTCTCTCTTTTTCAGGTGCAATTCTTCTTGGTTGATTTGAATGGTTTTAAACTAAGAGGATATAGGCCATTTTTGTTGCGGCCTATACACATACCCTTCGTAGCCTTTCCCTTTACCGTACCCCTACCATTTTTGCGCCAATGAGGACATTGTCCGATTCTAAGTTTGGGGGGGGGGGGTTCGCCTTGCGATTTGTACGGTTATTATTTTATAAAATGATCGTGCACACAAAAAAAAGAGAAAAAGCAAAAGAAAATATATATATATATATAAAATAAGTCTTCGTAAAATTGGAAGACAATCGTTGAATAAAAACACTTTTGAAACCCATCGTGCCGTAAACCATACACAAATCCAAAATATGGGGTTTCAAGAGTTCAAGAACTACACAAATTGTATTCAACATCGAGAAATTCAAAAATCCTTTTTGTAGAATAGTTCAAGTTTGGGGGAAGAAAGGGTCATTTTTTAGCCACAAACACCAACCTGAATCAAAGCCCTATTGATTAGTTCGAAACCAACCATTTCAACAAGGGAGAAACGCATCAATATTCAAGCTAGAGGAATTATCAACATCGTCCGGGTGGTATATTTTTCTTATTCAAGTTCTTCCCTCTTCGTATCATTCTTTTTCGTTTTTTATTTTGTCACTTGAGGACAAGTAACACCTCAAGTTTGGGGGGATGATAACTCTCGTTTTTGAGAGTTATTTGTTGCTATTTTTATAGGTTTTTATTCCTCTTTTTACCCACTTCTGCTCCTATCCCTTCATTTGGTCCACATTGTTTGCAAAATATGATAACTTAACCAATATGTTCATTCTTGCGAAAATTAATACTACAGGTCAGTTTGTGGGCACTGGTGTGCCCACTGTGGGCACCCGATGATATTACCCAGCAGATTTTAGGGTTGGATGTGAGCTGGAAACACAACATTTCTGAAGTGATCTTGGCCATACATTGAAGATGAAATCTTGGCCCTTGAATGCTCAAGCCTCCTCCTATAAATATAAGACTTTTGGAGAGCATTTACTTCACACCATTCACCATCTCACTCACCTCTCATCATCAACATCCATCATCCATCCTCTCTCCTCATTCAAGTCTAAAATACTCTCAAGTATTTGGACTTGAAGTGTAGGATTTAATTCTTGTATTTTTATTCTCGTCTTTACTTTACGTCTTTTATTTTCCGCATTTTTATTTCTTGTATTTAAATTTCCGTACTTACTTTATTGTATTTAATTTCCGCACTTTTAATTAAATTCCGTACTTTAATTTCCTTTTATAATTGTAGTTTATTTTTATTATGCAAGTAGTTAACAATTATTTCTTTTATTATCGTTATGAGCTAAACACCTTTTTGGGTGCGGATGTAAGCCAACTTGGGTCTAGTAGGTTACACTTGGGTGTGACTATCGTTATCAACTCTTGACCTTGGTCACTTGAGTCGAGACTTCAACTCAACGCAGATAAGCCGATCACTTTTATGTGTTAATATTAGATCTTGACCTCGAGAGGCGCGGATTCGAAATACGGCTTAAGTGATGCACAAAGATTTGAGAAAGTCTTTGATAACCACGTAGAGATACGAGTTTTGTATGATTTACTAAGGTTCAAACGCCGGTCGAGATTTATATCAGAAAGAGATTTGGGTATAAATCTCCATATTGGTAGAACTTGATTATTTTTATCAACTTAGTTAAATCGGCAAGATCAAGAGTCGGTAAAGGTGGAAACTTTATGAACAATTTGTAGGACCGGTCTATAAAAATCCACTTTCGAGAGATCGGACTTTTTATAGACTTTCCGTACTACAAGGAGTCCAACCATTTTGTTACTACGTTTTTCCCAAGAAAAGCTTTAATCCGTACCCATCTTTTAATTATAGAGTTTTTTCCGAATTCTTTGTCAAATCGCCATAAAAAACAAATATTTTTCCCAAACTCGAAACTTGTGCAAGAAGTTCATAAAAATCTGCAATTCTCAGTAGTTCAGTCCCTGTGAGAACGATACTCAGTACTTGTACCATTATATTACTTGTAGCGATTCTAGTGAAAGTATATACTTGTGCTCTCAATAGGTATTACTGTGCCCTCGTTGTGCAGTACACGATAATTAGCTACCAATAATGTCTCAGTTTAACCGAAATAGTAAAAGAATTAACTAAAAATTGAACCGAATAAGTTATCTTCATTTGATTTAACGAACCATGTAAGGAAAAAACAAATAACCCGAAACCTTTTTGGTTCGGATAAATTATTCGGTTTCGGAAATTTTCGACACCCTTAAGGGTGCCCCCAACCAAGAAATTTTCTGGATCCGCCACTGGACCTAATAAACGATTACCGGGTAGACGTTTAGTAAACGACTATCTAATTCATCAGTTTAATAATTAACATAAAACATAACTAATCAAAGGAAATACATCTCGCATAAAAGTAAAATATAAGAATGCTATAAAAGCTATACACAATTGCCCTCGACTAGTAGCTCGGCTGGTAAGGGACATATCAACTTTTCTTAATTACATAACAAGTTCAAGTTCGGATCTTGTAGGAGACGCGCTTCAACCCCTCTGCTAACCTTAGCCTATTAGTCAGCTTTGAAATGCCTCCTCACATATGGTTTATATGAGACTGATTTCGTATGAGATCAGTTGGAGTTGTTGGTAATCAAGCTTTTGCTCAAATAAAAGTTATACACAATTATTTTTTTAATTTTATATTTTGGTAGTTTTCATAGAGTTGAATACTCAACTTTTGGCGTCTTTGATTATTTATGTTTCATAAATGTTTCAATGATTACTACCCCTTTATCCCAAAATAAGTGTCTACATTACTATTTTTGTTTGTCTCAAAATAAGTGTATATTTTCAAAAGTAAATGTCTACTTTCTCATTCTACCCTTAATTATATGATGAACAAAAATTTATCTCTCTATAATTAAAGGTAAAATTGTCCTTTTAGTTAATTAAAAAGTGTAATAGTTATACATTTCTAAAACTGTGTGATCAGGGTTTAAATCATATTTTTTGTGTTTAACTCCAGGCGCTGCTAGAGCTCTTGTGGCCATGGAGTTTCACTTGTGATCAGGGTCATCTCTGCAGGAGGGCGGGCCCGGAGCATACCCATGGCCCACAAGAAGTAGGGGCCCAAATTGTTTTAGTGTACTCTATATATGTATATATATATATATATAGAGAGAGAGAGATAAATGTTCAAACGAGAACGCTAACTATTTAAGAAAACAAGAAAACATCAAATCATGTGCAAAATTATATATGTTTCGGCATTAACGGCCAAAAAAATGGACGCAGATGACTTTGCTCGTGACTTAAGTCGCGGCAAAGTCGCGTGAATCATATATGATTTTGTATGTACTCAGCCTTTCTCGTGTTTTCTTAAATACATATTGTTCTCGTATGAAACCAACTCTCTCTCTCTCTCTCTCTCTATATATATATATATATATATATATATGGTTGGGTTCCAGTGAAAAGTTAAGTTAACGTGAGAAGTGTGATAAGTGGTTATCAACCGTTGGATGCACATTATGATGAGATGCACCCAGATAAGATGCACCAGATCAATTCCTTTATGAAACATGATTCATGAGTGGGTTTGAGATTATAAGTGATCAAGGGTTCAGATCCACTTCTCACGTTAACTCAACTTCTCACATGATCCTTTGCATATATATATATATATATATATATATATATACATATATTTAAAAGTGTCCTAAATACATATTAGGGGTGTTTGTTAGCGGTTTTCATATAGTTAAAGTGTCTAATTAACTATATTTGCGGGCAACATTGCAATTCAAGACCCCCAGGGTGTTTGTTAGGGGTGTTCATTAGATGAAATCCAATGGATTTAGGTGGATTCGATCTGATCCAATAAACAATTGGATGTTGGATTTTGTCATCCGATTCAATCCAACTGACATTGGACATCTAATCCAATCCAATCCAATGGATTGTTGGATCGGATCCATTCCATCCATTGTATATTACTATTGGTTATCCATTGGATCGGATTGGATCAATCTAATATTTTGATCGAATTTATCGCTTAATCCATCATTTCAACCAATTATCTTATATATATTCTTAAGTTATTAAAAAACACTGCAAATAAATATCAACTAAAAAAGAAAATCGTAAAATGTTAATAAATATATATAGTTATTAATCGAATGGTAGTTGAACGATCATTGGATAGTTATTGAATTTGATCTGTTCGGCTTTATTGGATTCTGAATTGCCATCCAAGAATTGATCGATTTAATTTGGATGTTGAAATTTTGGATCCTATCTGATTCAACTATAATTGGATATCCGATTATGGTCAGTCGGTTCTAATTGAATTGGTCGGTTTAAATGAAGTTAGATGACTTCCTGCACACCCCTACTGTTTGTCGCGTTTGAACCAGAACGAATATATGGGGCTGTTTGTTTACCTCTTAATAGTTTCATTAAGATGTAATCTCTGAATTGCTAAGAACTGAATCTTGTTTTGCAAAAAAAAAAAGGTCTGTCTCTTAATGGTATTAAAATCCTCTAAATGATTTTGTATCTTGGGTCTCCCTTAACAATTCAGAGCCCTAATTTTATTCTGAACAATTACCAAACAACCATATTTCATTTTGCACTATATCATAAGAGTCTCTAAATCATTCTGACCTAGGGACGGATTGAGGAAGAGCTTGTAGGGGTCCTGGGTCCCCACAATCCCAATGTCCACAAAGTTTAAAAAAAACATTACTTACAAATTACAATTCCTCTAAATTAGTTAGTTGGGCCCCCAACTAATAGGATTGAAGCCCCAAGTCGCTAGCCCAGTCCAGATAAAAGAAAAAAGAAACCTAACCCCAAATCTTTTCTAATCGGCTCCTCAAGCTCTCGACGCTCTCAATAACAGTACAATACGTCAATACCACAGAAGATGAAAACAGAAGACTGACATGAAGCTGAACTCAAAATGATTGGGTAAAACATAAGCTGAAAACGATTGCGTATTTGGGTGAAAACGATTCACCGTTCATGCTTGGACCACCACGAAAATTCTCGATTGGGTAAAAAGCCACACTTTTGATTTCTAATCTTGATTTCTGTTAATTGTTGCAATATGATTTTGTTGGTATTTGGTTTGATTAATTGATTTTGTAATTTGTTGGACGAATATATTGAAGCTAAACATAAATATTAGGTTAATTTTACAATTTCTTTCAAAGTTCAAAACCTTGAGACAAAGTTAATTAGAGGACCTTGTCAACCATGTTGTCATGTATTTCCAACAACATTTTTTTCTTTTAGTTAATTATGATTATATTTTATAGAGTAAATTACATACTTGGTCCCTATGGTTTATGTGTTTTAACACTCTGAGTCCCTATTTTGAAATATCTATAGATTACATCCTTGTGGTTTGCATTTTATAACACAATGGGTCCTATTTTTAACCCCGTTAAGAATTTTCTGTTAAGTATGTCAACTAAAGGGGTATATTAGTCATTTTCATTTTTTATTATTATTTTCAATTAAAAACATTGAACCAAACATGTAATTTACTCCTATTACAATCAACGGAAAAAGGTAACCTCCAGACCCCCAAGGCCCAAGTTGACATTTAATATATATGTCAAAGTTACTCCTATTAGTTATTATATTGAATTGAATACCCCCTCATCTTCCCTGATAAAACCTTCTCACCGTCCCACCCCTCCCTCCATCGAATGTCTGCCATATCGATTCCAACGAACACAACATGCTCCTCAGGTCGGTTTCTTCATATCGATTTCTTCTCCAGATCTGCACTTCGATATCCCAATCTGCTCCTCCAGAACGATTTCTTCTCCACATACAAGATTAATTTTTTCAAATCGATTTCTTCCCCAGATCTGCCCTTCAATATCTTAATATGCTCCTCCAAATCTCGTTCTCTTGTTATGCCTTTCTCCTACACTACATGGATGATTTCCACTCCCCTGGTTTATGAAGATTTCTACTGGGACGATTTCTATGTGTTTCTCCTACACTACAGGGACGATTTATACGGTTTCCAACGATGAACACAGATATATGATTTCCAGCGATGAACCCCCTCCACCCCTGGTTTATGAAGATTTAGCCACTACCAGTTCTTGTTTTTGAAGATATGAAAAATCTATGTTTTTTTTTGGTTTCTCAAAACTAGGATAAAAGATATACATGTAACACCCATTTTTTTTTCAAAGTGTTACTTTAACTAAAAACAAATCCTCCAAAATACTCCAAAAATTCGGCTAAAACTAAAACTTTAAATCCTTTACAGCGGAAGACTTTAACAATAAATATGTAACTTAAATGCTAACTCGTCCCATACCGAGTTGCGTTACAATATTTATTCGTAATAGATGCCTGAACATAATTGAGATGACGCAAGTCTCTATGTGTGCTCTTTTCCTTTGTCCAACCTGAAACCTTTCGCCCCTGAGATGCATACTATAGTCAGCTTATAAAGCTCAGTGAGTTCATGGTTTGCGTGAGTGAAATCACATCTTGTCACACATATCAAACATGCAAACTTCACATAAAATAATATTCATTTTCTGAAATATGCAACACCAAAAGAAACGAGACCTCATAACCGTCTCCTCAAGTAAGGACTGATAAGTTGCAAGTATTCCCTGGGTGTGTACGGCTCACCTATAGCCAATAACCCATTACGGGGTCGTGCTGCCATGTCACAGGCATTCCCTGGAGTGTATGGCTCACACAGAGCCAATAACCCATTTCGGGGTCGTGCCTCCCCTTAAATGTGACAAACCAAACCGACATCTCATACTCCAAACCATGCACCATTTATACAATATAAACCAATGGAAAATCCAAGCATGCTAAATATGTTTTAAAAACCGGAAAACAATTAGCATGCATGCTCCCACATACATATAACCATATATCAATGACATGTATTTAAATCGTTATCATGCATAATATTCACCACCACAAATCATATAATGCTCGAAAATAAATTTGTACATAGGTATGCATCCCAGTGTAAGTCTCATGAATACTCACCTGATCGCGTAGATCGGCCATTGATAGCTCTCATCTGAAAACATACACATTTCATGTCATCAACCCCAATTAATGACTTAATTTCTCCAAAAGTCAAATATGGTCAACTCGACCCGACCTAAAGTCAAGCTCCAAAACCTGGTCTCTTAATAACTCAAGTATCTCCATTTGATCTCGTCGTCAAAATATATTTTTGGGTCAAACGAGGTAAAAGTCAACCATTGGTCAACCTCAACTAACTTTAGTCAAAACCCAAGTCTAAAACTCGACGACGTTCTAAAACGTCAAATTAATAACTTTATAACCTTATAAACATGTCTCTCCAAATTAAAGCATCCCAAAACGTCAAAGTAATCATTTTACAACCTTATGAATTTATCATTGTAAATTAAAGAGTCACAATAAATGTCTAACTCAAATTTCGACGCTTTAATTATGTTATTAAATCATCAAAACAATTTAATAAACCTCGAAATATTTTTGGTTGATAATGACCTTTAACGTTGTCTTATCATTTAATAACTAGGGGAATCATCCGTTGCAGCTTATAGTGTCTTAAATTTTAAGACTGACACCTTATTAAATCATTTATTATAAAAAAAACAATTTAATCTCTTTTAGTTGGACCTTTTAAATTAATTAAAGTTCTAAATAAAATAATTTAACATCTGGTCCAAAATAAATTATTATATTCATCAAGTCCAAATTATATAAATCTTAAAATTTAATAGCCTAAAAGTTTATCTCCTATATATATCCCAAAAGAAATGAATTCCATAAGAATAATAGGCCCAAATATTAATCAGAGAATGACCCACCAAACTTTGGCCCAATATGCGTTTCTCGGCTCAGAAAGCTCACGTCGATACCAACAGTTTGGGGCTCGCCGGCAGCGACTTTACAACGTCGTTTAACATCATTTTTCAACCGTTTTCATCAATTCTTTTTGCAAAACTTTAGAAAATCATTTTATCTAACCATAGGAACAAAAATCAACCAAACCCATCAACTATCGAGTCCCATTTCTTCATTTAAAGTTTCAGTTTTCTACAAACCCGAAAATATGTAAAAACTTAAAATCGGACATCTTGAACTCAAATCTGAGACATAAGACTACTAAGGTTCGGTAAAGGATTTAAAAACGAAGCTAACCATATAAAGAACTCAAAATTTGGTTGAGTATTTTACCTGCAATGAAGTCTAGCTGCCCCATTTGTACTGTTTTGAATCAGTTTCTTCAAGAACAAACAATAACTTTAAGAACCAATTTTGAATCGATTCAGTTTGATATTATTTGGAACGACTGTTGCTTTTGAGAAATTCAGTTTCCAAATAAACATGTTTTTTTGGGAAAAACAACAATATGTGTTCAAGTAAGATACTAAGATCTAGTATGCAGTGGTCGGAAATATGGTAGTGACCGGAGAAAAGAAAGGGGTGGAGTGTTTACCGGAGAAGATGAATAAGATAGAGTAAATTACATTCTTGGTCCTTGTAGTTTGATAAATAAATAGAGTACATTAATTGAAAATAAAAATAATAAATTAAATGACTAAAATACCCCTGTAAACTAACTGAGTTAACGACATTTCTTGGATGGAGTTAGATTTAGGGACCCAAAGCATTATGAAATGCAAACCACGAGGATGCAATCCATAGATATTTCAAAATAGGGACCCAAAGTGTTAAAACACATAAACCACATGGACCAAATATGTAATTTACTCTATTTTATATGGTGCCCCCAATAACAAGTTTTTCTGGATTCTGACCACTTAATCTTTCTGCAATAAACTATTCAGCAATTGCCAAACAACACCATAGACTTTCTTTGAACATTGTATCAAGTATTTATTAGATAAAACAAAATGTTGATGTTGATTAACCGAATTTAAAAAATAAATAGTATGGTCATTGGTCAACGGTTAAAGCCTAACAATGAGTCTAACTAGAAATTAACAAAACATGGGCCAAGGCCCATTGTTTGCCACGTCGGTGGAACGAACAAAATTAGAAAATTGCACACAATGACAGTAGCGGAGTCAGATTCATAAATAGTGATCGACGATAAATTTTATTTTTGGGATAAAAATTGTTGGTTTTAGTTAAGCTCAAAACTTTATAAACTGAGCGTTAAACTTGGTGAAAAATTGGAGCCCATTTGTGTATTATACACGATATAATAAATATTGAATAATGATAATTAAATAACGAATTATAAGAGATTGGATGAGTTTACGGTGTCGCAATCGTGGCTTAAACCCACATATTTAAGTATTTAACCCACATATTTCGGTATCAATCGTCGTTCTGAATAGGCCAAATCTGTGAAAACAAGATGTTAGAACGCCTAAAAGCACCTAAAAACGTTCTAAAAAATTGTTAGAACGCCTAAAAGTGTCCTATAAACTCATTGTAACACTTTTAGGTAGGACGGTTTTTGGTTTGGTCTTATAAACGTAAGTCCTACCAAATATTTTATTAGAACGCGTAGAAATTTTAGACGTCCTATTAAATCAATTTTGTTATAATGTATAAGTGAACTGTATGAAAATGAAACATATTTATTTTTTTATCCTACTTTGGAGTAGATCAAATATTATGACTAGTAAAAAAAAATAATCTTCAATAACGGTTATGTTAGTTGAAATTGTCAGGTTGAAGAGTCATTTGGATAGGCTCTTTTATGTAAGCATGTCTACGAGCCACCTTCAACTTTTTATTGAATGAGTTGTTTGACAGTTGCTGAATGATTTGGTGCAGAATGATTAAGTGATCAGAATGATTAAGGAACTCTTATGATATAGTGTGAAATGAAATATGGTTGTTTGCTATTGTTAAGAATGAAATTAGGGCTCTGAATGGTTATGACAGAGTCAAGATACAAAATCATTAAGAGGGTTTTGGAACCATTAAGAGGCAGACCTTTTTTTTTTGCCAAACAAGATTTACCTCTTAACGATTCAGAGGTTGACTCTTAATGAAACCATTGAGAGGTAAACAAACAACCCCTGAGTTATTTGGGGACAAGTTGTATTTGAACTGTCGGATCAATTCTAAGGGACATGGGGAACAACCCTGAAAATCCTAGTAGCCTTATAGGACTCGAATCGACGACCTCTGAGGAAGATCCCCAAAGACCAAATTAAGCTAACCCCAATAAAGTTCTATTTTTTATTTTAGTGTTGGAATCTGATAGTAATTTAAAATTTTGTAATAATTGTAGAAACCATAAGCATAGGTTCACACAAGTAAACATATTAATATATGTTAACATTTTCAAGTTAGCTTATGTTAACGTCCATGTTAATATGTTAACTTATGTAAACCTTTGCTAACAAAGTGGTTCCTATCATCCTATGGTTACCAAAAAATAAATCCTACATGATCTTGATTTTTCTTTGTGAACACGTTAAATATGTGATTAGGTATTGTACGTAAATGGTAACGTGATCTTGTTGTCACGGTGTACGTACATCTTCAATGCACAGATGATGTTGGGTATGTATGATGACTAATCCCTCCAACTATTGTGACGTGTTTTAAAACTGTGCCTGGGGTTGTGACTTGCTAAGCAAACTGCAAAATAATGTTACGTCGTTGAGGTGCCACACACTCTCTATCAAAATTTACACTTGCATTGCTCAGATTCGTTCTTCACAAAAAGGATGTCTATACTGTTTTATTGAATATCAAAGTGTTATTCCACAAACTTCTTTGATATTGTTTCTGAGTATTCATAATTCTTGTTGAGAATTCGATCCTGACAAGTGGTATCAGAGCCTGTTCTCTCAGAAACATCTATTCATTCATCATGGAAAACTTTGCAGAATCAAACAGTACTCTGGTCTCTAAGGTTCCAATGCTCAAACCTAGTGAGTTTGACATGTGGAAGATCAGAATCAGGCAATACATTCTTCTCACTGACTACTCAATGTGAATGGTCCTTCTGAAGCAGGAAAGATTGGACCAGATGGGAAAAGACCTCCACCAAAGACAGATGGTGAGAGGAAGACCAGACAGACAGAGATGAAGGCCTTGAGCACTCTGCTCTTGGCCATCCCCAATGAATATCAACATCAATTTTGCAACTGCACTGATGCTCAGATTCTCTGGAATGCTCTAGAGAAAAGATTTGCTGGAACTAAGAGCATCAAAAGAAATCAAAGGGATGTTCTAAAGCAGCAATATGAGAATTTCACTTCTTCAAAGAATGAGTCTATGACTCAGACTTTTGATAGGTTCAACAAGCTTATTGGTGAACTGGCTACTGTTGGAGTGAAGATTGAGCAAGATGATATCAACAGGAAGTTCCTCAGATCTCTTGGGGATGAATGGACTATGTACACTGTCTCATATAGACAGAGTGATAATCTGGAAGAGAAGGAACTTGATGATCTGTATAATGATCTAAGAGTTTTTGAAACTGAGGTAGAAGCTAAGAAGAAGCCAACTGGGTACATTCATAATGCTGCACTTCTATCAGCATCCACTGATACTACTGCCAACCCTGAAGCAGTTAGTGCTGCCAATGGAGTGAATTCAGAAAAAGACACTGAAACTGTCTTTGAAGCCTTTTTGTCCAGTCACAGCAACAATTCCTTGATTAATGATGATTTGGAACAACTTCACCCTGATGACCTAGAAGAGATGGACATTAAATGGCAGATGGCCATGTTATCTATGAGGGTGAAGAAGTTTATTAAAAGAACAGGGAGGAACAACTTCTCTCAAAGAAGAGAAGATGGAACTGGTTTTGACAAGACAAAGGTGGAATGCTATAAGTGCCACATGAAGGGACACTTTGCTAGAGAGTGCAGAAGTGGTGTTCCAAATAACAACCACCAACAAGCTCAGAATGGAGGCTACAATCAGAACAAGAATCCTGCTCAAGCCCTTGTTTCTCAACAAGGAATGGGGTTTGACTGGAGTGACCAAGCTGAGGAAGCCATTCAGAATCAAGATCTTATGGCAGAGGTGTCTGATCTCCCCTCTGAGGTAATTTCTAATCTTTGTACTCAATCTTGCATTGACACTGTCAAAAGGTACAGGGAACACAACAAAACATGTGTGATGACCTCAAAAGATTAGAAAAGGACAGAAGAGATTATGTGTTGATAGTTGAGAGGTTTGAAGAACAAATCAAAGGCTTTCAAGCCAATGAACTTCAACACTCTTATGACACAAACTACTGGAAGTGGAAAAAGAATGAGTTAGAGACCAAACTGTCTAAGTCCAAAGAAGAGAATGATAGGTTGAAAGAAGAACTAGCTAAGGTTAAGCTTGACATAGAAAAGTTTTCATATGCTTCAAAAGCAATGGATTCTCTTCTAAAGGCTCAGATTCATGATAAGATGAAACCTGGTATTGGATACAATAACACACCCCCTCCTTACAACAACACCTACATCCCTCCTACATCAGACCTGTTAGAGACCAAGGAGAAAAAGGACTTGTCTGAGAAAGCCTTTAAGATAGATCCTTTGGAAGAGGTGGTTGTTAAGGATTTGACTGAGAAAGAAGCCAGTGAGAATAGGAACAATGTTGTTAGTAAAGAGATACCCATAGAAAACAACATTGTTACCAATGAGGGCGGTGGAAGGATCTGGGTCAAGTCTAAAGAGATAGAGAAGACCAAAGGGAAGGCTAACAAGGTCCATTACAAACAAACCACTGTTGTGAATCCTGGCCCTTGTAAACAGTGTGCTTGCAATAAATCTGAGAGCCTAAATTCTGGTATAAAAAGAGGTAATCAAAGAAACTGGAATAATCAATGGGCTCAGAAACAAGGAGTTGATCTGAACAAAATAATCAGACCAAAACCTTGTTTCATATGTGGTAAGTTGAATCATTTGGCTAAGCACTGTTTCTTTAACCCTATTAACCAACAGATGAACTTTCAAAGATTTGTGCAAAAACCTGTTGGTTATAAGAAGACTGGAAAGAAACATATGGCTAAGAAATCTGTTGAAACCAAAGGCCAAATGAAGAAAAAGGTTTTAAAAGAAAGTGTTTTAATGTGGGTGCCTAGAAGCACTAAAACTGTTAGTGCTGCTAACAGGGATAGTACTGCTAATAGTAATACTGCTGCTACCAGTGTTAGTACTACTGAAAAGATTAATGCTTCTAACACTGTTAGTACTTCTTCAATGGTTACTACTGCTAATACAGTTACTTCTGCTGACATAATTACTACTTCTAACAAGGTTAGTACTGCTAAGCATGCAAGTGCTGCCAATGCAGTTAGTGCTTCTAAAACCAGTACTGCTTCTAGCAAATGTGCATCCAAACCTATTATTGTGACTAAGTACTCCAGTAATGAGGAGTCAAAGTTTAAAAATCTTGTCAAGAAGGAATGCAAATATTTTGATGAGAAAGGGGTACCCAAGACCACTGTGGCTTGGGTTCCTAATTCATACTAACTGATTTATCTTATGTGCAGGGCAACCAAAAGCTCAAGGGGAAGAGCATATGGCATGTTGATAGTGGTTGCTCTAGGCACATGATAGGCAACATGTCATGCCTTCAGGATTTCAAGCATATCAATGGAGGACATGTTGCATTTGGAGACAATCTCACAGGTGGTAAAATAAGTGGGAAAGGTAATGTTACAAAAGGTAAGATGACATTTGAGGATGTCTACTATGTTGATCAGTTAAAGTACAACCTGTTAAGTGTATCACAGGTTTGTGACAAACAACATAGCATATTATTTACCAATACAGAATGTATGATCCTTGCTCTAGGGTTCAAGGTAGTTGATGAAAGCATGATACTACTTAGAACTCCAAGAAAGGACAATGTGTATTGTCTAGATATGGACAATGTTTCAAGTGATTCATCCCTGAACTGTCTTGTTTCAAAAGCTTCTGTGGATGAATCCTCTCTTTGGCACAGAAGGATGTGTCACATGAATTTCAAGACAATGAACAAACTTGTTAAAAACAACCTTGTAAGAGGTTTACCATCAAAGGTCTTTTCATGTGATGATCATTGTGTGGCTTGTCTTAAAGGCAAACAACACAAAACTTCTCATAAGTCCAAGGAGTTAAATACAATTTCTTCTTGTCTCCAATTATTGCATATGGATCTGTTTGTCCCTACAAATGTCATGAGCCTAGGGAAGAAATCATACTGCTTAGTTATTGTTGATGATTACTCTAGATTTACTTGGGTATATTTTCTAAGGACTAAGGATGAGACAAGATGGAACTGAATTTAAAAACATTGACCTAAACACCTTTTGTGAAGAAAAAGGAATTGAGAGACAATACAGTGCTCCTAGGACTCCACAACAAAATGGTGTTGCTGAGAGAAGGAATCGGACACTAATAGAGGCTGCTAGATCTCTGTTGGCTGATTCTAAATTGCCAATTACTTTCTGGGCTGAAGCAGTTAATACTGCCTGTTATGTCCAAAACAGAGTACTAGTAGTCAAGCCAAAGAACAAGACCCCATATGAGCTCTTAAATAAAAGAAAACCCTTTATTGAATTTTTCAAACCTTTTGGGTGTCCTTGTACAATTCTCAATACCAAATCTCACTTAGGTAAGTTTGATAGCAAGGCAGATGATGGATTTCTTGTTGGTTACTCATCTCAGAGTAAGGCTTACAGGGTATTTAATTCTTCTTCTAGAATAATTGAAGAAAGTGACAATGTCAAATGCAATGAGAACACACCAAATCCTATTGGGTCTGGTCCTCAGTGGCTGTTTGACATTGATTCACTCACTAACTCTTTTGGTTTCAGTAGTAATGATTATGCAGGTTCAGGAAGTGGAGGATCAGGGACTACACAACTTCAAGACAGTATACCTCAGTCTGTGATCTTTCCCATACCTACAGTGGATCCTGTTGAAGACTGTGAAAAGGAGCCAACTACTGAACCAAATCAGAATGAAGAAGAAAGAGGAGACGAGGAGAGTCAAGAAAATAAAGAACCAGAAGTAGCTGCTGAAATCACCTCAGTTGAGTTGAATGACTCCAATCTAGAGGTGGGACTCAATGAAGAACCTAGCCATCACACCAGAACACAAAAGAATCATCCTCCTCAGCTGGTAATAGGAGATATTTCTTCTCCTATGATGACTAGAAATCAAAGTAGGCTACAAGATATGCAAGACCAACAACATACAGTGCTTTCTTGCTTTCTATCCCAGCTTGAGCCTAAAAAGGCTTATGATGCTATGAAAGAGTCCAGTTGGAAAGAAGCCATGCAAGAAGAACTGCTACAATTCAAGCTGCAAGATGTTTGGGATCTAGTAGACCTTCCTAAAGGTCAAAGAGCTATTGGCACAAAATGGGTCTTCAGGAATAAGAAAGATGAAAGAGGTATAGTAATAAAGAACAAAGCAAGGTTGGTGGCACAAGGGTATACACAAGAAGAAGGAATAGATTATGAAGAAGTATTTGCACCAGTGGCTAGGATAGAAGCAATCAGATTGTTCCTGGCCTATGCTTCTTATATGAAGTTCAAAGTCTACCAAATGGATGTAAAAAGTGCATTTCTATATGGCTTAATTGAAGAATAAGTATATGTCTGTCAACCACCAGGGTTTGAAAACCCAAGCTATCCAGACAGAGTATACAAACTGAAGAAAGCACTTTATGGACTGCATCAAGCACCAAGAGCATGGTATGACACTCTGTCATCCTATCTTTTGGAAAATGGCTTTGAAAGAGGAGTCATTGATAAGACTCTATTCATCAAGAGGAAGAATAAGGACATCTTGCTGGTCCAAATCTATGTGGATGATATCATCTTTTGGATCCACAAGAGAAAGTATGTGCAGGGAGTTTGAGGAACTAATGCATCAAAGATTCAAAATGAGTTCCATGGGGGAACTTACCTTTTTCCTTGGACTCCAAGTCCAACAGAAGTCAGATGGTATTTTTATCAGTCAGTCCAAGTATGTGCAGGACATTCTAACCAAGTTTGTTTTCTCAGATTTAAAGCCTGCCAGCACACCTATGGAGACACACAAGCAGATAACAACAGATCTTGAGGGGGAGGATATGGATGTGCATCACTATAGATCCATGATTGGCTCTCTTATGTACCTTACAACCTCTAGGCCAGATATAATGTTTCCAGTCTGTGTGTGTGTAAGATTTCAAGTTAGGCCAAAGAAATCACACTATCAAGCTATTAAAAGGATATTCAGATATCTCAAAGGGCAACCTAGATTGGGACTTTGGTATCCTCATGACTCATCATTTGACCTACTTGCATACTCAGATAGTGACCTAGGTGGAGCAAACTTGGACAGAAAATCTACTTTTGGAGGATGCCAGTTTTTGGGCGCAAGACTAGTTTCATGGCAGTGCAAGAAACAAACCACAGTGTCCACATCTACAACAGAAGCAGAGTACATAGCAGCTGCAAGTTGCTGTTCTCAAGTCTTATGGATTCAGAATCAAATGCTGGACTATGGGGTAACCTTTCTACACACTCAAATCTTTATTGATAATAGCTGTGCTATTAGCATTGTTAACAATCCTGTCAAGCACTCAAAGACAAAGCACATTGAGATCAGGTATCACTTTATAAGAGACTGCAATGAAAAGAAACTTATTCAAGTTGTAAAAGTTCATACTGATAACCAGTTTGCTGATCTATTCACCAAAGCCTTTGATGTGGGTAGATTCACTTTCTTGGTAACAAGTGTGGGAATGATCAACTCTGAATAAGCCCCTTCTTAAAAGTGGTTCACTACCTGTATATAGTTTATGCTTGGTGTTACTAATCTTCTATTTCAGGAAATGTATAACAGTACTAAGTTCTTCACAAGCTCAAAAGTGTAAGTATAATTACTACTGCCAGTACAGTTTTAGTGCTGCCAGTACAGTTTTAATACTGCTAGTTAGTTAATACTGCTAGTGGTTAATACTGCTCTAGGTTAATACTGCTAGTTAGTTAATACTGCTAATGGTTAATACTGCTCTAGGTTAATACTGTTTTTGTCCCGAATACTATAAATACCCTTTGCCCGCCTAAAAAGTTCATAACGACTCTTTGCATACTGTTCACTTGCGCTCTAACCCCTTTTCTCTCAAGTACCAAGTTTTCAGGCAAGAACATTCAAGTTCAATGGCATCCATGGCATTCATCGATGAGCACAATGAAATCGCGATGCTCCAAAAGCCAAAACAAGCCGAAGGTTTTTATCAGATAGTCGACTTTTTGAGGACAAGTCACATTGCTCACGCTCTCACCGTGTCTCCTACCATCTACATAGAGCATCAGAGGCAATTCTGGGCCAATGCCACTACTAGAACTGACAATGGAGTGTCGTGCATCAACACAAGGGTGTGTGACAAACCCTTGACAGTTACTGAGGAGACCATTCGCATCTGTCTACGTCTAGACGATGCTTCAATTATATCTTCTATTCCAAATGAGGATTTGTTTTCAAACCTCACCAGAATGGGGTATGAAGGCCAATTGGGGATTTTCAAGTTTTCCAAAGCTCAGTTTTCACCCCAATGGAGGTTCTTTGTTCATACCTTGATGCATTGTATTTCTAAGAAAACAACTGGCTGGAGCCAATTTAGCAGTCCAATTGCCTATGCATTGGTATGTTTATCCACTGCTAGAAAATACAACTTTTCTCAAATGATCTTAAATGATCTTGTCTCAAACCTGGACAACAAGAAGAGTTTCTTCATGTATCCCAGGTTTGTTCAGGCAGTTATTACTAATGAATTGACGGATATACCTCACTTTGATGAGGTATATGTACCTAAACCCCCTAAAGGCAAGGTTTTCTCAAATATGAGAAGATCTGCTAGGGACTCGGAAAGAGTTGACACCCCATTGTTCTCAACAATGATGGTGGTGTCCCAACCACAAGAAGGTATGGCAGCAGGGTCAAGGCCCCCATTAGACCATCCCACTGCTAGCCAATCCCAACCTTCCCACTCTATATCAATCCCACAGTCTCTACTTCATAAGCCCACTTCTCCAATCACCCAAACTTACAAAAGGAAACAGGTAAAGAAGGCTCCTTCCCTTCTTGTACCTTCACCCACTAAGCCTTTAAGCCCTCTAAGGGAGAATTATCCTTTAGAGAATATCCAAAGGGAAACTAATAGGGTGTCTCCCAACCCTCAGGAGGTGCTCTCTAAGGAGATGGAAGAGCATATGGGTGAGAAGACTGCCACTACTTCTGCTAGCACAGAGAAGGACAGTGGTAACATCTCTAAGACCTTCCCCATGGCAACTTTGGGTGAGAAATCAACCAAAGGACCCCGGTGCCAAGAAACCAAGGGGGTGGATAGTGCTTCTGCTAGGCAGAAGGCTTCCACTACTAAAAGATCGAATGATCATTCAAAAGGGGGTAACACTCCTGGAGAAGGTGAGGACATATATAACTATGACGAATTGATGGAAACCATGGGAAACATCAACATGGATGTTCTTAAACAGGGCAAAGAGATAGATGAAATGAAGCTGGTGATCTTGTCACAACAAGTACAGATTGCCAAGTTAAAGAAAATGGTCACAAGGCTGATACAAAAGAAGAGGAGAAAACAATTTGTACTCAAGAAGAGGGCAAATGTTCAAGATCCTTTCAACAAGGGGGAGAAGCAAGAGGGAGAAACAGAGAAAGAAAGGTCAGCTGAAAAGAGAGTTGAAGTTGAGGGGGAGACAGAGCATGAAATAGAAGCAAAAACTATTAATGCTGCTAAAACAGAAGAAACAGTTAATGCTGCTGAGGTACAAGAAGCAACAGAAACAGAAGCAACAGAAACAGGGCTCTCTGTAGAGGAAATGGAGATAGCAGAAACTTTGGTTAAAACCAAGAATGATACTCCTAAGGCTAGTCAAAAGGCCAAGGGAGTAGTCATCAATGAAGGAGGGATCTTAAAGAAGGGAAAAGAAAAGGCAATCTTGAAGGATACAAAGGGAAAAGGAAAGGAAAAGATGGTTGAAGCTGAATTGCCTGCAAAGAAAAAGACTCAGATTGAATTAGATGAGGAAATAGCAAAGCAGCTTCAAGATCAAATGGAAAAGGAGGAACAGCTGCAAACTGAGACAAATAGAGAACTTGCAAAGATCATGGCCAGAAAGCTAAATGCAGAATATCAGAAGAGTATACAAGAAGTAGCTCGGGTCAAGAAACTTCAAGTAAAAAGAATGCCAAGTCAAAAGCAGAAAAGACAACCTTCCAAGACCTTTTTGGCCAACCAGGAAAGGAGAAAAATGATAAATTTCCTGAAAGGTGCAATTGGAGTCAAGGGGGAGATGTTCACAAACATGGCATACAATCAGGTTGAAGAGTTGTACAAGAAAGAGATGGCAAAGCTTCAAGGGGATTCATCTCAAAGGGAAGAGGCTGAGAGAAGAATGAAGGAGAGGCATGACCTAAATATTCAACAACCATTCCCTGAGGAGACCACACCCTCAAAGGACAAAGCTGAAGAGATGAAGAAAGAACATGAGACTGTTGATGTAGAAGCCAAATCTGGAAAGAGGGTGAAGACAATTGCTTCCAAAAAGCAGTCTAAAAGGCCAAGAGTGGAGGAAAGAGAAGAAACTGCAGCAGAACCAGTGCATAATCCAGAACAGTCCAATAAGCAAACTGATGAGAATATGGATGTCTACATGACTATAGTAGAACCTATTAAGGCTGTTCCAATCTCCATGAAAGCTCTTGAGATCATCTTTTGGGACATTCTAAGAGATAATGGAAAGGATTTTTTCAGAATCAAAAGAGCTGATGGTTCATTTGAAGCATTTTCAACCTGGGGGAGAGTTATCAGAGGCTGTTCAAGAGCAGATATAGAGGAAATGTACAAAGTGGGGATGAAACTCTATGAGCCTGTGTTAAAAGGTAATGAAGAAAATCTTTTAAAGGTATCTATGGAATACTTGTGCATGATGTTTGATCCAAAGAGAGTAGCATACAGGATTAAAGATCATAATCATGAGTATTTTTTTAAGAAGATAGATAACTGGATGTTATTTGAAAACTGTGGTGTATAAATGATTACCATTGACAAATGTTATCATGAATATTACCTGGTGGACAAAATCTATGAGCATAGCAAGGAGAAGCTAGTAGGAATGCTAAAAGCCAAGCTAGTATGCACAAAGGATTCAGAGATGGCCAAAATTATGGTGAGAAGAACTGTCAATCAAAGTTTGGGCCTAGATCCAAATTTGGGCAACTGAATCTAAGGTGTTGAAAGCATCTTGAAGATCAGATTTGAAGAACTTGACTTTTCTTCTAAAAGTCAAGTTAGGGGGAGATTGTTGGGATTTGAAAATGTGATCAAGTCTTTAATGCTGCTAGTTCAGAGTTACTACTGCCAGAAGATATCAAAGATAATACTGCTAAGTATTACTACTTCTAGTAGAATTAATACTGCTAGTCAAAGTTAGTGTTGTTTGAACAAAGTTAGTACTGCTTAGCTAGTTAGTACTGCTAGAGGTTAGTGCTGCTTAGTAGTTAATGCTGCCAAGTCTCAGTTAATACTTCCAAGGCGATTAGTGCTGCTTATGAGATGGAGATCCGAATTACAAGAATGACAGCTGGATAGACTGAAGATATTCATGGAAGATATTCTGAAGATATTTTATTAATTGTAATTATTTTTTATTCAGTATATGTATAGAATGTATAGAATAGTTTAGGAGAGAATTTATTCTGAGTTTTTGTTTTAGAGAGAATCAACCTCAAGGCATAGTTCCTAATTCTAGAGAAGTATAATTCGTCTTGAAAGAGTCTGTTCTTCAAGATTGAGGTTGTGTGTGTAATCTTGTGATTTCAAGCATTCAATACAAGTTTACAAGTTGTTTATCATATTTACTGTTTGCTTACTGTTTTATTGAATATCAAAGTGTTATTCCGCAAACTTCTTTGATATTGTTTCTGAGTATTCATAATTCTTGTTGAGAATTCGATCCTGACACAAGAAGCACACATCGAACCTTCACGGTAGTCTCACAGGTCTCACGAAACTGGTTGATATGTATATGTATATGTAGAGGGAGGTTCAGAGAAAAAACTTAAAAAAAGGGAAAACCGAAGAACACTCTGGTAGTTTTTCATCTAGACGGTATGCACTTGTGCATACAGGTAAATTATGTTTTTTTTTTGTTTTTATGCACAAGTGTATTATGCACTTGTGCATATGTACGTGTGCAAGTTACAAATTACTTGTATGCACAAGTGCACACTGTCTAGATGAATGACTACCAGTGTGATTTTCAGTTTTCCGTTTCTTTTAGGTTTTCTCCTAAACCTGACCTTGTATATGTATATGTATATGTATATGTATATGTATGTGTGTGAACGGAAAGGGTTGCTCCTAATACATTTATAACAACAGACTGACTAGTATATATAAAATGATGTGAAATGTTGACTGAAAATTGTACAATGTGAACCCTTTGTTTTATCCGTTGATTTTGTGCATTCGAATTCGTAGAAGTACCATGATGTAAGCCTTCTCTTTGACCCTTTCACTTCACAACTCATGTCAAACTAGACGACTTATATAACATATTTCTTCATCAAAGTTACGTAACACTATAAAATCATGAAACTTCGTCAACGACATCTCTTAAAGCAGAGACGAACCCACAATTTTTTTTCAGACGATGACACCACATAATATAGACAAAAAATAATTATAAAAAACACGGTTTTTATCGACATATCTTCATCTTTTTACCGACGTTAAATATTGTCTGATGTGTTTTTAGCCTAATTCCACAATTTCTAGGAATTTTTAAAGTTTTTTGCTTGGTTTCGACGGATTTTTAATTTTTTTTTTTTTTTATCGATTTCGAGGGATTTTTTCGGTTTTTTTGGTTGACGTCAAGAGTTTTCTTCGGTTTTTTGGTTGATTCAAAAGTTTTGTTTAACTTTTTGGTTGATTACGAGGTACGGTTGCACCTTCTTAAAGTTTCCAAAATAACGGTAACACTTTTCAAAAAGATACTGTTGCACCTTTCACGAAGCTAAAACCTTTACTCTACATCGAAGAAATAATACGATGACACGTACCACCATCACCATCAAGCTGGGTCCGTCCCTGTCTTAAAGTATCTAAAAAAAATATTACAAGAAAACAATTAAGGTCATAAAAGAGCCCAATTATTTAGAGTTATAATTGCCAATACAAAGGCTAAGCTAGCATAGCATTAAATAAAGTTTTTGCATATTATTGACTATCATCGGTTTATAAGGTCTCGTTTGGTTTACAGGATTAAATTGAATGTGGAGGGATTTGGAATTGAATTCAATTCCAATCCCATTTTTTGTTTGAAGGATTCCCTAGATTTCATTGAAATTCCACGAATATAGGATTTTGAATTCCTACGGAGGTGGTTGGATTTGTATTTAATAATATTTTAAAATATATTAAGAACATTTGTTTTAATGATCAGTTAATAAAAAAGTAATTCAATGATTTTTATAATTATTTATAGTTTGTTTTCATAAATTATTTATAAAGAATGGAATTCAAAATCATATAAACCAAACAAACCAAAGATTCTAAATAATTCTAAATCCAAATCCTTCTATAAAATCCAAACCCTTCAAACCATTACATCAAACCAAACAACCCCTAAGGGAATGTTTACCAAATTTTTACCGGGTAAGAGCTTATCGGCAAAATATTCAACTTTATTTACTTTATCGTGTAATATTCTTGACCATCAAAAATTGATTGTTGGTATCATATTAAACTCGGGTAAAAATTTGTTTCCCACACTTACCGGGTAAGACTCTCGGTCCTTATCTTGTCTCTTACCGGGTAAGTTTGTCGGTCCTTGTCATGCTCAATCAATAAGGTAAATGTTATCAGCAAGCACTTACCGAATAAACGTTTAGTAAACAACCCCTAAGGGTGCGTTTGATTTGCGGGATTGGAATGGATTTGGATTTCAAATCCATTCCAATCCTATGTTTGGTTTGCAGAAATGGATTTTGTTGACCGGATTTGAAATCCTTTGACCTTTTTAAAATCCTTTAAATGATGGATTTGGAATTCCTTTACAATAGGCCGGGATTTCAAATCCTCCCAAATTCAAATCCCTCCAAATCCAAATTCTTGCTTGAAATCCAATCCGTAAGTCTCCTAAATCCATGAAAGTATACTCTAAACAATTATTTTCCTTTTTTCAATTTCAAAATGCAAAAATATCCTTTTTTTTATAGAAAAAATTATCCTTTTATAAAATGATCAAAACAAGATTGAGACGTGATTATTTTGACACCTACATGCATATATTAGCGGTTGGGGGTGGGGTTTGTTGGCACATTTTATATATATATATATATATATATATATATATATATATATAGTGTTTGGTTCATTTGAGAAATGGTAAATATATGAGAAATAGAGAAGTGATCTTAGCCATTCATATGGTCAAGATCGGATTTAATTGGTCAAAAGTTGCGGCTTTGACTGGTCAAAAGTTGCGGCTTTGACTGGTCAAAAATTGCGGCTTTGACTAGTCAAAAATTTATGGCTCTTCCAAAAATATAAGGGTATTTACGTAACTTTGACAAAAACACGCGCGTGTTCATATATATGAAGGCATGCAGTCATATATGAATGCATGCGTTCATATATGAATGTTCGTAATTTTTACATAAACACTGACTACATGCCTTCATATATGAATGCATGCGTTCATATATGAATGTTCATAATTTTTACATAAACACTGACTGCATGCCTTCATATATGAATGCATACGTTCATATATGAATGCATGCAAAAAAAAAGAGTGACATTCATATATGAACGCCTGTTTTTTGCATGCCTTCATATATGAATGCATGCGTTCATATATGAATACGTGCAAAAAAAATAGTAACATTCTACTAACATTCATATATGAACTTCTGTTTTTTGCATGCATTCATATATGAACACACACGGCTAAAAAAAAAGAAAAAAAAAGTGATATTCATATCTGAACGCATGCGTTCATATATGAATGCGTTTGGATAATTTACAAAAATACCCTTCGAATAATAAACAATGTGAGGAACACGGGAGTGGACCATGAGAACAATTATCCCCTAATTCTCGGTCAAAGCCGCCGATCTTGACCGAATTAATGGTTTAAGATCACTTCTCTATTTCTCATATATTTAATGTTTCTCAAATGAACCTTTCCCTATATATATATATATATATATATATATTCATCCAACGATACACAAACAACATTTATTACCCTTCATATTTCAATTTTGAACCACAAAAGAGTACTCATTCATGGACCATAATATTTTATGTTCTTTTTTTTTTATAGAAAACGCAATTTATTTTATATTTATCAAAATAGAAAACAATTTTATATAATGTCTGGTTCAAATAAGAAGACAATTAATTTGCAAGAAGATGAGAAATTACAAGATTACACATGATTAAATATGATACAAACACTTATGTTGTGTTCTATAGTAAAAGAAAGGAAAAGGCGGAAAGTAAAAAAAAAAACTCATGTTCTGTAGATTTTTCAAAGTGAGAAAGGAGAAGAAACGGAAGGAAAATAATAAGTTTCATTTCGAAACTTTCCTTCCAAATGCGGGAGGAAATGAGAGGAAAGAAATTAAAACCCCTAAAAAATATTATTAAAACTATATAAACTACCAACCTTTCATCTTGGAGGATATATTTTTAAGGGGTGTATTTGTAAAGTTGAGATTTTTCTTTTCATTTATCTCTTATTCAAGAACATGAAAAACTTAGGGGCTGTTTGGTTCATGGAATTGGAAAGAATTGGAATGACCAATTCCATTGACCAAATTTCAAGCCTATGTTTGGTTCATGGAATGAAAACGATGGAATCCTTCCAATTCCATTGAATTCCATAATTTAAGGAATTCATCATTCCTTGCTTTAAGAGCATCTCCAACAACTAAGCTAAATTTTTTCTAAAATAGAGTAAAAAAGATCAAAATCTCTAAAAAAAATTGAATCCAACTCTAACAGTTATGCTATTTTAGCAACTTTAATATTAATTATCTTATTAAAATATTCAATTTATATAATTATATTATTAAAATATTCAATATATAGAAAGTTAGGAGATGAAAAGTTTGCTTTTTAGGGGTAATAATTAGTTTTGGAAGAAACTTACTTTTTAAAGATTTCTCTAAATTTAGAGATTTTTACAATCTCTCATCTTTTCTCTATTTTAGCATAGAGGATAGCATAACTGTTGTAGAAACAAAAATGCTAAAATCCCATTTTTTTTCCTTTCTATTTTACCATAGCTGTTGGATTTGCTCTAAGTGAAGGAATTGAATTCCTACCAACCAAACTCGTGGTCAACTTCTATCAAATTCCATTCCAGTTCCTTCAAAGTCAAATTATTTTGATGAATTCAAATTCCATTATGTGAACCAAACGCCCCCTTATTTTCTTTCTTTCTTTCTTTCTTTCTTTTCCTACTCTCTCGAGAACACAAAAAAATTGTTTTCCATTAATTTCTTTTTCTTTTCTCCTCAAATTCGAGAAAATAACTTTAATCATATATGATTTAAACATATGTTGCTTTGACCAAAATATAGCAAGCGACATTCCCTGACTTTAATTTTGACCACGTTCACTAAGTCGTCCACATATCTTTTGGACGTGTGTAACTATATCTGATTAAGTGTCCGTACCACATTTAATTATGTGTGATCTTGGAACTTTTCGTCTTCTCGCAAATTGATCAACCTCTCGCATGATCCTTCCTCTATATGCATAATATACACGAACTCAATTAATCATAGAAACATACAAACCAATACAATATTTATATAACGTTGTTTCATGTGTGAAATGTTAGTGGAAAAAACGGTATGTTTTAAATATGAAAACCACTATATAAATATAAGTTTTTCACATGTGGTTTTTCATATATTTAATGACAAATGAAAATTGGTTTGTAAATTTGTATGAATTATTAATTTTGTAAAAAAAATGCAAATCTCTCTCTCCACCATCCATCCCCCCCCTATATATATATATATATATATATATATATAGAAGGAGGATCAAACGAGAACAATAACTATTTAAAAGAACACGATAACTAACAAAATCATTGCTGATTTTACATTAACGCGCAAAAAAGCCATACGGACCTGAAGCCGCGGGCAAAGTCCTTTTTTCGTGTTTTAATGTAAAATCACTAATGATTTTGTTAGTTCTCGTTTTCTTTTAAATAAGTATTGTTCTCGTTTGAACCCGATTCTCTCTCTCTCTCTCTCTCTATATATATATATATATATATATATAAACAAATTAAAAGCAAACAATAAAAATATTACAAATCATACAAGCCAATCCAGTTCGTCCGTGCAAATTATCATTGATGTGGTTTATAGGAGTCTCAGAATTTAAGCCCAAACGCATTAGAAACTCCTTTATAACCGACTAAAAATTTCAAAAATACACAAAATCAAGGACCGAGATTGGTTTGTAGACTTTATAATCTTTGCATGGTTTGAACTTTTTTTGAAGTATATAATATTTATACATGACACGTGAAACTCATACACATGCCTAATTTTTGATGAGGTTGGAACCATTGACCTTTAAAAAGGTTACGTTATCAAATAATGCTGGAGCAAAGAATGTTTGACCATATTAAACTTATATATTTACGTTGTTCAATAGTTCAGACTCCTATTTAAAGTTTGTACCGATGCAATTTTGAACCATCGAAGGTGTCAAGTTAACATCGGTAATTCAGTTTGACTTTAAATTATCATGGTTTGGTTTCAGTTTTAATTTTTTGCATATAATGGTAGATTTAGGTTCAAAATCCATCTAATATCAAAGTGAATTTGTTGAAAACTTCTATTTTTATACTTATGCTTTTGAAATTATGGTTTTCAATTTTTCATCTTTATTATGATTTATAATTCATTATTTTTTCGTCTCTATGGCAACTTATTGTTTTTTTTTCGTTCATGTGGTTTACAATTCATTGATGTTTTGGTGAATGTAACAACCCATAAAGGAATAAACACACCAACTTTAAGGTCTCATAGATAACACTCAACAGGCAAAAAGTCACAAGTCAAACATACAAAAAAAAAGACCACTAAGGTCTTTGCAAAATAAACTGGGTTACAACTGAGAATCTTTAAACATAAACTAGAATGGAACGTCTATCACAATCTATCGACGAAGGTCTCCTCTATCGCTAGCTTCTATCTCACAGCTTGCCCTTGCCCTTATCTGAGCCTTCCACTACTTGCTTACCTGAAAGAGGTTTTTAGTTTGAAAAGCGAGGGTTAGACCATGAGGTCTAGTGAGATACCTCTAAAACACACCGCCTCACAATTATAAAAGAAAGGTTTACAATAATTTATAAACAGCGTACTTAACGAAACAGAATATTTGCAAACACATCTTATATAAATGGCTCACATTTATGTCACTTACACACTTGTGACAACATGTTAGGGCACACACTCGCCCTTAAACTAGAATATATGAAATGAATTCATATATTCGATATTGGGTCACACTCCCCATATGCCCAGTATTAATTAACGTATACACACCCCTCGGCTTACCCTTTAAGACCACTGATGCTATAATACACGATATAGGTGCATTTAACATGCAATAACAACAACATAGCGTAAATTCATACGTTAACAGAGGGTAAAGGAGACTCACCTGTCGTCCGTGCTAAGCTTGAACTAATTACCCCTCAACCGCACACCTACACGAAACCAATCACGATAGGGATGAGTGCTTTAGTTAATTCACTCAGATCGGATCCCTTAAGAAAATTCCATGAGTTTTCGCTCGATAACGGGGTGTCGAGACTCACAAATCAACAGACGGTACTAATTGGGCCGGGACACCCCCCCTTTCTGGGCTTCGGTCTCCCGGGCACACCATCCGGGTTCGGGCCTCCCTGGGTTAATACTGTAACACCCTCAAATTTGGTAAGAGCAACTAATTTAAAATTTTTATATAACATCAAGTGAGGGAAAAACTTCCTCCTACAAATCAAAACTCAATATACCTCAAGTTAAAATTCTATAATTAATTTCAACAAATATCCTGAAACCACAGGATGATGGGAATAACAAAGCAGAAATTTTGAAATGAGCACGTCAATATATGATAAACTCCAATAAGATACAAGGACTAAACCGAAGTCGGGTGATACTTAACCCCAATACAAGTTGCTCTTCATAAACCAACGCAGAAGACTTCACCAAGTTACTCACTTTACGAGCATACAAATAACACTTCTCTCTTCATAGTGTCACTAGAACTATCCCCAACCGAAACCTGTTACACATGCCGACAAATAAAGGTTAGGCTAACGCCTTGAGATCAAGAGTTTTACATGAATAAATATATCTTTAAAATGAATGAGCTTCACTTAAGATCATAATCTTTCAAATGATTTACTTTAAACTTGGAGACGACTTTTTTCCAATATCATGCATTTTCAAAGATGGACACCTCATTACAAAGCATTGTTTATAAAATGATGCAACCCTAAACTCACTCGAAACGAGAATAGGGATTGGCTCCCAATTTTAGAAACGTGGATAAAACATTGTATCCCAAAACACCCAAGCAAGGGTGGGGAAAAATACTCAACCCATAAATCATGGTTAATAACCCACACATATACGATACGTCACCGAAAACATGGACACTAGGCCCAATACTCACCCGACCATAAAATGGAAGGAAACCAAATATCAAAACATGGGAAAGACGTATTTCATTTAAACCTTAATATATGCGGGGGAAATCCAATATTAAGGTCATCATTTACAGGCGACCACACAAATCCAACGATAATAAAGTAAGGCGTTAACATTTAAAATATTGTTGGCTGACGACGGGGGAGATCCGTATCCATTGAGATTGGAGGAACACAGAAGTATGCCACCCTTGCAACATTAATCTTATGACACTTCACGACATAAAATCCTAAGTGTCCTTACGACTTCTTAACAAGTTTCACCTCAAGAGACATTTGACCTTTGTGAACATTATAATGAACTCCACCCCGAAGACCTGACATGCTTAAAGACTACCTCCAAGACATTACTTCAAGCGGCGGAGGTCATAGTGCCTACCTCCCCGGTAGCACTTCCAGACTCAACTCTCCTAGTGCCTACTTGAAAAGTTCATGGTCGTAAAACATGGGTCCCATAGTCCAACCCCGAAATACCCAATTGACCATCAAAACAGACTGACTTACGTGTCTATGGATCCAATGCAACACAGTCTAACATTGCATGACTACACATGAATGACAACGCACTCGAGCATGTAATCAACCTCAATATGCAACATGATGCATTAGTATGTAAATCATAACCGGGCTCTACATTGAGCAATTAAAACAGGACAATTGTCCCCAAGACTCTTTTAAGTCGACACCGCAATAAAGTGCTCAAAATCCTTTTGACCAACGATTAACAATCCCCAAATAATAAACGCACTCGACCTACGCCATGCAAACACATGCTCCAAAATACTTGAATATACTCCAATACAGTTTAGATTGGGACAAATGATTTTCCAAATGGATTCATACTCTTTGTTCTTTCAATACGCCCCATAACACCAAATCAAACATTTCCCTCAAACAAACACTAAAAGTGTCTATTTACCAAATAGTTTCCATTTATGCAATAAATCATCAAAACACTTTTATTTATGACTTATTTATCAAAATGCCCAAAAATCCCAAATATGGGGGTTTTACAAGGTTTATAAAGCCAAACACTTCAAATGATCAAAACCCACCAAACAACTCAACAAATGATAATTTAATGTAAAACACATAAACACTTTAAAATGAATATTTTGGCATGTACAACATTTTCACAAATCAACTTGAACTCATCTTGCTAGATTTAGGCTAAATCTAGGCTTTTACCCCCAAAACTTGAATCTCCTTTGATGAAGGATTGAAATCTCCAAGCAATCTCCCTAGATCTTAGATCCAACATATCTACAAGGTTTCCTTCACCACACAAGTCATCAAAATCACAGCCAAGTTAAAGGATGAAAGGGAAAAGGATGAAACCATCAAACCCTAACTTAACATTGAGAGAGATGAGGAACTTACCACCACAAAAATACTCTTGGATCTTCCAATGGACTTCCATTATCTTGTTCTAATCTTGAAAAGCTCTTAAAAGCAAGTTCATAGTAACAAGAATCACTGAGAAGTTATGAAGAAATGACGTTTTGGGGCTGAAAATCGAGTTTTTATGCTTGACAGGGCTTCGTGCGGGTTTCCACGCAGCTAAACCCGCCCGCTTGCCCCATAGCCACGCGGGTAACCCAAAGTCGCGCCGATCACTGCTCGCCCGATTTTCTTAATTTTTTTTGCCCGATCACTGTTTTGGTCATAACTTCTCCGTTTTAGCTCTGATTTTGCTCTAGAAAGAACCGTTGGACTCGTAATTGAATTCTTCATCCAACAAGACTATAAAATATAGGATTCAAGTCCAAAATCCTAATTCTTCTTTTTCCCTTAAAATACCCATTTGTATTAACTTGGAATTATATCTTCCTAAAAATCAGGGTGTTACAATCCTACCAACCTTAAAGGAGAATTCATCTTCAAATTCTGGCACCGACTAATCACCCGACGTCGTAATTACGGGATTAATTGGTCCTCTTATCCAAAAAGGGATACCTTCACGATCTGTTGCCTCATATGCAAAACTAATTACATTTCGATCGAGGTTGTCACTGTATTTATCATAACGAGCCGTCACTGGCTCAATCCCAAGGTTCGACATTCCTCACCGATGACGGGGTGAACATCGAGTCTAAATCGAATCACTTTCCTATCATTAAGATCTTGGTTGCCTCCCAACCTTAGGTTGCCCATATTACCCCAATAGTACTTACGACCTTAACTAATCATTTCCACTAAGGGTATCCAAAGCGAACCTCACCCATAAATTCTTCTAATTGTCTCTCATCGAACCACGCTACACCCTTCTCTTGCCTTCAAGGCTATAACAACCTTTGCAGAAACAAACCAACCACAACTGACTATACCCCTTTAGATTCCAAGTACTCGCAACCATTTTGGATTGACCCGAGCGGTAAGGAATTCACATAAAATTGTAGGGTCGGTCACCCGCTGCTGTCATAAAACGATACCTCTAATTTTGACAAATTAAGATCTCCTCCATAAACAATTTATACTTAAGGCTTACCTAGACATTCTCCCCAAATTTCCAAATAATCCATACCATTAAAGATTCATCGTCCCTTCCTTGACGACATTTCCTAAAACTAGTTTGGTCCGATCCAATCACAACATTCGATTCGTTCTTCAAGCTGACATGACACAACATCTGTAGACAACGGATTACCCCAAACTCCACGGTTACTCAACTCCCATAGTGCATTCAAGCATCGATTGACGAAACAATGAAACCTCGCTGATTACAGAATTACCAATGATCGACCCCTAATTGCCAGCATCTAACATCCTTAAGGTTACCACTTAACTTGCAGACATACCCAATTTCAAAGAAAGTGCACTAAAGCACCTCAGCGGTCAATATCTTCCAAATCGAGGGCCGACACCTATCCTCAAAACAACTATCTACAACGTGGATATACCACCAAACATTTCATTCTAGACTTGCATTGAAGAATTTAAGTTGACACCTATATGGCATTAAATTCAAGCAAACAAATCACCATATATTCCTTATTCGCGAAGACTCACCCGGATGGTACACATCTGACCCTTACATGATTTCGGAAATCAACCCATCAATTTTTATCCAACCATAAGCAAACAACCACCAATGCTTAACCCGCAGTTTTACCGGAACCGAAAGATCGCCACTTAATTAGCTAGGAGAATTTATAAATCTAATACCTCAATTATTTATGCGTGCACTAATTCACCAAACTGAAATCCCAAAATTCAAAACTAAGCACCAGTCAGTCAGTCATCCGAGGCTTCAATTCCTAAGGACTCCTCTAGTCCTTAATTACAACTCGCTCTACAGAAGGGTTTAACTCTATAGCCTCGATTGAGTTCAAGGTTTTTCAAACTAATATGCCAATTTGAGATTTTATAAAACTTCTAAATGCAAAATCTTTATAGCGTTTTAGTCGTACGGATAAAAATCCACTACCATATACTCGGTAGGTGTACAAAGTGGCCACAAGCATTACACATATAAAAACTGTTTCGAAAATGTTTGATCACTACTCACGCTAATAATAGGGATAACAAAAGATGCGCACAAAATTCTCAATTAGACCACTACGGTCTTAGCATACATCAGTTTATTTCTCAAACTTAGTAAAACAATAGATGCATGCTATTTGGTTCAAATGAGAATAAATTTTAAATCAATTTCAAACTTTTAAACTGCAAAATAAAATGCTCGTAGTCCCAAAATGGTGGCTATAAAGTCATGCATACCAGTAAATCAATATAATGCAATGCGTGAGACAATAACAGTAAAATCAACAACTGAAGGATGTTCAAAACAAAAGTTCAACACGAGCATCAAAATCCTTCATATGCTTACTCACACCAAAAGTATAAATCAATTCAAATACTAAGTAGCGTGCAACGAAATATATATGTGTAAAACTCAAAAGTACAATCATGCGATGTCAAGACTCTCAAGACGTCTCTTACGGTTATGAAAAGACATGCACACAACCCGCATGAGACATGATGCTCAATAAACTCATAAATTTGCATGCAACATAATTAAAGCCTACACATTTCATAGATCACTCATGCGTAGCAAAACATTATAAAATAATACTTCATAAAACTCAACAAAACTCATACGGAATAAAAACTTCTAAGAAAACTCAAACACCAAAACATGGAAATAACTCTTTGTCCAAAACCTTAACATATGTGGAGGAGATCCAATGTTAAAGTCATAAGTCGCAACTACTTGTCCAAAACCCTAAACAACATCAAAATACGAACATCACAATATCCGAAAATAGTGTTGGATAACAAAGAGAATAAGGAATAGTCTCAATAAAATTTTCAACCATATGCAATAAAACAATTTTATGCATGTTTAAACTCATGGTTTAAAATCTTGTGTGTGCTAAACATTTTTCCAAGATTTCGTAATAAAATTTCACATGATGATTTCGGAAACATGAGAAATGATTGATGCAATTTGTTTTAGAATAGATTTTGTGCATGAATTTGATCGGCACATACGTCTCGAAACTACGAGCCTCAATTTCCCAGACCAAAGATCCTAAATTTCCAGTTTCACTATCGTCATCCGGATGCTCAAACATCTTAAGATAATAATCAAGGGTTTCTTAGGTTCACCTTACAATTTTCTCCTCGAGTAATGTCGATTCCAAAGGTCTATGGTTCTAATCCAACCAATCATTCTGACCCGAAATGGTCCACTTAATGAAATTACTATGCTTACTGTCACTCCAGTGACGAACACTAAAATTATCATCCTTTTCTAACGGCTACCCACTTAGAAACTTCTTCACTACCCCAACGGTTGTCACATCTCAGTAGTCAAAGTATACATATGTAACTCGTAGGTTCACCATAACACTGGCCAGGTACAATTATGAACGTACAGTACATGATCATCCTTGCTACCCTCGACATGACTCCCGTTACTCGTAACCCCATCAACCTCAAAACATCCAATCTTAAAGTGCCTATTGGTGCAATTTTCTCTCTCAATCACTAAAAAGGACACTAGTTTGAGTCTAGGCATTCCAAGTCAATACCTAATTCTCTCAAACTTAAGCTTTGATACCAACTTGTAACACCCTCAAATTTGGTAAGAGCAACTAATTTAAACTTTTGATATAACATCAAGTGAGGGAAAAACTTCCTCCTACAAATCAAAACTCAATATACCTTAAAATTCTATAATTAACCTCAACAAATATAAACTCCAATAAGATACAAGGACTAAACCGAAGTCGGGTGCTACTTAACCCCAATACAAGTTGTTCTTCACAAACTAACGTGGAAGACTTCACCAAGCTACTCACTTTACGAGCATATAATTAGCACTTCTCTCTTCACAATATCACTAGAACTATCCCTAACCGAAACCTGTTGCACATGCGAACAAATAAAGGTTAGGCTAATGTCTAGTGAGTTCAAGAGTTTTACATGAATAAATATATCTTTAAAAGGAATGAGCTTCACTTAAGATCATAATCTTTAAAATGATTTACTTTAAACTTGGAGACGACTATTTTTCCAATATCATGCATTTTCAAAGATGGACACCTCATTACAAAGCATTCTTTATAAAATGATGCAACCCTAAACTCACTCGAAACGAGAATAGGGATGGGCTCCCAATTTTAGAAACGTGGATAAAACATTGTATCCCCAAACACCCAAGCACGGGTGGGGCAAAATACTCAACCCATAAATCATGGTTAACAACCCACACAAATACGATACGTCACCGAAAACATGGACACTAGACCCAATACTCACCCGACCATAAAATGGAAGGAAACCAAATATCAAAACATGGGAAAGACGTATTTCATTCAAACCTTAATATATGCGGGGGAAACCCAATATTAAGGTCATCATTTACAGTCGACCACACAAATCCAACGATAATAAAGTAAGGCGTTAACAATTAAAATACTGTTGGCCAACGACGGGGGAGACCCGTATCCGTTGAGAGTAGAGGAACACAAAAGTATGACACCCTTGCAATGTTAATCGTATGAAACCTCACGACATAAAAGCCAAAGTGTCCTTACGACTTCTTAACAAATTTCACCTCAAGAGACATTTGACCTTGGTGAACATTACAATGAACTCCACCCCGAAGGCCTGACACGCTTAAAGACTACCTCCAAGGCATTACTTCAAGCAACGGAGGTCCTAGTGCCTACCTTCTGGTAGCACTTGCAGACGCAACCCTCCTAGTGCCTACTTGAAAAGTTCATGGTCGTAAAACGTGGGTCCTGGAGTCCAACCCCGAAATACCCAATTGACCATTAAAACAGACTGACTTACGTGCCTATGGATCCAATGCAACACAGTCTAACATTACATGACTACACAAGAATGACCAACGCACTCGAGCATGTAATCAACCTCAATATGCTACAAGATGCATTAGTATGTGAATCATAACCGGGCTCTACATTGAGCCATTAAAACCAGAAAATTGTACCCAAGACTCTTTTAAGTCGACACCGAACTAAAGTGCTCAAAATTCTTTTGACCAACGATTAACGATCCCCAAATAATAAACGCACTCGACCCATGCCATGCAAACAAATGCTCCAAAATACTTGAATATACTCTAATAAAGTTTATATTGGGACAAATGGTTTTCCAAATGGATTCATACTCTTTGTTCTTTCAATACGCCCCATAACACCAAATCAAGCTTTTCCCCCAAACAGACACTAAATGCCCAAAAATCCCAAATATGGGGGTTTTACAAGGTTTATAAAGCCAAACACTTCAAATGATCAAAACCCACCAAATAACTCAACAAATGATACTTTCATGTAAAACACATAAAAACTTTAAAATGAATATTTTGGTATGTACAACGTTTTCATAAATCAACTTGAACTCACATTGCTAGATTTAGGCTAAATCTAGGCTTTTACCTCCAAAACTTGAATCTCCTTTGATGAAGGATTGAAATCTCCAAGAAATCTCCCTAGATCTTAGATCAAACACATCTACAAGGTTTCCTTCACCACACAAGTCATCAAAATCACACCCAAGTTGAAAGATGGAAGGGAAAATGATGAAACCATCAAACCCTAGCTTAACATTGAGAGAGATGAGGAACTTACCACCACAAAATACTCTTGGATCTTCCAATGGACTTCCATTATCCTGTTCTAATCTTGGAAATCTCTTAAAAACAAGTTCATAGCAGCAAGAATCACTAAAATTGGAGTTGGGATGAAGAAGTTATGAAGAAATGAAGTTTTGGGGCTGAAAATCGAGTTTTTATGCTCGACAGGGCTTCATGTGGGTTTCCACGTGGCTAAACCCGTGCCAAAACCTGCCCGTTTGCCCCAAAGCAGTGCGGGTAACCCAAAGTCGTGCCGAGCACAGCTCGCCCGATTTTCTTCATTTTTCTTTTCCGATCACTGTTTTGGTCATAACTTCTCCGTTTTAGCTCCGATTTTGCTACGGAAAGAACCGTTGGACTTGTAATTGAATCCTTCATCAAAAAAGACTATAAAATATAGGATTCAAGTCCAAAATACTAGTTCTATTTTCCCTTAAAATACTCATTTGTATTAACTTGGAATTATATCTTCCTAAAAATCGAGGTGTTACACATACCAGATCCCGGCCTCCCCGAGTCTCTTACCGGATCCTGGTCTCCCGAGTTACACGGTGCCCCTCTTTGTTTCATGCTGGGTTCGACCCTTTTTTAGTTCACGTGTCGTTCGGCCCTTCCCGGATCACAAGCCGGGTTTGACCTTTCCCAGACCACATACCGGGTTTGGCCACACGCCTCTCTTTAATAAAATCATGGAGGTAGCGCCCATGGGTTCCCACACCACATCCGGGTTTCCATAATAACCGGGTTTCTTTCTGGATTGGGGCGATTCCCGATGATACCATTGTGCGAAGTCAAAATGTCCAAATCTTTCTTCCCTGATTGATTTAGTCCAACCCCAAAAACATCAACCCTGTAAATTGACAAACAATAACATCCTTAATCTACCTCACACCCAAGAACAAGAAATAATTATAGATCGATACTTTTGCTTTTACTTGGTATGCATACATTTTAATCTAAAACCATAATCAAAACGATAGATTAATCAAACCAAAATGCAACCTAAAGCTATAGGGTTTCCAGACAATAACACAAGGGTTAAGGGAGTGATCTTACCTTGGAGAAGATGATACTCCGCACTTCAATTCCTTTCCAAATATCTAACCCTTAAGGAAAAATCTTGCACTGGTTCTCCCTTCTTTCTCTCTAGCCGCCGCTTATGATGGTAAAGAGATGTAAGGACCAATTGTGTAAAGTATGAGTTTTATAGAATTGGATTTATTTTGATAGATCAGAACTTGAGGGACTAGAGAGTAATTTGGGTAAAATACTTAAAGGGACAAATCCCTAGATTTATTTCCATTTTTGGGACTTGGAGGCGGCGACTGAGGAGACTGAGGGCAAGGTTCTTGGGAGCAACAATTGAAAGGATTTATGTTTTGAAGGCGATCGAAAGAGGTTAGTATCCCTATCTGGTTATTTTCTTAAATCGTTCCCCTTCATCTTCTTGCTGGGTTTTGGTTTTGTGGTTGATGGCAACTGGTTGATGGGGTTCTTAGGGTTAATTTGGGGGTTGGGTCTTAAATGGATTGTAGATTATTGTGCTTAGATGGGATACATTCTTATTTTTAATACTTGGTTATGTTAAGATTAGAGTCTGAATTTCGATTTAGCTTCCTTTCTTTGAGCTTGGAATATAAGTATGTCGAGTGGGTTTTGTTGTTCGTAATCGCCCAGTACCGGGGGAAACCCGGGCGAGGCTGTGACCCCACGGGGAGTCCCGGGCGAGCCAAACCCGGGGGAGACCGGGAGGCCGTGACCCCGGGGAGTCCCGGGCGAGCCAAGCCCGAGGAGGACCGGAGGCCGTAACCCGGGGGAGTCCCGGGCGAGCCAAACCCGGGGGAGACCAGGGGGAGGCCGCGACCTCGGGGGATACTAGGGGTGGTCGTATTGTGAGAAACCGAGCGGGTTTAGGTCAACCGTGAGTTGAAGTGAGTTCTTTCTCTTGTCAGGATTAGTTTACCAACTAGTTAATTATTTCTTTCTCTTTTCTTTTCACGAATCAGTTGTTGGAGTTCGATATTAACCTAAGAGTGTGCCAAGTCTCGAACAGGTGAGTTTCTGACACCCTTTATCCTCTTTAAAGATTTTTAAACTTGTTTTGCTTACTGAAAATGGGTTGAATGAAAGTACGTTACTTTCTGATCGTTATATCAGAATTTTTATCTGCGATGTCAACTGTTTATTCTTATGTTGAAACTTAAATTAGTGGAATTGTATATGATTGGAAGGAATCGTACTGTTGGTTTGGGAATGGTGAAATTCTTTAAAACCACATGTGTGTGAAATTCGTTTTCTGCACATGTGGAAACGGGGAGTCTGCTTGGCCCCTGAAACGAGAGGGGAGTTATCTTGGGCCTAGATCGTGATTGCGCGTGAGGTAAAGGTGTCATAGGATTCGTGTAATTTCCGTAATGGTGATGTAACGTTGAATCTTGTATTGCAATGTTATTTAAAATTGTTTAATTTTGTATGTTTTGTCAGAAATTCACTAGACCTTACGGTCTAACCCTCGCTTTTCAAAACTAAAACTCTTTTCAGGAAGAAACGTTTGCGGTGCTTCCGGTAAGGGAAAGGAGAAAGTGTAGGAGCTGGAAGCGGACTCGAGTGAAGGCGTAGTTTATCTTAATTGTCGTTTGAATTTAGAAATTCTTGGCTATAGACAAGACTAACGTTGTTAAACCTCTAATTTAATTTTGGGATCCTGATGTTTTTGGAATTTTGTTTATGTTATGTTTTGGCTTTGAAATTCTTGGTTATTACATTTCGTATCAGAGCTATAGTTTAAGGGATTTAGGTGACCGGATGGGCCTAGACTTAAACTGAGAACTTAGGAGACTTAGCCGAAATATAAGATGCCTTGGGAATTTCACTATAGGAGTGGTAATGATAAGGTAGCAAGGACTGTCATGTAAGGTAAATTTGGGGTTCCACTTGGCCAGTGTAATCGCAAAATTACAGGTACTTGTATGTGCTTAAATAACCTTGTCATGCTAGATTATCTGAGAGTTATTTTGTGGTCTTAGCAGTTTCGGCATGTCGGGAAGATCGTTGAGAATCAGATCCGTGCCGGCTGAGGAGTCAAACCTAGTCAACAAGACTCCTGTGGTTGAGCGGGCATCACCTCTGAGGCAACCCGTCGCCCGTGGTAGGTCTAGGGGATGGGCAAAGAAGCAGGTGGGGACTACCCGAGAGGCTACCACCCAAGTGGAACCAGAAGTCGGGAATCGGGGGAGGGGGACGACTCAAGCTACTCGATGGACAAAAAGTGCGGGAATCCCTGCGGATAGAGAATTGTCGCAGCAAGAAAGTTCTACTTATGTGAGAGGAAGGGGTCAGCCACGAGGTCAGGGTTGTGGACGTAATCAGGCTTTTGTCACCCACACAACCTTTGCTGCTGAAATAGGTAAATTGCAAGAGACTCTGAACGCTATTTTAGCTTAACGGGAGGGGTCAGTATCTAGGAACAAAGACAGAACTGAAAGTAAGGAAGGATCTGAAATTTCCAGCCCACCAGTCTCGAGAGAGGGTAGTCAACGTCCATCGACTACACTTGTGGTGAATGAGTCGGCAGCTAAGGGGTGCAACTACAAAGAATTTGCTACTTGCAAGCCTCCTACTTATAAAGAAGAATGTGATCTAGTGTTGGCGTTGAAATGGGTCAAGGGTATGGAACTAGCGTTCGACACCAGCAAATGCGCGGGAGAGGATAAGTGGTCTATGCTCTGTCAATGATGAGAGATGAAGCTGTAATGTGGTGGGATGCGGAAACTAGAGGTCAGGGCTCGTCGGCGGCCAAAGGTATGACTTGGGATTCTTTTATGAGTAAGATTAAAGTACAATTCTGCCCTCTGGCAGCAGTCAAAAAGTTGGAAGAGGAGTTTCTGGGTCTGGAGCAAAGAGAGATGACAGTTCGAGAATACACATCGAAATTTATAGAAAAGTTCCGTTTCGCTGAGTTTTATGTGCCGAGTGAGGAGAGGCGTATGGAACGATACATCTTTGGTTTGAGGAGTGACATTCGAGAGTTTGTCGCAAACAAAGAACCAACTACTTTTCAAGCGGCGATCAACACAACATAAATGAGAGAGAAAGAAAAGAATTGCCAAGCGTTTGAAAAGGGGGGTGAAAAACGGAAATGGGACAGTCCGGGAAATGATAGAAGGAAAGGGAAAGTGTTCAGATATGATGTTCGAGGGGATCGTGGGGTAACTTCCAAGCCGTGTGGTAAGTGTCACCGATTTATCGGGGCGAATGTGTGTTAGACTCGAGGTCCTGCTACTGGTGTGGGGTGCCGGGTCATGTCGCGAAAGATTTCCTGAAGAATAAGTCATGTTTTCAATGTGGGTTGCCTGACCATATACGGCCAGACTGCCCACAACTGAAAAGGGGTGGGGCGGTTCAATATGGAGGAAGGCAGGGAAGCAAGGGGGAGGAGAAAAGGCCAGAGCCGGCGCGTTCGAAGGGACGAGCCTTTCTTATGACGGTGGTAGAGGCGGAAGAAGTACCGAAAGTGGTGTCAGGTACATTTTTGGTGAATTCTTTACTTGCCAAAGTGTTATTTGATTATGGGGCGGATCGTTCTTTTGTGTCCCTTGCTTTTATGAAATGCATGAATGTGAAACCTAAATGTTTGGATAGGGCGTTAGAGGTGGAAACGACTAATGATAATCGGGTGTTCATTAGAGAAGCCTTGGAGGGTTGTGTTATAGATATAGAAGGTAGTTTAGTACCCCTGCGGTTGTATCCTATGGCAATGGGCGAATTTGATGTAGTGCTGGGGATGGACTGGTTGGCCGAGAATAACGCCAACATAATCTGTAATAAAAAGTTAATTCGCATACAGATACCGGACAAGGGAACGGTCATCCTGTATGGGAGTCATCGAAACAAAAGGGTTAGCCTTATGTCGATGCTTAAGACTGCTAGGTATTTGAAGAAGGGGTGTGCGGGGTACTTGGCCTATGTAGTTGATGCCAAGAAGGAGAAACGTGGGGTGGAGGATGTGAGGGTAGTGAGTGAGTATCCGGAGGTGTTCCCGGAGGACTTAACAACCTTACCCCCAGATCGCCAAGTAGAGTTTTTGTCGGTCCAACAATACTACTTAACAAGTTTATAGAAACAACGACACAATAACGATTACCAACCTGTATTGAATATAGAAACGATTACAAGGTTGAATGATTAAGCTTGAATGTGTTCTCAATGTTTTCTCTCTTTTACACCTTCTTGTGTGTGTTTGTGTGTGTTAGAGTAGAGAGACACAATACAACTACCAAGTGTGTTGAACACACTAACTAGATAATATCTAGATATTAAATCTAGATATTATTTCTAACAAACTAGAAACTAACTTAGAAACAAACTAAGTTACCTTTTACAATATTTATAACTTAGATAATTAATCTAAGTAAACTAATATAATAAACAAACAATGACATTAAATTACATTGACATTTATTACACACGACATAGACTTTATTATCGAGAGTCGACGTTCCAGCTTTAGCTTCAGATTGTGATCTTCAGTTTGGATGATCTGGAATCCAATGAGACTGTGGTCTAAAAATCTCCCCCTTTGGATCAAGATCATTTAATAAAACGATTTATCCAATTCAGTCTTCTTGTTCAACTCAGAAGATGCAATCTCTTTCTCTGAAATCAACATGTCTTTAATAGAATTCAGTCTTTGACGTGATTCTTGAAACATGTGATCTTTGCCATTTCTTGTGTAGTTATTCTCCCCCTTTTTGATGTTAAGTGCAACGACTTCATCAAAATTTGATGTAAGAAATGTCAATCTTGCGGTTAGAGCCCCTGATTCGTCAATTCATAAGAGATTCATCCAGATCTTTGCAAATCCAGACAAATTAGATATGTAACACCTGAAATCAACTAATGAATCAGTTATCATGCCTGTCAGTAACACTAAGTCACTGAGTGTAACGAATACACATTGGAAAAGAGCTGTTTTGATGTTGACTCCCCCAGGGCTTCCATTTAATCATCGAAACACCACAAAGGTAATTTCTATAAACGTTATGACAAAGAAACTAATTCCTTGTGTGTTCGTGCTTGTGTTTGAAAGAATTAAGCACGGATGATTGCTTATTGGCTCCAAATTGTGTAAACCACTGAGACAACAGTAAGTTAAACACAGACTCAATGTGCATGATTGAAGTGCGAAGGTAGGGCAGACTTCCTTCTTTTCAATATCTAGAGTCATAAACATATGAACTTGTAAGCTTCTCTAAAAAATTCTGCAAAAGTCTAATGTCAAGTCAAAGTAATAATTATTCACTTATATTGAAAAGACAAAAAGCAGTAAAACTTTTAAAGTACGAGTTCTGATCAGAAATAATCAGAAGTCATATTCGTACTCCCTTTTTGACTTGAATAGCTCCCCCTAAAATCTTGCATTACTAAAAAAATTGGCATTAAAAGGTACATGCAATATTTTATGAGCTCCCCCTCGAAGTAATATTGACCAGATGTCAATTTCTTCTCATACTTCCCCTTGGATCATGAAGATATGATAGAATGGCAGATATCAATCAGAGTTAAGAATGAAGAAATGATGAATAAGTATACAATTAGAAAACTTTTATAGGTAATTACTGGTTATACTTTGAGATTTAGCATACCAAGCTTCGAGACTAGAAAGGTAAACCTCTTTTCGTCTAAAGGTTTGGTGAACAAATCAGCAAGTTGATACTCAGTCTTTACAAAGAAAAGTTCAATTGTTCCTTTCTCTACATTATCCTTGATAAAATGATACCTGACGTCCATGTGCTTTGTCTTTGTGTGCTGAACAGGATTCGCTGTTATTGCGATGGCGCTCTTGGAGTCACAGTAGATCGGGATCTTGTTGAAGTGGAAACCGTAGTCGCGTAATTGATTTCTCATCCACAAGACTTGAGAATAGCAGCTAGCAGCAACTACATATTCTGCTTCGGCCATGGAGGTTGAAACGCAAAGTTGCTTCTTTGATCCCCAACTTACTAATTTGTCACCGAGGAACTGCACATGTCCTGACGTGCTCTTCCTGTCTAACATACAACCTGCATGATCTGCATCTGTGTAGGCTGTTAGTTCAAAACTAGTATCTTTAGGATACCACAGACCAAGATCTGCAGTGCCCTTCAGATACCTAAAGATGCGCTTCACAGCAGACAAATGGATTTCTTTAGGATTGGCCTGATATCTTGCACATAAGCATGTTGAAAACATTATATCTGGCCTACTCGACGTAAGATACATTAAAGAACCTATCATCCCTCGATAAGTCCTAATATCAACAGCCTTTCCCGAAGGATCGCTGCCAATCTTAGTACCTGGTGCCATTGGGGTACCAATCGGTTTTGAATTTTCCATTTGGAACTTCCGAAGAATATCCCTAATGTACTTTGATTGATTGATAAAGATACCCGTAGAAAACTGTTTTACTTGTAAACCGAGAAAGAAATTCATCTCTCCCATCAAGTTCATTTGAAATCTAGACACCATAAGGTTTGCGAAGTTCTTACAGTACTTAGTATTTGTAGAACCAAAGATAATATCATCTACATAGATTTGAATTAAAATGATATCGCCTTTTTCCTTTTTAATAAACAAAGTGGTATCCACCGTACCTTTGGAAAACCCAGACTTAACTAGAAAAGTGGAAAGGACATCATACCAGGCTCGAGGTGCTTGTTTCAGACCGTAGAGTGCTTTGTCAAGAATGTAGACGTGATTCGGCTTCTCTTGATTGACAAAACCCTCTGGCTGAGAGACGTAGACTTCCTCCTTCAGAATTCCATTGAGGAATGCTGTCTTCACGTCCATTTGAAAGACCGTGAAGTTTTTGTGGGCTGCGTAGGTTAAAAACATTCTGATTGCCTCTAATCGTGCCACAGAAGCATATGTTTCTTCATAGTCTATTCCTTCCTCTTGTCTGTATCCTTTGGCTACTAGTCGTGCCTTGTTTCTGATGACGGTTCCATCTTCGTCTTTCTTTATTTTGAACACCTATTTCGTACCTATTATGGTTTTACCTTGAGGTTTCGGTACGAGTCTCCATACTTTAAGTGCATCGAACTGATTTAGCTCTTCTTGCATTGAGATCACCCATTCTGGATCAGCAAGTGCTTCCGATACGCGTGTTGGCTCGAACTTGCTTAGAAAGGAGTCATGCATGCACATGTTCATTGATGCTGACCTAGTTTGCACCGGTTTTGATGGATCGCCTATGATCTGGCTTATCGGATGCTCTTTGGTCCATTTATGTTCATGAGGCAATGGATTTTATGAATGTATGTCAATTGTGTCATCTATAAATCTACTTGTACCTTCTTCGGTTTGTTCATGAGGAGTGATTTCAGTTGAAGTGGCATGTTCAGAAGGGTCAGCAGGTACAGCTTGTTCTGGCTGTAGATTGATCTGTACAGAACATCCTACTGTTTCAGCTACTTCTGTCTCGTTCTGATTTGTCACTTCTTCAACTGTTGGAGTCGGCATTTGAATTGTTATCTCTTGTTGAATCGGGGCATTTGATTCAATTGGAACATCTGAACTGGTTGGATGAGTAGACGTTAAGTCTTCCATCCTGTCAACCACAACAGATTTCTTTACATTAGATCCGAGATATTCATCATAAAACAATTCAAATAATAAATCTAAATCAGATAAATGGTTAGTAGAAGTTGATGCTTCATCTGATTTATTCTATTGAGACATAGGTTCTGGACTGAGTTGCCCAGAAGCTAGTATTCCTGTTATTGCGGGTTCTGAACTATGTTGTTCGGAAGCCATTTCTTCATCAAAGGTGACGTTGACGCTTTCAATCACCGTCTTTGTCTTCTTTAGATAGACACGATATGCAGTCGCTGTTGAGGAATATCCAATGAAGATTCCTTCATCTGCCTTAGCACTGAGATTCTCCCTATCGTTTAGTACGAAACACTTACATCCAAATATATGGAAGTATTTGATTGTCGGTGTTCTGTTGTTGATCAAACCGTAAGGAGTCTTCTTGAATCTCCGATGTATCATGGAACGATTTTGTGTGTAGCACGCGGTCGAAACAGCTTCTGCCCACAAAAATAGAGGTAAGTTGGAATGACTTAGCATAGTACGAGCAGCCTCGACTAGCGTTCGATTTCTTCTAGCAACTACTCCATTTTGTTGAGGGGTTCGAGCAGCAGAGTATTGATGTGAACTCCCGACAGATTCGAGATATTCTTCAACTTTGTTGTTCTTGAACTCTGTGCCGTTATCTGTTCTTAGAAACTTGACCGATTTCTGCAGATTCACTTGGGTCGTCTTCAGGAATGTAATGAGTACATCAGGTGTCTCATCCTTTGAACGTAGAAACTTGACCCATGTGTATCGCGAGTAATCGTCCACGATCACGAGTATGTACTTCTTGCCACCTAAGCTTTGAGTGCGCATTGGACCGCATAGATCCATATGCAATAACTCTAAAGGAGCATTGGTACTTGGTTCTGGCTTCGGTTTATGAGGTGCCCTCTTCATCTTGCCCTTCTCACAAGCTGCACAAAGATGTTCTCTTTCATATCTCAGCTCTGGAAGTCCTTTGACGAGCTTTCCACTGACCAGGTTGTTGATGTACCGAAAGTTGAGGTGAGAAAGACGTCGATGCCATAACCAACTTTGTTGCATCGAAGCTTTCGATAGTAGACAAACTTGTTTGTCAGTCTGGACATCTGATAAGTTGATTGTGTAGAGGTCTGATTCTCGTGTACCGACCAAGAGTTCTTCGCCTTCTTCATTGCGAACGGAACAACTCTTAGCTTTGAAGTTGACCTCCAAGTCTTTGTCACAGAACTGGCCTATACTGAACAAGTTGTGTCCTAAGCCTTCTACATAGCTCACCTTCTTGATTGTGACATTGTCATGTTGTACATCACCGTATCCCATTATTGGAGAAAACTGGTCGTTTCCGAATCTTACTGTTCCACAAAATTTGTCTTTAAAGTTGGACAGTATCTCTTTTTGCCCTGTCATGTGCTTTGAACATCCGCTGTCCAAGAACCATGTATGACAAGTCTGCATAATAGAAAATAACATAATTTAGATTTTCGTATGACAACATTGGAATTTACACTTTGATTCTCGAAGTGTGGGTCTTGAACTGATTTGTTCAAAAGCCTATTTCGACTTTGATGTTCGGGTTTTGAACTGCATTATCCAAAAAACCTATTTTTGACATTGAAGAACGAGTCCTGATCTGTACATAATCAGAAGTCGCTTTCTCTCTAAGCTTTGTGTGCCTGCAACACAGATTTAGCCTTAGGTACCCACTGGAATTTGGGTCCTGCTGTGTTAGCACAAGTTTTTGGTATCCATTTCAAATTGGATCCTTTGTTCTTTTTAAAATCATGAGAGTTGGTATGAGATGAATGCACATGGTAATTTCCAAACCAATCTCCAGAATCTTGACAAGTAATAGAAACATGTTTATTATAGATAGAGGACTTTCCAGCAGATAAAGATAACTGAAATAATTGCTTCATTGTATATTGTTTACGAGAAACAACAAGTTTTGGATTCAAAACAACAATTTCAGCAATCACAACATCTTTAGTAAGCGAAGTCTTATTACAATTAACACTACTAGACGATAAAACGGCCTTGTCAAGCTTCCGTTTTGGTTGCCATTGAGAATGGGCTCCAGGTCTTGACTTGCTCATATCTGAAACATGTAAAACTGGTGAGTTAGACCTTTGAGCAACAACTGAATGCTTCTTCTTACAATTACCAGTAGTGGTTGGTTTCTGTGAATGCTGAGATATTTTCTTACCTTTAGCACTCTTAGCGTTCACAGAGACTGATTTATCAACGAAAGCTTTCGTTGATTTTGCACTGAACACAGGCAAACTGGTTTTTCTTGAAGTTTTCTTAACAAAAGATGCATGGTTAGGAAGTTTCGCATTAAAATCAATTTGTTCAAAACAACCATCTAAACCACCGTCAGAATTAAGAAAATTAAACTCTTTGTTTGATGAACCAAACATGTCATCAGAAGTAGAAGCCTTTGTAAAAACAACATTTTTCATAACAGTTGAAAAAACCTTTTGTTGAATCTCAATCATAAGTTTTTCATCTGATAAAGAGTTCTCGAGTTGAGAAATTTTACTTTCTAGCACGAGAGAAGGGACATAAATTTTACCTATAACAGGCTTCGCCTCCATTTCTTTTTCAGAATAACTTTGAAAGTAGTCAGTTGAAAGAGATTTCTTTTCATCATTTGGATAGTCATAACTATTATTCAACTTTGCATAATAAAATGGAGCGTGAACTTTAGTTGACTTCATCCGTTTTTCAAATTCATTAGCTTCATCCTCTTCTGATAGTTTAGTATGGAAAACTTTAAATGAGGCGATTCGGTGAGAAACAAGCATAGAGGTATAGTCATAAAGTGCTGGCACTTCTCTTATACCCTTTTGAAGACGTTGAGGTTTCACATAACCGATTCCCCAATTTTCTTTGTTCTTTTTCGGTTTGTTAAGATGAATGGTTTGCTCACTTTGACCTAATGAGTATAGCTTCTTTTCCAAAACATCTAATTTAGCAATTAAGGTCTTGTTTTCTTTAGTATATAAAGAATGCACTTCAGTAAGCTTATAAAAATCAATCTCACTTTTTGTCAATTTAGACTTGAGCTCACTATTCTCTTTTAGAATTATAGTCTGTTCTTTTGCGTTGGTGTCAGCGTTTGTATGTAAAACCTCAACTAATATTTTCTTCTCAGCAAGTTCATCGCTAAGTTTTTGTATCAATTGGTTTTTATTAATAATAACACCATTTTCTCGCTTAAGATTAGATTCTAACTCTTCTTGTTTTAAAACCATAACATGCATTTTATTCATTAAAGCTTTACAAGATAAATCACATACCTCCTCTTCTTCATTTTCTGAATCAACTTCAGTATCTGATTCGATTTTGCCCATCAAGCACATATTGACGGCTTCATCCTTTTCTTCTTCATCTTCTTCTTCATCTGAGTGATCCAGCCAGTATTCATCTTCAGCCATCAGCGCCTTGCCTGCCTCCTGTTGCTTTGCAAGAAGCATCTTGTTCTTGTAGAAGTCGGAGCTTCTAATCTTTGATATTCGGCAATCCTTGGCAAAGTGACCGGTTTTTCCACAGTTGTAGCACATCGGTGGTCCTGGCTGACTTGATCCTTCAGCTTTGTACTTCCTTTCTTCCGGTTTCTTCTCTTCCAATCTGTTTCCTTCTGTCTGATATCTTCTCTCATCAGATTTCTTGTCCTCTTGTCTCTTCCCTTCAAATCTCTTCCCTTCAAATCTTTTTCCTTCATATCTACTTCCCTCAATTCTTTCCTTGTGAGCATAGTTATTAGGTCCAGAAGAGTACCTCTGACTGTTTGACGTTGGATTTCTGTAGAACTTTTTCTGAAATGCATTTGTTAGAAACTGCATTGCTTGTTGCATTTGTTCATTTTCATCCGAGTCAGAGACAACATCAGCTTCAGCTTCTTCTGATTCATACACAATCGTCTTGTTCTTCTTCTTCTTCTTCACAACAAGAGCGACTGTGTCTTCAACTGTCTTTCCTTTTCTCTTTTCTGCTAGAATTTCATCCACCTCATCTTCATTTTGTCGGAGGGTTTCATACACCTCGTGAAGTGGAATTTCATTCAGGTCTTTTATCTGCCTCATCTGCCTGGCAAAACTTTTCCATTCTGGTTGTAGAATACTCAGGAATTTGATATTCAACTCGATTTGAGATTTGTTGACCTTGTTCTTGCTCAATTCGTTTAGCAATGTCACAAACCTATCATATGTTCCTTCTAGAGTTTCTCCAGTTCTGCCTTTGAATTCTTCAAAACTGTGCAGGCAGTTAGAGATTTTCAGTTGGTTCCCAATCTTTGAACCCAACATCATTTTCTCTAGTTGATCCCACATTTGTTTGGCTGAGGCTTTGTAGCTGTCAATCTTTACATAGATTTCATTTGTAATCCCTTGTAGAATGTATGACTTATCTAACCTGTCGCCTTTTGCTCTTAGCTTAGCATCACCTGTTAGATCTGTATAAGAAAGTGCAACTCTTTCTTCTTGAGTTCCTGCTGCTGGCTCCCTATACTGTGTTTCCATTAGGCCTTCTTCTAGGGATTGTATAATGAAATTACCCAAATCTTGTCTTTCAATGAAGTTTAGAAACCTATCCTTCCACTGTTCGTATTCCCCTCGAAAGAGAACTGGTGGCTTGGTGTCGGTTCCTATTGCGAGAGCTTCTTTGGATGTCATCCTGTATTGATTATATGAGAAAAACTTGACAGATATGATCGTTAACCCAGATAAAATTTGATCAAACAAGAAATTTTGTCCCCCTAGGCAGAATTAGCACGGGGGTCCCCCACGGTTAGCGGGTGGGGTCAAGGGGCAACGCCCTTACGGGGGTATGGGGGCAGCGCCCCCAGAGAAAAAAATTATGACAATTAAAGACCCTATTACAACTTTGAAAAATTCTCAGAGAAAAAGATTCTAAGTCTGGATTGGAGTTTTGCGATTGAGAAGGTTTGTGCTTCAAGTTGGGAACGCAAATGGAAGTTTGCGGGTCTAGTGGGACGCGCAAATGGAGGTTTGCGGGTCTAGTTGGACGCGCAAGATTGAGGTCTGCGGGTCTAGTTGGACGCGCAAAGTAGAATTGTCTTCTGAAGAGATGAACACGATGGCTTGAGGTTTGCGTTTCTGAGGTTTGCGTTTCTGAGGTTTGCGTTTCTGAGGTTTGAACCGAGAAGTGGGGTTTGCGATTCCTTTGAGAAGCGCAAAGTAGGGTTTGCGTTTGCTTTGGGACGCTCAAAGTGAGCTTTGCGATTGCTTTGGGACGCGCAAAGTGAGACTTTGCGTTTCGTTCTTCCTCTGCTTTGCGCTTTATTCGTCCTGAACTTCGAAAATTTGTCTAAAATCTGTTCCTGTAACGATTAGCAATAACAAACACTACCCTTATGTCTAGAAACACTTCTAGAACAGATTATAAGCACTCGATCTCACTAAAACACTCTTTTTAGAAATAAATCTGATCGTACAGTGACTTACTCTTCTCGACTCTTTTCTCACAAAAACCACAAATTGGAACTCGATTTAAGCTTTAAAGTGAAATTAAATACATACAACTCTATCTAGTATGTAAATCGATCACAACCTGATCGATTCTAATACTTAAAACACTCTTACACTCGATATCAATTTTTCTTGAAGAACACAGAGACGTTTTTCTGAAAAACTTGTTTTGATCTTAATCAGGCTCTGATACCAATTGTCGGTCCAACAATACTACTTAACAAGTTCTAAGAAACAACAACACACTAAGATTACCAACCTGTTTGATATATAAAATAACGATTACAAGGTTGATCGATTAAGCTTTGCTTTGTGTTCTCTATGTTTTCTCTCTTTTACACCTTGATGTGTGTGTTTGTGTGTGTGATCTCTGATCTGATGTGTTAGAGTAGAGAGACACAATACAACTACCAAGTGTGTTGAACACACTAACTAGATAATATCTAGATATTATTTCTAACAAACTAGAAACTAACTTAGAAACAAACTAAGTTACCTTTTACAATATTTATAACTTAGATAACTAATCAAAGTAAACTAATATAATAAACAAACAAGTACATTAAATTACATTGACATTTATTACACACGACATAGACTTTATTATCGAGAGTCGACGTTCCGGCTTTAGCTTCAGATTGCGATCTTCAGTTTGGATGATCTAGAATCCAATGAGACTGTTGTCTAACAGTTTTGCATAGACTTGGTACCGGGCGTCGCTCCTATAGCACGTGCCCCTTACCGGTTGGCACCCTCGAAAATGAAAGAAATGATGTCTCAGTTGCAAGAACTTCTAGACAAGGGATTTGTGAGACCGAGTACCTCACCTTGGGGTGCAACGGTACTCTTTGTGAAGAAGAAAGATGGAACAATGCGAATGTGCATTGATTACCGTGAACTAAATAAGGTAACAATTAAAAACAAATATCCACTTCCGAGGATAGGCGACCTATTCGATCAACTAGAAGGATCTAGCTGCTTCTCCAAGATTGATCTAAGGTCGGGCTACCATCAGCTCAAAGTACGAGAGGATGATATCCCGAAAACGGCTTTTCGAACAAGATATGGGCACTATGAGTTTTTGGTGATGCCTTTCGGCCTAACCAATTCACCAGCGGCTTTTATGGACTTGATGAATAGAGTGTGTCAACCCTATTTGGATAAGTTCGTAATTGTATTCATAGATGACATCTTGATTTACTCAAAATCTGAGATAGAGCATGAGGAGCACCTGCGAGTCATTTTGGATTTGTTGAAGCGAGAGAAGCTTTATGCTAAATTTTCAAAATGCGAGTTCTGGTTGAAGGAGGTTCAATTCCTTTGTCACGTAGTGTCCCGAGATGGAATCAAGGTAGACCCATCTAAGATTGAGGCAATTCAAGATTGGGAGCAACCTAAAAACCCATCGGAAGTGCGAAGTTTTCTGAGGTTGGCGGGGTATTATCGGAAATTCATCAAGGATTTCTCATGCATCGCAACGCCATTGACATCCCTTACAAAGAAAAATGTTAAGTTTGTGTGGGCAGAGTCACAAGAAAAAACGTTCCAAAAGTTGAAGGGCATGCTGAGTAGTGCACCGATTCTGACCTTACCGGAGGGTTCTGACGATTTTGTCGTGTACAGTGATGCGTCAAGACTAGGACTGGGTTGCGTCCTCATGCAACAAGGAAAGGTGATAGCGTACGCGTCTCATCAATTGAAGGACCATGAGACACGCTATCCCACCCATGATCTGGAATTGGCAGTAGTGGTCTTTGCATTGAAGATTTGGCGGCACTACCTGTACGGGACAAAGTGTCAGGTCTTCACTGATCATAAGAGTCTTTGTCATCTCTTTGATCAAAAAGAGTTAAACATGCGTCAAAGAAGGTGGATGGAACTATTGTTGGACTACGATTGTAAAATCGATTATCACCCTGGAAAGGCCAATGTGGTGGCCGATGCCCTGAACCAAAAAAGAGAGAGGCGAAACTACGAAGGTGGTGGCCATGCGAACTGAAGTGTCGTCCAACCTTCTGAATGAGATAAAGAAGGCGCAAGTGAAGGCGTTTGTAACACCCTCAAAATTTGGTAAGAACAACTAATTAAAATTTCAATATTACATCAAGTAAAAGGTAAATCTCCAAAATAAGACTTTCTATTTAATCTCAAACAAATTCAAACTCTATTAATACCCAAAGACTAAACCAAGTCGGGTGCTACTTAATCCTCAAACACATGTTGCTCTTCCCGAAACAAGTGCAGAAGACTTCACTAAGATAACCACTTCTCGAGCACACATCTAGCACTCCTCTCTGCACAGTGTTAATAGAGCTATTCCCAACCGATACCTGTTGCACATGCCGACAAATAAAAAGGGTTAGGCTAACGCCTAGTGAGTTCAAGAGTTTTCATCATGATTATAAAAACCATTAAACGGAAATAATGCAACGTAAATCATGATCCTTTAAAATGAATTACTTTAAATATGAGAGCGGTCTGTTTCCAATATTATGCAATTTATAAATGGACGTCTCAACGCCAAACGTTATTTCATGAAGTAAAACAATCCAACACTTACTCAAAACGTGAATAGAAATCGAACTTTCCATTTATGAAAATGTGGTTAAAACTTTATATCCCGAAACACCCAAAACACGGGTGGGGCACAATACTCAACCCATAACTCAAGAATAAAATCCACTTATATAAAACGTCACCGAAAACTTGGATAATAAAACTCAATACCCAAAAACAACACCTTTCGGCGACGGGGGATACCCGAATTCCATCGAAAGTGGCGGGCACACAAAGTTAAGCCACTTATCAATGTTCTCGAGCTTCACATAAGACCATGGTTCCCCGTATCCGGCTCCTCTGAGCTACCACCACAAGACACCACTGATCCTAGTGTCTACTCGACCTCTAATGAGTGTCACAACCAAAGCCACAAGTCCCCATATCTGGCTCATCTGGGCTACCACCGCAAGACTTAGCTCCGTATACGGCTCTTCAAAGCACCACCGCAAGCTTACATAATCAACCACATGACTTGGGGACCACTCACTAGAATTCAAACGCGGACACTAAATTCCACGATGAGTAACCAGACTGGACGACAAACGGGCATCGAGTTCAACCACCCACGATCTGTACCTCGAGCCCTCCAATAAAGGTTACACGGTTATCGAGTTCAATCACCCACGATCTGTACCTCGAGCTCTCGTTAGCCATAAATAATGTCCAGTCCCGAAACGGGGATAAAGTCCCCACTAACCAACTGACTCATATGCCTATGGATCCATGCATTACAGTCTAAAACGTTACATGACTCAAAAGAATGAACTAACGCATCCAAAACATGTAACTCTCAAATAAGATGCAACTAAGTACACCATACGTCCAAGGCTCCTTAACGAGCTAACAAAACGGAACAAATATTCCAAAGACTCAATAGAGTACAAATCAAACCCCAAAAGGCTTAACATACGATTGGCTAAACTACGAGAGCCAATATGGTTATATAAACCAAATTAAATCTTTCCCCAAAATCTTTATTTCTCAAATCATCAATGGCCTTCGGCCCAAAACCTAAAAAGGTTATTATTTCCAAAATATTCCCAAGGTCGGGAATAACTCATCCCAAGGACTCACGTACTCTTATTTTCAAATCGCCCATTTATATGAATGATGCATAAAAACCCAACAAGCACTAAAATGCATTTATAACCAAAAATCCATTTACGCAATAAATCATTAAAACCCTATCGTTTATGACTTATTTATCAAAATGCCCAAAAATCCCAAATGTGGTATTTTACAAGGTTTAATAAGCCAAATACTTCAAATAACCAAAAGTTACCAAATAACTCAACAGTTGATAATTTCATGTAAAACACATAAATGCTTTAAAGTAAACATTTTGGCATGTACAACGTTTTCACAAATCAACTTGAACTCACCTTGCTAGATTTAGGCTAAAATCTAGATTTTACCCTACTTAGAGCTTTCCTTGAAGAAACTTGAATCCACAAGCACGATTCTTCCAAAACCTGGATCCACACATTTCCAACCATAAATAATCATATTCAACCCTTTTAAAAATGTTCCCCAAACATTTACATGAACTTTTCATCTTATACCAAAAACCCTAATTTCCCATACTTGAAGAAGGAGAAGATTACCTCAACCAATAGCTTGAATCACCAACCAAAACACTTATAGATCTCCAAAACGAACCATAAGCTTCCAATCTTCAAATGGTGAAAGGTTTAGACGAAACCCCCAAGAACTTGGTGAAGAAGATGAAGATGAAGGTGGTTCATGATCTCAACTAGATAGATGATGAAGATTCATGTGGTTTAAGGAGGAAAAATCCTAGAAATGGGTTAGGGTTCGATTTTGGGTTTAGGGGCCGGTTTGGGAGAGAAAAGGGGAAGAGATTTAGGGTTTGTTTGAGAGAAAATGAGGCTTGAGGGCTGAAAGGTCGAGTTTTGACCTGACAGTGTTTCGCGGGTTATGCCGCGACCTTAAGTCGCGGCATAAGTCACCCGCTTTCCTAAAAGTCGCGGGGTTGACTCTAAGCCGCGACACAAGTCGCGTAAGGCACTGTCCGCCCGGTTTTGCACCCGTTCACTGTTTTGGCCATAACTTCTTCGTTATAGCTCCGATTTTGCTCCTGAAAGAACCGTTGGACTCGTAATTGAATCCCTCATCCATCAAGACTATAAAATATAGGATTCAAATCCAAAACCTTATATCTTATTTTTCCCTTAAAATTACCAATTTCGGTATTAACTTGAAACGATACCTTTCGAAATCGGGGGTGTTACAACGTTGTTGCTCGAAAATATTAAGAAAGAGCGAATGCTCGGAATCGTGACCGCCTTATCAGAATATAGTAGAGGGTTGAAGTGCATCAAGGGTAGAACTTCGGTTCTGAAATCGGGAGAGCTTAGGCGAGAAAATTTGGAAGAAGCGCATAGTCGAGATATTCAATCCATCCAGGAACGAATAAGATGTATGGAGACTTAAGACAAGATTTATGGTGGCCAGGTATGAAGAAGGATATAGCTCACTTTGTGGAGTGTTGTCTTACTTGTGGAACACCAAAGGACGTACGGAAAGTTGCAATCGTTGGAAATTCTAGTTTGGAAATGGGATCAAATCACTATGGATTTCGTGACCAAGCTGCCGAGGACCCCGAAGGGCTACGACGCGATTTGGGTAATTGTGGACCGATTGACGAAATCGACACACTTTCTACCCATCAAGGAGACGTATTCCTTAGAAAGGTTGGCGAAATTGTATATTGATGAAATTGTAACGCGTCATGGGGTGCCAATATCGATAGTTTCGGATTGGGACAATTGTTTCACATCAGCGTTTGGAAGAGTTTTCAGCGAGAAATGGGGTCGCGCATAAAATTGAGTATGACATACCACCCTCAGACCGATGGTCAGAGAGAGCGAACCATCAAGACGCTAGAGGACATGTTGAGAGTGTGCGCTCTGGATTTTCGGGGTTCGTGGGAAAACCATCTACCCCTGATCGAGTTTGCGTACAACAATAACTACCATGCAAGTATAAAGGCGGCTCCCTATGAAGCTTTGTATGGGTGGAAATGTCGCACCCCATTGTGTTGGAATGACGTCGGGGAAAGACAATTAGCGGGACCGGAGTTGGTGCAACTCACAACGGACAAGATAGATCGGGAGCGGGAAAATCTAAAGGTGGCTCGGGATCGACAAAAGAGTTACACGGACAAGTGATGGAAATACATAGAATTTCAAGTTGGGGACCACGTCATGCTCAAGGTGTCTCCCTGGAAGGGAGTGGTGCATTTCGGAAAGAAAGGAAAGTTAAGTCCACGTTTTATCGGTCCGTTTGCAATAGTGGACCAAATTGGGGAGGTGGCGTATAAGCTCGAGCTTCCTGAAGAGTTGCGGGCCATCCATAATACGTTCCATGTCTCCAATTTAAGAAAATGTCTTACCGACGTGAGCATGGTGGTGCCAATGCAGGATGTACAGATCGACGATCGATTGAACTTTATAGAAGAACCTGATGCTATCACTGACCGAAAAGTTAGAAAATTGAGAAATAAATAGATTGGTTTAGTAAAAGTTCAATGGTGTTTTCATAAAGGACATGATGCTACTTGGGAGGTTGATTCAGAAATGCGAGCTAAGTATCCCCATTTGTTTGAAGAGGAGTGTAACACCCTAAAAACCAGAGTGAATTTAAAACGCGGAAACTGGACAAATAAACATCAACACTTGGTATAAACCTCCCAAAAAGGGGAAATGTACTTAACCTTTACAAACCTGAATACTGATATTCAACTCAACAACAAACTAATCTAAACATAACCTATCTAGATTACATCGGTTGTTAATCCAATATCACCAAAAGAATAGGACTTAAACAATTGCCCAACATCAATACTAGTCATCTAAAAAATCCCCGAGACCAAGCTCGTTAATCAAGCCCTTAGCAACCCACCGCTAACGGGAACCTGTTATACACATCATTTGAGAAAAAGTGTTAGGCTTAAAGCCTAGTGAGAACATATAGTTTATAAATTTCAAGAAATATAAAATTGTATCATAAGGAAATCTTTTCAATAAGGTTTAATTTTTAAATGAAACCTTTGCCACCACATGACCTTTTAAATGTAAACTCATCATACGATGACAAAGATAACCAGTTCTTACCAAGGATTGTAGCGTAACACAAAGTAGGTCACAATCCGAGTTATGAGTCGAAACACTTGGAATCCATGACCACGAACTACAAAGGTCAGTATTACGATGTGAAGGAGGGCCCCCGAGGAAACCAATTCAAAACTCGTTCACTAGGACTACACTATGACCCATGGCTAGTAACCGTCTCACATAACCGTACCAAATAGCCCCCGAGGATCACATGCATCCATAGCTACAAATAAGGGAAAATATGATCCATGGCTAGTAACCGGTCTCACATAACCGTACCGAATGGCCCCCGAGGATCATATACATCCATTTACAAAGAGGGGAAAAGACATCCCAAATATAAGTCGACTCAATACCTAGGGATCCACTAGTAATGGTACAGACTCGTCACAACAACATATGTGACCAACCATAGATAGTCATATGGTATAAAAAAAATTTTATAAACAAAAATGCATTTTCAAGTTTAACTTCTGGTAAGAATGAAAATCATCAAAAATGAACTTGTAAACATTCTTTCAAGTAACCTACATAAATGTGCAAGTAAAACATCTTTTTACTTCAAATAAGATGGAACCCATCATTTTAGTCGAAAATGACCGGGAACCCTAAAATCTCCCAAAACTCAAGTTATGTTAAAATGTAGTAAACTTAGATCTGAAACCATGGAGATATATAGAAGTTCAAAATGCAAGTTTTGACATGTATAAAGTTTATAAAAAGGTAGTAGGAACTCACGAAATAGGTTTTAGAATAAAACCCGAAAAATCAGATATCGACCACCTAGAGAAGACGAAGCTTTCTATACCGAACCCTTGCTAGATGCACTTAATACTAGCAACAAACGACAACCGAGGATACCAAACAAGAAAAACAGAGAGAGAGAGAGAGAGAGAGACTTGAGAGAGAAAAGAGATTTGAGATATTAAAAACCAAATGAGATATTTTGAAGAAACCCACCTAAGTCGGCCAGGCTACTTCGCAGGTTATGTCGCGACTTCAACTCGCGGCATAACTCGCCCGATAACACAAAACCCACACAAACAGGGGGTTTCGCGGGTTGTGCCGCGACCTAAAGTCGCGGTGCAACTCGCGTGGTTCACTGTGGTTCGTCTAAAACCACCAAAATCCAAACTCAAACTCCCAACCAAACGCGGTGCTAACGACAATGCTTAAACACAAGAATAACCAGATTACATAACGGAAATCCGGGGTGTTACAATCCTCCCCAACTTGGGAATAATTTTGTCCCCGAAATCCAACTACTCGAAAAGATGAGGATATCTTCGCTTCATATCCTCCTCAGCTTCCCACGTTATGTTGGCTCCCCGATGATGCTTCCACTGCACCTTGACCATAGTGACCTCTTTGTGACGCAACTTTTTAGACTTTCTCTCTAAGATAGCGTCAGGTTCTTCTACACAACGGTTACCCTCGTCCACTCTTAACTCTGAGAGGGGAATGACGCTTTCTTCCTCCGCCAAACACTTCTGAAGGTAACAAATATGGAACGTGTTGTGGATTCTTCTCAACTCCGGCGGCAGTTCCAATTGGTAGGCTTGCAAACCTAAACGCTTAAGCACTTTGAAAGATCCAAGGAAATGGGGACTCAGCTTCCCACGTTTTCCGAACTTGATAATGCCCTTCCATGGCGATACCTTAAGCAACACACGGTCGCCCACTTGGAACTCCATCGGCCGCCTCTTCTTATCGGCATAGCTCTTCTACCGATCCTGAGCCGCTTTCAACCTTTCACGAATGCATTTGACCTTATCGGCCGTATCTTGCACGATTTTAGGTCCGGCGAATTGCTTCTCTCCTGCTTCAAGCCAAGACACGAGAGTTCGGCACTTCCGCCCATACAATGCCTCAAAAGGTGCCATCCCAATACTCGAGTGGTAGCTATTGTTGTAAGCAAACTCCACCAAAGGTAGGTGAGAGTCCCAACTACCCCCGAAATCGATGACACAAGACCTCAACATGTCTTCTGTAACACCCTGAAAATAGGGATAACAAAAATCCGAAAAACGGACATGAGGTATACTAAAATTGCCATAGCAAGAGCCTCCCAAAAATGGGGATTAAATAAATAACCTGTTTAATCACAAATGTAACTCAACGGACAATAAATTAACAACCAACTAATCTAATTTCTACAACTAGAAAAGAGATTACAAAAGGGTTGTCATCTATAAGCCCAACAGTTCATTCCATAAGCATGATATGTTCAAGTGCAAAATCCCCAAGCTCTCACCCAAAGCAACTAAGCCTGCTTAGGACCGGCACCGCTATAACCTGAGATACACATCGACACCAAACAAGTGTTAGGCCAAAAAGCCTAGTGAGTGGAACAATAATAAGCATGCATGAATAGTCATAAATTCTTATCAGTAGTTAACCAGTGTCCAATATATGAGGAGTCATTAGGGGAGACCCAAAGCACCAATCAATTCCACTCCAAAGAGTCTATGCACCTTGATGCCTTTAACAAGAAACACCCCAAAGGCCCGGCACACCCGGAGATCAGACCGTAAAGGAAACTTTCTGAGTGGCGGAGGTCTAAGCACATACCATCCCGGTGGTGCCCCAAGACTACATCCTCCTAGTGAACTTGCCTTGATTCGTCCAACATAATACATATAGGAGGTCCTTAGGTATATTTCCACCCAACATATTTCCATACCGACTATGGGTACAATGTTACCATCCTATCCTCATGAAGTCCAACAAAAGTCCCAAATGACAATTATATTCATCATGCATATAAATATGTCACTAAAGTGATATTCCAACTAAAACCGTCATAACACACATATATGCATACATTTAACATATCAAGGTACCCATTTTATATATCCATGGGAAAAGCCCCAAATAATGGTACACATAACCTAAAACATAGCATATCACCAATATCCATATTTCCAACCATTTTCATCAAGAAATCCCAAATACTTGAACACATAGAGGATGAAATAACAAATAGAAGATTATAATGTGTATCTAGTTTTAACAAAGGTTTAGTAAACTCACTATCTAGGTTTTGTACCAAAACCTAGAAAAGATGAAAACCCTAGATTTGAGGAGATGAGACTTGAAGTGGAGAAGTTGAGCTTTATGAACCCTAGAATTTGTCCTTGAGAGAAGTTATTTTAAGTGTGAAGATCCAACCACCAAGGAGAGTTGTATTTATGAGGGTTAGGGTTTTGAAAGGAAAAGTTCGGTTTGGAAGTCTCCAAAATTGCCAAAGAGAAAAGAGGGTTTGAGAGAAATGAGGTTAAAATCTGATAAGGATTCATTTAAAGCACTGCCCCCCGACGACGATAGTGTCATTGGCACTATCGCGAGTCACAATCGCGAGCACCCGAAGACCTACGGTACAAACCGCGCGATAGTGCCCTCCGCGATAGTGCCATGGCACAATCGCGTGGCACAATCGCGACCATCCCCGAACTCTTGGTACACATTCCGCGATAGTGCCCTTCGCGATAGTGCCCAGGGCACAATCACGTGGCACAATTACGTGGCACACGAAAACAACCCGAAACTCAACCGAAAACGATAACGAGCACAAGAATTGCACGATTAAAGATGGTAAATCAATATATGACATTTTAACATAATTCATGATCATAAAATTCACATAAAGACATATATTCACACATAAACGAAATTAATGCATTAAGGGAGACAAAATACTTACCTTATGAATTTACGGGTGTTACAATCCTCACCACCTAAATGGGATTTCGTCCCCAAAATCTCATCCTAGATTAAATAAGTGAGGATATCGCTTCTTCATATCATCCTCGGATTCCCAAGTAATGTTAGCACCCCGATGGTGCTTCCATTGGACTTTAACCATAATCACGTCTTTATGTCGCAACTTCTTCACTTTCGATTCCATGATTGACTCCGGCTCCTCCACACATCGATTTCCATTGTCTACCCGAATTTCCGACAAAGGAGTCACGCTTTCCTCTTCGGCTAGGCACTTCCGAAGGTAACACACGTGGAACGTAGGGTGTATCCCATCCATTTCCGGTGGTAGATCTAACCGGTAGGCTTGCAAACCAATCTTCTCCAAAATAACGAACGGTCCAAGGAAATGAGGACTAAGCTTCCCACGCTTCCCGAAACGTATGATCCCCTTCCACGGAGACACCTTCAACATGACCCGGTCACCCACTTGAAATTCAACCGGTCTTCTCTTCTTGTCCGCATAGCTCTTTTGTCGGTCTTGCGCCGCCTTTAGCCTTTCTCGAATCTCTTTCACCTTGTCCGCCGTCTCTTGCACTATTTCCGGCCTGGCGAATTGCTTTTCGCCCGCTTCTAGCCAACAATCTGGGGTTCTGCACTTCCGTCCATACAACGCCTCGAATGGTGCCATTCCGATACTAGAATGGTAACTGTTGTTGTACGCGAACTCTACTAGCGGTAGATGTGAATTCCAACTTCCCCGAAGTCTATTACATATGACCTCAAAATATCTTCTAATGTCTGGATCGTCCTCTCGCTTTGACCATCCATTTGAGGATGATACGCCGTGCTCAAATTTAGTCGAGTACCCAACTCCTTTTGCAAGCTAGCCCAAAAGTTCGAAGTGAATCGGTTGTCCCGATCCGATACAACAGATTGCGGAACTCCGTGACTTGACACCACCTCGTCGATGTACAGTTTAGCCAACTTATCTATTGGCAAGGTCTCCCGCATCGCAAGAAAATGTGCGCTCTTGGTCAACCGATCCACGATCACCTAAATTGTATCGTGACGACGTAAGGTCTTTGGTAGCTTCGTCACAAATCCATGGTGATGTTGTCCCACTTCCACTCGGGAATGGACAACGGTTGCAAACTTCCATACGGTCTTTGATGCTCCGCTTTGACTTGAAAGCATGTGACACACTTTTCCACATAGCTAGCCACATCCAGCTTCATCACCGTCCACCAATAATTCAACTTTAAGTCTATATACATCTTGGTGCTACCGGGATGTATAGAATATTTCGACTTATGCGCTTCTTCAAGAAGTAACTTCCGATTTCCTCCCAACTTCGGCACCCAAATCCGTCCTTGGAAGAGTTTGAGTCCACGACCATCTTCCGTTAAGAGTTCCTTTTGCTTGGCCATAACCTCGGCCTTGAGGTTCTCTTCTTTAAGTGCCTCCGCTTGGCTCGTTCTTATACTCTCCAACAAATTCGACACCACATCGATTCTGGTAAGGGACAGTTTGACACCTCCATCATGACTCCTTCGACTCAACGCATCCGCAACCACGTTGGCCTTACCGGGATGATAGAGTAAATCGCAATCGTAATCCTTCAAAAGTTCTAGCCATCTCCTTTGTCGCATGTTGATAGAAGATGTACTTGAGACTCTTGTGATCCGTGAAAAGAGTACACTTGGTCCCATACAAGTAGTGTCGCCACAACTTTAACACAAAAACTACCGCCGCCAACTCCAAATCATGAGTCGGATAATTCTTCTCATGGTCCTTTAACTGTCGCAATGCGTAGGCTATTACTTTCCCCCTTTGCATTAGGACACACCCAAGTCCCATCTTGGAAGTGTCACTAAACACAACAAAGTCTTCCGATCCCTCGGGTAAGGACAAGATCGGAGCTTCGCATAACTTCCTCTGGAGCGTCTGAAATGCTTGCTCTTGTGCGTCGGTCCAAAGAAACTTGACGTTCTTCCTTGTAAGAGAAATGAGCGGTGTAGCTATCTTGGAAAAGTCTTGAATGAAACGTCGGTAGTAACCCGCTAAACCCAAGAAGCTTCGGATCTCCGTTGGACTTGTTGGAGGTTCCCAACTCATCATTGCCTTGATCTTTGCCGGATCCACTTTTACCCCGTCCTTTGATACCACATGCCCCAAGAATTGCACCTCTCGAAGCCAGAATTCGCACTTCGAGAAGTTTGCGAACAACTTCTCCCTCCTTAAAACTTCTAATACTTCCCGTAAGTGTTTTCCATGCTCGGACTCATCATTTGAATATATTAAAATATCGTCGATGAAGACGATCACGGATTTGTCCAAGAATGGGCGACACACACGGTTCATCAGATACATGAATACGACCGGAGCGTTGGTTAGACCGAAAGGCATCACCAAAAACTCGTAATGGCCGTATCGCATTCGGAAAGCCGTCTTCGGAATGTCCTCTTTCTTCACTCTCACCTGATGATATCCGGACCTAAGGTCAATCTTCAAGAAACATCCTGCGCCTTGAAGTTGATCAAAAAGATCGTCGATGCGAGGTAGAGGATACTTATTCTTCACCGTGACTTTATTTAACTCCTGATAGTCGATACACATACGCATGGATCCATCCTTCTTCTTCACGAACAAAACCGGTGTTCCCCAAGGTGACGAGCTTGGTCGAATGAAGCCCTTCTCCAACAACTCTTGAAGTTGCGTCATCATCTCTTTCATTTCTGTCGGTGCCAAACGATATGGAGCACGAGCTATCAGAGCCGCTCCCGGTGTGAGGTCAATCTGAAATTCCACTTGTCGCTCCGGCGGTAATCCGGGTAAGTCTTCCAGAAAGACGTCCAGATAATCTTGTACCACCTTCACATCTTCTACCGACTTCTTTTCTTTCTTCGCGTCCACAATGTAGGCCAAGTACGAAGGGTAACCCTTCGCTAAGAACTTGCGAGCCTTTAGAGATAAGATAATAGGATTACTTCTCTTTCCTTTTTCCCCATAAATGGTTGCCACACCATTTTCCGGTAAAGGCACTTGGATCATCTTTTTGGAACAAAAGATGTCCGCCTTATGCCTTACTAACCAATCCATACCTATGACTACATCAAATCCTCCTATAACCATAGGTAATAAATCCACTCCAAAAGAACTCCCATCAATCTCTAGAGTGCAATCACAAAAACGATCACGAATGATCACTTGATCCCCATTAGCTACTTCTACTACTAAAGCATCGGGAAGGACACTAATAGGAATAGTGAATCTCTTACAGAAAGTATCCGACACAAAAGAACACGTAGCACCCGAATCAAACAAAAACGAGCTGGCAAGGAGTTTACTAGGAACGTACCCAAAACGACATCCGCGGTCTCCTTTGCCTCCTCGGTAGTCATCCGGAAAGCTCGACTCGGTGCCCTTGGTGGTTGCTCGACTCTGGCCGTCGAACCCACAAAATTTCCCCCATTTCCTCCAACTAGCTTTGGGCAAAATCTTTTCATATGCCCCGGTTCTCCGCACTCAAAACATACCGATCCCTGGATGGAACATTCTCGAGTCGTATGGTTCTTCTTACCACACTTGGCGCACCTGGTTGGATCGAAGTAAGATCTTGTAGCACATGGTACCGACTGCTTTGACCTGCACTTGGAACACCACCGTTCTTCATGACGTTGATCACCCGCTTTCCCACTTACAAAGGGTCTCGACTGACGAACGGGCCCAGATGGCCCTTCCCACTTCCGTTTCTCACCAACTTGCCTTCTTTCCTCCTTCTCAGCATTAATGTCATCCTCGGTGAGTAAGGACTCTTCAATGACCTCTTGCAAGGTCGAGCACTTAGCATTCCTTATATCCATTCGCATCCCGGCCGGTAAGCCCTGCTGATATGCTTTCATCTTCGACTTTTCATCGGGAACCAAATGTCCCACCAAGTTTAGCTTCTACAAAAAGAGTTTGGAGTATTCGACAATGGACATATTCCCCTTCTTTAGATCTCAGAACTCCCGTTCCAGCTTATCCAACGACCGTTCACTGCAGTATTTGTCCATGATCTTCTCCTTGAACACCGTCCAAGTTAGCTTAGCCAGAACTTCCGGGGTGAGGGCGGATCGTGTGAGGTTCCACCAAATCAGAGCCTCTCCCCAAAGTAGCTGAGAAGCAAACTTGACCCGTTGAGAAGGATCGCATTCACTGGACTCGAAGTCCATCTCTAACTCCTTGAGCCAGTACATACAAGCAACCGGGTTGTCAGAACCCGCAAATTCCTTAGGGTGACACCCCAAAAACGTCTTGTAGGTACACCTTTTAATCTTCGTTCTGATTCCCTCAGTGGATGGTTCTTCAACCGTTACCACATTCGGTCCACCCGACCCCATAATAACGTTTTCAGCCATAGTCTTGGGTTGACGGTTACTGACGTCTCGATCCTCTAGAAGTTTCATGAAAAACTCTCGCTGTTGGGTCATGGCCAACTGTTGTTGAGCCAAAGCCGCATTCATGGCCAACATCATGCTATCCCGAAGTCGGGTCTCCATGGTAACTTCTTCCATGATGGTGTTACCTGTATTGAGGTTCCGTCACGGAATATGCTCAGGCCTGCCTCCCAAGATTCTGGGTACAGGAATGTCATCGGTGGTTACACCCACGGGAGGTCGTACAGCTGCAGATTCCACCTCTGGTTGACCCTCTGGCATGTCCGACAACCTTCTTCGAGTGTTTACAATTACAATCTGCCATGCACGTACGAGAAATAGATTGAGAAAAGACTAAACGAGTTGAACTCATTGTACGTACTATTACTTTCATCAATTATCATAATAATAGTAAACCAAGTATGCTCACATAAAAATGCATTCATAATAGCAGTAGCTAAGTGAAATTATGAACGAACCATACACAAGAATTCTTGTCACCATCATCACAACTTTCAATTAAAGTAATTCCGTAATCCTAACGCTCTCCCCACCTAGGATTTCTACCCCAAGTGGACAGTGAAGTCATAACGTCTAAAGCTTAAGTCTAGATATGCTAAACAATACCTAGTTCACTTAAACTAAAGCTCTGATACCAACTTGTAACACACTGAAAATAGGGATAACAAAAATCCGAAAAACGGACATGAGGTATACTAAAATTGCCATAGCAAGAGCCTCCCAAAAATGGGGATTATATAAATAACATGTTTAATCACAAATGTAACTCAACGGACAATAAATTAACAAACAACTAATCTAATTTCTACAACTAGAAAAGAGATTACAAAAGAGTTGTCATCTATAAGCTCAACAGTTCATTCCATAAGCATGATACGTTCAAGTGCAAAATCCCCAAGCTCTCATCCTAAAGCAACTAAGCCTGCTTAGGACCGGCGCCGCTAGAACCTGAGATACACATTGACACCAAACAAGTGTTAGGCCAAAAAGCCTAGGGAGTGGAACAATAATAAGCATGCATGAATAGTCATAAATTCTTATCAGTAGTTAACCAGTGTCCAATATATGAGGAGTCATTAGGGGAGACCCAAAGCACCAATCAATTCCACTCCAAAGAGTCGATGCACCTTGATTCCCTTAACAAAGAATACCCCAAAGGCCCGACACACCCGGAGATCAGACCGTAAAGGAAACTTTCCGAGTGGCGGAGGTCTAAGCACATACCATCCCGGTGGTGCCCCAGGACTACATCCTCCTAGTGAACTTGCCTTGATTCGTCCAACATAATGCATATAGGAGGTCCTTAGGTATATTTCCACCCAACATATTTCCATACCGACTACGGGTACAATGTTACCATCCTATCCTCATGAAGTCCAACAAAAGTCCCAAATGACAATTATATTCATCATGCATATAAATATGTCACTAAAGTGATATTCTAACTAAAACCATCATAACACACATACATGCATACATTTAACATATCAAGGTACCCATTTTATATATCCATGGGAAAAGCCCCAAATAATGGTACACATAACCTAAAACATATCATATCACCAATATCCATATTTCCAACCATTTTCATCAAGAAATCCCAAATACTTGAACACATAGAGGATGAAATAACAAATAGAAGATTATGATGTGTATCTAGTTTTAACAAAGGTTTAGTAAGCTCACTATCTAGGTTTTGTACCAAAACCTAGAAAAGATGAAAACCCTAGATTTGAGGAGATGAGACTTGAAGTGGAGAAGTTGAGTTTATGAACCCTAGAATTTGTCCTTGAGAGAAGTTATTGCAAGTGTGAAGATCCAACCACCAAGGAGAATTGTATTTATGAGGGTTAGGGTTTTGAGAGGAAAAGTTCGGTTTGGAACTCTCTAAAATCTCCAAAGAGAAGAGAGGGTTTGAGAGAAATGAGGTTAAAATCTGATAAGGATTCATTTAAAGCACTGTCCCCCGACGGCGATAGTGCTCGATCCATTGGCACTATCACGAGTCACAATCGCGAGCACCCGAAGACCTACGGTACAAACCGCGCGATAGTGCCCTCCGCGATAGTGCCATGGAACAATCGCGACCATCCCCAAACTCTCGGTACACATTCGGCGATAGTGCCCTTCGCGATATTGCACAGGGCACAATCGCGTGGCACACGAAAACAGCCCGAAACTCAACCGAAATCGATAACGAGCACAAGAATTGCACGATTAAAGATGGTAAATCAATATATGACATTTTAACATAATTCATGATCATAAAATGCACATAAAGACACATATTCACACATAAACGAAATTAATGCATTAAGGGAGACAAAATACTTTCCTTATGAGTTTACGGGTGTTACATCTTCCAACGTTTGGATCGTTCTCTCGCTTGGCCCGTCGGTTTGTGGATGGTAATCCATACTCAACTTAACTCGCGTACCAAGCTCTTTATGAAGCCCATCCCAAAAGTTCGAAGTGAACCGGCTGTCGCGATCCGACACGATCGATAAGGGTATTCCATGCCTCGAGACCACTTCATCGATGTAAAGCTTCGCTAACTTGTCCATCGGTAAAGTCTCGCGCATAGCCAAGAAGTGAGCGCCGTCAATCTATCGACTATTACCCAGATGGTATCGTGACCTCGAAGAGTTTTAGGCAACTTCGTCACGAAGTCCATGGTAATATGTTCCCACTTCCACTAGGGAATCTCTAAGGACTGAAGACTCCCATACGGTCGTTGATGTTCGACCTTAACTTGCGAGCACGTCACACAACGCCCCACATAACGCGCCACATCAAGCTTCATTACTGGCCACCAATAGTGCAATTTCAAATCCCTGTACATCTTTGTACTTCCCGGATGAATGGAATACTTGGACTTGTGAGCACCCTCGAGTAATATATCACGGTTACCCCCAACTTTGGGCACCCACACACGACCGCTGAACAGTTTTACCCTACGACTATCTTTTGTTAAGAGCAAACGTTGTTTCGTCATGACTTCCTCCTTGATGTTTTGTAACACCCTCAAATTTGGAAAGAGCGACTAATTAAAAACTTTCAACAATGCCTTAAAAGGGAATAAAATCCCTTACTAATAGTCTATAATTGAAATACAATTTCTAGATTGAACCATCAACAAAATTAAAGTCTTACATAGAGACTTATTAAAATCGTGTGTTACTATAACCCAACAACAATCGCTATCTCCAAATACAAATGCGGAAGACTTCATCAAGTTAATCACTCTTCGAGCACACAACTAGCACTTAGCGCTTCTCAGTGTCGCTAGAACTAATCCCGAAATGGAACCTGATGCACATGCCGACAAATAAAAAAAGGTTAGGCTTAACGCTTAGTGAGCTCAAGAGTTTTCAACATATATAAAATACATACTGATGAAGGAAAGAAGTCATTTAAATCATGAATTTCCGAAATGATTTGATTTAAATATGAGAAGACCAACTTTCCAATAATGCACGTTTTAAAGACGAATACCCCGACATAAAGATTCATTCACAAGATAAACTCAACCCAAGACTTACTCGAAACATTAAGTAGAAATTGAACTCCCACTTTATAAATACGTAGATACGACTTATTTCCCGAAACACCCAAACACAGGTGGGACATATTACCCAACTCATAAGAATCATGGATAAAACCTATACATATAAAATGTCACCGAAAACATGGATTCCAAAAAATACAATAACCAAATAACACCTTTCGGTGACGGGGAAGACCCGTTTCTATTTAACGTGGCGGAAACACAAAGGTATGCCACATATCCATGTTATACGCGTGTTTTCAAGGTGGAAACCACTGACATAAACTCTATCCAGGTCTTTAGCCCCCAAAGAATCACCAAGTTCAACCCTATCCAGGTCTTTACCTTGGGATCGTCCTCAAGGTGGACAACCAATGACATCAACTCTATCCAAGTCTTTAGTCACGGTAGACATCAACCCTATCCAGGTCTTTAGTCATAATAGGCATCAACCCTGTCCAGGTCTTTAGCCGTCTGAACATCAACTCTATCTAAGTCTTTAGTTCAGCAAAATCGTGGGTTCAACTCTATCGAAGTCTTTAGCCCCAAAGAATCACCAAGTTCAACCCTATCCAGGTCTTTACCTTGGGACCTCACCATCCTTGACACACTTGTTCATTTGGAAACTTACATCGTATCACCAATGCCTATTTCCAAATTATAACTCGGGGACCTCGTCCCACATTAACATGATAACCCGACCTCTATGCCTATGGATCCAATGCATTACGGTCAAAATGCTACATGACTCAAAAGAATGACAACGCACTCAAAACATGTAATTCCCAAATGAGATGCAACTAGGTACACCATACGACCTAGAATCCTTAACGAGCTACCAAGATTGGACCAACGTTCCAAAGACTCCAACGAGTACAAATCAGTCCCCAAGAGGTTTAATAAACGTTTGGCTAAAATGCGAGAGCCAATATGGTTACACAACCCAAATACACATTTTCCCAAAAATATTTGATTCTCAAATTATCATTGGCCTTCGGCCCAAAACCCAAAAATGTTTTCCATTTCTAAAGTGTTTCCCCAAAGCCGGGAATGACTCGAAACCAAAGGACTCACGCCTGTGTGCTTTTCCAAATATTCCAATTCATGAATGATGCATAAAACCCGACAAACACATAAAAGTGTATTTTCGACCAATAACCCATTCATGCAATAAACCACCAAAACATGTTCTTTTGTGACACATTTATCAACATATCTCAAAAATCCCAAATGTGGTGTTTTACAAGATTTAATAAGCTAAACACTTCAATTAATCAAAAGTTACCAAATAACCCAACAATTGATAATTTCATGTAAAACACATAAATGCTTTAAAATGGACATTTTGGCATGTACAACGTTTTCACAAATCAACTTGAACTCACCTTGCTAGATTTAGGCTAAATCTAGATTTTGCCCAACTAGAGGTCCTTTGAAGAACACTTGGATTCTCAAGTCAAAACTTCCAAAAACCTAAATCCATACATATTCAACCATAAATAAACATAATCAACCACAAAGAATCATTCCCCAAACATTTTATACCAAAATCCCCCAAATGTGGCAAGAACCCTAATTTTGACCCAAAACTCCCAAAATTATCCAAACCGAAATTTAGAGAAATCAAACACTAGGAAACCATCAATAGAGCATTTATAACTTATTTCATGGTTTAGAAATGAAAGTGATACACTTACCACTTAGGTTTTGATGAAAACCTAGAAAACCCAAAATAAGCTTGAGGGTGAAGATGAAGATGGTGATGGTGAATCCTTGACCAAAGCTTTCAATCCTACCACTTGATGATGTTTCACCTCCACAAAATCCAAAGATTTGAGCCAAAAGTGAGTTAGGGTTTGAAGGGAGAAGAGAGAAAACAATTTGGGAGATGATAGGGGAAGTTTGGATGAGAGAAAATGAGAAAAAGGGATGAAATCTCGACTTAACAGCCCCCTGGAGTGTTTGGGCGACTTTGCTAGGCGACATTGCCCTGGGCATTGTCGCTGGTCATAGTCGCTGGTCATAGTCGCAGCCAGTCAACCTTCTTCTCGTTCACTGTTTTGGCCGTAACTTCTTCGTTATAGCTTCGTTTTTGCTTCGGAAAGAACCGTTGGACTCGTAATTGAATCCTTTATCCATCTAGACTATATAATCTAGGATTATAATCCAAGATCAAATATCCTATTTTTCCTTGATATATCGGTTTCTGTAATAACTCGAAATGTTACCTTTCGAAAATCGGGGTGTTACAATCCTCCCAACCTTAAAAGAGATTTCGTCCTCAAAATCTGGCACCACCAAGCACCCAACATCGCATTTGGAGAGATCGATTGATTTCATATCCAAAAGGAATGCCTTCCTGAAATCTCACCTCATATAAACACCCGATTGCATCTCGGTTGAGGTTGTCACTGCGTTTCTCATTACGTGTCGTTGCAAACTCAATTTCAACGTTTGATACAACTCATCGATGACGGAATGAACATTGAGTCCTTGCTTAGTCATTTAAATCTCGGTTGCCTCCAACCTTATGTTGCTCATATTACCTCAAGAGTAACTTACGACTCTGATCCGTCATTTCCACCAAAAATACTCCAAAACAAACAATTCCCTTAGATACCTCTAAATACAACGCATCAAGGTCTCTTCAATAATTGGTTTGTACTTAAATCCCACCTCGACATTCTCACCAAATGTCTGCAATAAACATTACCACCAAAGAGTTATTGTCCTTAAGAAAAGAGTCGATGCCTAATACCAGAATGGTGACATCAAAACGTGGACATCCCGCCTAATACTTCATTCCAGAAGTATTGTCGCATTAAGGTTGATACTTAATAGAGGGCTAATGTTCCCAAATCTTTCATCCCTAACAGACGGACCACAAAATTCCTTGATCACGGAAGTCCATTAATACGGTACACCGTCAACATATAACTTGAGGTCAACCAGACAAACAACCCATCAATACGAACCCAACAGGCGTAGGTAGTCACACAAAATCTCATCCCGAAGGTTTACCGAAGCATAGAGATTATCTCTTAATTAACTGGGGGACATAATCTATTACCCCCATGATTCACGCATGACCCGATTCAAAAGTTGAAACTCAAATTCAAGGTTGACTACAAGTCGGATCATCCGACGCTTCAAATCCTAAGGACTTCTCTAGTCCCTTAATTGCAACTCCCTTCACGATAGGGGTTTTAAGTCAATAGCCCTAATGAGTTCAAGGTTTTTCAACAAGTATGCCAAGTTGAAATCTATAAAACTTTCAAATACATGAGTTTTATAAAAATTAATCGTATGGTAAAAATACACTACCGTTCGTTCGATAGGTTTCAAATTGATCACCAACACTACGCATATAAATCCATTTCCAAAACTCATTTGATCAGTGCTTACGTTAATATGGATAATAATAAAAGATGCGCAAAAAAATTTTAAATGGATTACCATGGTCCTAACATGCATCAAATTATACCATAAATGGGGAAAATAATTTTGCGTACCAAAACAGTTTATAGCGAGGCGATTGAACAAAACTCCCAAGAGACAAGTTACGTAATCAAGTTCTCAAGATTTCTCATTCGACTATAAGAGTATGGAATAAAATTCCCAACAAGACCCGCATGCCGAGTTCGGTTCTCAAAACTTAACAACACAAAAACATGCATGCGATTGGTCAACATACAATAAATTTAAACCAATTTTCAAATTTTAGGTCGTACAATGAAATGATGTTGTCCGGAAAATAGTGGCTACAATGACATGTATACCGCTAACTCACTTAATGCATTGCGGAATTTATAACATTAAAATCGACAACTGAAATGCGTTCAAAGCGAAAGTCCAATACGAAACGACATAACTTTTCATATGCTTACTCACACCAACAATTTAAAACAACTCGAAAACCATGCAACATACAACGAGTAACACCTGTATAAAACCCAAAAGAGAAATCCCATAATATTGAAACTTCCCAAAATAACATATGGGATAATATCTATTAACAAAACTCTCAAAACGTCTCTTACGGTTGCAAAAATACCAATGCAAAACTGGCACAAGACAAAATATTAAACGAAAATTTATAAATTTGCAAAAATACCAATGCAAGTATACACCTCTCAAATTCAAGAGCACGACACAAAATGTCGTAAAATAGAATTCCGTAAGTCCCAATAAAACTTTCCATAAAACCGAATGAAACACAACGGTGCTCAACATCATATGGTGCCAAAACCGTCACTCCCAAAATCAAATAGCATGAAACAAAGTCATGACTAAAATGTCAAAATTCCAAAAAAAAAAATTCGCACCTGATAAATATAAACGACACTTTCACCAAAATCTGCATAAGACTCAACGCTTCAATAAAACTCATAAACTTACACGCAAATAAAATTAAAACTCACGCAATTGAAAATATACTCGTGAGTAGCAAAGCGTCATAAAATAACGTTTCATGAATTCAACATGACTCGTACCGACTAACATTCAAAGGAACATTTCGACTCCAGAACATAGGGACAACTCGTCCTTTAAAACCTTAACATACGTGGAGGAGATCCAATGTCAAAGTCAAAAATTCCATAGTTATTTCCCAAACAACCCAAATAACATTAAAACGTGAATATTACAATTTTCGGAAAAATAGCGTCAGACACGAAACAAGGATAAAGAGATTTTCAATAAAAATTGCAACCACGTGCAACAAAACAATTTTTATGTATGCTTAAGCTCACGATTTAAAATCTGATGAGTGTTAAAGGCTTTACCAAGGCTTCATAGTACAACCCACTTTACGCTTCGAAAACATGGGGAAACAATTGATGCAAACTTATTTTAGAAATAAATTTATGTGCATGACTTTGGTCAACACTCAACATTCCGAAATCTTATTCCTCAATTTTCCATTATACTATTGTCATCCGGGTGATCAAACATCTTAAAGCAATCATCGAAAATTTCATTCGTTCATCATACAATTTTCTCCTCGAATAATGTCGATTCCAAAAGTCTACGGTTCTATTCCATCCATTCATTCCGACCCGAAACGGTCCACTTAACGCTTTCACCATGCTTACCGTCATTCTAAGCATCGAATACTCAAATCATCAACTCTTTATAACGGTTGCTCAATCAGAAACTTCTTTACTACCCCAACGGTTATCGTACCAAGGTAGTTCAAAGATACTTATGTATCTCGTAAGTTCACCATAACACTGGCCAGGTGCTATTATGAACGTACTGTACATGATCATCCTTGCCATTTTTGGCGTGATTCCCTTTCCTAGTGAATCCACTCACCTCAAATCATCAAATCTTAAAGTGCCTAATGATTTGATCTTACATTCAAACGCTTAAATTACGCGAGTTTGAGTCTAGGCATTCAAAAATCAATACCTAAATCTCTCAAACTTAAGCTCTGATACCAACTTGAAACACCCTCAAATTTGGAAAGAGCGACTAATTAAAAACTTTCAACAATGCCTTAAAAGGGAATAAAATCCCTTACTAATAGTCTATAATTGAAATACAATTTCTAGATTGAACCATCAAAAAAATTAAAGTCTTACATAGAGACTAATTAAAATCGTGTGTTACTATAACCCAACAACAATCGCTATCTCCAAATACAAATGCGGAAGACTTCATCAAGTTAATCACCTCTTCGAGCATACAACTAGCACTTAGCGCTTCTCAGTGTCGCTAGAACTAATCCCGAAATGGAACTTGATGCACATGCCGACAAATAAAAAAAGGTTAGGCTTAACGCCTAGTGAGCTCAAGAGTTTTCAACATATATAAAATACATTCTGATGAAGGAAAGAAGTCATTTAAATCATGAATTTCCGAAAAGATTTGCTTTAAATATGAGAAGACCAACTTTCCAATAATGCACGTTTTAAAGACGAATACCCCGACATAAAGATTCATTCACAAGATAAACTCAACCCAAGACTTACTCGAAACATTAAGTAGAAATTGTACTCCCACTTTATAAATACGTAGATATGACTTTTTCCCGAAACACCCAAACACGGGTGGGACATATTACCCAACTCATAAGAATCATGGATAAAACCTGTACATATAAAATGTCACCAAAAACATGGATTCCAAAAAATACAATAACCAAATAACATCTTTTGGTGACGGGGAAGACCCGTTTCCATTTAACGTGGCGGAAACAGAAAGGTAGGCCACATATCCATGTTATACGCGTGTTTTTAAGGTGGAAACCACTGACATCAACTCTATCCAAGTCTTTAGCCCCCAAAGAATCACCAAGTTCAACCCTATCCAGGTCTTTACCTTGGGATCGTCCTCAAGGTGGACAACCAATGACATCAACTCTATCCAAGTCTTTAGTCACGGTAGACATCAACCCTATCCAGGTCTTAGTCATAATAGGCATCAACCCTGTCCAAGTCTTTAGCCGTCTGAACATCAACTCTATCCAAGTCTTTAGTTCAGCACAATCGTGGGTTCAACTCTATCGAAGTCTTTAGCCCCAAAGAATCACCAATTTCAACCCTATCCAGGTCTTTACCTTGGGATCTCACCATCCATGATACGCTTGTTCATTTGGAAACTTACATCGTATCACCAATGCCTATTTCCAAATTATAACTCGGGGACCTCGTCCCACATTAAAATGATAACCCGACCTCTATGCCTATGGATCCAATGCATTACGGTCAAAATGCTACATGACTCAAAAGAATGACAACGCACTCAAAACATGTAATTCCCAAATGAGATGCAACTAGGTACACCATACGACCCAGGCTCCTTAACGAGCTACCAAGATTGGACCAGTGTTCCAAAGACTCTAACGAGTACAAATCAATCCCCAAGAGGTTTAATAAACGTTTGGCTAAAATGCGAGAGCCAATATGGTTACACAACCCAAATACACATTTTCCCAAAAATATTTGATTCTCAAATTATCATTGGCCTTCGGCCCAAAACCCAAAAATGTTTTCAATTTCTAAAGCGTTCCCCCAAAGCCGGGAATGACTCGAAACCAAAGGACTCACGCATGTGTGCTTTTCCAAATATTCCAATTCATGAATGATGCATAAAACCCGACAAACACATAAATGTGTATTTTCGACCAATAACCCATTCATGCAATAAACCACCAAAACATGTTCTTTTGTGACACATTTATCAACATATCTCAAAAATCCCAAATGTGGTGTTTTACAAGATTTAATAAGCTAAACACTTCAATTAATCAAAAGTTACCAAATAACCCAACAATTGATAATTTCATGTAAAACACATAAATGCTTTAAAATGGACATTTTGGCATGTACAACGTTTTCACAAATCAACTTGAACTCACCTTGCTAGATTTAGGCTAAATCTAGATTTTCCCCAACTGGAGCTCCTTTGAAGAACACTTGGATTCTCAAGTCAAAACTTCCAAAAACCTAAATCCATACATATTCAACCATAAATAAACATAATCAACCACAAAGAATCATTCCCCAAACATTTTATACCAAAATCCCCCAAATGTGGCAAGAACCCTAATTTTGACCCAAAACTCCAAAAATTATCCAAACCGAAATTTAGAGAAATCAAACACTAGGAAACCATCAATGGAGCATTTATAATATATTTCATGTTTTAGAAATGAAAGGGATACACTTACCACTTAGGTTTTGATGAAAACCTAGAAAACCCAAAATAAGCTTGAGGTTGAAGATGAAGATGGTGATGGTGAATCCTTGACCAAAGCTTTCAATCCTACCACTTGATGATGTTTCACCTCCACAAAATCCAAAGATTTGAGCCAAAGTGAGTTAGGGTTTGAAGGGAGAAGAGAGAAAACAATTTGGGAGATGATAGGGGAAGTTTGGATGAGAGAAAATGAGAAAAAGGGATGAAATCTCGACTTAACAGCCCCCTGGAGTGTTTGGGCGACTTTGCTAGGCGACATTGCCCTGGGCATTGTCGCTGGTCATAGTCGCTGGTCATAGTCGCAGCCAGTCAACCTTCTTCTCGTTCACTGTTTTGGCCGTAACTTCTTCGTTATAGCTTCGTTTTTGCTTCGGAAAGAACCGTTGGACTCGTAATTGAATCCTTTATCCATCTAGACTATATAATCTAGGATTATAATCCAAGATCAAATATCCTATTTTTCCTTGACATATCGGTTTCTTTAATAACTCGAAATGTTACCTTTCGAAAATCGGGGTGTTACATGTTTTCTTCCAACAAAGCTTCAACCTGCGATGTATTGATCTTTTCAACAAGAATAGACACTAACTCGATTCTCTAATGGGTAGCCCGAATACTTCCACTATAGTCCTTCTGACTTAACGCATCGGCCACCACGTTCGCCTTACCGGGATGGTAAAACAATTCACAATCGTAATCTTTGAGCAACTCGAGCAACCGCCTTTGCCTCATGTTCAACTCCTTTTGATCAAAGACGTATTTCAAACTCTTATGATCTGTGTAGAGCGTACATTTTGTGCCATAGAAGTAATGTCGCCAAAGCTTCAAGGCGAACACCACCGCTGCTAACTCCAAATCGTGGGTAGGATAGTTCTTCTCGTGTATCTTAAGTTGCCTCGAGGAGTAAGCGATTACTTTGCCTCTTTGCATCAACACACATCCTAATTCCATCTTCAAAGCGTCGCTATAGACCACGAAGTCTTCTGACCCTTCTGGCAACTACAGGATTGGAGCTTCACACAACTTCTTTTGTAGAATCCGGAACGCCTTCTCTTGTGTTTCGGTCCAATCGAACTTCACATTCTTCCGAGTTAAAACTGTCAAGGAAGAAGCGATCTTCAAAAAATCTTGAATGAATCTCTGGTAGTACCCCGCCAGACCCAAGAAACTGCGGATCTCGGACGGACTCTTGGGAGGCTCCCAATTCATCATAGCTTCAATCTTGGAGGGATCCACTTTCACTCCATCTCGAGTGACAACGTGATCCAAGAATTGTACTTCTTCAAGCCAAAAGTCACACTTGGAAAACTTGGCGTACAGTCTTTCTTTTCTGATACATCGAGAACTTCGCATAGGTGTTGCTCGTGCTCTAACTCGCTCTTAGAGTACATGAGTATATCATCAATGAATACGATGACCGACTTGTCGAGGAATGGTCGACACACCCTATTTATCATATCCATAAATAACGCTGGTGCGTTCGTTAGGCCAAAAGGCATTACAAGAAACTCATAATGGCCGTAACGCGTTCTGAAAGTTGTCTTCGAAACGTCTTCTTCTTTTACCTTCACTTGGTGGTAACCCGAACGTAAGTCGATCTTGGAAAAACACCCCGCTCCTTGGAGTTGATCGAACAAGTCGTCAATCCTAGGAAGCGGATACTTGTTCTTCACTGTTGCTTTGTTCAGTTCACGATAATCGATGCACATTCTCATTGTGCCATCCTTCTTCTTGACAAACAAGACTGGAGCTCCCTACGGCGACGAGCTCGGTCTTACGAAACCTTTCTCCAAAAGCTCTTGGAGTTGTGCCATCATCTCTTGCATCTCCACTGGCGTTAAACGGTAAGGGGCTCTAGCAACAGGAGTCGCTCCCGGTACGAGATCAATCCGAAACTCTACTTGGCGATCGGGTGGTAACCCGGGCAAGTCGTCCGGAAAGACGTCTGGAATCTCGCGCACAATCTTCACATCTTCGAGCTTTAACTTCTCTAGCTTGGCGTCGATAACGTAGGCTAGGAAAGACGAGCATCCTTTCACCAAACACTTGTGTGCTTTAGTCATGGTGATTATTGCCACATCTCCCTTCCTCTTCTCACCATAAATCACAACAACTTCGCCACTGGGATTGCGAAGTCGAATTAATTTCTTGGAACACACGAACTCGGCATGATTGTTCGCTAACCAATCCATGCCGACCACAACATCAAAACCCCCGATTAACATCGGCAACAAATCGATTGGGAAATCTCTCCCTTCGATTCCTAGAATACACTTCTTCAGAACATCACGGATCAGAACTTGACTACCATCTGCTATCTCAACCACTAACGCATCCTCAAGACTAGTAGTGGGCATAGCAATCTTTTGACGGAACAACTCAGATATAAAAGAGAAATTGGCACCCGTATCAAATAAAACACGAGCAGGTACTGAGTTTATAAGAAATGTACCCGATACCACATCAGCTGATGCTTTGGCCTCATCGACCGTCATCTGAAACGCTCGACCCGGAACCCTAGGTGGATTCCCTTTCTTTATTGGCGCGCTACCCGACATGAGCTTCGGGCAATCTCTCTTCATGTTCCCCGGTGCCTTGCACTCAAAACTGACATTCCCTTTGATCGGGCAATCCTTAGCGAGGTGATCCGCTTTCCCACACTTGAAACAAGTTTGGGAAGTGGTGTTACAGTTACCGTGGTGCTTAGTTCTGCACTTCTGGCACCACCTAGCTTCTTGATAACTGTTGAAGCTTCGGTTTTCGACAAAAGGTCGGGTTCTCTTGAAAGGTACTGAACTGCTCTCCCATTTCCTCTTCTCAACAACTGCCACAGCCTTCTCCGGTTTACCTCTCGTGTAAACCTCTTCCATAAACTGTGCCTCTTCGATAGTCTCCCGAAGGTTAGAAGCCTTCGATTTTCGGACCATAGTCATCATGTCCGACGGTAGACCCTTCAGATAGGCCTTAATCTTCTCCGTCTCAGTTGAGGCCACATGCCCCACTAACCCCAACTTCTCCATGAACTGACGGGTATACTCTCTCACCGTCAAATTCCCTTTCTCCAGCGCTCGGAACTCTGCCTCGATCCGATCCACAGCCCTCTCATTGCAGTATTCTTCCAACAGTTTTACCTTGAATTCGCCCCAAGTCAGTTGGGCCAAAACAGTAGGAGAGAGGGTGGACTGGATCACATTCCACCACGTCAGCGTCGTATCCTTGAGCAGTTAGGTACCGAATCTTACCCTCTGGTCATCCCCACACTCGGATGAATCGAAGGCATGATCGATAGCTCGGATCCACTTAACATACGCAACTGGGTCTTCGGAACCAGAGAACTCTGGTGGTCCGCAACCTAGAAAAGACTTGTAGGAACAACTCTTCCCACTTTTCGAAGCACCGACCACTCTGTGCTCCTCAGATCTGATCCTGTTCCCGGTGTCCCCAGAGACAACCAACACATTCTCCTCCACTGCCTCATGCCTCCTAAGGCTCGTGTCCCGGTCCTCCAACATCTTCTGAAAACCTTTTGTTGTTTCTCCATGGCCGACGTCACCATTTGCATGACGTTGGCCATCATATCAGCTTGAGGGTTTGCCACATGAACAACGGGGTTGGTGGATGTTAAATCTATTCTTGGCCCCGGCCCCACTTCACCAGTAAATATCGGTGGCATGCCCGGAGGAACAACTGCTGACACTCTAACCACAGGATTCAGCTCACGCGAACTAACATCGTGAAGATCACCGCCGCCCGACGGACGACCACGTGTGTTCACCATACCTAAGTAATGGTTGCTACCCAAGCACGAAAGGAATAAGAGACAGATCAACAGAATAAACACGAAAGAACGAATACCACATTACCAATTGTCATGGTAACGGTACATTAAGCACAATCACGTATAAATATTCTCATAATAACATTAGCTAAGTGAAATTATGAACATACAATACATAAAGGTTCTTAATACCATCGCTACAACGTTCGATAATTATAATTTCTGTCGACTCTAAGACCAACCAATCTTAGAAATTCTACCCAAACTCATGAATCGATGCTTAACATACTCAGTCTAAGTCTAGACATCTTACATTCATGCCTAGATCACTTAAACTAGAGCTCTGATACCAACTTGTAGCACCCTAAAAACCAGAGTGAATTTAAAACGCGGAAACTGGACAAATAAACATCAACACTTGGTATAAACCTCCCAAAAAGGGGAAATGTACTTAACCTTTACAAACCTGAATACTGATATTGAACTCAACAACAAACTAATCTAAACATAACCTATCTAGATTACATCGGTTGTTAATCCAATATCACCAAAAGAATGGGACTTAAACAATTGCCCAACATCAATACTAGTCATCTCAAAAATCCCCGAGACCAAGCTCGTTACTCAAGCCCTTAGCAACCCACTGCTAACGGGAACTTGTTATACACATCATTTGAGAAAAAGTGTTAGGCTTAAAGCCTAGTGAGAACATACCGTTTATAAATTTCAAGAGATAAAACAATTGTATCATAAGGAAATATTTTCAATAAGGTTTAATTTTCAAATGAAACCTTTGCCACCACCGGGCCTTTTAAATGTAAACTCATGATACGATGATAAAGATAACCAGTTCTTACCAAGGATTGTAGCGTAACACAAAGTAGGTCACAATCCGAGTTATGAGTCGAAACACTTGGAATCCATGGCCACGAACTACAAAGGTCCGTACTACGAAGTGAGGGAGGGCTCCCGAGGAAACCAATTCAAAACTCGTTCACTAGGACTACACTATGACCCATGGATAGTAACCGGTCTCACATAACCGTACCAAATGGCCCCCAAGGATCACATGCATACATAGTTACAAATAAGGGAAAATATGATCCTTGGCTAGTAACCGGTCTCACATAACCATACCAAATGGCCCTCGAGGATCATATACATCCATTTACAAAGAGGGGAAAATACATCCCAAATATAAGTCGACTCAATACCTAGGGATCCACTAGTAATGGTACAGACTTGTCACAACAACATATGTGACCAACCATAGATAGTCATATGGTATAAAATAACATTTATAAACAAAAATGCATTTTCAAGTTTAACTTCTGGTAAGAATGAAAATCATCAAAAATGAACTTGTAACATTCTTTCAAGTAACCCACATAAATGTGCAAGTAAAACATCATTTTACTTCAAATAAGATGGAACCTATCATTTTAGTCAAAAATGATCGGGAACCCTAAAATCTCCCAAAACTCAAGTTATGTCAAAATGTAGTAAACTTAGATCTGAAACCATGGAGATATATAGAAGTTCAAAATGCAAGTTTTGACATGTATAAAGTTTATAAAAAAGTAGTAGGAACTCACCAAATAGGTTTTAGAATAAAACCCGAAAAATCAGATATCGACCACCGAGAGAAGACGAAGTTTTCTATACCGAACCCTTGCTAGATGCACTTAATACTAGCAACAAACGACAACCGAGGATACCAAACAAGAAAAACAGAGAGAGAGACTTGAGAGAGAAAAAAGATTTGAGATATTAAAAACCAAATGAGATATTTTGAAGAAACCCACCTAAGTCGGCCAGGCTACTTCGCGGGTTATGCCGCGACTTCAACTCGCGGCATAACTCGCCCACTAACACAAATCCCAAACAAATAGGGGGTTTCGCGGGTTATGCCGCGACCTCAAGTCGCGGTGCAACTCGCATGGTTCACTGTGGTTCGTACAAAACCACCAAAATCCAAACTCAAACTCCCAACCAAACGCGGTGCTAATGACAACGCTTAAACACAAGAATAACCAGATTACATAACGGAAATCCGGGGTGTTACAAGGAGATTCTAGGGACGGAATCCTTTTAAGGAGGGAAGATTGTAAGGACCAATTGTGTAAAGTATGAGTTTTATAGACTTAGGTTTATTTTGATAGATCAGAACTTGAGGGACTAGAGAGTAATTTAGGTAAAATACTTAAAGGGACAAATCCCTAGATTCTTTTCCATTTTTGGGACTTGGAGGCGGCGACTGAGGAGATTGAGGGAAAGGTTCTTGGGAGCAACGATTGAAAGGATTTGTGTTTTGAAGGCGATCGAAAGAGGTTAGTATCCCTCTCTAGTTATTTTCTTAAATCGTTTCCCTTCATCTTCTTGCTGGGTTTTGGTTTTGTGGTTGATGGCAACTGGTTGATGGGGTTCTTAGGGTTGATTTGGGGGTTGGGTCTTAAATTGGTTGTAGATTATTTTGCTTAGATGGGATATATTCTTGTTTTTAATACTTGGTTATTTTAAGATTAGAGTCTGAATTTCGATTTAGCTTCCTTCCTTTGAGCTTGGAATCTAAGTATTTGAGCTTGGAATCTAATCGCCTAATATCGGGGGAAACCCGGGCAAGGCTGTGACCCCCGGGGGAATCCCGGGCGAGCCAAACCCGGGGAGGACCGGAGGCCGTAACCCGGGGGAGTTCCGGGAGACCCAAACCCGGGGGAGACCAGGGGGAGGCCGCGACCCCGGGGGATATCGGGGGTGGTCGTATTGGGGGAAACCGGCCGGGTTTAGGTCAACCGTGAGTTGCAGTGAGTTCTTTCTCTTGTCAGGATTAGTTTACCAACTAGTTAATTATTTCTTTTTCTTTTCTTTTCACGAATCAGTTGTTGGAGTTCGATATTAACCTAAGATTGTGCCAAGTCTCGAACAGGTGAGTTTCTGACACCCTTTATCCTCTTTAAATATTTTTAAACTTGTTTTGCTTACTGAAAATGGGTTGAATGAAAGTACGTTACTTTCTGATCGTTATTTCAGAATTTTTATCTGCGATGTCAACTGTTTATTCTTATGTTGAAACTTAAATTATTGGAACTGTATATGATTGGAAAGAGTCGTACTGTTGGTTTAGGAATGGTGAAATTCGTTAAAACCACATGTGTGTGAAATTCGTTTTCTACACATGTGGAAATGGGGAGTCTGCTTGGGCCCCGAGTCAAGAGGGGAGTCTGCTTGGCCCCGAAACGAGAGGGGAGTCTGCTTGGGCCCCGATCGTGATTTTGCGTGAGGTAAAGGTGTCACAAAGGATTCGTGTAATTTCAGTAATAGTGATGTAACGTTGAATCTTGTATTGCAATGTTATTTAAAACTGTTTAATTTTGTATGTTTTGTCACTAGACTTTACGGTCTAACCCTCGCTTTTCAAAACTAAAACTCTTTTCAGGAAGAAACGTTTGCGGTGCTTCCGGTAAGGGAAAGGAGAAAGTGTAGGAGCTGGAAGCGGACTCGAGTGAAGGCGTAGTTTATCTTAATTGTCGTTTTAATTTAGAAATTCTCGGTTGTAGACAAGACTTACGTTGTTAAACCTCTAATTTAATTTTGGGATCCTGGTGTTTTTGGGATTTTGTTTATCTTATGTTTTGGCTATGAAATTCTTGGTTATTACAAGAGAGAATGAGGGATTTTAGGGGTTTTAGTCCCTTTTTCTCTTATTTTTACCCAGGTCCCCAAACTTCTATTTTCTAACAAAGCTCACACAACTTCTAATTAATGGATTACAGACACGGTCATTACAGTGAACAAATGTGTTGCACTAAAATGGAAAATTTTCCCCTCGAGGGAGTGGTTCTAGAAATATATATAATAAAAAGAGGGCAAAGTAATGCAATAAGAACTATGTTCTATTTTTAGTCCCTCATACTTGATGGTAAACGAACGTAGTTAGTTTCAAGGATGAAAACAACAATAAATTACAAGGCATATGAACGAAAACCGTAATTTCAAAAGCACAGAAACAAAAGTTGCAACTTTTAACAAAACCATATTAACAAAAATCATAAATACTTCATTTTAAAAAGTTGTCACCCAGGGACGGACTCACCCTTGTGGCGACGGTGGCACGTGTCACCGTATCATTTCTTCGACGAAGGGTAAAATTTTTAGGTTTATGAAAGGTGCAATCGTATCGTTTTGAAAGGTGCTACCATATTATTTTGGAAACTTGAAGAAGGTGCAACCGTACCTCGTAATCAACCAAAAAAACCCGGAAATCAACCAAAAACCCCAAGAAAACTCTTGAAATCAACCAAAAAAACCGAAAAATTCCCTCGATATCAATAAAAAAAAACTTAAAAATTGTAGATCCCAGTGCAGTGCAATCACAAGTAATAATGAATAATGATGAACAGATTATAGGCCATAGCAACTAGTCATATGATTAATATAACTTCAAAAGGGTTAAGGTTTACAGAGAGAATTTCTGATTAGGGTATGTAAACCTAATGACTAGTAAACTGAATAATGAACTTCTCTAACTAACAAATGAAATAAAATTAACTTTAAATACACAGGCTCGCAGGCCTAATGGGCTTATGGGCTTTAAGGCCCAACAAGCTTACAACTTTAATAACTTGTCATAATCTACCCTAAACTTCTATTTAACTAACAAAGTAGCCCTAACAATCTCCCCCTTTAAATAGAAGTTGATAGTCACGCCAGTTAGGAACACAAATTTTTCGGAAACCAAAGCTGATCTCGAAATATCGAATCTGAGTCCTGTACTCCAGTCGCTCTTCAATTACACCCAGTGCTTTAAGAACAAGTGCTTTGTAAGAAGAATCCAGTATCTGAACTCCTTTTTCATCTTGACTCAGCGCACGCTTCAACTTGTCTTTCAAAAGCATCAACGTACCATCACAAAATCTGGCAATCTAATCAAAACGGATAAAGCGTAGAACACCGTTGTTGTTCACATATGACATACCAAACTCTGGAATCTTTATAACTGTGAATGCAGGTACATTTAGAGCATCAGACGGAACACTCAGATCAGGCTTGAACAGATTAATCTTCGGTTGATCGCTTTCTAACCCAATCTGAAAATCTTCCACCGAAGCAAGTTTCATTGCACACTTCATGTATCTTTTCACTGTTTCTAGTGCATCAATGACTTCTCCGGGTCTGACGGTTCTGGTTTTTAAGTCACGTAGGATGTACAGCAGATCTTGTGGCTCCAGACATGGAAAATCAGCATCAGAAAAGCAGTATTGTTGACCATCTTCTCTAGTAACCATAAAGTCCGTATACTTAACCTTCATGAAGTAGGCAGGTATAATCTTATCAACTGATACAATCCTGAGCTTCGTCTTGGAGTACTTGCGCTGGAACTTTCTGTACACGAACACAAGTTCACGCTGTTTTTCTTTGTTTTTCACTGACTGTAGACCATGGATAACGACTTCATCATACTTTCTGATCCAGTGGGCAAAGATCTTTTTCTGGCTTTCTTCGAGGAAAGGAACTTTTATTCGGACTCTTTCCCACTTGTATGGACGAACTGGAGTAGTACTAACTGGTTCTCTAACTGGTGAAGCTGGAGGAGATCTCTCGGGAAAAACTGTAGAAGAAAAGTCAGGGTGATTAACTGGATAGGTCAATAAAGGAATCACGGCAGAAGACTGATCATCTGGATGCAGTATTTCATCAATTTTTTCTTGCATAACCACCAGAGCTCTTTCAGTATTGGCACATTCTTCTGTCGTGTACGTCACTTCATACGGATCTAGTATTATTGCCCAATCTTCAGGAACTATCGGAGAACCATCTTCAAATTCCTCAGGCTTTTCAACAGTCGGATAATCGTATAGTATCAAGTCTGTCACCGGTTCCCGTTCCTGTTCCTGTATCTGTCCCTCTGTTCTTGTACCGGAACCCGTACCCTGTTCAACCTGTTCTGACTCCACTACATGTGTCTCCGGCTCATATAGACGTTGGCGCTTCTCCTCCTCATGGTGATCAGGATCATCCTGATCATCATGTCGGCGCTTGAGTCGTTCTGCCTGGCTACGGCAGGTATCCTCCACTGCTGAAAGGCGTTCAGTCAAAACAGCTACGGTTTGCTGAAGTGACTGAAGCATAGCTTGCTGGATCTGGAAGGCTTCGGTAGAGACAATAGGCTGGGGTGTAGGTGGGGTAGGTGTGGATGCTTGAGAACGAAGGAGGGATAGCAAATCGGCATCCTGGGAGGGTTCGGTTAGAGATTGGGCTAGAAGTTTGGCAAGAAGGATGGATTTGAGTTCAGGTATTGTAAGATCCGTGGCTGGTAGGGAAGGTGGAATAGGTGTGGTCTCCGGCTCAGTCGCAGGACCTTTGCCTTTGACCATGCGTTTGATGTTGTCCATCTCCTCCCTCATCATAGATTGGACAACCTTTAGAGCGCCGTCCATGTATTCCCTTGAGACAAACTCAGTTGGGGTAACGCCGGGGTCACTTAGACTTCCCGTTGTAGCTACGACTGTGGAAGTCGAGCCGCCTACGTTCACGGTTGGCGTGATGATAGCCGTGGTAGGACTTCCACCCAATCCTCGTAAACTACCCGAAGGTGGGTTTACTATGGATGTTCCGGCCGGGCCACTTAGGCTACCGGCGATAGCCGAAAAAGGAATCTGTGTCCTAGGAATGGCATGGATCACAAATGGCTCTAGACTCCGTGCAATCAAAGATGGCAAGAACGGGGGCAGCTGTTCTCTTGTTTCAATATCGGCACCCTCCAAGTGAGAGCCCGATAGCGTATGTGCTAAATCCCCGTGAGAATGTGAAACCACCATCTGTCGAGAGATGGTGGAGTGGCTTGGTTGGGCGTGCAAGTGCGCCGCTAGGTCCACGGAGGCTTCTTCAATACCCGTCCCAACAAATGAGACTGGGTAGCAGATGTGGCTACCTGGCTAAACGTGGATAGGGGGGATACAACCGAAGATGGTTGTCCCGTCTCTCGTGTACTCTCGGAATGCATTTTACTCCGCCTTTCCCTCACACAGCTCACTTCTTGATTTTCAACTAAGACTCCCTCCGCTCTCCTTATCGCTCCAGATGAGGGCTGATCATCGTCACCATCGGAGTCAGAAGACTCTTCATTTGATGGCGATGATGCAAAATGGGTTTCTTCGGAGACGGAATTGGCTACCGTGTCTTCAGTAGCAGCGACAGAAAGGGACTGAACATGAACGGTTTCAGAATTTGTGGCCTCTTCTGCCATTTGAGCCTCGGTTGGTAGCGGTGAAGGCGGTTGTCTTGAAGAACTAGGCTGGCTCGTTCCAACGGCACTGCCCACGCCAGATCCCCTCACGATAATATCTCTCGACACACCCTGTCCAGAAGCCCCACCTATCCGGACGCTCCCGCCTCTCGTTCATGGACGCGGACCCTCACGTCGCTCAGGTCTTGCTCCCTGGGCAGGTCCTGGCGGTCCTGGCCGGACCATAGGAGCTGGAATGTTGTGTGTGTGCCTATAAGCTATCACACTCAGTGCCGTGGGACGAGCATGATCTAGTACCCCGACTGGGATTTGTCGGGCGACAACACCTTCCGGATCAGCGCGGGAAGGAATCTTGCGAGTTGGATGTTGTGGACACGTCGGGTGGGTAGAGCGGCGTTGTATCTCGGGATACAGGTTCATGTAGTTCCGGATAACGATCTGTAGGAACCGCATGAATGGAATGAAGTTTGACCGGCGAGATGCAGTAGAACGAACTCTCTGAATGAGTTCAAACCAGAGAAAGTCGGCAAAGTCCACGTGGCGATTGAAGGCCACCGCGTGAAAGATGCATAGAATCGGGGCGCTCGTCTGATCAATGCCCTTCGTTATATATGAAAGGCACCGATTGATGTATGTGAACAACGTATACCATATCGTCGATAGATGTTTGCGGTTGAAGGTTGATGGAATGCGAAGTTCTGCACCGTAACCCAAGGAGAGAAGATCGGTGCACAGTGTAGCATCAGTGACCATGGGGTCAAAGTTTTCGCGGCCTGCTACGGATCCGGCGGTCGGTAACCGAAGGAATTGTCGGAAGAGATCACATGTGAGAAGCACTGGAGTGTGATCTATCCGTCCTTCAAGATGAAATCCGCCATCGGCCTCTAACGCATGGAGATAATGCCATAACTGCTGTAAGTATAAGATTGGTACGGTTGCAGTTTCCGTTAGAGCATACGAGATTGGATGGCCCCTGAGTATCTCGATGATGACCTGATATTGAATAGCAGGTTGGGTTACATCGAGATGGTAGTTATTGGAAGTAAGAGGAAGGAACTGATCCTCGGGAATCAGTTCCGCATCTGCGATTGGATCAATCGCTGGTGGCTGGTTTTGTGCCATTGTACCTGTGAAGAATTAATCAATTAGTACGCAGGTTTGGAAAAAGATAATAGCAGTTGGAGTTATACGTGAATTAGGGTTAGTCACCAAGGCGCATAGACTTGCACCAGCACATAGAATCACCAAAATTTCCTCAAAAACACACATATTAAAAGGTATAACTATGAGCACCAAGAACTTGGATTCGATCGGAGAAGATTCAACCGGGGTTCTACTAAGACCGGATAGGTGCATGATCGGATAAGGCATTCGGCCGGAGGTCACTAAGACCGGATAAGTGGTCGACCGGATGTTACTTAAGACCGGATATGGTCTTCGACCGGAGGAGATATTCGACCGGAGGGACCTTTGACCGGAGGAGATATTCGACCGGAGGTTGCATTCGACCGGTGGTTAAACCACCGGATGTTTGTTCGACCGGAGGGACCTTTGACCGGGGGATCCTTCGACCGGGGAGTAACCCTAGATCGGAGTATACCCCCGGAGAAGACGAAACGACCACAGATCGATTGAAGAACACAACTTAAAATCGATCGATGACAATCGATCGATGCAACCTGAAAAACAACATCTCGAACCACCTACCTGATCGATAGAAGATGATGAAGACGAAGGTTCGGTCGAGAGATCGTTCGGTCGATAGATGGTTCGATCGGAAACAACTCCGGGCGAGAGAGAGATGAGGACGATGAGTAAAAAATAGATGGGATCGATCGAATGAAGTAATGAAAATTCGATCGGGGTGTTTTAAACCCCGAACTTGGATTTGGGCTTGGGCCGGGGCCGGTTGACATTAGTCCGAGGAAAAAGGAATTGGTCCGGGGACAATTGGGTCGGGACCAAACAAGATAACTCAAACCAAAAACTTGAAACAAAAGAAAATATTTTTGTATTTTTCGAAAATATATAAAAAAAAACTTAAAAAACCATATTTTTTGGAGTTTTCGGTGATATAAAAAACAACTTCAAAACCAATCCTAATGGGAAAAAAAATTAAACCTATGGATAGAAAATATAAAAAAAAATAAAAAAATAAAAAAACATAAAATTAAAACCGAAGACACGAGACTTAGCTCCCCCTCGAATATTTACCAAGAGGAGGTCCAAACACAAAACCCTCTTACCTGCTCCCCCTCGAATGGAGGACTCGTGAGACTTACCAACCATCTGACGCTAGTGCTCCCCCTAAACACAGTATCGGGTTGTAGATCCGTCACTAACAACTTACTCTTCAAGGAACAAAGAAATGAACTGCACACAAAATCACGAAAAACACCACGAAGACAAAACCAAGAACACAATAGAAACTAGAAAAACACGAAATCTATTTTGTTGATACAGAAATTTGTAACGGACACAGAGCTGAACGAGGAAAATGCAATAACCAAGGAGTGTGGATAATAACAAGCAGAGACAAGGCACTGGTGCATTTGTCACAGTCATTCGTTATGGAATGAAACTCGTAGAGAGCGGCGAACGGATCAAACTTTCAGATTTAGCATACCTAGCTTGGACACAAGGTAATTAAATTGTTTTTCGTCGAAGGCTTTGGTAAATAGGTCTGCTAACTGATGCTCTGAATTAATAAAATAGAGTTCGATAGTACCTTTTTCCACGTGATCTTTTATAAAGTGATAGCGCACATCAATGTGCTTTGTCTTCGTGTGCTGGACGGGATTGCTTGATATGGCTATAGCGTTCTTCGAGTCGCAGTAGATGGGAATCCTGGAGTAATTAAATCCATAATCTTTGAGCTGGGTGCGCATCCAGATGACTTGCGAGCAGCAACTGGCGGCTGCTACATACTCCGCCTCGGCGGTGGAGGTGGACACGCTGTTTTGCTTCTTGGAGGCCCAGCTGACAAGACGATCGCCCAAGAACTGAACATGACCCGACGTGATTTTCCGGTCCAGCATGTTTCTAGCGTGGTTAGCGTCCGAGTAGGCTGTCAATTCAAAACATGTCTCTTTTGGGTACCACAAACCAAGATCAGCAGTACCTTTTAAATATCGAAAGATTCGCTTAACCGCAGCTAAGTGAGACTCTTTAGGTTTCGACTGAAATCTTGCACACAAGAATGTCGAAAACATAATGTCAGGCCGACTAGCCGTCAAGTACATCAGAGAGCCAATCATACCTCTATAAATAGTAGCATTCACATCCTTACCATCAGGATCGGAGTGAAGCTTTAGAGTAGTGGACATGGGGGTTTTCATAGAAGAGGATTGTTCCATCTGGTATTTCCGAAGAATATCCGAGATGTACTTAGATTGATTAATGAAAATTCCTGTTTGTAATTGTTTTACTTGAAGACCCAGGAAAAAATTCATTTGCCCCATCATGCTCATTTGAAAATGTTTACTCATTAAGGCAGAGAAGTTCTGACAATACTTGGGGTTCGTGGAGCCAAAGATTATATCATCAACATAAATTTGTACAAGAATGATATCATTCTTCTCTCTTTTAATAAATAAAGTAGTATCAATTTTACCTTTACAGAAGCCAGACTTGACTAAGAAGGATGAGAGTGCATCATACCAGGCTCGTGGCGCTTGCTTAAGACCGTAGAGGGCCTTGTCAAGAAAGTAGACGTAATGCGGATTTGCAGTACTCACGAAGCTTTCGGGTTGCGAGACATAAACTTCCTCCTTGAGCACGTCGTTGAGGAACGCAGATTTCACGTCCATTTGAAAGACGATGAAATTCTTGTAAGCGGCGTATGCAAGAAACATCCGAATCGCTTCAATACGGGCAACCGGTGCAAACGTCTCATCATAATCAATTCCTTCTTGCTGGCGATATCCTTTAGCCACTAGACGCGCTTTGTTCCGAACAATGATGTCGTTTTCGTCCTTCTTGTTCTTAAAAATCCATTTAGTCCCTATCACCGTCTTGTTCTTAGGTCGGGGAACTAGGCGCCATACTTTGAGGCTCTCAAATTGGTTGAGTTCCTCTTGCATAGCAATTACCCAGTCCAGATCATTCAGCGCTTCAGAGACGGTGGAAGGTTCGATACGGCTGAGGAACGAGGAAAATAAGCAGTCGTTCGCGGTGGTGGATCAAGTTTGAACTGGTGTGGATGGATCCCCGATGATCTGATGAAGAGGGTGTGCTCGAGTCCACTTGGTGGTGTGTGGATGAGGTTGATATGTCTGATGGGAGGTATCGGAATCCACATGACCACCTGGGGGTAAATCCTGAACTGCCTCGAGGGATGATGGCCTGTGAGGTGACAACTCCTTAGTGGGAGTCGAACAAGGAGTAGAGGAGGACTCAGTTGGTGATGAACCGATAGGAGGATCCGGGATTGCCGGAGAGGTAGCTTCGGGAGCACCTTCAATAGGAGTCGGTTCAGGGAGAAAACAGGAGTTGAGCTCAGGAACACCGTCATCAGGAACTTGAGCAAGAGGGTTTCTATCACTTGAGCTCGGGGAAGCTTGATCATTGGCAGTAGAGGATGGAGCTGTTGATCCAAACTCTCTCAGTGATTTGATAACGACCCTCTTCTATACTTAGTGAAAATTACGTTTTAATATGTATTAGTGTTTCACCATCAGCGATCAGACTGAGTCTGTTCAGTTATCGCTGATAGTCTTTCTTATAAACATTTATATGTATTAGTGTTTCACTATCAATGATCAGACTGAGTCTGTTCAGTTATCACTGATAGTTCCTAAAGTAAACAGCCAACGTAATCCCTGAAGACAAGTCTCGCGTCAACAGATGTTCATAGCTGAATCAAAGACGAAGCTGCTGAACAAAGAGAAGTCTACTAGTGACCTGATGTGGATATCAGTGAAGCAAAGACAACTCTACTTATACGCGAAGGAACATGAGAAAAAGCTTCAGCGATAGCTGAACCTCTTTATCTCTGAACTTAGAGATACTCAGCGATCAATCGATCACAAAGCTTATGCCTCAAGTTTCCTTTTGTCTATCCTTGCACAACCTAGTACGATGTGTCAGAACGGACAAGTCTCTGCAACCATTCGTACAACAACTCTGTCAACTACACTGTTCATGACCCGGCCGAAAGCATGTCTCCCAAATGTCAGACTCCCAAAGCCAATCAGTGAACGCCACGTGTAAAGTATCCTGCCATGCATTTAATGCATAGGGTATAAATAGGAAGTTCACCCCTTCATCTGAAGGTGTGCTTCATCCTTGAACTCAATATAGAAACCCTTGTTTTCTATATCTCTTAATCCCCTCTCTCTCTGAATTTCTTGTGCAATTATCTTAGTGTTTCTTAAGTTTGTTTAGATTGAGTCTGTCTTAATCTTATTCCGCAACAAACTTGTAAATTGTATTTTGATTTATCAATAAACAATTTATTAAACTTTAAATTCTGTGTTTGTATTCAACCCCCCCCCCCTTCTACAAACTTGTTTAGCACCTTCGGGACCAACAAGTGGTATCAGAGCGGTTTGTTTAAATCTAATAAACAAGATCTTGCTGTATACTCTTCCTTGCTATTCTAAAATGGCATTAAACACAAACACAAACTACTATGATAATGGTTCACTTTCTAAACCTCCTCGATTTAGCAGAGATAACTTTTCTCTATGGAAAAATCGAATGATGCTATTTCTTGAAGGTGCGGATCCTACTATACCTGAATATATAGAAAACGGACCCTATGAACCTGTTAGAATTATAGCTGCGGTTCCCACCACTGCCACCACTGAAGCTGTCCCTGAACGATATGTCGTTAAGGAAATAAGACAGTGGATTGATGAAGATAAAAAGAAGGTAGGAATAGATGCAAAAGCAAAGACCATTATTTCAATGGCTCTGCCTAATGAAGTTTTCCATTCCATCATGCATCTGAAAACTTCTAAAGAAATGTGGGAAACCATATGTGTTCAATATGAGGGCACCACTGAAATCCAATATGCTGGTAAGAATGAATCTCTTTCTGACGTCCATCAGCGGTTTAACTGCCTAATCATTGACCTAAGAACTGTTGGTAGGACCTATTCTAATTCTGAGGTCCTAACAAAATTCTTGGAATGTCTTCCTGAAAGCTGGGACAGTTATTCAATATGTCTTAAGCTGACAAAAGACTTACATACTCTCTCTTTAAGCACTCTGTATGGAATATTGCTCAACTATGAGCAATCAAATCTTCTGAAGAAAAATCTTGTAAAAGATTCTAAAGATTCCAAAAGTACTCCTGTTGCTTTAGTCTCTTCAGAGATAATTCCATCTCAGCGATCTACTCTCACCATCACTGAGTTAGATTCTGAATCTGAGGATCTATCAGACCCTGATCTTTCAGAGTTTGATGAGTCCTTAGCACTCTTGACAAACTCTTTTAAGAGATTTTCAAGAAAGAGTAACTTCCGAAGAAGTAAACCTCTCTCTCTTACTGAAAAGCCAAAATCAACTCCGGTTGATAAGGCTACTGCCACTTGCTATAACTGTGAAAAGATTGGACATTTTGCTAGTGAGTGCAGGTCGAAAAAGGTCTTCAAACCTTCTACCTCAAGAAGATCCAGTGATGACAAATACCATAAGTTGAAGAACAAATATCAAAAGCTGAAAAGCTATCAGCAAAAAGGTAAAGGTCTCATCGCTGAAGAACACGACTGGGCTGAATCAGAAGAATCATCTTCTGATGAAGAAGAAGTCGCTAATCTTTGCCTCATGGCTGAGATTAAAGAAGAAGTGGAAGAACCATCTGAACCTTCTATGAGCTACATATCATCTCAGGTATCTATCTCTACAAATCCATCTCTACCTGAAGCTGAGAGAAGTCGCGCTGTTGATGTGCTGACGATTGACCTTTATAATGCCCTAAACGACAAAACTCAAGCTGAGAATAAAAATGTTCATTTAACTCAAGAGCTGGAGAAATGTCATGAAAAGATCAAAGAACTAAATCTTTTAGAAGAAAAGTTGAAAGATCAAGTCATTATAAATGAAATCATCAGTATTGAACGCGAACAAGCCATCGCTGCTCTAAAAACATAAAAGGCTCATGTTGAAAAATGGTGCAAATCATCAACAAAGATCTCTGAGATAATAAATGCTCAAACTCCTGATAGTGATAAAACTGGTCTTGGTTTTTGGACACCTCAGGACGATCCTAAGGAAGAAAGTTCCTCGCTTAAGTTTGGAACTTTTGTCACCTCTTTCTTTGACACTTCTTATAATCAATTCTATCCCTGTTCTTCTTCAAATCACATCCCTGAGGAAAAATCCAAAGACACTAAGTCTACGGATAAAGGAAAGTCCATTCTCCTTCCTCAGAAGGCAACCAGGAAAGCAAAGCTGAAAGTTCCTTCTAAACCTTCAGCTAAGCAATCCTCTAGCTCTGTGATAGAAATCTTTGATCTCTGTCCTCCAAAGCTGAAGATTGATCTTAAAACCTCGAGATCTGAAGAAATGAAAATTCCTCCCAGATCTCAAGAGAAAAGTCTTCTTGGACCTGGCCCTGCTCATCTTAAACTTGCAAAACCTTCTACTTCTGATCCTAAAACCATTTTCAGATATAGAAAATGTTATCACTGTGGTTTTACTGATCATATTGCAAGTAAATGTCCAACTGCCACTGAAGCTGATAAAAAATCTAAAGTGAAGAAAAATGTTTCTAAAGCTAAGGTCACCAAGGCTGAAAAATCAACCAAGGTGAAAAATACCACTAAGGTTAAGAAATTAACCAAAGTGAAGATTACTACTGAAGCTGAATCTTCATCAGCTGAGAATACTACTGAACTTACCTTATCCACTAGCTCTGAAGGACCCATTGAAAAGTGGGTACCAAACAACGCTTAATCTTCCTTATGTGTGCAGGGATCAAAGGGCATCTGGTATCTTGATAGTGGATGTTCTCGTCATATGACTGGACAAAGAGACCTGCTCACTGAATACAAGGAAGAGAAAGGTCCCTCTGTGACCTTTGGTGGAAATGGTAAAGGATATACCCGAGGGTTTGGTGTCCTCAGCAATGGGACAACTACCTTGGAAGAGTCGCTTATGTAGATGGACTGAAGCACAATCTTCTAAGCATCAGTCAGCTATGTGATAAAGACTATGAAGTACGCTTTACTAAGAAAGCATGTTCAGTGTTAAATGGGAAAGGAAAACTTGCTCTCAGTGGTCATCGCAGAGAAAATGTCTATGTAATAGATATGGACTCTACTATCACTGAAAACTTATGTTTTCTATCTAAAGCCACTTCTGATGTCAACTGGCTATGGCATAAAAGGCTCTCTCATCTAAACTTCAAAACCCTGAATTCTCTCTCATCTAAGGAACTGGTTTCTGGTCTTCCTCAGCACTCATATGCTAAAGAATCTCTCTGCTCAGCATGTGAAAAAGGAAAACAAGCAAAAGCAAGTTTCAAATCGAAACAAGTTTCCTCTGTGACAAGTCCTCTTCAGCTCTTGCATATGGATCTGTTTGGCCCTGTCAACATCCAATCAATAGCTGGAAAGAAATATACACTTGTCATTGTAGATGAATATTCTCGCTACACCTGGGTTATCTTCCTTCGCTGTAAGAGTGATACTCCAGAAGAACTAATATCTTTTGTAAAAAAGATGGAAGTACTGAACAATCTTACTGTTCGTTCAATAAGAAGTGATCATGGAACTGAATTCAAAAATAGTTCCCTGAACAATTTCTTTGAGAACAAGGGAATCTCTCACAACTTCTCTTCAATAAGAACACCTCAGCAAAACGGAGTCGCTGAAAGAAGAAACAGAACGATCATAGAAGCTGCTAGATCAATGCTCAGCGATTCTCATCTCCCTACTCAATTTTGGGCTGAAGCTGTAAACACTGCATGTTTTACTCAAAACAGATCGCTGATAATAAAGCGATTTGGGAAGACAGCTTATGAACTTTTTGTTGGAAGGAAGCCTTCTATCAGCTTTCTTCATATCTTTGGTTGTCAGTGCTTTATCTTAAACAACAGAGATCAACTTGGAAAGTTCGATCTAAAAGCTGATGATGGAATATTTCTAGGATATTCCTCCATCTCCAAAGCCTACAGAGTCTTCAACAAGAGAAGACAAACCGTAGAAGAAACAATTCACGTCACTTTTGATGAAACTCGCTCAGCGAACTCCAAACCAATCGCTGACAATGAAGAGTTAAATGCTTGGATGCTTTCTCACTACAGAGAAACTGAACCTTTCTTCTCAAACCATCAGCATTCAGATCCTCCAGTCGCTGATGATGATCCAAACATTATACATCCTACCGCTGAATCCAAATCATGGGTTTCAGCTGAACCTCTAAACACACTCCTACCATCAAATCTGCCTTCGTCTGAAAACCTCTCCAGTGAATCTACTCAACAGTTAATTGCTGATGAACCTCAATCGTCCTCATCAGTAAACATTCAAATTGTTGATCCAACCTTTGAGTTAAGCAATAATGCTCCTGCTCAGCGATGGACCAAAGATCGCCCAATAGATCAAATTCTTGGTGATCCAGATGCAGGTATTCAGACACGACGAAGCTCAGGTAATATCTGTCTCTTTGTAAACTTTCTCTCCTTAATAGAACCAAAGAAGACTGATGATGCCCTCAGAGATCCAAACTGGGTCAGCGCTATGCAAGAAGAGCTGACTGAATTTTCTCGAAACAAAGTTTGGAATCTCATTCCTAGACCATCTGATAAAACTGTAATAGGCACCAAATGGGTGTTTAGAAACAAGTTAGATGAACATGGAACTGTAACCCGCAACAAGGCTCGACTTGTTGCTCAGGGATACAGACAAGAGGAAGGCATAGACTATGATGAAACCTTTGCCCCTGTGGCTAGGCTCGAAGTAATTCGACTATTCTTAGCTTATGCAGTCTATAAAGACTGCATAAGGTATCAAATGGATGTAAAATCAGCGTTTCTAAATGGAAAGCTGAATGAAGAAGTCTATGTAGAACAACCACCAGGGTTCTATGACCCTAAGCATCCAAATTATGTTTATAAATTGGATAAGGCTCTCTATGGTCTAAAACAAGCCCCTCGTGTTTGGTATGACACTCTCTCATCTTTTCTTATCTCTGAAAATTTTGAACGTGGCAAGATTGATAATACGTTATTTTTTAGAAAGATAAAAGGTCATATAATTCTTGTACAAATATATGTCGATGACATAATATTTGGTTCTACTAACCCATCTCTGTGTACTCGCTTCGCTGAAAGAATGAAGAAAGAATATAAAATGAGTATGATGGGTGAGCTGACATATTTTCTTGGTCTTCAGATTAAACAATCTGACAAAGGTACTTTTATCAGCCAAGGTAAATATGTTAAAGATATGCTGAAGAAGTTTGATCTTACTCAAACTTCAGCGATGAAAACTCCTATGGCACCACCCCTGACACTTAACAAAGATCCTTCTGGAAAACCTGTTAATGTCACTGCCTATAGAGGAATGATAGGCTCTCTGTTGTATCTCACAGCAAGCCGACCTGACATCATGTACTCTACTTGTTTATGTGCACGCTATCAATCTGAACCCAAGGAATCCCATCTGATCGATGTAAAGCGAATTTTCAGATATCTGAAAGGAACGCCTAACCTCGGTCTTTGGTATCCCAAAGACTCAGGGTTCGATCTAATTGGTTATTCTGATAGTGATTTTGCAGGATGTAAACTTGACAGAAAGAGTACCACTGGTGGATGTCAACTCTTGGGAGGAAAGCTGGTAAGTTGGACAAGCAAGAAGCAAAATTCTGTGTCCACTTCCACAGCTGAAGCTGAATACGTAGCCGCTGGAAGCTGTTGTTCTCAAATCTTATGGATGAGAAATCAACTGTTAGATTATGACCTTCAGTTATCAAAGATTCCTATCTATTGCGACAGCACTAGTGCTATCGCTATAGCAAATAATCCTGTGCTACATTCAAAGACAAAACACATAGAGATCAGATATCACTTTATCAGAGATCATGTGATGAATGGTGATATTGAACTTCACTTTATTCCTACTGACTTTCAGCTTGCTGATATATTCACCAAACCTCTTGATGAGACAAGGTTCAACTTTCTCATCAGTGAGCTTGGAATGCTGAACCTTGAAGAATAATTCTTCAGCGTTCATGTATTGCGTCAGTAATCAAAAGTTCCCCTTTCATCATTCTCTCTGATAAATATTCTGACTCTCAGGTATGTTTTCTCAATCCCTACAACTGAATCTTCATTCAGTTTTGAGATTTTTTTAATCACTGAATCTTTCTTCAAATGATTAAAAGCTTTTTAATTAAATTTATCACTGATATTTATATTCAGTGATCCTTTTAAAAGAAAATCTATCCCTATCTTTTCATCAGGGATACTTTCAAAAAGAAAATTCTATTGCTGATATTTTCTCTTCAGTAATAAATTTCAAAACAGAAAAATGAAACGTCTCTCTCTCCTATGACGTCATTTGAGCGGATAATTCACGACACGCCTTTTCTGACACGTTCGTCCGTTGCTCTTCTATCCAATCAACTTTGTGGAACGTGTCAATGTCATGATGATTTTTTCCCGCTTCATTCCTTCTCTCTCTCCTCTATCTCTTTGTATAAAAGGAATTATTCTCTCCTTTATACGGTTTACGCTTTCAAAACTTTCATAGCAAGAAACAATCTTTCTCAAGAACACTCAAGCAAGTAAACCCAGAATATTGAATCTGCAACTCTTCTTCTTCAAAATAAACAGGTTTATTTCATGTTTATGTGCATTGTTCGTATGCTTTCTTTTCTTTTTAAAATCCTACTCGTTCTTGTTCTTCATGGATTTTATAAAACGTTCTTATTTAAAAACTAAAAATCATTCTTTCTGATTTTATGTTTTTTTTAAATAAAAACCTTTTGGGTTTTTAAAGTGTTCTTCATTCTTTCTACCCAGAACACTATTTTTCTCTTCCTAAAAATAACTTGATATTTTTCCAGTTTCCCTTCTTCTATGGAAACTGGTAATCATATTATTTTTTAATCATAATCATTTCTTCTATTATGCTTCTTTCCATAACAGAAATGGCACAATCTTCAATCGTTGCTTCCAAGCATGTACGATTTGCCATTACTGAAGTTGAGATTACTAAATGTAATCACTTGGGAAGACTTGACTTTAAAGCTGACAAATACCCACATCTGGTGGAAGCTGCTGAATTTCTCAAACAATCATGCATAGCTTACGCGATCACTGTGGATCCTAAGCCTTCAAAGACTCTACTCCAGCAGTTCTGGTTCACTGCTGATGCAACTGAACTCACCAACAAAAAGGGTGAACGAGTCCCTGCAATATCCTTCAGCACGGATTTGGGTCCAGGGAGCATGACCGCTCTTAGCCTCAGGAAATCTTTGAGATTCCCTGACAAACCAAAGAGTGGGTACGACGCACTCCCCACTGATGCTGAGCTGATATCCTTTCTGGATGCAATGGGTTATTGTTGGGAAAACAAACCGAGATCTTCTATTCCCAACAAAAAGCTCACCAAGATTCTCAAAGCTCAGATGCCTTCACAACTGAACTTCATCTTCTCGCACATAATTCAATGCATGAGCGGGAAGAGTGGTTCGCTGGATCAAGCCAGCAAAACACAACTGCAAATGGCCTACTCAGTTATCGCTGGTCAAAACTTTGACTACGCCACTGCCATCTTTGATGACCTGAGGTCGATATTAGAGAAGCCTGAACGAGATCCCAAGATCTCGTACGTACGTTTCATATGTACGTACATCAAGTTCCTCTATCCCAACACCTATCCCACCAAAGATGATGGCACTTTTGCCAGGATAGGTCAACGATCACTGGAGGTAAAGCCACTCGCCAATGAGGTAAGTATCTCTCTCCTTCGCTCTCGTCTATCTCTCCATTCTTCTTCTTTTTCAGCGACCACGCAGACGGTTCCTTCGTCTGCTATCCCTGTCGCTACCACTACTTCCAAACGACCATCAGCTAGTTCGATTGGTCCTTCTAAGAAGGCCAAAAAGACTAAGGAAAGTGCACCCTCTAGTACTATACCTGAGGAAGCTTCTCAACAAGCTACCTTAGATGCATTTGTGGGTCTTTCCTCCACAACTCCAGAAGTCACTCAACCTTCCGTGTCAGCGATTTCAATCGCTGTCACATCATCAGTGACCCCACCTACTATCTCATTCGCTGAGATTAACCCCAACCCTACTTCTATCCCCATAAATCTTCTCTCTCCTTCTTTGGTCTCTGAACCCGCTACCTCCTCTTTACCTATAGGACCTGAACATCAAACGTTTGAGGAATCTTTACAGTTCTACAAAATGTTTGATACGCCAGGTAAACCTATTATCCTAAACACTTCTTTCCCCACCTCTCCAAATAAGCCCGTATCTGAACTAATATCATTTTCAGGTCCTAGTTTGGCGTCTGTTGACACGCATGTCAACAGTCTGGGAGAAAAGGTGGACGCTCTCACCAACACCATCAACAACACCACCAGCGCCGTCAATCAGGCTGGTGAGGAGCTGAAAAGGTTGACAGCCACCTGCTCATCCAAAGCTGAGAACTCCAAACTTTCAGCTGTGGAAGAACAAGTCGTCCAACTCAGAGAGTCCTCTCAACTCTTTCAGGGGCGATTTGAGTCTCTCACCACTGAAGTTCGAGATCTCTCTTCTAAGGTTGATCTCTGCACGTCCCTTCTACAGCAACTTCTCCAAAAGGTATCTGAAACAGCTCCAGCGTTGCCCCCCTCCTTCACTGAAGATGATCGGACAAATTTCAACATCGCTGTGGAATTCATCCATGATGCCACATGCGACATCCCTGCAGTTGAAGAACGGGTCAAGCGTCTGGAGGCTGACGTTCAAGTGCTGAAAGCTTCAACAGCTACTCCAGCTACTCCAGCAGCTGACCAACCCCCTGTCGTTGATAATGACAAAGAGGGGGAGAAGGCAAAAGAACCCTCTTCTATTCATTCTCTTCTCTTTGAAGATGATGAGGAAGAAGAAGATGAAGAGGAAGATGATATAGATCTTGTTGATCAAGAAAAGGATCAACCCTCCAATGATGACGACGACGATGAAGAAGACCAATCTATGTGGTTCTCCAAGCCGAACGTATCAGGGACAACTTCGCAAGAAGTTGTCAAAGCAGGGGTGAGAGGTGATACATCTTCAAGCGCTCCTTCGCAGAGCAAAGACAAGCAACCAATCGCTGAAGAATGCTTGAGGACTGGATCAAAATCTGAGGGGGAGCATCCTTCTCAGGTATGTCTTTCTATTGTACCACTCTCCTACTCTTTCCAAACCCCTATTTCCTTCTAGCCTTTCTCTCTCTTTTTCTAAAAATATACACTTATCCCTTCTTTCCTTCATTTTCTATCCAGACAGTTCTCACCCCTGCTTAAGAGTTCTGAACTACAAATAATTCCAGCTACTATCGCTGAAGACATAATCCCAATCTCTATCGCTGAGATTGATGAAGAAGAAGAAGAAGAAGATTCCCTGCTCCATCCAGGAAGGCCCTCTCGACCATCTCGTTGGTCAGAGGAAGTGATAAAGAAAAGAGGTGAAATGATCGCTCAACTAGAAAGTCAACGGCTGAAAATTCCTCTTCAAACATTCTTCTCAGAGCTCGACTTCCTCACTGATGCTGAACGAGAAGAATCTGCCAAAGCTGAGAAATTGTTCGCTGAATGCAGACGAGATGCTCAACTAGCTTTAAAGATTCAATCCTCTCAAGTCAAGGACAAGAAGCTGAAAAGAAAGCCTGTGGAAGTTCAAGCTGCACTGCTAAAAGAAATTGAAGAGGAACGCTCCAAAGAACAAGAGATCAACGATAAGTCCATCGAATGGTGCAAACAGAAGATGGATTATCGCTCTGATCTTCTTCCAATAACAGCCGTGACTATCTCTGGTCGCAAGAAGAAGGATCAACTCTCAGTGACTATGGAGATTACCAGAGAGGATGGAACTCAAAAAGCTATGTACGTTTCCAAACTTGAAGGTTTCGGGTTTACAGAGTGGATAGAATTCTGGGATGCGCTGAAGAAATCGAAATCTACATACAGAGGCTACGTTGAAGGACTTCTTAAAGCTCTCATCAACAGAGTCACTTCTGTACTGAATCTGCCATCTCCTATCCCTCCCAATCCCAAGAAACTCAAGAGAAGAATTCGGTCCTCCTCCTCTGAAGACGTCGCCATCATCAGAAATGAAACTTCTATCAAATTTTCAAGAGATGCACTGTTTGGTCCTCCTCCTGATCTTTCAGTTCTGGATTTATCTCTGCCTCCTGGTGGTCCTTTCCAAGCTGGTCAAGTAATTGACTATCCTTATGGAATATTCTTCAGAGATGATGATGAGGAACTCAGATTTCAAAGAGTCTCTGAGATTCCTATCTGTCCTCTGAATCATCTCAAGGATCTCTTATGCTTATGGTGTGACTTCTTCCCTGCTGCTGAGAAAATCAAAGAAATTATCAGCCAAGAATCCTTGGAACGAAGACAGAAAGGAGAAGAAATACCTGAGTATATGATAAATCCTCCTAAATCTTCTTATAGCTGATAGATTAGTTTTCTCTTCTGTAATCTATTAGTTGTACTTACAGTAGTTAGTTATTTACTTGTAATTTTCATTCCTTGTAATTCTCTTCTTGAATTAATGAAATTTCAGTAAAGTACTTAACTTCATCAGTGCTGTAAAAGATCCCTCAAAATAGTAATTGGGACATGTATGTTACGAGTCCTGATTATTCCATCATTTTGAATCATAAAGTAATTTTCTTCAGTTACTTTGTCATTATCAAATAGGGGGAGATTGTTGATCCAAACTCTCTCAGTGATTTGATAACGACCCTCTTCTATACTTAGTGAAAATTACGTTTTAATATGTATTAGTGTTTCACCATCAGCGATCAGACTGAGTCTGTTCAGTTATCGCTGATAGTCTTTCTTATAAACATTTATATGTATTAGTGTTTCACTATCAATGATCAGACTGAGTCTGTTCAGTTATCACTGATAGTTCCTAAAGTAAACAGCCAACGTAATCCCTGAAGACAAGTCTCGCGTCAACAGATGTTCATAGCTGAATCAAAGACGAAGCTGCTGAACAAAGAGAAGTCTACTAGTGACCTGATGCGGATATCAGTGAAGCAAAGACAACTCTACTTATACGCGAAGGAACATGAGAAAAAGCTTCAGCGATAGCTGAACCTCTTTATCTCTGAACTTAGAGATACTCAGCGATCAATCGATTACAAAGCTTATGCCTCAAGTTTCCTTTTGTCTATCCTTGCACAACCTAGTACGATGTGTCAGAACGGACAAGTCTCTGCAACCATTCGTACAACAACTCTGTCAACTACACTGTTCATGACCCGGCCGAAAGCATGTCTCCCAAATGTCAGACTCCCAAAGCCAATCAGTGAACGCCACGTGTAAAGTATCCTGCCATGCATTTAATGCATAGGGTATAAATAGGAAGTTCACCCCTTCATCTGAAGGTGTGCTTCATCCTTGAACTCAATATAGAAACCCTTGTTTTCTATATCTCTTAATCCCCTCTCTCTCTGAATTTCTTGTGCAATTATCTTAGTGTTTCTTAAGTTTGTTTAGATTGAGTCTGTCTTAATCTTATTCCGCAACAAACTTGTAAATTGTATTTTGATTTATCAATAAACAATTTATTAAACTTTAAATTCTGTGTTTGTATTCAACCCCCCCCCCCCTTCTACAAACTTGTTTAGCACCTTCGGGACCAACAGGAGCACCAGGCGAGGATGGACCACCGGAGTCGGTAGGGCCAGTGACTTGTGTCACTTCTGGTGCTTGAGCAGTATTCCTGTCACATGACGTAGTATTAGGCTTAACATTAAATAAGTCATTATAAAAGAATTCAAACAGTAAATCCAAGTCAGAAAGATGTGCTATTGACGTAGACGCATGATCTGGATCCACTGGAGATTGTATAGCCTCCGAACGAAATTGTCCAGAAGCTAACACACCAGTAAGCGCGGGTTCTGAACTGAGATGTTCAGAAACCATATCAGGAGCCTCGTCAGAAGTCACGTTTACGCTCTCAACAATGGTCTTTGTCCGTTTGTTGTAGACACGGTAGGATTTTGCTTGCTGAGAGTAGCCGATAAACACTCCTTCATCCGCTTTGGGACTGAATTTGCCAAGATCATCCTTATCATTTAAGGCAAAGCAGGTGCATCCGAAAGCATGAAAGTAGTTGATGTTCGGGATACGCTTGTTGATGATCTCGTACGGAGTCTTGTTGAACCGCTTGTTGATGATAGACCGATTTTGAGTATAGCAAGCGGTAGCAACAGCTTCTGCCCAAAGAAATAGTGGTAGCTTGGAATGGGATAACATCGTGCGTGCTGCTTCAACTAGAGTTCTGTTTCGACGCTCTACCACCCCATTCTGCTGAGGAATACGAGCGGCGGAGAAAGTATGCGAGATACCCACTGAAGTGAGATAACCGGTGAGTATTTGATTCTTGAACTCAGTGCCGTTGTCCGTCCTGATGGTCTGAACTACTTGGTTGAGACTGACTTGATTGCTCTTCAGAAGTGAGATTATCAACTCGGGAGTTTCGTCCTTTGAACGGAGAAATCGGACCCAAGTGTAACGAGAGAAATCGTCAACCATCACCAGGACATACTTCTTGTGATTTATGCTTTGAACGCGCATCGGTCCACATAAGTCCATGTGGATTAGCTCAAGGGACCGAGAAGTACTCGGAACGGCTTTAGGCTTGTGAGACGTCTTTTTCATCTTGCCCTTTTCGCAGGCAGCGGACAGATGATCTTTTGCAAACTTTAGGTCTGGCATACCTTTGACATGTCCACCGAACACCAACTTGTTGATATTCTTGAAGTTCAAGTGCGAGAGACGATGGTGCCATAGCCAGCTTTGTTCAGCAGATGCTTTGGACAATAAACAGACTTCCTTGTCGGGTTTCAAGGACGAGAGGTCAATCGTGTAGAGGTTGGTGCGTCGCGTTCCAGCAAGTATTTCTTTACCATCCTCAGTTCTAACGCTGCACCTTTTAGCCTTGAACGTAACCTCGAGATTCTTGTCGCAGAATTGACCGATACTGAAGAGATTGTGACCGAGACCTTCGACATAGGAGACTTTCTTGATCGTGATGTTATCTTTGACAATATCGCCGTAACCGCTGATGGGAGAGGAGTGATCATTCCCGAACCGTACATTCCCACAGAACCTCTCGGTGAAGTTTGTGAGTAGCTCCCTTCTTCCGGTCATGTGTTTGGAGCAGCCTGAATCTAGATACCACACATGACCGTCCTGCAAAACAGGTTATTTCTTTTTAGGTACCCATTCGTAAATGGGTCCTTTGGGGTTAGATTTAACACCCGACTTAGAGACCCGTTTAGATTTGGGTCTTTTTCTATCACGGGAAGCATCACAATGAGAATAATCATGAGCAATATGATATGAGCCGAACCAATCAGATGCAAAACGACTATCAACAAAATCATTTGATCCACAATAAGAACAACATAGACAATCATGAGACAGTTGAAGTAATTGCGGAATTGAATAAACTTTTAAAGGAATAGTTCCATTACAGTCAACTAAAGGTTTAGAAATAAAAACATCATGATTGTTATTGTTCTTTTTAGACTTTAAGACAGGATCAACTAATTCTGTTGTTGACGAGCTTTCTTTTGACTTCTTTGCTACCCAAGCATATTTCACTTCTTTCCTCCGACCAAAAATATCTGAAATGCCGTTAAACCTATAGTCAGTGGATCTGAAAATTGAAGATTGTGACCTTTGAGAGCGACCGGTCTTTTTCTTCTTCTGTGAATGCTTTTTAGATTTGGACTTTGAAGATTTTGAAGAATTGTTCACAGAAGGTTTTTGTGAGGCAGATGTGGAACATTCGCCCTTATAAAATGTAACCGGAGGCTCACAGGACTCATTTATAAAATCAACATGGCTAGGTAGAGAAGGATTAAAATCAAATTGGCTCAAATTGCTATCTAAACACACCTCAGAATTCAAGAATGCGGAAAATTCTAGTTCCTCATCTGAAAGGACCTTATCACATGAGGACTTCAGAACAGTGGAAGAGTTTGTTGAGAACAGATCATATGCGGAAGCATTTTTACTATCAGAACACTGATCTGATTCAAAACTTTGAGGTTCTTTTCCTTTATTTGAAATGATTGGTGACGAGTCACCCATAAATACTTTGCAGGAAGATGTGTCAGAAGAAGGATAAGAGTTTTCAGACAGATGAGATATCTCTCTTTGGAGAATGGAAGGCTGAGCTTGAGGGTCAGCCTTGTGAAGTTGCACTTTCAGATGATCTGCTGCCATAGCAGCCAGTTGTGAGTGCAACTTCTTTATTTCCGTCTGGAAATATTCTTTTTCCTCATCCGACATAGTCTCCTTTTTGTTGGAACTGAGACACTCAATTTGAGATAAAAGACCTTGTTTTTCCTTTTGAAAATTTTCCCTTTCTAGTGCATACGATTCTTCTAGCTGAACAAGTTTCTTTTCTAAAATCAGAGTTGGAACATAAACTTTGGGAGCTAGAGGTTCCTCCTCAGTTTTAACAGTTTTAGTATCTAGTTCAGCTTGAGAGTAACTATGAAAATAATCGGATGACAGGAAACGGGGTTTGTCAGTATTATACGTAGCATTTAAAGAATCATAAACAAAAGGAACTGTCCTTTTAGAAAGAACAAAGTTTTCTCTTCTCAACTTATCTTCCAATTCTTCCTCCTCAGTGGGTGTGGTCCATCGTATCTTATATTCTGGAAAGATTTTGTCTAATCCAAAAAATTCAGATGCATATAAAGTAGGAACTTTGGTTAAAGCCTTGTTTAAATAATTAGGGTTATCGTACCCGATACCCGCATTTCCGTAGTTTGGTTCTTTTGGTGCGATTAGCTTTAGCGTTTGATCAGATTGACCAAATTTATAAAGTTTCTTTTCAAGCTCTTCTAACTGATTAGATAACCTTATGTTCTCATTTTTGTAAGCCACGTTTTGATTTAACAAAACAATTTTCTCGGTCTCAGACGTACGTAGCTTATCGGTCAGGTCATCTACTTTGGTCATTAGTTTTTGTGACTCTGTTGAACAACTCACATTCTCTTCTCTTAAATTAGAAATCGTGCACAGGTAGCTAGAAATTTCTAAGCTTTGGTTTTCCAGAGATGAGAGAAGTTGTTCTTTTTCTTTTAAAAGTAGCTTGTAAGAGTCAAGTTTGTGCAATGAAAGTTGCATCTGATCAAGTAAAGCTTCATGAAAAGGGGCACATACCTGGCAAGGAGCATTGTGATCTTCTTCATCAGTATCGGATGGTGATGAATGGTTGCCCATGAAACACAAATGTGCTTCAGCATCCTCAGGTTCTTCATCCGACACTTGTAACCAGTAATCGTCTTCAGCCATTAGAGCTTTACCGGCTTCCTTTTCTTTGGCAAGAAGCAGCTTGGCTCGGTAGTAGTCGGCGTTGCGAACAATTGGCTTGCGACAATCTTTGGCGAAATGACCTAACCGACCACAGTTGTAGCATTTGATCGGTTCGTCTTTCGGCTTTTCTTCATTTCTCTTGTCCGACTTCTTAACAGCTTCAAAGCGACTATTACCTTCAGTCTTTTCTCGATGATCACGTCGAGTAGAGACTCTTTGCTTGTTGGAGGACTTGTTAAAAAACTTCCTCTTTTGAAATGCTTGAGTGAGAAACACCATTGCTTCTTTCATCTTGGCAAGTTCTGGATTCGAGTCGCTATCGGGATCTTCAGGTTCATAATCACTCAGCACGGGCTCTTTTCCAGATGATCGGCTGACGGACTTGCCTCTTCTCTCAGATACGAGTGCTATTTGATCAGTTGTTGGCTTTTCCTCTGCTTTCCCAATAAGTTCCATCACTTCTTCTTCGTCTTGGAGCAGCATTTCATAGAGTTCGTGAAGGTACAGCTTCTCCAAGGTCTGAGTGTGGCGAATATGGGAGACGAACGGTTTCCACTCAGGCTGTAAGTTGTTCATAAACTTTATGTTGTTTTCTGTGTTCGTCTTTGTGATCTTATTTTTCTGAAGATCATTCAGAAGCATATTAAACCTTTCGTAGGTTTCCATCAGCGTTTCACCCTTTCGTGCTTTAAACCCATCATATCTGGTGATACAGCTGGTCACCTTTAGCTGATTATTGATGTGGCTTCCCATCATCATCTTCTCTATTTGGTCCCACATCTTTTTCGATGAGTCCTTGAAGCTATCTATACAAGCATAGATGTCATTCGTAGACTTTGAAGAAGGTATGATTTTGCCAGTTTTTCTGCCTCGTACATTTCCTTTTCCTCCTTAGTAAAATCACCAACAGATTTCCGAATCTGACGCTTTGGCCTTCCTTCAGCTGGGTTTCCCGGTACCACTTTCATTGGCCAATCTTGTGGACCCTCAGTCAGGAATTTGTATATATCTTCATAGTTGGATTTTGCTTCTATGAAGTTCATAAATCGGTCATGCCACTGAGGGTACTCTCCCCGAAAGAGCACCGGGGGCTTTTGGTCAGAACCGATGGCTAGAGCATCCCTTGAGTTCATCTTTACTTCTTAACTTAAGAGCACTTTTTACTGGATCAAACCTTTTTGCCTATCTGCTCTGATACCAATTGTAGATCCCAGTGCAGTGCAATCACAAGTAATAATGAATAATGATGAACAGATTATAGGCCACAGCAACTAGTCATATGATTAATATAACTTCAAAAGGGTTAAGGTTTACAGAGAGAATTTCTGATTAGGGTATGTAAACCTAATGACTAGTAAACTGAATAATGAACTTCTCTAACTAACAAATGAAATAAAATTAACTTTAAATACGCAGGCTCGCAGGCCTAATGGGCTTATGGGCTTTAAGGCCCAACAAGCTTACAACTTTAATAACTTGTCATAATCTACCCTAAACTTCTATTTAACTAACAAAGTAGCCCTAACAAAAATCCATCGAAATCAAACAAAAAGGTTTAAAAATCCCTCATAATGGTGAAGTTATTAGACTAAGAAGACATTAGACAATATTGAACATCGGTAAAAAAAAATGAAAATACGTCGATGAAATCCGTGTCTTTTGTAATTATTTTTTGTCTACATTATATGGTGCCACCGTATGAATTTTTTTTTGGGTCTGTCCCTGTTGTCACCATAATATTTGGTTGCTTATTTATCCGTGGCTGAATTCAAAAGTTTTTATCTTCGTTAAAATATAACTTTTTATTTCCTCCGTCCCAAAATAAGTATATACATTATTATTTTAAATTATTCCAAAATAAGTGTCAATTTTTAAAAGTAAATGTCTACTTTCCTATTCTACCTTTTGTTAATTAAAAATGTATTAATTACATAATATTAAAACTATATGCATTTTTTATTGTTAATATTTATTTTGGGATAGAGGTAGTATTTTAAAAGATTATAAAAATAAAACATTTAGAAAAAAATATATTCACTTCAATCGTTTTTCTCTTTTATGAATCATTAATATATTTTTATGAATCATCAAAATATATTAAGGAGTTCGTGTTGGGTTTTCTTATGGTTTTAGCCCATGAGGAAGACCCATATTTATTAAGAAAAGCCTTAAGAAAAAGCCCACATATATATTTATATTTATCAACCCTATTCTTTAATTAGTGTGTTTGTATGTATTAGCCACAAGAGAGAAAAATAGAGAGCAGCAAAGCAAAAAGAGAGAGCAGTGAGTGAAAACAGAAAATAGAGAGAGCATTTCATTTTCGTATTTGAAGACCCAGCAGCAGAAAACTTTCAGTTACCGGAGATTGAACGGTCAGATCACCGTGATTTTTGGTCAGAAGCTTCGCAGCATATAGGCCAACGTTTTGGACAGTGGGATCGTGGTTTTGAGATCCGGAGGTCAGGTTTCTCTGAGGTTCTGTACAGCAGCAGATTTGGGTGATATTTCTTCATCTTTGCTCTATTTTGGTTCCATACATCTTGATGTTCTTATTTCCAAGTGTATGATGGTTTTTGTATGCCTCTAGTATAATCTAGAGAAGACTTTGTATTGCTCTAATATTGGTGGTAGTGGATTTTAAGCGGCTCTAGTAGTCCCGTGGTTTTACTCTCGTTTTGAGAGGTTTCCACGCTAAAATTTCGGTGTCTCATTTGGTTGCGTAGTTTCTGTTTTGGGGATGATTATACTTGCATTTAGAATACCTTATTTGTTTGCATCCTCAAAGGTTCATTCGGGTCGGGAAAGTTTAGCCTAACGAAGTTTAATTCCGCATTTATTGTTTACCGTTAGTGCTGCGTTTTTCCCATCAGATTGGTATCAGAGCATTTGGTTATCGTTTTGAGTTTGACTTGCTTGAACGATGGAAGCAAATACAAGTAGAATGATAAGTTTAAATGGTTCAAATTATCATGTTTGGAAAGGAAAGATGGAAGACCTTCTTTATGTGAAGGATTTTTATTTGTCTGTATTTTCAACCAACAAACCTGAAAATAAAACAGATGATGAATGGAATATTTGCACAGACAGGTTTGTGGATATATTCGACAATGGGTAGATGATAATGTTTTGAACCATATTAGTGGGGAGACTCATGCTCGTACTCTGTGGAACAAGCTTGAGCAGTTATATGCTCAAAAGACTGGGAATAATAAGTTATTTTTGATTAAAAGGTTGATCCAACTTAAGTACCATGATGGAACTCCTATCACTGATCACTTGAATACATTTCAGGGAATTATTAATCAGCTTGCAGGAATGGGTATCAAGTTTGAAGATGAAATTCAAGGTTTGTGGATCCTTGGTACTTTACCGGACTCATGGGAGACTTTTAGGACATCATTGTCCAACTCCGCACCCGATGGTGTTATTTCCATGGAATTGGCTAAAGGCAGTATTCTAAATGAAGAGACGAGAAGAAAGTCACAAGCTTCCTCTTCACACTCAGATGTCTTGGTCATAGAAAACAGGGGGAGAAGTCAGAGTAGAGGTCCGAGTAACAAAGGGAAGCATCGCAGTCAATCCAAAGGAAAGTTTGGTGATTTTGAGTGCTATCACTGTGGTAGAAAAGGGCACACAATACGGTTCTGTAGACAGTTGAAAAGGGAGAACAAGAAGGCCAATTACAACAATCAAAAGAACAACCAAAAGAAAGATGATGGTGGTAATGACAATGCCGAAGTTAACACTACTACCGAAGAGTTCTTTATTTGTTGTGATCATGATATGGTCAACCTTGCACATGATGATTCGAGTTGGATTGTTGATAGTGGTGCTACGTGTCATGTAACATCATAGAGAGATTTTTATTCATCTTACACTCCAGGTAACTTTGGGAACGTCAAGATGGGTAATAATGGGTTATCAAAGGTTGTTGGCGTCGGGGATGTTTGTTTGAAGTTTGACACTGGAATAGAGTTGGTTTTACACAATGTAAAACATGTTCAAGATATTAGACTTAATTTGATTTCCACGGGCTTACTTGATGATGATGGTTACAAAAACATTTTTGGTGACGGAATGTGAAAACTCACTCGTGGTTCCTTGATTGTGGCAAGAGGTAAAAGATGTTCAATGTTATACATGGCACATCCAAAGATCTCCAAAGACATGGTCAATGCAGTGGTGAATACTGATATGACTGAGTTGTGGCATAAGAGGCTTGGTCACATGAGTGAAAAGGGGATGTCTCTACTATCGAAGAAAAATGTGTTAACTGATGTGCATGATGTTCATCTAAAGAAGTGTTCTCATTGTCTAGCAGGTAAGCAGAACAGGGTTTCGTTTAAGGGTCATCCTCCTTCTAGGAAGGAGAACATACTTGATTTGGTACATTCCAATATTTGTGGTCCTATGAATACTAGGACACTTGGTGGTTGCTCTTATTTTCTCACATTCATCGATGATCATTCGAGAAAGGTATGGGTATATACCTTAAAATCTAAAGATCAAGTATTTGATGTGTTTAAACAATTTCATGCCTCGGTTGAGAGACAGACTGGGAAGAAGCTTAAGTGTATTCGGACAGATAATGGAGGTGAATACATAGGGCCATTTGATGCTTATTGTAGAGAACATGGTATTCGACATCAAAAGAGTCCTCCCAAGACACCGCAATTGAATGGATTAGCAGAGCGGATGAACAGAACATTGGCCGAGCGTGTCAGATGTTTGTTGTCACATGCAGGATTACCAAAATCCTTTTGGGGAGAAGCTTTGAATACGGCGGTACATGTTATTAATCTAACTCCTTGTGTTCCTTTGTCTTTTGATGTTCCTGACAGGGTTTGGAGTGGTAAAGATGTTTCGTACCGTCACTTACGGGTCTTTGGATGCAAGGCTTTTGTGCACATTCCCAAAGATGAAAGATCAAAGCTTGATGTGAAGACTAAGCAATGTGTATTCCTTGGTTATGGCCAAGATGAGTTCGGTTACAGATTATATGATCCAGTTCAGAAGAAACTTGTTCGAAGCCGAGATGTTATTTTTATGGAAGATCAAACTTTGAAAGATGTTGGGAAGGAAGATACGAGTCCTCAACATAATGATGATCTTACTGATTTGGATCCGGTTCCTCCTAAGCATGTTGATACTCTTGATGGAGATGGTGTTCAGAATGATGAACAACATGGTACTGATGATGTTGATGCTCCAGAGCACTTGGAGACAGATGAAGACTTTCATCCAGAGCTACCAGTACCGAATATTCCAACCTTTGTCCCACTTAGGCGGTCTACGAGAGATCGTCATCCTTCCACCCGTTTTTCTGCTGATGAGTATGTCTTACTCACTGATGGGGGAGAGCCCGAGTACTATGCAGAAGCCATGGAAGATGATCACAAGAAAGAGTGGGTTGAAGCCATGCAAGACGAGATGACTTCCTTGCATGAGAACAATACCTTTGAGTTAGTGAAGTTGCCTTAAGGCAAGAAAGTTTTGAAGAACAAATGGGTTTATAAAGTGAAGACTGAAGAGCATACCACACGACCCAGGTACAAGGCTAGATTGGTGGTCAAAGGGTTCAGTCAAAGAAAGGGTATTGATTTTGAAGAGATTTTCTCTCCAGTCGTGAAGATGGGTTCTATTCGGGTGATTCTTGGTTTAGCTGCTAGCCTTGATCTTGAGATTGAGCAGATGGATGTGAAGACAACTTTCCTTCACGGTGACTTGGATAAGGAAATCCACATGGAGCAACCAGAAGGTTTTCAGGTTAAGGGCAAAGAAGACTATGTGTGTAGACTTCAGAAAAGTCTTTATGGTTTGAAGCAAGCACCAAGACAGTGGTACAAGAAATTTGAGTCAGTCATGGGTAAGCAAGGCTATCGGAAGACTACTTCAGATCACTGTGTTTTCTTCCAAAGGTTTGGTGATGATGATTTCATTATTTTATTGCTATATGTTGATGACATGTTGATTGTTGGCAAGAATGCAGAAAGAATTACCCAGCTGAAGTTTGAATTAAGCAAGTCTTTTGCTATGAAAGACTTAGGGCCAGCAAAACATATTCTTGGCATTCGGATTACTCAAGATAGAGCTTCCAAGAATTTGCACATGTCACAGAAGCAATACATCGAGAAGGTGCTTCGCAGATTCAACATGGATAAAGCTAAAGTGGTTAGTTAACCTCTAACTACTAACTTTAAGCTAACTGATAAAGATTGTCCCTCTTCAAAGAAGGAGATTGAAGAGATGGATCGAATTCCGTATGCATCAGCTGTTGGGAGTCTGATGTACGCGATGGTATGCACACGACCTGATATTGCCTATGCAGTAGGTGTTGTTAGTCGTTTTCTATCGAACCCAGGTAAGAAGCATTGGGAAGCAGTTAAGTGGATTCTCATATATCTACGTGGTACTTCCAAATTGGGTATAACTTTTGGAAATGGGGAGCCAATGCTTGTTGGGTACACTGATTCTGATATGGCAGGAAATAAGGACAACATGAAATCCACTTCTGGATATCTGATGACCTTTGCAGGGGGAGCTGTGTCATGGCAATCAAGGTTGCACAAGTGTGTTGCTTTGTCTACCACTGAGGCTGAGTATATGCGGCAACAGAAGCGTGCAAAGAACTACTATGGCTGAAAAGATTCATGCAAGAGCTCGGTTTTATGCAACAACGCTACGTGGTTTTTTGTGATAATCAAAGTGCGATTCACCTTGCTAAGAATTCTATGTTTTATAAAAGAACAAAGCATATCGATGTGAGGTATCATTGGATTAGAGATGCTCTTGAAGACAAGATGTTTGAACTTGATAAAGTTCATACCGATGATAATGGTTCCGATATGTTGACAAAGGTTTTGGCAAGTGAAAAGCTGAAGATATGTTGCTCGATCGCCGGAATGGAGAATTCTTCCTCATTGGCAAAAAGGGGGAGATTTGTTAGGTTTTCTTATGGTTTTAGCCCATGAGGAAGACCCATATTTATTAAGAAAAGCCTTAAGAAAAAGCCCACATATATATTTATATTTATCAGCCCTATTCTTTCATTAGTGTGTTTGTATGTATCAGCCACAAGAGAGAAAAATAGAGAGCAGCAAAGTAAAGAGAGAGCAGTGAGTGAAACAGAATATAGAGAGAGCATTTCATTTTCGTATTTGAAGACCCAGCAGCAGAAAACTTTCAGTTCCCGGAGATTGAACGGTCAGATCACCGTGATTTTTGGTCAGAAGCTTCGCAGCATATAGGCCAACGTTTTGGACGGTGGGATCGTGGTTTTGAGGTCCGGAGGTCAGGTTTCTCTGAGGTTCTGTACAACAGCAGATTTGGGTGATATTTCTTCATCTTTGCTCTATTTTGGTTCCATACATCTTGATGTTCTTATTTCCAAGTGTATGATGGTTTTGTATGCCTCTAGTATAATCTAGAGAAGACTTTGTATTGCTCTAATATTGGTGGTAGTGGATTTTAAGCGGCTCTAGTAGTCCCGTGGTTTTACTCTCGTTTTGAGAGGTTTCCACGCTAAAATTTCGGTGTCTCATTTGGTTGCGTAGTTTCTGTTTTGGGGCTGATTATACTTGCATTTAGAATACCTTATTTGTTTGCATCCTCAAAGGTTCATTCGGGTCGGGAAAGTTTAGCCTAACGAAGTTTACTTCCACATTTATTGTTTACCGTTAGTGTTGCGTTTTTCCCATCAGTTCGATATGGCCAATAAATTATCTTATTTTTTCAGTTTACTAGTTATATATCCTCTAGCGTTGTTATGCGAAGTATATCGATTTTGAAGCTAAAAACTCGAAATGGAAATCTTGTTTCATGTTGTTCTTCTATTTTTTTTCGTTTCTAACAATGTTATTTGTTGTTCTTAGACAATGAAAATACGTTTGGAATTGATGGATATCGAGGTTTTAAATGTCATAACATTTGTTGTTCTTAGATTTTAAAGAGCAACACAAGTATTACTAGTTTTGTTTTGTTTTTGTTTTTTTTGCAACTTGTAACTTATAAAATAAAATCCGAATATATGTTCTAACAAAAAAGAAAATAAAATCATTTATAAGGAATCCAATAAGATATTGCTCAAAACATCGATATGCAAACATGTCCTGCAAGAAATACACAATTATTATAGGGGTGTTATTCGGTCGGTTAAATTGTTTTTTGGTTAATTCGGTTTTCAACCTTTTTTTTGTTAACCGATAACCAAACCGAATAAGGTTCGGTTTAGTCGGTTTCGGGTTATTCGGTTTGGTTGTCGGTTCGGTTTAACCAAATAAGAGTTCATATTTTTTTAATATAATATTATATATATATATATATATATATATATATATATAGAGAGAGAGAGAGAGAGAGAGAGAGAGAAAAGTTACTTTGTTAAACTCCCAAATGATACTAACTTTATGAACCACTTTTGACCAATATAAATTCATTTTCAACCTTGGTTGGTTTCATCATCATCATTAAATGTCCAAGGATAGAAATGAGATTTAATAAAAAAAATTCTTGATAGAGTGGTTGATTGGGAGTTACAAAATAATAATTAATCAGGAGGAGGTTACAAATATTCTTTTAACAAAATTAATGTATATTTTTATTTTAATTTCGTTCATGAACATTCACGTTCACATTCTAATACACGTTCACATTCTCATTTCAAGAGTACTTGACTACTTGAGTAATTGAGTTGCTTTTTTAAAGTTCCAAGAATAGCATATGAAAAGACATTTTGTTTCTATCAATATTAAATAGTGTTTGTTATCAACTTAAGTATCTAACCTAGTATTTATAGAAAACACACACACACACACATACATACACACACACACACACACACACACACACATATATATATATATATATATATATATAATTCGGTTTATTCGGTTTAACCGAACTGATAAAAAGTTAACCGAAAACCGAACCGAATAAGAATCCTAATTCACTTAAACCGAACTGATTTAACCAAAAACCGAATAACCCATAACCGAATAACCCGAAACTCATTTGTTCGGGTGGTTTATTCGGTTTCAGTTTTTTTACACTCCGAATGTAATACCCGTGTCCAAATGTAATAAATGGGAGTTGGGTGAGGGTTAGTCATAAAGCCTAGAGTGTGGGGGGCTAGGTTGTAATTTTGGAAAAGGGGGGTTTAACCCTATTGCCCTAGCTCTCTAATCCACTTGTTGTTGGAGGCAGCCAGAGAACCTCAGGATTGTGAGTAGGAGAGATCAAGTTTAGGTGACATTGAGGAAGAAGGACAACATTGAAAGAATTCTTGCCTTTGTTCTTCAAGGTAACTCCCTTGTATTTTTCTTGAATCGATTCCTTATTTCTAAGTGTGAGAAAGGGCTCTGGTTTTTTTGGATTTGTGGAACATTCTCCTAGCTAGTTAAGAATGAGGTTAGGGAAGGGACTAACTTCGATGAGCCTTTGATTTTGGAGCTTTTACTCAATCTCTTGTTGTTAAAATTGACCCCCTTGTATTCCCTTGAAAAAGCAAACGACACTAGAAACCCAGTTGGTTCATGAGTTCTCGACCTTTGGAACAACGACCTGGAATCCCCAGTTGCTGGGTGAACCGGGAAGGGAACCCCGGGAGACGGGGTCCCGGATCAGGGGAGACCCGGGGAGACTGAGTAGGAGTGGCCCAGGAGGGGGTGTAAACCCCGGGAGTCAGGGACACCCGGGCGGGCCCCGGGTGGCGGGGGAGCCCAAGGTGGAAAAGGTCTCGGGAGACGAGATACCCAGGCGGAACCCGGGAGTCGGGGGAGCCCGGGGGTGTAAAGGCCCGGGAGTCGGCTGGTGGGGGAAAGGGGCCTGATAGTCGGGCGAGGGAAAGAGGGAAGGAGACCCGAGAGGTAGGTTAGTCGAGCTCAGAAAGAGGGGGAGGCCTCATGGCCGAACCCAACCTTTCGTAAGGGCGGTTTGCTTGGTGGCTAATTAGGGTTCGGTTGTCTTATCGAACTGTTTACTTTCATTGATAGGTTTTTGTTTTAAGTTAAAGTCAATAGTAGGGAGACTTCGCGGGGTATCCAGGTAAGTTTTTCTAACCAAAATCTCTATCGATGATTATGTTATTTCATGCATGAGATTTATTATATGTACGAAATGTTTTATTATTGTGATATGTCGAATGTATGCATACATCGTTGCTAGCGAGTTATGGCCTAAGTCGGGGGGGGGGGGTGTCCCGTCTTTGCTCATACCAGGGCGTGTGTCCCGTATATGCCATTGGGGGGAGGGGGGATGTCCCAAATTGAGGTAGTATGTGTAACACCCTAAAATTTATAGAAGTAAAAATCCGAAAATTTCGCAACATGACGGTTATAAACTGGGTAAACCTGGGTAAACAAAACCTGTCATAAGACGCCCAAAGTATCTACCCGAGAACGGGGAATATAATTGTAGCCTTTACAAATAATCAAATGAAGAATATGTACAATAACCTAGTAATCTAGATTAAAACAAGAAGATGAAGGTCGGGTGTTGCTATTCTTCCAAAAATGAGTATCCACTATCACCAATATGTTGGTCAATGAATCTCCCTAAAAGACCACTCTCGACCCCCTAGGCCGACCGCTCAGGCCCGACGACTCCCATCGCTAGATTGACCTGCTATACATGTCATTTTAAGAAAAAGTGTTAGGCTAACGCCTAGTGAGATCAACAGTTGTAATTAAAATAAATAACATTGAGGGTAAGTAAAGAAAATGGGGCTATGATAGGAAAATAATGCGTTTTACCATAACAGTTACCTCTTGGTTTAACGGGGGAGACCCGATTACTAACGCAAGTGACGGAACACAAAAGTAGGCCACTTAACAGTCAGTAAAGCCAAACACATAAAAGTACACACAAGGGATGTTAGGCTCAGTGGCTTTAAACGTACACCCGTGGATAGTCAACTTCAACCCAAAAGGGCCCTTATGTTGAGATCCTCATCCAATATCGTAATACTTAGCACGTAGGACTTATAGCTCAATCTGATGCCTAAACGTGCCTCGACGAGGGAACTAATGTGCCAACGTCAGACCAAATGCACAACAATGATGGGGTCATGACTCCCAATGCAACCAATTATGTCACATAGAGCTAAAAAGCTACCGGTAGTTCAACATTAAGATATGATGCCCGAAATATTGATAAAGGAGGTTTTCGCATAATACTTGCATAATCTTACTAAGAGGTTCCAAATACTCAACCCAAGGTTATAGTAAAACAAGTTCCCAATGTACAAACTTATTAGCAGTTAGATGGAAAATAGCATTAACCCATCATTTACAAATCCTTGAAGCTAAAGGATAGAAAACATAATGACAAGCTTTCTTCATACATATATCCAAGATATCATCTTTCTTTTCTCAAAACCCTTTTCATACATATGAACCCTAAACTCTCCCAAAATTAGGGTTTTGGGTGAAAATACACCCCAAGTTACATAATAAAAATGGAGATGTCTAGTAGGTTAAAAATAAGATTTTAACATGTATATAGTTTTATGAAAAGGATGAACTCACCTTGGTAGCCTTCAAAAGAAAACCAAACCCTAGAACTCAAAAGCTTAAGGAGATGAAGCTAGAATCTTGAGGAGACTTGAAGCTACCACAATTGATGCTTAAATACCACCTAAAATCACCATTAATGGTCAAGAGATGAGGTTGGTGGAAAGAATTGATGATTAAAGAAGATGAGAGCTAGAACTTACCAAGTTCTTGGGAGAAAAACGTAGCCTCCAAGAGTTCCTAAAAGTTGAAATTGGTAAAATGAGGGTTTTGGCCGAATTTCTTCATTTAGAAGAGGTTTGCACGCCCGGGTGGGTACCCGCGCATGTTCACCCGCGCCGTGAGCCGAGCGGAACACTGGAGTTGCGGATGGACAGAGACCTGCACGGTTAGCCGCGCGGCTCCACCCGCGGTAAGTCGCGCCAAGCACTGTCGAACTTTCTATTTTTCTATTCTTCTACCTTGGCTAACCAGATTGCAACACCATTAAGACTCCAAATTCGGGGTGTAACAGTATGAGTCAGACACACCGTCACCTTCGGGTGATGGTAGTGTGTGCCAGAAACGTGTTTGTGAGTATGTTGTTTTTCTATAAAACCGATTGGGTTAATTTTGTTGTAAATCTTTTATATGGCCGTGACGTGAACTGTTATTAGAGGAAACTCACTAGACATTTCGGTCTAACCCTCGCTCTTTCAAAACTAAAACCTTTTCAGGAGCGCATGAAGTAGGTGGATCGGGTATGGGAAAGGAGAAGCTTTAAGATGTTGGCTCGATTGTGGTGATTGCGACCTAGTTGCCCGTCTTAGTTGTCTTTTCTTAAAATTCTCAGTTGTGTAATAGGTTGTTTTATGCAAACCTTGTTAAGTGAATTGTTGTCTTGGGGCCATTTTGGCATTGATTTATATTATTATCTTTATGTTTTATTTCTGCGAGTTTGGGTTGTTACACTGAATTATTGTAAATATATATGTAGTGATTATATATACACATAATTAATAACCGATAGTTGATTATACATCATTAATCGCATAAAACTTCTTGATACACCACGTTTGATGTATAGACTTCATGGTGATTATTTTTTTTTTGACAAGTTTCATCAATAACTTTATAGTTCCTCGATATAGCTTGACTAATATACTAAGATGATAGCTAGAGACTAGAGATGAATACAAAGACAAATTGTATCCGACAGGGAGGTCTCCAGATAGTCCCCTACTAGTGCGGCTAGCTATGCGTAGAATGATCGAATTGTATCCGAAGAACAGGGGAATATGAAAAAAGGGTAATTGCATCCTTTTTGTGATATACATTTGGATAATTCCAAGTAAAGTTGGTCATGCGATAATACCGATTCTAGTAGATAAACTCGTAGGTTTGGAACTGTTTGCCCTTGAGCTTTATTAATTTAATAGAGAAGCTCAGGCGAACTGGAAGCTGTTTTTGCTTTAGTTTAAATGGGAAGATGACATCTTCTGATGGACATAGATGAATTCTTGGCAAAAAATACCCTCTTGTCCGCATTCTGACCAACGACTATTTCTGCATCGATGATGTTCTGTTGAAAACCTCAGCATATCAATCTCGTGTCATTACAATAATCCATTCAATATTATCGGACATCCAATTTTGAGTTGGAGACAATGAGAAAGCAAACCATTGACAGTAAATATATATATATATATATATATATATATATATATATATATATATATATTAATCTGAAAGTCTTAGGTGTACATAAATGTGTAAGGCATTTACACAAACTCTGACTAAAGTAAGAATTTGATTAAAAAGATGAATTTAGGTAAAGAAACTAACTATTTCGATCAATTTTCCTTAATTAAAAAAATGGATGTATGTACATCAAATCAAACTCTTTACAATAATTAAAACTTAAACGTGTAATTAAGTTTTGCCTTTAAATTTTGTTGGCTTGTAATAACACCTTTAATTGCTTCATGTGCCATAGCGACGTAGCCCATCATTTAATAAAAAACATACAACACATTAACATCAGTTAAAGATAAATTAATAATAATTTTGGTAGGTGTCGTGTACTTATACATATATTTTTCATAAGATAAAGTATTAGTCATAAAAAATTGATGTGATACATCATAAAATATACTACTACAAAATTGGGTTTATAGGATGCTATCAATTTCTAAACGTCCTAATAGATTGTTTAAGGGGAGTGCTAATGACACCAATAATTATGTCAAAATCAGGTAATTTCATGCATTGAGAATGTAATTCATGCATTGGGAAGGTAAAAAGCAGGTAATTTGATGTTGATGTGTGTGAGGAGAAAATTAATGATGAAGGTGCATTTAGCAAAGTCAAATGTGCAATTAGCCTCCCCTTGTTTAATAAGACTTGGTTTATAGAAAGAAAAAAAATTAAAGTTTCTATCTAATTAAAGGCATAATAAGTTTATAAATGCTTTTGAACGTCTTAACAAAATTTTAGGACACTTTTAATACAAAACATCACATTAGTTATTTTATAGGACACTGTAGAGAAAGTATATAAAAGAATTAATACGACGTTTTTTTCAATAAACACCTTGTTATGGCACCCAAAAACCACCTTTAGATATGATATGATGCTTTACTTTTTTATTCTTTAAATTAAGTCTTATAAAACGGTCTATTAGCACACTTAGAAATTTTCCGCATCCTATAAACTCGTTTTTGTTGTAGTAAGATGACACAACACCAACAGAGTTGAGTTTGGATTTTTGATTCTTTGATGAAAATATTAAATAAATACCGACAACTTAAGTATACAAGTATAAAGGAGTGAGATGGGAAATGTTATATCATGTTTGTTTCGTACGATTTTAACATCCAGAAGTACCGATACCTACGTTAACTATCATGTTGAAGCTATCATGCATATTTTTACATCGAATGCTTCTATCTACATAACGTGTAGGTGTCATGTCATTTCTTAGTTCATAGCCCAATTGAGGCTGGACCGGGTCGCCGCGGATTAGTCGGTGCTGTCCAATTGGATACCCGGATACCGCGGATGCGTGTGTGTGTGGGCATAGCCCAAGTTGCCGTACAAAAAAAAATTCTTAGTTCATGGTCTAGATTTTGAATATAAGTTGTTTTCCGCATTTATTGTATGATAAGCTACGACAACCATTTCAATACATCTATAATTTTGATTCAACTAGTCGCTTGAAAATATACATGTGACCACCCTTTATATTAATGATATGAAAAAACGAGTAGGGTCAATATGGTCACGACAATAAAGATCTTGATCATATAATTTTGAAAAAAACGTTCCGACACAACAATAAAGATCTTGATCATATAATTGTGGCCAATGGGTTTAACCTCAGGGCTGCATGCTTTAGCAGTCGATTTCTTTGTCAAGGGATTAGTCCCATGACACCATTTCCCGAAAAAGTGAGCTTAAAAGCTACTCAAAGAAAAGAAAATTAATGATACGAAAAAAGGATAAATCAATTATTAATTTGAATCCAAATCATCAATAATAGGAAATTTACGTTTTACAGCACTAAACCTATGACTATGAAAAAAAAAATATTTTTCCCTAGCCGTGGGTGTCTGAGAATATTATTTTAAAAGTGTCGTATAAAGTAGTGTTAACATGACATTGTTTCAAATAGTGTCATATAAAAATAGTTAATATGACACTTTATTTTAAAAACGTTCTAAATAACTTGTGGAAACGTCTAAATTGTTCCTATTAACTCAAGTGTTATAAAGTATTTTATTAGGATGCTTAGATATTTTAAGCGTTCTATAAAGCTAATTTTGTTGTACTGATTTTTTACGGGTGAAGTTACAAGCGGGTAAAATTGCCAATATTCTTCCTCTTTACTTTTTCGATTTAACTAGCATTTCGATTATGACCAATATACCCTTGAGTTATTCGGTTCTGTTTCGATATCAATACGACATTTAAAAAAAAAATATATGATCAAGTAGATATAGTAATGAATACAAAGATATCAAACACAGCTAGATGGGGTTTGTTGCAACCAATAACTGTCATCAATGAATATGGCAAGTGATTGGGAGAGGGTATTATCGTAATTTCACAATTTTTCTAGTTTTCCAAACAACAAACAAAGGTTGGCCTATCATTTGAATTTAATTTTTAAGAAATTGGACATCTCGATGCTTCCAAACAATTTCTATTTCATTTTTGTATATCTAATTTATAGAACAACATTTACACTATTCTTATTCTCGTATGTTTTATCTATTTCTTAATTTTATGATAATTGTTTTTATATATTCGTCCTCTTCTAAAAAAAATTCCACAGACTCGATCTTAAACATGTATGATTATTACATTTTAAAACTAAATGACAATATTATCCTCAAATATTTGTGCATTAATTATGTTAGAAGATGATGATGATTGAAAAAGACAATGAAATATGCTGAAGGCTTGAGTCTTCGATATATTGATTGAGAGAATAAACGTACAATATGACAAAATAATAATGAGGAAGTTAACCTAGACTAGAAGATACAAGGTATTTATACAGAGACTATATGGGTCTGAGCCTTATACACACATATATACTAACATCCCCCCTCAAACTCAATCGGGGGAAGAATGAGCCAGATGGAGTTTGGAAACTAGATCACGAAACCGTCCTGGTAGATGAACTTTAGTGAAAATGTTGGCCGGTTGATCAATAGTTGAAATAGGAAGAAGCTGGATAGTCTGACGAGTCACGTGTTGACGAACAAAGTGATAGTCAATTTCAATATGTTTCGTTCGCTCGTGAAAGACATCATTGTGAGCGATCTGAATCGCACTGTTGTTGTCGCACCACAATGGAGTTGGAGAATGTTGAGGAGCCCCCATGTCAGAGAGTAGCCACCGTAACCACACAAGTTCTTGAGCCGTGTCAGCTAGTGCTCGATACTCAGCTTCAGTACTGGATCGAGCTGTGAGAGATTTTTTCTTACTCCGCCAAGATATGAGTGAGTCTCCAAGAAAGAAACAGTAGCCGGTAGTGGAGCGACGATCAGTCATGTCACTGTCCCAATCAACATCAGAAAAGCCTCGCAAAGTCAATGATCATGTGGATGTAAAATGAAGACCGTGAAACATGGTCCCTTTTAAATATCGAATGATGCGCATGACACATCATAGTGATCGGAACAGGGTGCAGACATGAACTGACTGACAGTATGAACAACATAGGCAATGTCAGGGCGAGTCACTGTCAGGTAAACAAGTGACCCCACTAACTGTCGGTACAAAGTAGGATCACGCAGAGGAGGTCTAACATTCGGAGCTAAATGAAGGTTGTGCTTAAGAGGAGTGGATGCAGTTTTGTTGTCAGTAAGCCCAACTTTTGACAAGAGATCTGAGGTGTATTTGGCTTGACAAAGATAAATTTCCGATGGATCTGATAACACCTCAAGACCAAGAAAATAGTGTAAAGAGCCAAGGTCCTTCATCTCAAAACAGGAGCTGAGAGATGTCTTGATATGAGTTATGCCTGTAGAGTCACTGCCAGTAATAATCATATCATCCACATACAAAAGAAGTAAGATTGTGCCAGCCTCAGTGGTCCGAGTAAACAGTCCGAAATCGTAGTTGTTGGGTGAGAAACCCAGAGAGGTGACTATGGAACTGAACTTCTCAAACCAAGCTCGCGGAGCTTGCTTGAGTCCATAAAGAGCCTTCCGAAGACGACAAACATGATCTTGTGGAAGTCAAACGCCTGGAGGAGGTGTCATGTACACTTCCTCAGATAAGTCACCGTTCAAGAAGGCATTCTTAACATCCATCTGAAAGAGAGGCCATTGTTTGGTAGCTGCGATGGTTAGGAGACTGCGAACAGAAGTGACTCGAGCAACAGGTGCAAATGTCTCCTCATAATCGATGTCGTACTCTTGATTAAAGCCCTTGGCTACAAGGCGAGCTTTGTACCGATCAATAGAGCCATCATATTTTGTCTTGATTTTGAACACCCATTTGGAACCAATGGGTGACTTGCCTGGTGGAAGAGGGACAGATTCCCATGTCTGAGCTTTGTCAAGAGCCTGAAGTTCCTCAGCCATAGCTTTTTACCCATCAGGGTTAGATGAGGCTTCCTTGTAGGAAGTAGGTTCGTGATTGGACAACAGAGTATCATAAACATAATAATCACTAAGATGAGAGGGAACTTGTCTTACCCGATCTGATCGTCGAACATTCTGAGATTGAGATGTTCCAGGAGCCAAAGACTCAGCAGGCAGCTCAGATGTTGGCTGTGTGGATAGAGCAGATGATTGATGTTGGTCAGGAAAACGAGGAGAGGTAGGCTTTGTAGAGGCAGGAGACTCTGAAGGAGAGGAGAATTCGGAAGGTGTTTGAACAATAGTCGGAGACGAAGTGATGTCAGATTGGAGTGAGTCCAATGAGACAGAAGCATCAGTAAAGAACGGAGTGGTGAAGGTATGGGACTCACGAAACTTGGATATAGAAGAGAAAGGAACATGTTCCCAGAAGGTAACGTGACGAGATATACGAAGACGCTGGGAGATAGGATCCCAGCAGCGATAACCCTTGTGCTCAATACCATATCCAAGGAAGCAGCAAAGTCTGGAGCGAGGTTCAAGTTTGGTATGTTCATGAGGTTGTAACTGAACAAAACAAGGACTACCCCAAACTTTTAGAAGTTCATAGGCAGGAGTGATCTCATGAAGAGACTCATAAGGAGACTTATTATTAAGGATGGGAGTAGGATGACGATTGATAGTGTAAATTGCAGTGAAAGTAGCTTCACCCCAAAAACGTTCTAGATATTTTGCAGAAATGAGAAGAGTGGGAACCGTATCAAGAATATGACGGTGTTTGCGTTTGGCATGACCATTTTGAGGAGATGTGCCGGGACAGGAGTACTGAGAGAGAGTCCCCTGAGATTGAAGAAAGGAGAGAAGAGACTACTCTTTGTATTCCATAGCATTGCCAGCCCTAAGAATCTTTATAGATTTTGAGAATTGGGTGTGAATCATCCGAGCAAACATAATATAAATCTTAGGTAGCTCCGAACGATGTTTCATGAGATATATCCATGTGAAACGTGTATGATCATCAATAAAAATAACAAAATATCGAGCACCCCCCATGGATGGATGTGGTGCTGGTCCCCATACATTAGAATGAATAAGATCAAAAGAATAAGTAGAATTAAACTCATTTGTTTCAAAAGATAAAGCATGATGTTTGCCAAGTTTGCATGATAAACAAGAAATATTGTTAGTTGACATACAACTTCCTAACACCCCTAAATTAGCTAATGATTTTATTCTGGCTAGAGATAAGTGACCTAGCCGGGCATGCCACAAGTCAAAGGAAGAAGTGCTGGAAACTGAGGCAACAAGACTTGAAGAGGGTAATGGAAGACGAAGGTAGACCACTTCAATCATCCGTCCAACTTTACGGCCGAGTCCAAGGATCTGCTTGGTCTTTGGATCCTGTAAAACACAACTAGAAGAATGAAATAAAATGATCAGATTATATTCTAGAAGCTGGGCAATCGAAACTAAGCTCAGAGATAGTTTCGAAACATTTAGAACATCCGGTAATTGTATATGAGGAGTGGAGACATTTCCACTAAAGGATACCGGTAGGCCAGTGTTGTCAGCAGTTCGTACTGACGTAAAATGCTGAGGTGGTTTCTTAGAAACAAAACCATCAGTGCAGGGAGTCATATGATTGCAACACCCAGAGTCAAAAAGACATGAGTTACCTGATGCAGTTGAGTGTTGAGAATTCATACCCATAGCACCAGACATGATCTGCTCCATGAGCTCCTGATTGCAACGCATCAGTTCCATGAGGTCAGGTGAGGAGACTGGAGAAATCTCGTTATCAGCGAGAGTAGACCCAACAACAGCGTAAGTCCGGTTCTGAGGACCAGTGTTCTTTGAGTTCTTGGGGCAGTCAGACTCATAATGGCGCGGATGAGTGATGCCACACCGATGGCACTTGCGAATAGGACAATCAAGGAGAAAATGAGCAGTAGAATGGCAAAAGGCACACTCAGATGTGTTCGTCTTTCCCACAGATTTGGAATGGTTGTTGCTGGTCCATTTACCTTTGGACTTGGGATGAGACGCGTAGAGAACGCTATCAGTAGTGGGCATTGGTGAACGCATATGAAGACGGGTTTCTTCACTTAACAATTTTGATATGGCTTCTTCAAGAGTAGGTAGTGGCTGCCTATGAAGAAGAGAAACATGAACATTCTCAAATTTATCAGTAAGACCGATCAGAATGGTGATCAAATGTAGCTGGTTGAAGTAGGCTGTGAATTGTTGAGTTGTTTCATCAAAAAATTGTGGTACTCCAAGACTTATATGATCTCTGAGAGACTGCATTTCAGAGATATAAGAGTTTACGGATTGATCAGGAAGCTGACGTTTGTTCTGAAAGGTGGTCCATAGTTGATACTGATGAGATAGGCCTGATGACGTGTACCGCTTGGCAAGAAAATCCCAGAGACTTTTGGCGGTAACGTAGCTAAGAAATTGTTGGTTGATCTCAGGAGTAGTGGAGGCATGAACGAAACCCAGAATACGAGCATTATTGATGTCCCACTCATTCATGCGTTTTGCAAAATCAACAGCATTCTCAGTTGCTGCCTGTACTGGAAGTTTGGATGCACCAGTAACATAGGTGTAAAGCCCATATGATTTTAGCAAAATTGTCATATGGGGATGCCACAGGATGTAGTTGCTACCATTAAAAACAACCGAGATGGGATTTGAGTGACTGAGATTGGCAGCCATAGATGTGACGAGAAACAGTTCAGATTTGCGCTGAAAGTGACCGATATAGACCGGTATTGACTGTACCAGTATGGACCAGTATCGACAGGTATGGTGTTATCGACCGGTGTGTGGACCGGTATGATGTTATCGACCGGTGTTGACCAGTATGATGTTATCGACCGGTATGTTCCGATCGATGCTTGATTCGATCGATGTTATCGACAGAAGATGATTTGGCAGAGAGGACGTACCGATGTTCCTGTGCGATAAGAGGCGGCGGACGGCGATGAGAGCCCGGGAATACGGCGACGGCGATGAGAGCTCGGGAGTACCGCGACGGCGATGAGAGCCAGGGAGTGCAGCGACAGCGATGAGAGACAGAGAGGGCGGCGACGGCTAGGGTTTATAGGAGGTTATTTGCGGCTAGGTTTTCGGTTGTCGGCGACGACGGCGAGAGAAGGATGGTGACGATGAGAGTGACGAAGAGAGCAAACCTACAGCTCTGATACCATGTTAGAAGATGATGATGATTGAAAAAGACAATGAAATATGCTGAAGGTTTGAGTCTTCGATATATTGATTGAGAGAATAAACGTACAATATGACAAAATAATAATGAGAAAGTTAACCTAGACTAGAAGATACAAGGTATTTATACAGAGACTATATGGGCCTGGGCCTTATACACACATATATACTAACAAATTAATAATTGATTTGAGAATTTAATCATCTATTCTTGAAATTGTATACTTATTTTGGGACAAACATAAATAAAAATGTTGTAACGTACCAAAACATTCAAAGTATAAAATAAATATAACATCCCAAAACGGGTCCTAATAAAATGCATACGAAAATTTAGATTAACATAATTTCAAAAGAAAATAGCTCTATCACAACCAGAGATACTAAGGCTCCACAACTAACACCGCCTCTAACCCGACTGCCTTCGACTCTCTCTGACTCTCTAGCTCTAAACACTTCTCCTTTCATTTTGACGAAGCCTCGACATCTCCCTTACCTGAAAATGGGTTTTAAGAAAATCGAAAGCGAAGGTTAGACCAAAAAGGTTTAGTGAATTCCCACCCTTGAGCAGTTTAAAATCAATTTGAGAAATCAAATTATCAAACGTTCAATTTAACAAATACCAATCACCATAAAATAATGAACCACTATCAATTCCGTGACCGGAATCGGTTCCCGGATATTCTCAGAACAACCCTACTCGGGGTCCCCAGTAGGTCCCCATTCGGTCCCCCAGTAGATGTCGTCTCCATGTGCACATGAAACAAATTCCGGGCACACAGTTAAACCATCCTTGATGGTTTCCAATAATCCATGGCGCATAATCCTCACGGTAACAAACAAAATTCCACATATATGTTAGCTCATAGGAAACATATGCATGATATTAATGATAAGCGAAATATATCACAATTACCAAAGCATTGTACTCATTTAAAGGAAACATGGAAAAAAACAACATAGCAATCCATTTCCAGTTTAAAAGAATTTGGACAAGGGAACTCACCTTTGATGCAAACACCCAACACACACAGAGATCCTGTCTCAAAGGAAATAGACACCTACAATTGTTAAACAAACGAGGTTAGGTTCCGGTTCCTTTCTAAACACATCCCGGGTACCACCCGTGCAACACTACGCTAACCCAAAGCATCCCAAAAAAGTCTCGTTCTCTTGACCCAAAACGTTCGGCCGATTTCCCAAGGTTTGGGCTTCATCCCGAATTGAATTTCAACTCCCAGATTGGGCCGAGTCTCGGGCCTGCCGGGTTTAGCGCTTTGCCTACCGGGATCCCGGTTACCACCAGGTTAACCACTCTCGGTTCCTCCCGAGTGGAAGGTCCCGGGTCACACAAGTGGGAAATCCCGTTTGCTACCCGGGTTAGGCACTTCCGGCTTGTGTAACACCACAAAATCCTTGGCTGAAAAGGAGACGAAACATAACGGCAAAGTACTGCTTGAACGCCCGGACGGGTCGAACAGCGCTTTGATCTGCATGGAACCCTTGTCCAGTGCTCCGCGCGACTCTTTGCACGAGCCGGGCCACACCAACACTCACGCACGGTCACTGTGCGCAATAAAAGGGGAAAAACCGGCTCCAAACCTCATTTCTCACTAAACCCTCAAAACTCTCCCCATTTTCTCTCCCAAATCAATTTTCCACCCTCTCCATTGAACCCTAACATATTTTGGGGGTTATTCCTCCTAAAATCAAATGATTGTTCATCATCTAGCAAGGTTTGGAAGTTAGAACCATAACCCTTCCATCTTCATCTTCTTCACCAAGTTTCTTAGGGTTTCATCCAACCATTTTTCATCATTTTGAAGATTGGGAGTTTGTGGTTCATTGTAGGGATCTAGAAGAGTATGGTTGATGGATTCAAAACATTGGAAAAGGTAATCTTCTCTTCTCTTCAACTATGGAAATTAGAGTTTTAGGATAAGGTAAGATTTTCGTGTAAAATGTTTGGGGAACGATTCTATATGGTTGAATATAGATATTTATGGTTGGTAATTTATGGGTCTAGGTTTTTGGAAGTTTTTGACTTGAGGATCCAAGTTTCTTCAAAAGGAGCTCAAGTTGGGGAAAATCTAGATTTAGCCTAAATCTAGCAAGGTGAGTTCAAGTTGATTTGTGAAAACGTTGTACATGCCAAAACGTCCATTTTAAAGTATTTATGTGTTTTACATGAAATTGTCAAATGTTGAGTTATTTGGTGAGTTTTGATTATTTGAAGTGTTTAGCTTTATAAACTTTGTAAAACACCCACACTTGGGATTTTTGGGCATTTTGATAAATAAGTCATAAATGAAAGTGTTTTGATGAATTATTGCATAAATGGAGATTTTTTTTGGTCAAAATGCACTTTTAGTGTTTATTATAAGTATGCATCATTCATGTAATGGGACGTTTTGGAAATACGAATGTGTGAGTCCTTTGATTTTGGTAGTTCCCGACCTTGCGAACATTTTAGAAACTGTAAACCTTTTTGGTTTTGGATCGAAGGCCAATTGTGATTTGAGAGACAAATATTTTGGGAAAAGATGTATTTTGGTTTATGTAACCTTATTGGCTACGTATTTTAGCCAAACGTTTATTATGCCTTTTAGGGCTTAATTTATACTCAGATGAGTCTTTGGAACATTTGTTCTGTTTTAGTAGCTCGATAAGGAGCCTTTGACGTATGGTGTACCTAGTTGCATCTTATTTGAGTGTTACCTGTTTTGAATGTGTTAGTTCATTCGTTGGAGTAAGGTAACATTTTAGACTGTAATGCATTGGATCCATAGGCATATGAGTCAGTTAGTTGGTTTAGTTGAGAACTTTATCCCTATTTTGGGACTGGAAGTTATTTATGGCTATCGGGAGCTCGAGTTATAGATCGTGGGTAGTTGAACTCGATAACCGTGTAACCTTTAGTCAAGGGCTCGAGGTATAGATCGTGGGTGGTTGAACTCGATGCCCGTGTAATCCAGTCTGGTTATTCATCGTGGAATTTAGTGTCCGCGTTTGAAGTCTAGTGAGTGGTCCCCAAGTCATATTTTTATGTAAGCTTACGATGGTGCTCTGCAGAGCCGTATACGAAGCTAAGTCTTGTGGTGGTGCCCATTGTGAGCCAGATACGGGGACTTGTGGCTTTTGTGGTGACACTTATCTAGAGGTCGAGTAGACACTATGGTCATTTGGGTATCTTGTCGTGGTTGCTCGGTAGGGAGCCTTATACGGGGATCCATGGCTCTATGCGAAGATCGAGAACATTGATAAGTGACTTAACTTTGTGTGCCTGCCACATTCGATGGAATTCGGGTCTCCCCCGTCACCGAAAGGTGTTGTTTTGGGTAGTGAGTTTTATTATCCATGTTTTCGTTGACGTTTTGTATATATGGATTTTTATCCATAGTTTATGGATCGAGTATTATGCCCCACCCGTGTTTTGGGTGTTTCGGGATATAAAGTTTTATCCTTCTTTCATAAATTGGGAGTTCGCTTTCTATTCTCATTTTGAGTGAGTTTGGGTTGAATTTAATTTATGAAAGAACGATTTATATTGGGATCTTAGTTCAAAAAATAGTTGGGATTGGAAAACGTTATATTGGTGTCTCATTCGCCTAAAATGCATATTATTGGAAAATGAGTCGTTTTCATATTTAAAGCATATCATTTTGAAAGATTATGATTTCAATTGCATTCTTTCTTTTCAGCGATATATTTATTCATGTTGAAAACTCTTGAACTCACTAGGCGCTAGCCTACCCTTTTTATTTGTCGGCATGTGCAACGGGCTTCGTGGGGAATAGTTCTAGTGACACTGTGAAGAGAGAAGTGCTAGTTGTGTGCTCGATAAGTGAGTAGCTTGGTGAAGTCTTTCGCATTGGTTTTGTGAAGAGCAACTTGTATTGGGGTTAAGTAGCACCCGACTTCGGCTTAGTCCTTGTATAATATTGGAGTTTATATTTGTTGAGGTTAATTATAGAATTTTAACTTGAGGTATATTGAGTTTTGATTTGTAGGAGGAAGTTTTGTCCCTTACTTGAGGTTATATCGAAATTTTTAATTAGTTGCTCTTACCAAATTTGAGGGTATTACAAGTTGGTATCAGAGCTTAAGTTTTAGAGAATTAGGTGTTGATTTTGGATGCCTAGACTCAAACTTTTGTTCTTTTAAGTGAATGAGAGAGGAAATTACACCAATAGGCACTCTAAGATTGGATGTTTTGATGTTGATGGAGGCACTAGAAACGAGAATCACGTCGAGGGTAGCAAGGATGATCATGTACAATACGTTCATAATTGCACCTGTCCAGTGTTATGGTGAACCTATGAGTTATATGTGTATATTTATACTACTGGGATGTAACAACCGTTGGGGTAGTGGAGAAGTTTCTAAGTGGGTAGCCGTTAGAAGAGGCTGATAATTTTAGTGTTTGTCACTTGGAGTGACAGTAAGCGTAGTAATTGCATTAAGCAGACCGTTTCGGGTCGGAGTGATTTGTTGGATTAGAACCATAGACTATTGGAATCGACATTATTCGAGGAGAAATTGTAAGGTGAACCTATGAAACCCTTGATTATTGTCTTAAGATGTTTGAGCATCCGGATGACGATAGTGTGACTGGGAAATTGAGAAACGTAGCTTCAAGACCTTGAGTGCCGATCAAATTCATGCACAAAATTTATTCTACAATAAGTTGCATCAATTATTCCTCATGTTTCCGAAATCATCATGTGGATTATATTACAAAATCTTGGAAAGATGTGTAGCACACACATGGTTTTAAACCATGATTTTAAACATGCATAAAATTAATTGATTGCATGAGGTTGCAAACTTTATTGGGACTTTCTTTATTCTCATTGTTGTCCAACGCTATTTCGAATATTGCGATGTGCATATTTTGATGTTGTTTAGGGTCTTGGACAAGTAACTGCGGTTTATGACTTTAACATTGAATCTCCTCCACATATGTTAAGGTTTTGGATGAAGAGTTATCTTCCATTATTTAGGTATTTGAGTTTTATTGAGAAATTTCACTACATGCAATTTTGTGGATTTAATGTGGTGATTTTAATGGCATCCCGTGGTATTATTTTCCCTTGAGTTTTGTGCGGGCAGTTTGGTGGCATACAATATGCATGCATGTTTTATTTGGAATTTTCGTGATAGTGTTTTAGCCAACCTTTTTGAACATTGAGAGCATATTGTTATTTGGGTTGAAACATGAAACCGACGTAAATTTTTTTATATTTTAACCAATTTTAACCAAAGTGCATACACATATCACTATGCTAGTTTTGTGAAATAAACCATCTTAGTCGAGTTTTGTTGTGGAATCTTATTCCGTGTCGTGACTAAAGAGGGAAAAACTTTGGGAGTTTGATATCATGAAAATTCCATTTTAAGTTTTGCAAGCATTTTGTTGTACACTGTTTTAGTACGTAAAAATTATTTCTCATCTATGGCGTAAATTGATGCATGTTAAGACCATAGTGGTCCATTCAAAAAGTTTGTTGTGTATCTTTGTTTACTGTCATTATTAGCTTGAGTAATGACCAAACGGTTTTCAAAATGGTTTTATGTGTGTGGCGTTCGAGACCACTTTGTACACCTATCGAGTAAACGGTAGTGGATTTTATCCGTACGACTAATAGTTATAAAGCTTTTGGCATTTAGAAGTTTTATAAAATTTCAAATTAGCATAGTAGTTTGAAAAACCTTGAATTCATTAGAGATATAGATGCGGCCCTCTTATGATAGAGGTCGTGATTAAGGACTAAAGATGTCCTCGGAGATTGAAGTGTCGGAGGACTTGATTTATGGGTAGTTTTGAATTTTTGGATTTCATTTTCATGAACTGGTTCACGCAAAAGTAATTGAGGCGTTAGATTTATGCTTTCTCCTAGTTAATTAAGTAATGGTCCTTCCACTTCGATAAGTCTTTGGGTTAAAACCTTGTGCGGTTGTTTACGTGTGGTTGGAATTGAATTTGTGGGTTAAGGATACGACGGCATGCTATGTGTCTTTGGTGTACCATCTTATTGGGTATTCGTGAATAATGATGGCGTTATGGTTGGCTAGTGAAGTTGTATGATTTGGGGTTTTATTTCCATGAGTAGGTGTCAACTTTATTTCGACATTGTAAATCTAGAATGAAGTATTTGGTGGCGTATCCACGTTGCAGATAGTTGTTTTGAGGATAGGTTTCGACCCTCGATTTGGAGGACATTGACTGTTTGATGCTTCAGTGCACTTTCGTTTAATTTAGTATGCCTACAAGTTAAGTGGTAACCTTAAGGATATTAGATGACTGACAGATAGGGATCGATCATTGGTAATTCTGTAATTAGCGAGATTTCCACTGATTTGACAATCAATGCTTGAATGCATTTTGGGAGTTGTGTAACCGTGGGGTTGAGGTAATCCGCTACCTGTAGATGTTGTGGTTGTGTCAGCTTGAGGAACAGATTTATTATGGATTGGATCAGATCAAACTAGTGTTAGGGATTTCTTCAAGGAAAGGACGCTTAATCTTTCATGGTATGGATTATTGGTAAATTGAGTGAAAATGTTGAGGTAAACCTTAAGTAGAAATCGATCATTGAGGAGACCTTAATTCGTTGAAAGTAGAAACACCATTTTATGACAGTAGTGGGTGACCGACCCAACAAATTTATGTGGATTCCTTATCACTCGGGTAAAGTCAACCTAGGTTGCGGATACTCGAAATTGAAAGGAGTATGGCCAGGCGGTTGGATTTTCTCTGCAAAGGTTGTTGTGTTCTGGAAGGCAAGAAAAGACTCTAACGTAACCCAATGAAGGGCAATTAGAAGTATTTAAGGGTAAAGTTCGCCTTGGGGTATCCCTAATGGATGTGGTTAATTAAGGTCGTAAACCGCTCATGCGGGATATGTGCAACCTAAGGTTGGGAGGCAACTGAGATCTTAATGATATGAAAGTGATTTGTTAAGGACTCGACGTTCACCCCATCATCGGTGAGATACGTCGAACCTTAGGATTAAGTTTGTGATGGCTCGTGATGAGAAATACAGTGACAACCTTAAACGAGATGTAATTAGTTTCGTATATGAGGCAAGGTATCTCGGAGGTATCCCTTTTGGATAGAGAACCAATTGATCTCGCTAAATGCGATGTTGGGTGTTTGGCCGGAGTCAGATTTCGAGGATGAAATCTCTTTTAAGGTTGGGAGGATTGTAACACCCCGAAATCCTTGGCCGAAAATAAGACGAAACATGGCGACAAAGTTCCACGCGACCACCCGCGCGGGTCGAACCGCGAGAAACCCCTTGTCCAGTGCTCCGTGCCACTCTTCGTGCGAGCCAGGTTGCATCAACACTCGTGCGCGAGCACTATGCGCAATAAAAAGGGAAAAACCGGCCCCAAACCTCATTTCTCACTAAACCCTCAAAGATCTCCCCATTTCTCTTCCAAATCGATTTTCCACCCTCTCCTTTGAACCCTAACATATTTTGGGGGGTTTTCCTCCTAAAATCAAATGATTGTTCATCATCTAGCAAGGTTTGGAAGCTAAAACCATAACCCTTCCATCTTCATCTTCTTCACCAAGTTTCTTAGGGTTTTATCCAACCATTTTTCATTATTTTGAAGATTGGGAGTTTATGGTTCATTGTGGGGATCTAGAAGAGTATGGTTGATGGATTCAAAACCATGGCAAAGGTAATCTTCTCTTCTCTTCAACTATGGAAATTAGGGTTTTGGGATAAGATGAGATCTTCGTGTTAAATGTTTAGGGAACGATTCTATATGGTTGAATATGGATATTTATGGTTGGTAATTTATGGATCTAGGTTTTTGGAAGTTTTTTACTTAAGGATCCAAGTTTTCTTCAAAAGGAGCTCAAGTTGGGGAAAATATAGTTTTAGCCTAAATCTAGCAAGGTGAGTTCAAGTTGATTTGTGAAAACGTTGTACATGCACGAAATCATAGAGAGAGAAACTAGAGAGAGAATGTCATATATTTGTTAACCACAAGTCTTTCAAGAACTCTCATACAATGTACTCACCAGGTTCTCTCACAAATCTACAACATTTCTCATCTACTATGACACTACCCTTTACTAAGGTATTTATATGGTCAAAGACCATGTACAATTACAAGAAAACTAATCTTACTTTGACTATGTTTGATTTTACAAGCTTTGACTTTTACACTTTAAATCTTGGATACAATAATACACTAACAATCTCCCCCTTTGTATTCAAAATTTTAAAAAAAATTAACATTAGTCTTCAGCTCTTGATTCTTCAAAACTTTGACTCGGACATCTTTAAACTTTGAAGCTCTAGCAATCTTCAAACATTCATATTTTGAAGAATCTTAAAAAGTCATTCACTTTTGTTTTGTAAAGTCATCAAGTCTTGAACAAGAATTTGAACTCTTTAAACATTCTTGAAGATTGCATCTTTGAGATTTGAGGAATCTTTCAATGCTTGTATCTTCAGTCTCTGGTCTCTAATCAGCCTTTGAAAAACAAACTTTCTCAAAACATCTCTGTTTATCTCTCTTTTTCTTTTGTATTCTATGTCTCCCCCTTTTATGATGAGATGTATCTCTTGATCAAAATTTTCATATGTCTTGAAAATATACATCAGACTTGAAAATTTCAGATTATCTCCCCCTTTTATGATGAGATGTATCCCTTGATCAAAATTTTCATTTGTCCTGAAAATATACATCTGACTTGAAAATTTCAGATTATCTCCCCCTTTTATGATGAGATGTACCTCTTGATCAAAATTTTCATTTGTCTTGAAAATATACATCTGACTTGAAAATTCTAGATTATCTCCCCCTTTTTGATGAGTTGTAAGCAGCAAAATCATCAAAACCTTTTCAAGTCATCACTGTCTTTGAATATTAATCATCCCCTTTATGATAAAATAACAATCTCCACCCTTTTTATCTGAGTATCGATCAATTCATAAGATGTATTCATCCAAATCTTTTCAAATTCAGACAAAATAAGAATTGTAACCCTGAATCAACAAATGATACAGTTAGAATTGCATGTAAGTAGCACGGAGCCACTTTGTACAACAGATGTACTTTGGAAAGGAGCTTTTGTGATGTTCACTCCCCAAGGGCTTCCATTCAATCATTGAAAAACCACAAAGTAATTTTCTATGAATGTTATGACAAGAAAACATATTTCTTGTGTGTACGTGAAAGTGTAGGAATGATTGAAGCTACTCAAGCTTTTTCAGGCTTAAAAGTGTAAACTGTTGAGACAACAACAAGTATTACACGAACTCAATGTGCATGAAAGAGGTGCGAAGGTGGGGCAACTTCCTTATTTTTCAATGTCTAAATCTTCCGAATGAAGACCAGATAGCAGATATGTTGTGTCCCCAAAGAAAATGAAACATTTCTTTTTCAAGAAAGAAACGAGTGGCTAGTGGGGTAATTGCAAGAGTTGGCATGGGCTAGTTCTTGTTTCAATGATGGTCACCAAAGAATGTGAACCAACAAATTATGTGGTTGCCTGACTCAGAAAGTAGTTGGTGTAGAGTTTTCATATTCTTTTAACTCTGATCTCACACCCTATTTCTTTTGAACATTTAATCTCACTTCTAACCAAACTCTCTTTTCCATTTTACCGCTCAACACAATGAGAAAAACTCAATCGGATGAGTTATCTCCCCCACTCTTTGATTTAAGACCTCCCACCCCTCAATCACTCTAGGATAACTTTCGGGGTAGGAAACACTAGTTAACGTGAATCCATGGAAGTTTTGTTTAAGTTCTCACACGAGTAATTTTGTCATAAAAAGAATAGTTGCTTAACAATTTATCTTGAACAATTAAGCACATGATATCATTGTCATATAAATGTATGTTCATCAAGGATATGAATGAAATTTGAGCATTTGAACTTTGAAGATCTCTCAAAACAAGGATATTGAATGAATGAAATGAAATCAAGAGAATTGTTTTGAGAATCTGACAGTGTATCAATCAGATCAAATATCATGAGTATGGACATGAAATGGTTGGGGTATCAAAGAACATGATAGTTTGTTTATATGAACGAATATAAACAATTTAGCAATGAACGCAGAAAGATTGAAATGATGAATGACGCTCAACAACAGTGAAATCAAACGAGGGTATTACCATCGAAAAATTGTTTCGTTTAGAGACATGGTAATAACTAATTCAAATCAAGTATTGAATCGGTGTGTATGAATACTTGACAGTATATAGACAAGATAATACACAAGTATTGATCTTTGGAAACACACGGTCAGTTAAACATTAGTGCTCTAGTATGAAAAACATTTGAAAATCACACTTCTAAATTCATGAAACCTTTTGAGAACCAAAAGTGGTTTGAACATTTCAGAAAACATTTTTCATGTTCGAAAGTTGTTCTTCTTTCAAACAATCATAGATCTAGATCAGAAGATACTTACAAACATTTAAGCTCCCCCTTAAATCATGATAATCTGGGTAAGATTCAGATAAGCTCCCTTTTGATATTTGCATAATATCCTTATCTGAATAAACTCTTCTTTGAAGTACGGGTTCTAAACTGTTATGTTTAGAAGCCATAATTCTTTGACATTAAAGATCAGGTCCTGATCTGTTGTAATCAGAAGCCAAAATTCATTAACATTTAAGAACGGGTTCTTATCTGATATAATCAGAAACCATTATCTTTAACATTGAAGATCGGGTCTTGAACTGAATTATTCAAGAACCATAGCTCTTGCTCTCCCTAAACCCGTGGTGCCTGCAAAACAGATTTGACAGGTTTTGGTACCCACATGTATTTGGGTCCTGGTTGGTTAGATTTAGGAATCCACTTCTCATTAGATTTAAAACTTTTAAGTTTACTTTTCTGAGAAGTAATTATGTAAGTTCCATACCAGTGATGAGCAAAGTCTTTTTGAACAAAATCATTCTCTCCACAGTAAGAACAAAAAAGTTTCTTTTGAGCCAACCTGATAAGATGATTAGCAGAATAAAATGTATCAGGTTTACCAAAAGATTTACCTTTATGTGCACTATTCTTCTTAGCTTTTGATGTGGATGTGAATGATTTATCATTCTTCTTTTCATCAGGAGAACCTTTCACTCTCCAAACCATTTGTCCTTTCTTAGAAGTATGCTTTTCAAGAGATTTGACACAAAAGCTTGTTGAACTATCAACATATTTGTAATAAAACAAATTAGAAGGACGAATCTGATTTGAGTTAACAATTTTTGATTTGACACTTTTCCTTTTTGAAACATTTTCTTTTATAGAACTGGAAGCAGTTTTGAAAGAGCAAATTGATTCAGTTGAATTATCATAAGGTGATTGATTAATCACGTCTGCAGAAATCTTCTCTGACAATTCAACATTTGCAACTTCTAGGTCCTTTATCTTTTTTTGATAAAATGTTCTTTTCCTCAAAAACTGTGTCAAACTTCTTTTGTAAATCAGACCTGACCTTCTGTTCTTTTAAAATATCTGATGATAGAACAAATAATCTTTTTGTGAGCTTAGATATTTCACTTTCAAAGATTTGACGCTCTTGCTCAAATTCTTTTTCTAAGTTCTTGTTTTTCTCATAAATCTCCTTGAAAATCCCAACATTTCTCTTTTCAGAGTTTTTCTTTTCAGCATCAAAAGACTTCTTCTTTTCTAGAAAAGTTTTTCTTTCATTTTCATGTAAGTCTTGTAGTGTAGAGATCTGCTTGGGAAGTTCAATAGTTTTATCTTCAAGAACTTTTCTCTTTTTTGCAAATGTGTCTCTTTCAGTTATTAAAATCTTTTCAAATTTTGAGACTTGCTTTGAGAGTTTTATGCATCTATGCTTCAAATCTTTTCTCTCTTGAAAAGCTTTCTTAGAAAAGTCAGATAGTTTTTAAGTGTAAACTTTCTCCTACTCAGCTTTATCTGCAAGAAATTTCTTCTGAAGATATTTCCTCTTCAAAAGCTTTAAACTTTAGTTGAAGATCAACTGCTTCAGCTTTCAGCTCTGATGATTTCTTTTCAGTTGTCTTTAGTTGGCTTTGAAGATTTGTTATCTCTCTCTCTCTTTCAATCTAATTTCTTTCTCTCTTGTCTTGACAATACCTGCAAAATCAGATTTAGAATCATTAATACATTTTGCACATTCAAAAGTTTTCTCAAGAATTACAAATTTAGATTTCAACTCCTGAATCTGATTTAGAAGACGTGAATTCTGAATCTTCAATTTATCCCGTTCAGTTTCTATAGTAGGTATCTCAGGCATATACATTATTGCATAGTCTCTGTTTGATATTACATTAGACATCTTTACTAAATTAGATGAAATGCTGAATAGAATGTTTGCTTGAAATGATCGTTCCAAAATATTCAGAAACACACTTGTCTTGAAGAGTCAAACTTGGTCAACACTTAAAAAATTCAGAAAAATTTCTAAGTGTCAGAACTCGCAGAACAATGAAACAGTAACTTTGTGCAGAAAGTCTATGCACGTTCTTGGTTAGCACAAAAGAATCGTGCGCGTTCTTGGTTCGCACAGAAAGAGTCGTGCGCGTTCTGAGTTCTCGCAAAATAAAGCGTACGCGTTCTTGGTTCGCACAGAACAAGACATGCGTGTTCTTCTACTAAGAATACTTTTCACACTTTAACTTTGCACAATACCGTTTTGTGTTCCTATACTTAGAAAATTTTTTGCAAAATAAGAACTCGCAAATCAAAGAAACTCGCAGGCTGTCTTTTGCGCGTTCCAACTTCTCGCAGAACAAACTTTGCGCGTACTGACCAAAAACTCGCAAAACACATATAAACACAAAAACTCTTCACCCTGCACGTTCTTCCCTTCTTGTGTGTTCTTCACTATGAAGCTTGCGCGAAAGATAGATCTTGCGTGTTCTTCGGAGATAAACAAGGATTTCGATCAAAAACTTTGATTCCTGCAATTAAGGCTTGAAAATCCACAAGAATGGTCGCACTAACAATTTGAACACATTTCTAATACAAAGATATGACTAAAAACAACAAAATTACAGTACGATCAATGGATTACAGTGTTCGACATTTTCAACAAAAAATTCCAAAAAATTCAAAATTGAGTGCGAATTAGTGCGAATTTTGTGATCAAATCTAAACAAGAAAGATTCAAAAACACAAATCGATCACTAAGAACCCATTTTCTTGCAATAAAATCGCCCGAGTAAGAAAAATTCGATCCAACAGTGATTTTCCAGAAACGGTCCTGTGTGTTTTTCCATGATTTGAAAATTCGATCAAATCAATTGTGTATCAATCCATTCTGAATATAATGGTCTTCTCTGATACCAAATGCGAGTCCAAGATTCAAGCAAACACAATCAATTCACTCAATTAAGCACAAAATTGTAAAGAGAGAATGTCATATATCTGTTAACCACAAGTCTTACAAGAACTCTCATACAATGTACTCACCAGGTTCTCTCACAAAACTACAACATTTCTCATATACTATGACACTACCCTTTACTAAGGTATTTATATGGTCAAAGACCATGTACAATTACTAGAAAACTAATCTTACTTTGACTATGTTTGACTTTACAAGCTTTGACTTTTACACTTTAAATCTTGGATACAATAATACACTAACAGTGGGGAAGAGTTCTAGTGACACTGTGAAAAGAGAAGTGCTAATTGTATACTCGAGAAGTGAGTAGCTTGGTGAAGTCTTCAGCATTGGTTTTGTAAAGAGCAACTTGTATTGGGGTTAAGTAGCACCCGACTTCGGCTTAGTCCTTGTATCATATTGGAGTTTGTATTTGTTGAGGTTAATTATAGAATTTTAACTTGAGGTATATTGAGTTTTGATTTGTAGGAGGAATTTTTGTCCCTCACTTGATGTTATATTGAAAATTTTAATTAGTTGCTCTTACCAATGTGAGGGTGTTATAGCTCGCGTCGGGTTGGTAGCTCCCGGGCCGCACCGGGTGATGAACTCTCGGGCGCACCGGGTTGGGGTTCCTCGGGCCATACCAGGTGAGGGCTCCCGGGTGGTGTCGAATCGGGGGGGGGTGAGTAGGTCTCGGGGGATCGGTCTCAATGGCAACTCCGATCGATACCCACCCCTCAAACTTCGAGATTGCTTACTAGTTCCAAGTTCCATAAACCGATTTCTTTCCTCTTACAAGAAAATTAAAAACTCATATCCACTTCTTTAATAAAACCCCTTTAGACCTTAGAGAGATTAAGATGTTATTATCTCTTGAGAAGAAATCCCCAAAGCTTTTCCTCCTACTTTTCATTCCAAGAGCTTGGAACCTCCAAAAAATCTTTCACAATTCTTCCTCCCTTTCATTTACACGTCGCTTTCCAATATTAGGGGAGAATAGAGATTGGTATGGTTTACTACCCTAAATTCCAAGTTTCCACAGGTCCCTAACTTTTCCATTTTTTTGCAATTAGACCACCATTTATCCAAAACTTGCAAAAGTGATTTATGGTTATTACAAATGTGGACACTTATTTTGGGACAGATGGATTAATATCTAAAATCGTTCATATGGTTTGTTGAAAAGTTTGGTTTTTGTTTCATAAGTTCCTTTTTTTACAACTTTACTATTATTGTTTGCATTTTGTTTTGGTTCCATCTCTCCTACTAACGTCTATTATGTTAAAGGGGTTAAGTTCCAGTGAGAAGTTGAGGTTAATGTGAGAAGTGGTTATCAAATGTTGGATGAGAAATGAATGCACATTAGGATGAGATGCACCAAGATAAGATATACCGAGATGCACCAGATCAATTCTCTTCTAAGCCGCAATTCATGAGAAATGAATGCACAAGTCGGCTTGCACTGAACCGATCCCCAAAAAGATTAGAGTTGACACCTAATATGGAATTAAAACCCTAAATCATGCAACTTACGAACTAACCATAACATCATCATTATTCACAAATACACATTAAGATGGTACACCCCCAAAATACAGCATGTTGTCACACAATAATCCATCAATTCAAATCTGTCCGTAAGCAAGCAACTACACAAGGCTTAAACCCGGAGATTTACCGAGGCGGAAAGATCACCCCTTAATTAATTGGGAGAAGGCATAAATCTAATACCTCAATTACTCATGCGAGCATTGACTCGTAAACTGAAACCCAAAATTCAAAACTGACCACGACTGGGATCATTCCTCCTTTTCCATTCCCAGGGACGTCTCTCGTCCTTGATTACAACTCCTTTCACGGTAGGGACTTAAATCCAGAGCTCTGTTGAGTTCAAGGTTTTTCCGAATAGTACGCCAATTTGAAATTTTATAAAACTTTCAAATACAAAAGTTTTGTAACAATTAATCGTATGTGTAAAAACTCGCTACCACTTACTTGGTAGTTATGCAAAGTTGTCACGAACGTCACACATATAAAATCATTTCGAAAACCATTTGATCATTACTCACATTAACAATGACGATGATAAAAGATGCGCAACAAACTTTTCAAATGGACCACTACGGTCCTAACATGCATCAATCTATGTCGTGTACGTAAAACAATTTTCTGCACTAAAACAATGTGCATAAATGTTTGTACAAACCCCAAAATAGGAACTTCAAAATTTCAAGCTCCAAAAATCTTCCTTTAGCCATAAGATGGCATGAAATTAAATTTCCAAAAAGACTCGCATATAACAGTTTATTTCCCAAACTTAGTAAGATGATAGGTGCATGCGATTTGGTCGAAACGTAAAATAATTTAAATCGACTACAAACATTTAAGTTGCACAAGCAAGACATTCTTTGCTCCATAATAGTGGCTACCATGCCATGCATACCAATAGACCAATAAAATGCATTGTGCGAAACAATAAAAATAAAACCCAACAACCCAAAAATGTTCCAAGCAAAAGTCCAACACGAAATACCCTTGTATAAAACCTCAAAGCGCAACTATGCAATATGAAAACTCCCAAGACACCTCTTGCGATTGCGAAATGACACGTGCAAAACCCGCATGAGACAATAATGTTACACAACAACCCGAAAGTTAATGCACACAATAATTCTGTATACGTGTTTCAAAATTCACTTATGCGACACAAAATGTCGTAAAATAAAACTCTATAAGAGCCAACTGAATATTTGTTTAATAAAACTCATTGACGCTAAAACCAAGCGGTGTCAAAATCTTCGTTTGCCAACATAAAAAGCATAAGACGAAGATATGTCTAAAATGTTAAAATTATAAGTGTTTCCCTTGTATCACAATGTAAAATAAAGTGACATTTTTCAACAAAAATTGAAAAATCAACACAACTCATACAAACTAAAATTCCAAAGAAAACTCAGATGCAAGAATATGGAAATAACTTTTCCTTTAAAACATTAACATACGTGGAGGAGATTCAATGTCAAGGTTAAAATTTCACAGTTACTTGCCCAATACCCCAAATAACATTAAAACACAGATGTCATAATATCCCTAAATAGCGTTAGACACGAAACAGGGATGAAGGGATTTTCAATAAAAAATTGCAACCACGTGCAACAAAACAATTCCATGCATGCTTAAACTCACGGTTTAAAATCTGATGAGTGCTAAACGCTTTTCCAAGACTTCATAATATAATTCACTTTATGATTTGAGAAAATGAGAATTAATTGATGTGAACTTATTTTAGAAATAAATTTCGTGCATGAATTTGGTCAGAACTCAACATCTCGAAATCACACTCCTCGATTTCCCAGTCATACTATTGTCATCTGAATGCTTAAAACATCTTAAAGCAATAACCAAATGTTTCATCCGTTCACTTTACAAATTCTCCTCGAATGAGGTCGGTTCAATAAGCCTATGGTTCTACTTCAACAAATGGCTCTGACCCAAAAGGATCAACTTAATGTACTTGTCCTGTATAACCATCATCTCGAACGACAATGCTATAAACATCAACTCTTCTATCGGTTGCTTGCTTAAAAATGTTTTCATTACCCCAACGGTCAACACACCAAGGCAGTTCAAGCATACACATGTAGCATGTAGGTTCACCATAACACTGGCCAGGTGTAATTATGAACGTACCGTACATGATAATCCTTGCTACCCTCGACGAGCTTCCCATTTCTAGAGACTCTATCAACCTCAAAATATCCTAATCTCAAGGTGCCTAATTGTGCAATCTCAATTTCATTGCTTAAAAGGACGCTAGTTTGAGTCTAGGTATCTGAAATCAACACCTAAATCTCTCAAACTTAAACTCTGTTACCAACTTGTAACACCCTCAAATTTGGTAAGAGTAACTAACTAAAATTTCGGTATAATATCAACATAAGAAATAAAACTCCCTCATACAATTCAAAACTCAATATATTCCTTAAGTTAAAATTCTATAACTAACCTCAACACATATAATCTCCGATAATATACAAGTACTAAACTGAAGTCGGGTGTTACTTAACCCCAAACACAAGTTGCTCTTCCCAAAACAAGGCATAAGACTTCAACAAGCTAATCACTCTCCGAGCACACTACTAGCACTCCTCTCTTCACAGTGTCACTAGAACTATTCCCAACGACGCCTATTGCACATGCCGAAAAATATAAAGGTTAGGCTAACGCCTACTGAGTCCAAGAGTTTTCAACATGAATAAATATATCATCAAAAGAAAGAATGCAATTTAATTTATAATCTTTCAAAGTGATATGCTTCAAATATTAAAACGACTCATTTTCCAACAATATGCATTTTAGACGAAGGAAGCACCAATGTACAAGTTTTCCAAACCAAACTGTTTTAAGGACTAAGACCCCAATATAAAATGTGCCTTAATAAATTAATTTTCAACCCAAAACTCGCTCAAAAGGAGAATAGAAAGTGGACTCCCAATTTACGAAATACGGATAAAACTTTATATCCCGAAGCACCTAGAACACGGGTGGGGCATAATACTCAACCCATAAACCATGGATAAAAACCCATATAAACAAAAAGTCACCGAAAACATGGATAATAAAACTCAATACCCAAAACAACACCTTTCGGTGACGGGGGAGACCCGAATTCCATCGAATGTGGCGGGCACACAAAGTTAAGCCATTTCTCGATGTTCTTGAGTTTCACATAGAGTCATGGATCCCTATATATGGCTCCCTACCGAGAAACCACCGCAAGATACCCAAATGACCCTAGTGTCTACTCGATCTCTAGATGAGTGTCACCAAAAAAGCCACAAGTCCCCGTATCCGGCTCACCATGGGCACCACCGCAAGACTTAGCTCCGTATACGGCTCTGTAGAGCACCACCGCAAGCTTACATAAAAACATGACTTAGAGACCAATCACTAGACTTCAAAAGCGGACACTAAATTCCATGATAAATAACCAGACTAGATTACAAACGGGCATCGAGTTCAACCACCCACGATCTATACCTCGAGCCCTTCTCTAAAGGTTACATGGTTATCGAGCTCAACCACCCAAGATCTATACCTCGAGCTCCCGCTAGCCAAAAATAATTTCCAGTCCCAAGACGGGGATAAAGACCCCAACTAAACCAACTGACAGACTCATATTCCTATGGATCCAATGCATTACAGTCTAAAACGTTACATGACTCCAACGAATGAACTAACGCATACAAAACATGTAACTCTCAAATAAGATGTAACTAAGTACACCATACGTCAAAGGATCCTTATCGAGCTACCAAAACTGAACAAATGTTCCAAGACTCATCTAAGTATAAATCAAGCCCCAAAAGGCATAATTGACGTTTGGCTAAAATACGTGAGCCGATAAGGTTACATAAACCGAAATACATCTTTTCTCAAAATCTTTGTTTCCCAAATCACAATTGGCCTTCGGCCCAAATCCCAAAAAGGTTTACTACTTCTAAAAGGTTTCCAAGGTCGGGAATGACCAAAACCAAAGGACTTACACATTCGTACTTTCAAAACATCCCATTTCATGAATGATGCATAAAACCTGACAAACACTAAAAGTGCATTTTTGACCAAATATCTATTTATACAATAAATCATCAAAACACATTCATTTATGACACATTTATCAAGATGCCCAAAATCCCAAATGTGGGTGTTTTACAAAGTTTAATAAGCTACACACTTCAAATAATCAAAAGTTACCAAATAACTCAACAGTTGACAATTTCATGTAAAACACATAAATACTTTAAAATGGAAATTCTGGCATGTACAACGTTTTCACAAATCAACTTGAACTCACCTTGCTAGATTAATTAGACTAAATCTAGATTTTACCCCAACTTGAGCTTCCTTGAAGAAATCTGAATCCTCAAGCCAATTCTTCCAAAACCTAGATCCATAAGTTTTCAACCATCAATACACATATCCAAGTACTTATAATCTTTCCCACAAACACCTTTTATCAAAATCTCCATTTTTGCCAAAACCCTAATTTTGACCTAAATTCTCCAAAATTAACCAAACCGAAATTTGAGAGATAAAAACACTTGGAATTCATAAATGGAGCATTTGTAACTTGAATGAATATTTAGAAAAGAGTAGGATGGACTCACCACATAGATTTTAAGTAAAACCCCAAAACCTAGAAATCTCAAGAAATGAGCAAGAACACTTGATCTAGCACTTGAGGTAGAAGTCACAAGCCTTGATTATGAAGAAACACCTTAAAACTCAAGGAAATGGTCTCAAAATGAGTTACGGTTTGTAATGGTAAGTGAGGGAACGATTTGGGGGAGAAAGGTGAAGGGAAAGAAGTGAGAAAATGAGAAAGAGGTTGGAAAATCGGGCATTTAAGGTCCCTGATGGCCACGTGCGATTGTGCCACGTGGTCAGAATAATAAATTCGGAAGTAAGAGTGAGAATTGTCTTAAGCTGTAAGTGCGGGGTGCTATGTTATGAATTTGAAAAAAAAATAGGATTTTAACCCTAGCTATCCTACCCTAAACCCTCTCTCTAATTGTTGGCGGCTTAGAACAACCAAGGGGAGAGAGATGCAATTTTGGAGAGAAAGCAGGAAGAAGAACATTGTCATTTTGGGAAGACAGGTCTACATGAAATCTACTCAAGGTAAGCTCTTAACCCTCCCCCCTCTTGTTGTATTTTTGGTTTGAGAGATTATTACCAATCTTTGGGCAGAAATCTTGTGAAATCATGTTTTCTTAAGAAAGAAGTTGTGGGGTTGGGGTCTGTGGATTGATCGATCTGGGTAAGGAAAGTTAGTGTAACCGCCCTGTCTTGGCACCGATCAAAGGGAAGTATAGGAAGTAAAACTACGTATTTTGGTCGAAAGGAAACCTGACTAATCTGGTTTGGGGAATCTGAGTAAGCCACGGTCGGGGGAAACGAAACCCTTGGTCGTACTTTTTCCATGCGGCACTGGAAGGGAGGAACTGGGGGACCACGGGCTTAGTTTAGTCGGGCGACCCCGGGCGTTGGTGACACTGGATGACCCCGAGGATGAGGAGCCCGGGTGACCCCGGGGGGAGAGTGAGGAGACCGGGTGACCACGGTCACTTTCGACCTGGGCGATCCCGGGGGAATAGGGGTGTGGACCGAAACTAGTTTCCTTGGTTCCTAAGCATAAACTCGAATCTTTAGTTAAGGATAACCTAGTAACTCATCGTAAAATCCTATTTTGTTCTTTAGGATTTCGTTGTCGGGAAATCTCTAAGTATGGGGCTTTTACCATGAGGAGCACCAGGTGAGTTTTTCTAAATTAAGTTGCTTTTATGGTTAAAAGGTTAAAGATGCATGAAAGTTACTTGAAACATTTGTTATTTACGTTGTTTTATACATGTATGATTTCTGGAAAGTGGTCTTGTACTTTGTTGGAAGATCAAATGTATGCATATTTTGTGTTCAGAAGTTATGACCTTAGACGGGGGTGTATCCCGCCTGCTCATACCGGGGGGGGGGGTGTTCCGTTTAAGACATTGGAGGGTGTCCCAAAATAAGGCAGTACGAGTCAAACACGACGTTATCATAGTATGACGGTAGTGTAGGTCAGAAGCATGGTTTAATTAACGTGATGTTTTTTAATAAAGCTGAATTGGTTACCGATGTAAGTTTATTTTGTGATATTTTAACTTTTGTCAGAAGGACTCACTAGACCTCTGGTCTAACCCTCGCTCTTTCAAAACTAAAAACTTTTTCAGGTAATCGCGAAGTTGGTGTTTCGAGAAAGGGAAAAGAGAAAGTTTGAGCGGCACCTGATTATAGAAGACTTCCTTATAGTATATTCCATTTAATCTCAGTTGTGTAATAGGTTGCCTTATTGCAAACGTTGTTATCTTTTTAGACTTGGGGTCGTTTTGGCAAGATTATTTTTATCTAAATTGCATGCTTTGTCTTGTTGGAAGTTTTGGGTTGTTATAATTGGTATCAGAGCCATAGTTTAAGGGATCTAGGTGACCGGACGGGCCTAGACTTAAACTAGGAGAGTAGAACACAACAATGAAATAGGATGGCCTTAGGAAGACGGGTGATAGGGTAGTGAGGACTAGCATGTAAGGTAAATTTGGAATTACATCTGGCCAGTGTAATTGTGAATTTACAGGTACATGTGTGTGTTTAACTTGCCTTATTACGTCGACCTGCCGTTTTGAGTGTTGTATATTTATGTCTTATCTACCGCGGATGGGCATGTAGTTCCTCCTCGGTCGACTGCCACTCGAGGAAAGGGTCGTGGCCGACCTAAGGGAAAGGAAAAACGACTTAGAAGGTGGCTACTCATGTGGGTGAACCGAAAGTGGGAATTCAGGGGAGAAAAATGACACGTGTTGTTCGGCGAGCCAGAAGTGTGGAAGTGGTGGCTGAGCAAGAGACCTCTCTTCAAGAGAGTTCAACTACGGTAAGAGGAAGAAGATCGACGAGGAGCCGTGGTGGAGGTCAGACCCAGACTTTTGTAACGCATGAGATCGTCGCCACTGAGATGGGGAAACTTCAAGAAACTCTGCAAGCCTTATTGTCTCAACAGACTAGGGAAGTATCGGCAAGCCGGGAAAGGAGCGAGGAGAAGGAGGCGACGGAAATGACCATCTCACCAATGACTGTGGGGGGCAGCCACTCTCAGTCGACTTCGGGTCTGGAAGCCAAGGCAGTTACGGAGAAGGGATGTATCTACAAAGCATTTACCACTTGCAATCCCCCTACCTTCAAAGGAGAATGTGATCCGATAGTGGTTATCAAGTGGATCGGAAATATGGAGCTTGCGTTTGACACCTGCAAGTGTGCTGAAGAGGATAAGGTCATGTTTGCATTCTCCATGCTGGGGGACGATGTTGTGTTCTGGTGGGAGGCGGAAACTAGGGGTAAGGGCTCGAAGGCGGCCAGAGAGATGGATTGGGAGACTTTTGTTGCTAAATTCAAGCGACAGTTCTGTCCGTTGGCAGCGGTTAAGAAACTGGGGGAGGAATTTTTGAACTTAGAGCAAGGGGAAATGACGGTTCGAGAGTATACAACGAAATTTCTTGAAAAAGCTTAATTTGTTGAAATTTATGTTTCGAACGAGGAACGTCGAGTGGACAGGTTAATATCCGAGAACTGGCGGCAGCACGAGAACCGACTACTTTTCAAGCGGCTGTCAACGCGGCGGAGATGACTGAGATAGACAAATTACGTCAGATGACGAAAAGGGGCAGTGACAAGAGAAAATGGGAAGGGCCAATCCGTGAAGCAAAGAAATTTAAGGGTATCAAGTCTGATCAGCGAGCAACGCCAGGGGTTGAGTTTAAGTTGTGTAGTAAGTGTAATCGGATGCATAAAGGAGAGTGTTTCATGGACAAAGATGGTTGTTTCAAGTGCGGAAAGGCGGGTCACCTGGTTCGAGATTGCCAAGGATCGTGGACCTGTTACTAGTGTGGTTTTCCAGATCACATCAAGACGAATTGTCCACAACTAAAGAAGGGGTTGATGGGAATTTTAGGGGAGGAGGAGGAGAAAGGAGAGTGGAACCCACCCGGGCAAGAGCAAGGGCGTTTAACATGATAGCGGAGGAGGCGGTGGAAACACCGGATGTGGTGACAGGTACCTTCCCTACAGACTCGACTTTTGCTAAGGTGTTGTTTGATTCGGGCGCGAACCATTCGTTTGTGTCACCGAACATTGTTCATAAATTGCGTGTGAAACCCAAGAAGCTTAGTCTTGGGTTTGAGGTAGAGGTAGCGGATGATAGTCGAGTCTTGGTGAGGGAGGTATATGAAGGGTGTACTATTGATATCGACGGTCATACATTCCCGTTACGACTGTACCCGATGGGTATGGAGGAATTTGACGTCATTGTGGGGATAGATTGGTTGGCGTCTAATGATGCCCATATAGTGTAACACCCCAAAAATGGGACAAACAAAAATTTCCGAAGAATGGAAATATGGTAATCACATTAATGCCAAAGCATGAGCTCATCAAAAAGGGAACAACAAATTGTCAGTTTAATTTACAAGTTTGTAAAAATAAGCAATGATAGATGACAACTTTCTAATCTAAAATCTAGCTAGAAATAAGATTACAATCAATTGTCAACTATTTCCAAAAAGATCGTCTTCAAGAATGGCATCCCAAAAATTCTCCCAAGATCACCTCTAAAACCCGGTTAAACTTCCTTGGCGGTCGCGCCACTAGAACCTGAGATACATATCAAACCAAACAAGTATTAGGACAAACGGGCCTAGTGCGTTGCACAAGAATATGGCATAACATTTACAAAGCATGGCATGAACATTTATATCACTTTGGTCACTAAAGGTCATAAGGCCATCAATGGGGGAGACCCATCACACCAATGAGTTTTACCTCAAGTCAATGTACCTTGATGTTCACTCTCATGAGCAACTTCCCGAAGGAAAAACATACTTGAAGACTACCTCCTAGGCATTACTCCAAATGGCGAAGGTCTAGGTGCATACCATCATGGTGGCACCTAAGACTACATCCTCCTAGCACTTACTCATGGTTCCTCCTACGTACGTACGCTATCCATCTCTATACATAATTCCATATCAACAAGATACATGTATAAGACCTCATAAAATCCCAAGCATATTTTAGGTACAAAACTCTAAAATGTACAAGTCCCATTATAATGTCCATGGCTCACCAAAATAACATATAACCAAGTTTAAATATCATAAATAATAACATCATCAAGGTTCATATGAATAACCATAACCAGATTCCCAACAATCTCAAAAGTAACAGTTAGGTCAAACTTATCAGGTGGTCATATTTCTACATAAATAAGAAATGCTAAGCAAGTAAACACACAAGATATGTATCTCATTTTAGAAAATAGTAATAGAAAACTCACTATCTAGGGTTTTAATTGAAACCCTAGGAAACTTGGTGAAATGGTGAGAAGATGAGATTTGTAGCTAGCTTGATCCCACTAAATGCTCCACCAAACCCTTCAATGAACAATAAATGGGGGGAGAAATCCTTATGCTTTCAATAAATGAACTAGGGTTTGAGTCTTCCAAAAATCGCCCAAAGAACTCTCTCTCCCGAACTATATCTGATTTTTATGAAAATGTGAAGTGAAGGTCGGCTTAAGAGGTTTTTAAACTCTCAGACCCTCCTAGCGATAGTGCCCAGCGACAATGCCACTGGCACTGTCACAGGGGCATAGTCGCTCCCCAACCATGGCTCGCTGTACACGCTGGGCGACAATGCCCTGCGACTTTGCCCATGGCATTGTCGCGGTGGCAAAGTCGCACCTCCATCACCACCTACGGTACGCCGCCCGCGACTTTGACATGCGACTATGACCATGGTCATAGTCGCTGGTCATTGCCGCACTAACCTCTCCACCTGCTGATTTTTCGACGATTTAGATACCAATAACCATATAAAGAGCTTAAGGTAACAACACATAAAATAACATACCAAAGATTTCTAACTCAAAGCAAAATCCCAACATTTAAAAGTAAAGATAACACTTTGGAATTTATAAACACTTACCTTAATTTTCCGGGTGTTACAATCCTCCCCACCTAATAAGGATTTCGTCCCCGAAATCTCATTCACTAAATAAATGAGGATATCTCTTCTTCATGTCTTCCTCAGATTCCCACGTCACGTTAGCACCCCGATGGTGCTTCCATTGGACCTTCAACATTACCACTTCCTTACGTCGCAGTTGCTTTGTCTTCGACTCCAATATGGCTTCTGGTTCTTCCACGCATCGGTTCCCATTATCCACCTGAATCTCCATCAACGGAATGACGCTTTCTTCCTCGGCCAGGCACTTGTGAAGATAGCACACGTGAAACGTAGGGTGAATCCCTTCCATTTCCGGTGGTAGTTCCATCCTATAAGCTTGGAGCCCAACTTTCTCTAAGATGGTGAAGGGTCCAAGAAAGCGAGGACTAAGTTTTTCGTGTTTCCCAAAGTGGATGATTCCCTTCCACGGTGATACCTTCAACATAACTCGCTCTCCCACTTGGAACTCGACCGGTCTTTGCTTTTTATCCGCATAACTCTTTTGCCGGTCTTGAGCCGCCTTCAACCACTCTCGAATACCTTTTACCTTATCCGCCGTTGCTTGTACAATTTCTGGTCCTGCAAACTATTTTTCCCCTGCCTCGAGCCAATACATCGGTGTCCTACATTTCCGTCCGTAAAGTGCCTCGAACGGCGCCATCCCGATACTCGAATGGTAGCTATTGTTGTAGGCGAATTCTACTAGCGGTAGGTGCGAATCCCAAATCGCTCCAAAGTCTATCACACACAACTGTAGCATGTCTTCGAGCGTTTGGATCTTCCTTTCACTTTGCCCGTCGGTTTGGGGGTGATAAGTTGTGCTCAACTTGACCTTCGTGCCCAACTCTCTTTGCAACCCATCCCAAAACTTGGAAATGAACCGACTATCCCTATCTGAAACTATGGATAGCGGAACACCGTGACGTGACACCGCTTCGTCAATATAGAGCTTAGCAAGTTTGTCCATCGGTAAAGTCTCCCGTATTGCCAAGAAATGCGCACTCTTGGTGAGTCTATCCACTGCTACCCAAATAGTGTCGTGACCTCTCAAGGTCTTTGGTAGCTTTTTGACGAAGTCCATCGTGATGTGTTCCCACTTCCATTCCGGAATGGCTAATGTTTGCAAGCTCCCGTAGGGCCTTTGATGCTCCGTTTTGACTTGAAGGCATGTGACGCACCTTTCCACATAATTGGCCACCAATAGTGCAATTTCAAATCTCTATACATCTTAGTGCTACCGGGATGTATAGAGTACTTGGACTTGTGAGCCTCCGCCAAAAGCAACTCACGGTTTCCCCCAATCTTCGGCTCCCAAATCCTTCCTTGGAATAGCTTAAGGCCGCGACTGTCTTCTGTTTGCGTTTCCCGTTGTTTCACCATTTCCCCTTTGCATCAAAACACACTGGAGTCCAAGCCTAGTGGCGTCACTATAAACTACGAAATCTTTGGATCCTTCGGGTAAGGATAGGATTGGCGCCTCACATAACTTTTGTTGGAGAGTCCGAAAGGCCTTATCTTGCATGTCGGTCCATGAGAATTTAACGTTTTTATTTGTTAACGATGTGAGTGGAGAGGTGATCTTCGAAAAATCTTGAATAAAACGCTTGTAGTAACCGGCTAAGCCCAAGAAACTCCTTATCTCCGTTGGGCTCGTAGATGATTCCCAATTCATCATTGCCTCGATCTTTGCCGGATCCACCTTTACTCCATCCTTTGACACTACGTGGCCCAAGAATTGCACTTCTTGTAGCCATAATTCGCACTTCAAGAATTTTGCGAATAACTTCTCCCTTCTAAGGATCTCTAAAAATTCTCGCAAATGTTGTCGATGCTCCTCCTCATCCCGAGAGTAGATCAAGATGTCATCGATAAAGACTATGACTAATTTGTCTAAGAAAGGTCGGCATACTTGGTTCATCAAGTCCATAAACACGGTCGAAGCATTAGTCAATCCAAATGGCATGACTAAGAACTCGTAATGACCGTACCTCGTTCGGAATGTCGTCTTCGGTATATCGCTCTCCTTCACCCGCACCTGATGATAACCGGATCGTAAATCTATTTTAGAGAAACATCCCGCTCCTTGAAGTTGGTCGAAGAGGTCGTCGATCCGGGGAAGTGGATACTTATTCTTCACTGTGACCTTGTTGAGTTCTCGGTAGTCGATGCACATCCGCATCGACCCGTCTTTCTTCTTCACGAATAACACCGGAGCTCCCCACGGCGACGAACTCGGTCGTATGAATCCCTTCTCGAGAAGTTCTTGCAATTGCGTCATCATCTCTTGCATTTCTGTCAGCGCGAGATGATAGGGAGCACGAGCAATTGGAGCAGCCCCCGGGGTGAGGTCGATGTGGAACTCCACTTGTCATTCCGGTGGAAGTCCGGGTAGATCCTCCGGAAATACATCCGGGTAGTCGCGCACCACGTTCACATCTTCTAACTTCTTCTTTTCTAACTTCGTGTCGATCACGTAGGCTAAATACGAAACACATCGTTTGGCTAGACTCGTGCGTGCTTTGAGTGACGAGATAATAATGTTGGTCCTCCGGTTCTTCTCTCCGTAGATTACTACTTCACCACCCTTAGGCAAGGGTACTCGAATTAACTTCTTGGAGCAGAATATGCCAGCGTCGTGCTTAGCTAGCCAATCCATCCCCACGATCACGTCAAATCCCTCGATATTGGCGGTAACAAATCTATAGCGAAAGATTCCCCATCTAATTCTAAGGTACACCCAACATAGCATTCCCGAACTACCATATGTTCCCCATTGGCCACCTCTACCACTAGAGCATCATTCAATAAACTAAAAGGAATGGTGAAGTTCTTGCAAAACGTGGTAGACACAAACGATCGGTTCGCACCAGAATCGAATAAAACACGGGTAGGTAGAGATTTCACTAGAAACGTACCCGACACTATGTCTGTCGTCTCTCTTGCTTCATCTGTCGTCATTTGGAAAGCCCGACTTGGCGCCTTCGATTGAACTTCTTTGGCATCGCCCCGCTCGAGACCCCTTGATTGCCCTTAGCTAACTTAGGGCAATCCCTCTTGAAGTTAGATTGTGAACGTATTTTACATAAGAATTCTCGTTGTCGTCATTATAAGTCCTAATCAATGCAATTCCGTAATCCTAATACTCTCCCCACATAGGAATGTTCTACCCATGTGGACAGTGATCCTATAAGCACAACCAGTCTAAGTCTAGGTATACTAAAGTCGACACCTAGTTCACTTACACTAGAGCTCTGATACCAACTTGTAACACCCCAAAAATGGGACAAACAAAAATTTCCGAAGAATTGAAATATGGTAATCACATTAATGCCAAAGCATGAGCTTATCAAAAAGGGAACAACAAATTGTCGGTTTAATTTACAAGTTTGTAAAAATAAGCAATGATAGATGACAACTTCCTAATCTAAAATCTAGCTAGAAATAAGATTATAATCAGTTGTCAACTATTTCCAAAAAGATCGCCTTCAAGAATGGCATCCCAAAAATGCTCCCAAACTCACCTCTAAAAGACGACTAAACTTCCTTGGCGCTCGCGCCACTAGAACCTGAGATACATATCAAACCAAACAAGTGTTAGGCCAAACGGGCCTAGTGAGTTGCACAAGAATATGGCATAACATTTACAAAGCATGGAATGAACATTTATCACTTTGGTCACTAAAGGTCATAAGGCCATCAATGGGGGAGACCCATCACACCAATGAGTTTTACCTCAAGTCAATGTACCTTGATGTTCACTCTCATGAGCAACATCCCGAAGGCCCGGCACACTTGAAGACTACCTCCCAGGCATTACTCCAAATGGCAGAGGTCTAGGTGCATACCATCATGGTGGCACCTAAGACTACATCCTCCTAGCACTTACTCATGGTTCCTCCTACGTACGTACGTTATCCATCTCTATACATAATTCCATATCAACAAGATACATGTATAAGACCTCATAAAATGGCAAGCATATTTTAGGTACAAAACTCTAAAATGTACAAGTCCCATTATAATGCCCATGGCTCACCAAAATAACATATAACCAAGCTTAAATATCATAAATAATAACATCATCAAGGTTCACATGAATAGCCATAACCAGATTCCCAACAATCTCAAAAGTAGCAGTTAGGTTAAACTTATCAGGTGGTCAGATTTCTACATAAATAAGAAATGCTAAGCAAGTAAACACACAAGATATGTATCTCATTTTGGAAAACAGTAATAGAAAACTCACTATCTAGGGTTTTAATTGAAATCCTAGGAAACTTGGTGAAATGGTGAGAAGATGAGATTTGTAGCTAGCTTGATCCCATTAAATGTTCCACCAAACCCTTCAATGAACAATAAATGGGGGGGGGGGGAGAAATCCTTATGCTTGCAATAAATGAACTAGGGTTTGAGTCTTCCAAAAATCACCCAAAGAACTCTCTCTCCCGAACTATATCTGATTTTTATGAAAATGTGAAGTGAAGGTCGGCTTAGGAGGTTTTTAAACTCTCAGACCCTTTCGGCGATAGTGCCCGACGACAATGCCACTGGCACTGTCGCACGGGCATAGTCGCTCCCCAACCATGGCCCGCGGTACACGCTGGGCGACAATGCCCTGCGACTTTGTCCATGGCATTGTGGCGGTGGCAAAGTCGCACCTCCATCACCACCTACGGTACGCCGCCCGCGACTTTAACATGCGACTATGACCATGGTCATAGTCGCTGGTCATTGTCGCACTAACCTCCCCACCTGCTGATTTTTCAACGATTTTGATACCAATAACCATATAAAGAGATTAAGATAACAACACATAAAATAACATACCAAAGATTTCTAACTCAAAGCAAAATCCAAACATTTAAAAGTAAATAGAACACTTTGGAATTTATAAACACTTACCTTAATTTTTCAGGTGTTACATATAGTGTGCCATAAGAAGTTGATGCGAATAGTGTTTCCTGGTAAGGAAGAGGTGGTAGTGTATAGAGATCGTCAGGATAGGAAGTCATGTCTGATCTCTATGATCAAGGCTAGGCGGTGTTTAGTGAATGGGTGTGTAGGGTTCTTAGCATATGTAATAGACGCTAAGAAAGAGAAGAAGGGGCTGGAGTCGGTTCCGATAGTAAGTGAATACCAAGAAGTGTTCCCGGAAGACTTAACCACTTTGCCATCTGATCGACAAGTGGAGTTCCGAATAGACCTGGTGCCTGGAGCGACACCAATCACAAGAACACCCTACCGCCTGGCGCCGGTAGAGATTAAAGAAATGATGACTCAACTGCAAGAACTGCTAGACAAAGGGTTTATTCGTCCCAGCACATCACCGTGGGGAGCACCGGTGTTGTTTGTTAAGAAGAAGGACGGGTTCATGAGGATGTTCATAGACTATCGCGAGCTTAATAAGGTAACAGTCAAGAATAAGTACCCGCTTCCCAGAATTGATGATCTTTTCGACCAACTACAAGGAGCGAGTTACTTTTCGAAGATAGAACTGCGATCGGGTTATCATCAGTTGAAGGTAAGAGAGGAGGATGTGCCCAAGACTGCTTTTCGTATAAGGTACGAACATTATGAGTTTTTAGTCATGCCGTTTGGTTTGACTAATGCTCCAGCAGTATTCATGGACCTAATGAATAGAGTGTGTAGTCCACTCTTGGACAAGTGTGTGATCGTCTTTATTGATGACATATTAATTTACTCATGATCCATGAGGGAGCACGAGGAACATCTGTGATCAGTGTTGGAGCTGCTGAAGCGCGAGAAGTTGTACGCCAAATTCTCAAAGTGTGAATTTTGGCTAAGGGGGGTGCAATTCCTAGGACACGTGGTGTCGGAAGACGGTATCAAGGTCGATCCAGCGAAGATTGAAGCTATCAAGGATTGGGAAACGCCAAAATCATCGTCAGAAGTAAGAAGCTTCCTTGGGTTGGCGGGTTATTACCGGAAGTTCATCCAGGACTTCTCAAGAATTGCCACACCGTTAACTGCTTTAATAAGGAAAGGCGTCAAGTTTGTGTGGGTCGAAGCTCAGGAGGATGCGTTTGTTAAACTAAAGGAACGCCTGAGTAGTGCGCCCATTTTATCCCTACCCAGCGGATCTGAAGGATTTGTGATTTTTAGCGATGCTTCAAAGTTGGGATTAGAGTGCGTGTTGATGCAAGAGGGGAAAGTGATTGCTTATGCATCTCGCCAGTTGAAAGAGCATGAGAAGAACTACCCAACGCATGATCTGGAATTGGCAGCAGTAGTTTTCGCTTTAAAATTTTGGAGGCATTACCTATATGGGGTTAAGTGCCAGATTTATATTGATCACAAGAGTCTCCAATATATGTTCAACCAGAAAGAGTTGAATATGAGGCAACGAAGATGGATGGAGCTGCTAAGTTATTATGATTGTGAGACTCTTTACCATCCGGGTAAAGCCAATATAGTAGCCGACGCCTTAAGTTGGAAGGAGCGAGTAGATTCAGCGAAAGTAGTAGTCTTTCGAGTTGAGGAGACTTTCAAATTTTTGGAGGAAGTTAAGAAATCACAAGAAGAAGCACTTTTGAAAGAAAATTTGAAGAGTGGGAGAATTATCGATATCGTAAATTCGTTATCTGTGGACAGTCGTGGGGTGAGGTTCTTTGAGAATCAAGTGTGGATTCCTAAGTTGGGTGAGCTTCGGAAAAGAGTGTTGGAAGAAGGGCATAAGTCACGTTATTCTATACATCCGGGAACCAATAAGATGTACCGAGATCTGAAGCAATGTTATTGGTGGTCGGGATTGAAGAAAGACATCACTTACTTTGTTGAGCGATGCCTGACTTGCTTGAAGGTGAAAACGGAGCATCAACAACCGTACGGAGAGCTTCAGTCGTTGGAAATACCAGTATGGAAGTTGGACGAAATCGCGATGGATTTTGTTACAGGACTTCCGCGATCACCTAAAGGGCACGATACCATTTGGGTGATAGTGGATCGACTCACAAAATCAGCGCACATCCTACCGATTAAGGAGATGTATTCGCTGGAGAAATTGGCTAAGTTGTATATAGACGAGATAGTGTCTAGGCATGGAGTGTCGTCGTCTAAAGTTTCAGATCGAGATGGTCGATTTACGTCAGTTTTCTGGAAAAGTTTTCAAAGAGAGTTGGGCTCGCAGCTCAAGTTGAGCACTGCCTACCATCCTCAAACAGATGGTCAGAGCGAGAGAACCATTCAAACGTTGGAAGACATGCTTCGAGCATGTGCGATTGACTTCAAGGGTTCGTGGGAGGTTCACCTATCATTAATCGAATTCTCCTACAATAACAGTTACCATGCCAAAATTCAAGCAGCATCGTTCGAAGCGTTATACGGACGCAAGTGTAGGACCCCTTTGTGTTGGAATGAAGTGGGAGAACGACAATTAGCATGCCCGTAGATAGTGCAAGTGACGGCTGAGAAAGTGAATCAAATTCGAGAGTGGTTGAGGACAGCGCAAGATCGTCAGATGATGTATGCAAACAAGCAAAGGAAACCAATTGAGTTTCAAGTGGGTGACAAAGTAATGCTCAAGGTCTCGCCTTGGAAGGGAATAGTCCATTTTGGAAAGAAAGGGAAATTAAGACCATGGTTCGTTGGACCTTTTACTATCGCTAAGCGTGTTGGGGAAGTAGCTTACAAGTTGGAACTACCCGAGGATCTACAAGAGATTCATCCCACGTTTCACGTGTCGAACCTAAAAAGGTGTCTGGCAGAATCAGATGTGGTAGTACCGTTGGAGGACATCCGGGTAGATGAGAAATTGAGCTATATCGAGGAACCGGTAGCTATCTTGGATCGCAAAGTGAAGGAGTTGAGGAACAAGAAGATCCAACTCGTGCAGGTGAAGTGGCAATTCCATAAGGACCAGGAGGCAACCTGGGAATTAGAAGAAGACATAAGATTACGTTATCCTAGTTTGTTTAGCGAAGGAATTCCGGGGACGAAATTCTTTTGAGGGGGAGATATTGTAATAACCGTGGTCAGAATAATAAATTCGGAAGTAAGAGTGATAATTGTCTTAAGCTGTAAGTGCGGGGTGTTATGTTGTAAATTTGAAAAAAAATAGGATTTTAACCCTAGCTCTCCTACCCTAAACCCTCTCTCTAATTGTTGGCGGCTTAGAACAACCAAGGGGAGAGAGAGGCGATTTTGGAGAGAAAGCAGGAAGAAGAACATTGTCATTTTGGGAAGACAGGTCTACATCAAATCCACTCAAGGTAAGCTCTTAACCCTCCTCCCTCTTGTTGTGTTTTTGGTTTGAGAGATTATTACCAATCTTTGGGTAGAAATCTTGTGAAATCATGTTTTCTTAAGAAAGAAGTTGTGGGGTTGGGGTATATGGATTGATTGATCTGGGTAAGGAAAGTTAGTGTAATCGCCCTGTCTTGGCACCGATCAAAGGGAAGGATAGGAAGTAAAAGTACGTATTTTGGTCGAAAGGAAACCAGACTAATCTAGTTTGGGGAATCTGAGTAAGCCGCGGTCGGGGGAAACGAAATCTTTGGTCGTGCTTTTGCCATGCGGCGCTGGAAGGGAGGAACAGGGGGGCCCGGGGGAATAGGGGTGTGGACCGAAACTTGTTTCCTTGGTTCCTAAGCATAGTCTCGAATTTTTAGTTGAAGATAACCTAGTAACTCATCGTAAAATCCTATTTTGTTCTTTAGGATTTCGTTGTCGGGAAATCTCTAAGTGTGGGGCTTTTAGCATGAGGAGCACCAGGTGAGTTTTTCTAAATTGAGTTGCTTTTATCGTTAAAAGGTTAAAGGTGCATGAAAGTTACTTGAAGCATTTATTATTTACGTTGTTTTATGCATGTATGATTTCTGGAAAGTGGTCTTGTATTTTGTTGGAAGATCAAATGTATGCATACTTTGTGTTCACAAGTTATGACCTAAGACGGGGGGGGGGGGGGGTGTCCCGCCTGCTCGTACCGGGGGCTGTGTTCCGTTTATGCTAGTGGGGGTGTGTCCCAAAATAAGGCAGTACAAGTCAGACACGCTGTTATCATAATATGACGGTAGTGTAGGTCAGAAGCGTGGTTTAATTAACGTGATGTTTTTTTATAAAGCTGAATTGGTTACCGATGTAAGTTTATTTTGTGATGTTTTAACTGTTGTCAGAGGGACTCACTATACCTCAGGTCTAACCCTCACTCTTTCAAAACTAAAAACCTTTTCAGGTAATCACGAAGTTGGTGGTTCGGGAAAGGGAAAAGAGAAAGTTTGAGCAGCACCCGATTATAGAAGACTTCCTTATAGTATATTCCATGTAATCTCAGTTGTGTCATAGGTTGCCTTATTGCAAACCTTGTTATCTTTTTAGACTTGGGGCCGTTTTGGCAAGATTATTTTTATCTAAATTGCATGCTTTGTCTTGTTGGAAGTTTTGGGTTGTTAGAGCCAGACTTGTACCGAGGCTGACCCCGTCCCCGGGACAATGCCTTTGGCGACAGTGACATGGTCACAGTCGTCGGGCATAGTCGCTCCACCTGCCAAAAGCCTGAAATCTCGACCTTTTTACCCGAAGTTCTCTTGACGTGAATAAAGGATTCGATAGGTAAGACGTTAGAGGAAAAATTCCACAATATGAAATAGGAATTATCCCAAAAGATTAACCTTTACCGACAAAAATTTACGGGTGTTACATCAACCCCCACAATTGTAATTATGAAATCAAAATACGTTGGTAGTTGTGTGTTTCAGGTGAGATGAGTAGAGATGCGGATCTTCATCTTTGCTTTTACGCTTAAGACTTTTCAATTTCTTCCTCCTAGATGGATTTTTTTTGTGATTGAGATTAGATAACATCACAAATTGAGCTTAAAGGTCCTTTACAAACAAAATCAGTGAACCATCCACCAAAATCAGGGAGAAAATCGGAAAAAAAGAAGCAAAACACAGGAAAAAACATGATAGATTTTTTTTTAAAGAGAAGGGAGCGGGCAGGAAGAAGAAGGATCGTGTAAGAAAGGGGAAAAGACAAAATGACCAAACTGCCCTCATGTGTGGGGCACTTAGTGATTGGAAAATAACAGCCATCAGGGGAAGGACAAAACCGAAACAAAATGAAAATACTAAGCGTAAGGGTGAATTTATAATAAACAAAGTCGAAAGACGAAAACCAGAGTTTCAACAAACTACTTGGACAATTTTGTTAATTTACTCTATTTAAAAATCTAAATTGTCTCAACATAAACAGGTGAATGTATAATTGAATCATTTTCTGATTCGTCGGCTAAAGGATACTTCTATAAGGTCATTAATATTAAATCGGTTTTTCGAAATTAGATTTATGAAGATCGATCGACCCATGATGATTTTCTTATCTAATGAAGGATAATTAATTGATTCAACGAATTTGACCAAGTTGATTTTCTGAGTAAAGGATTGTTTGCCAACTATTTTGAGCAAGTGTTGTTTGAATAATTGGAAGCTTTCGTTAAATAAGAGACTATGATTAGATTAAACGTTGAATGAGAAATAATTATTTATCAAGTGTTTTGGATTAAACATTGTTGAAAATGTTTAATAACCAAGTCATTTTTTTTTAATTTTTATCTTCAAAATACCAATTATTGAAAATATTCAATTGCTAAATCCCTATATATATATATATATCAGCAAATAATAAATTGTTGGAAAATAATATATAATTAATACAGTAAATAGTAAAAGGATGTTTGGCTAAAATACGTGAGCCGATAAGGTTACATAAACCGAAATACATCTTTTCCCAAAATCTTTGTTTCTCAAATCACAATTGGCCTTCGGCTCAAATCCCAAAAAGGTTTACTATTTCTAAAAGGTTCCCAAGGTCGGGAATGACCAAAACCAAAGTACTTACACATTCGTACTTTCAAAACATCCCATTTCATGAATGATGCATAAAACCCGACAAACACTAAAATTACATTTTTGACCAAATATCTATTTATGCAATAAATCATCAAAGCATATTCATTTATGACACATTTATCAAGATGTCCAAAAATCCCAAATGTGGGTGTTATACAAAGTTTAATAAGTTAAACACTTCAAATAATCAAAAGTTACCAAATAACTCAACAGTTGACAATTTCATGTAAAACACATAAATACTTTAAAATGGAAATTTTAGCATGTACAACGTTTTTACAAATCAACTTGAACTCACCTTGCTAGATTTAAGACTAAATCTAAATTTTACCCCAACTTGAGCTTCCTTGAATAAATCTGAATCCTCAAGTCAATTCTTCCAAAACCTAGATCCATAAGTTTTCAACCATCAATACTCATATCCAAGTACTTAGAATCTTTCCCACAAACACCTTTTATCAAAATCTCCATTTTTTGCCAAAACCCTAATTTTAACCTAAATTCTCCAAAATTAACCAAACCGAAATTTGAGAGATAAAAACACTTGGAAGTCATAAATGGAGCATTTGTAACTTGAATGAATATTTAGAAAAGAGTAGGATGGACTCACCACTTAGATTTTGAGCAAAACCCCAAAACCTATAAATCTCAAGAAATAAGGAAGAACACTTGATCTAGCACTTAAGGTAGAAGTCACAAGCCTTGATTATGAAGAAACACCTTAAAACTCAAGGAAATGGTCCCAAAATGAGTTAGGGTTTGTAATAGGAAGTGAGGGAACGATTTAGGGGAGAAAGGTGAAGAGAAAGAAGTAAGAAAATGAGGAAGAGGCTGGAAAATCGGGTATTTAAGGGCCCTGATGGCCGCGTGCGATTGTGCCACGTGATAGTGCCAAGGGCACAATCGCTGGCACTATCGCCAGACTTGTACTGAGGCTGCCTCGCGACAATGCCCTCGGCGACAGTGATATGGTCACAGCCACTGAGCATAGTCGCTCCACCTGCCTAGAGCCTGAAATCTCGACCTTTTTACCCGAAATTCTCTTGACGTGAATAAAGGATTCGATAGGTAAGACATTAGAGGAAAATTTTCACAATATGAAATAGGAATTATCCCAAAAGATTAACCTTTACCGACCTAAATTTACAGGTGTTACATTAACCCCCACAATTATAATTATGAAATCAAAATACGTTGGTAGTTGTGTGTTTCAGGTGAGATGAGTAGAGATGCAGATCTTCATCTTCGCTTTTACGCTCAAGACTTTTCAATTTCTTCCTCCTAGACGAATTTTTTTTGTGATTGGGATTATATAACATCACAAATTGAGCTTAAAGGTCCTTTACAAACAAAATCAGTGAACCATCCACCAAAATCAGGGAGAAAATCGGAAAAAAGTGAAGCAAAACACGAAAAAAAAAACATGATAGAATTTTTTTTTAAAGAGAAGGGAGCGGGCAAGAAGAAGAAGGGTCGAGTAAGAAAGGGGAAAAGACAAAATGACCAAACTGCCCTCATGTGTAGGGCACTCAGTGATTTGAAAATAACAGCCATCAGGGGAAGGACAAAACCAAAACAAAATGAAAATACTAAGCGTAAGGGTGAATTTATAATAAACAAAGTCAGAAGACGAAAACCAGAGTTTCAACAAACTACATGGACAATTTTGTTAATTTACTCTATTTAAAAATCTAAATTGTCTCAACATAAACAAGTGAATGTATAATTGAATCATTTTCTGATTCGTCGGCTAAAGGATACTTCTATAAGGTCATTAATATTAAATTGGTTTTTCGAAATTAGATTTATGAAGATCGATCGACCCATAATGATTTTCTTATCTAATGAAGGATAATTAATTGATTCAACGAATTTGACCAAGTTGATTTTCTGAGTAAATGATTGTTTGCCAACTATTTTGAGCAAGTGTTGTTTGAATAATTGAAAGCTTTCGTTAAATAAGAGAGTATGATTAGATTAAACGTTGAATGAGAAATAATTATTTATCAAGTGTTTTGGATTAAACATTGTTGAAAATGTTTAATAACCAAGTCATTTTTTTTTTAATTTTTATCTTCAAAATACCAATTATTGAAAATAATCAATTGCTAAATCCCTATATATATATATATCAGCAAATAATAAATTGTTGGAAAATAATATATAATTAATGCAGTAAATAGAAAATGCCGTACATTATACAATACTTTTTGTTGTAATTTGATCGTTGATTCGATATGCATTGATTTGATAAGAAGCCCCACAAAATCGCTTATTCGACATTTAATACCCTAAAATTCTAAATTTGTAATATATTTGGTTTATAATATGATGCAATTGTTACGAATGATTATGTCACCATTTTAGATGACGAAGATTAAATTTAAACAAACGAAATGTTGGGATTGGGTCATACGGTTCCGAACAAGAAAGTTACAAACTTTAATTGAGAACAACAACACAATGACGTGGCATTTACCAAGAAATGAATGTAGAACAAATTCGGATCAAAAATAAGAAAAAAGATGACCTAAGCAATACGTAATCAATGAATAAAACAAAGGCAAATAACTCACTAGCTTATCTTGGTTACACCACTTGAAAATAGTGTGTATCAACACACAAACAAATGATCTTTATTCATTAAAGAGGAACTTAAACAGAAAATAATGTTACAAACTGAATCATAAATTGTGATGCACACTCTTAAATTAAAGTTAAGCCAACTTTCTAATATATCATAATAATCAGGTTGTAAGACAGGGATTACATGTATATAACAACCAGATTCCCAACGTGATCCAAATGCTAAAAATGGATTATAGGTGCACGACCATGCCAAATTTCGGAAATTTTTTGTCGTATCTATGGAATCAAAATGGATGTCAGGATAAAATTTGTCATTTGTAGACATCCACATGAAGCCTCCTTACTGAAGTCTGTAACGTCCTACTCTTCGGATTTCAGTTGTTTTGTTGTTTCGTATCAAATTTTTCAAACACTAATAACTATAAAATTCAATGCTAGCACATTGCCTTCTTGGCAACATCAACATATGTACATGCATGCACGCAAACATGTGTATACATATATGTATATATAGTTAGTTGCTTTTTCCCTTACAATTTTGATCCATTTTCTTTATTCTATTGTATTTGATATTTGATCAATCAGATCACTTATGTATCATCGATCATTGCACGTGGTGTCATGACCAGTTAATTGACATTATCTAGTTCACATGCATTGAATTTAAATAATTAAAAATAAACGATAAAGAAAAACAATGTTTTTTTTTTCTGGTTTAGATAGGGGTTGTTTGTTTTTTTTCTAAAAACCTCTTAATGGCTCTTAAGTTTGAATCATTCAGACATTTTTACACACTACCTTTTATTAATCATAACTAAAATAAGAATTCATACTTTAGACCTCTTAAAAAACAAACGACACCATAGTGTTCATCTTTGCTCCCTATTTTTTCTAATAAAACCACTCAAAAACCTTTGACTTATTCTTGTTTATGGTAAAGTGCATGAAAATAAAACCTACTTTATTTTGGTTTTTAATTATTTTAGCAAACTTAATTTCAAAAACTATATATTATGTCTTTGATGTAATTGAATGTCTTTAATACGATTGAGGAAATAAATTATAACTTTGAAAAAGTATCTTTAGTTAATAATGAAAATTTGGTTCTTGATTTGAGTCACTATGAGTATTAACAAACTGTTCTAGAATCCATTGCTTGCAATTTTCAATATAATACATGTCAAAATACGAGAAAATACAAAAATTCCAATGTAATATCCTCAATCAATGATTAAACGGAAATTAACTAAAAATCAAATAAAATCTGCGTACAAACAATCAAACTAAATATAAAATGTAACTATAAATTATTATGACTCATGCAAATAATGCATATAACATTCGTCTTAAAATATTTAATTTTTTTATTTGATATGTCTTGTTGTAGACATCAAAATGACATTTTTAAAATCAAGTTTTTCAAAGAATAAACCTAAAAATACGTTTAATTTTAATGAAAATTTTTATTATTCTTGCCATATTTTGTAATAAAAAATTTATGTGTAAAATTTCACAAGAAATGACACATACTTCAAGCTCATTCATACTTTTGTAACAACCCAAACATTTCCAAATAAGCATAATATCAATAACAAAATTTTTACGTCAAAAACGGCCCCAAGTTAACAATAAGTCTGAAGGTTTGCAGAAAAGCAACCTATTACACAACTGATCAGGATTTAAAACGTCTAAATAAAGTGGAGTCTTCTAGATCGGGAACCGCTCACGTTTTCTCTTTGCCCTTAACCGATCCTTCTATCTAGCGCCTTCCTGAAAGGGTTTTTATATTTTGAAAGAGCGAGGGTTAGACCAACGGTCTATTGAGTCCCCTCTTACAACAGTTTTTAACTGAACAAACATTCAATGCACACTACTGCCACCCTAAGGTGACAGCGTATCTGTGACTCACACTGCCTTGTTGGGACACACCCCCAACGGCATAAACGAAACACACCACCCGGTATGAGCACAGGTGGGACACACCCCCGACTTTGAGCATAACACACTTATGACCATGTATGCATACATTTCCACTTTAACAATAATAATAGAAATATCTTTAACATTAAAATAAATCCTGCATGTAAATATTAAAGCAACATCATTTCAAGGCTTGTATATAAACTCACATACATAAAACATAACTTCTTCGTCATAAGAGACTTTAGTTCAGAAAACTCACCTGAGGTCCTGATCAAAGTCTCACACTTGAAATTGTCCGAATCACAGATTCCTAAGGCATAAAGTAGGGTCGTTGGTAAATCTCACAAGTAATCCCGAAACTAGGGTAAATCTAGAAATCAACGATACTAAGGGGTTGTTTTTTTGTGTTTGATAAACATTTTAAAGGTAATATCAGTTATAAACTCAATCCCTTTATATAATATATAAAAATAACTATTCAAAATCAATTAGTTACAGTCCTACATGAATTAATTAAGGGAAAAACTAGGAAAAGAAAAATAAGAACAAAAAATTCCGACACAATCTAAATAAAGACCGGTTAAACAAACTATAACTATTGTGATATATGCACAAGATCTCAATTTTTGTAACTTGTATAGTTGGACTAACCATAATATTAATATAAAATTTTAGAATAAAATATATGTGTTTAAAAAAGCGCAACTTCCATATATAATTAATCAATAAATTCATATGTGATTAGAAAGCGCAACTTCTAGAGTTAGGGGTTGTTTGTTTTTTTTTTAAAAAAAATCTCTTAATGACTCTTAAGTCTGAATCGTTCAGACCTTTTACACATCACCTCTTATTAATCATAACTAAATTAATACTTCAGACTTTAGACATCTTAAAAAACAAACGACATCTTAGTTAACCAATTGCAGAGATAAAAAGTCATGTTTTTCACATACTCGATCCACACCAAAAATGCAAAACCACACATACATGTGTTGCCCGTGTGGAACACACGTTTATGGCTTTTACATAAAAAACCAAAATCAGAAATAATTTAACAAGAATATGTTATAAATAAATTGTAGAAATTTTTTATTGGACAAAAAATAAATAACACTGATTTATGCCAGTCAGAGGATACAAAAGTAATATATGATAATGTTTTAACGCATCATGTATATGTGATACTAATCAAAATTTAATCAATAACCAACCAATTTTCTTAGTAAAGTATTTATTGATAGTTTTTTGTTTTATAAAACCTATAATTGTGCACTTTATTTAATACATTACAATAAATTATTAATACGAAGTTGAATAACATAAAAAGTTCTTTTTTTATAAACATAAGTTGTAATGACAAAAGTAATATGAAAATTTTGTACATGACTTTTTGTGAAAACTTTGTACTAAATTAAACAAAGTAATATGGCATGACTTTCTAAGAGCATCTCCAATAGTTATGTTAAAGTAGAGATTTTAGATCTTTTGGAGCATTTTTTTTTTAAATTCAACGGTTATGTTAAAGTATAAGTTAAAATAGAGAGGGAAAAAAAGGGTTATTGCAGAAATCTTCAATTTTAAGCAATCCTAGAATTAATATTAAGAAAAGAGATATACTATTTTAGTTGTTTTCATCAATGAGGTTGAGGGGTTGTTTGTTTTTTAAAAAATAAGTTCTTAATGTCTCTTAAGTCTGAATCGTTTAAACCTTTTAAGATTTAGACCGTTTTTTTTTTCCAGTTTTCGGAACCTCTTAACCCGTAAATACATCTGAAATAAGAAGTGATGACCTAACTTCTTAAAACCTCTTATCGCTAGCTCAGTTCATATGTTCTTCTTTCTCTTAAGATGTCTTCAGACGTTACAGAAACATATAGTGTTGTTGATTCTGATTTCAGACTTCATCACCAACTCTTATTAATCAGAAGTAAAATAAGACTTCAGACTTCAGAACTCTTAAAAAACAAACGGCACCTGAATGTGTTATAATTTTTTATAAAGTTTTTTAAAGTGCATCGGGATTACGAGTTTATAGAAATTTTTAATACCTTCTTCGTCCCGAAATAAGTATTTAGAGCATCTCCAACAGCTATGCTAAAATGGAAAAAGTTGGGATTTTAGCATTTTTCTCTAAATAGATAGTTTCTCTACAAAATTAATTATTACCCACAAAAAGCAATTTTTTCCTCTTCCAACTTTTCCATATTAAATATTTTAATAATATAATTAATACTAGAGTTGCTAAAATAGAATAGTTGTTGGAGTTGAATGCAAAAAAAATTGTATCTATTTTAGAAAAATTTTAGCATAACATTGGAGATGTTCTTACATTACCATCTAGTTTATTCTAAAATAAGTGTTCACTTTCAAAAATAAAATTCTACTTTCTTATTATATCCTTAATTATGAGATGGATCCCTATACTTAAAAATACAATTGTCTCTTTGTTGAAAAGATGTAATGATTACATATTCTTAAAATAGTAGGTCTTTTTCATCATTGACATTTATTCTAGGACAGAAAAGTAATATAAATAATACTGAAATTACTAAAACAGAAGAACTATTCGAGGTAAATGTAATTCTATATTAAAATTTTGATTTTAAAAACTATATTTTAGAAAAATTATAGTACTCTACTAAAAAATGTTTTAAAAAATAGAAAAGTAAAAAACAAATATCACTTTAATTAACCTTACGGGCTACGGCCACATAATTTTTCATAACTGCTACAAGTAATAATTAAATAATCCTATAACCAATTATTGAATAAACCATTTAATGTAACGACACGTGTCCTCGGCGGTTGATAGTTGCATCAACTTTTATTTCACAAAGTTTTATGATTTTATCCATCCTACCCTATATATACCCCTTCACTTCTTCACCCACCCTCCATAAAAAACCACCTTCTTTCCACCACCAATGGCCACCGCAACCCACCACCACTCCGCCACCACAACCACCACCAACCTCCACATTCATCCACCACCACCAAATTTCTTAACTTCCGTTAAACTTAAATACGTGAAATTAGGTTATCATTATCTCATCACCCACTTTGTGACCCTTTGTCTCCTCCCACTCACAGCCGTCGCCGCCGTCCACGCTTCCCAGTTAAACGTTAAAGACATCGAAAACCTTTACCAACAGCTCCAGTACAACTCCATCGCCGTCACCGCGTTTGTCGGCGCCGCCGTCCTTGGACTCACCGCCTACCTTATGACCAGACCTAGGACCGTTTATCTCGTTGACTACTCCTGCTACCGGCCGCCGGATAACCTCAAAGTTAACTTCGAAACGTTCATGGAACGTTCGAGAAAACACGGCGGGTTTAACGAGTCGGCGCTTGATTTCCAAAAGAAGATTCTAGAACGTTCCGGTGTCGGAGAAGAAACTTATCTCCCGGCGGCGCTGCATTCCATCCCACCTGCGCCGTCCATGGCCGCCGCCAGAGAAGAAGCTGGAGATGTCATGTTCGGAGCTCTCGAAAATCTCTTCAAATCGACCGAAATTAACCCGAAAGATATCGGAATTTTAGTCGTGAATTGCAGTCTTTTTAATCCAACTCCATCGTTATCCGCCATGATCGTTAACAAATACAAGCTTCGTGGAAACATTAAAACGTTTAACCTCGGCGGCATGGGTTGCAGCGCAGGCGTGATCGCGATCGACCTCGCGAAAGACATGTTACAAGTCCACCGTAAAACCTACGCAATCGTCGTCAGCATGGAGAACATAACTCAAAACTGGTATTTCGGGAACAGAAAGTCAATGCTGATCCCGAACTGTCTGTTCAGGGTCGGTGGTGCGGCGCTGTTGTTATCCAACAACAACGCCGACAGACGCCGAGCAAAGTACAAGCTCCTGCACGTCGTCCGAACCCACCAGGGTTCGGACGACACCGCATTCAACTGCGTCTACCAGGAGCAGGACGACACCGGGAAAACCGGCGTCTCGCTATCGAAAGACTTGATGGCGATCGCCGGCGGCGCGTTGAAGGCGAACATCACCACGTTGGGTCCGCTAGTCCTTCCGATCAGCGAACAACTTTTGTTCTTCGCGACCTTGATCGCGAGGAAGCTAGCGAGCACGAAAATGAAGCCGTACATACCTGATTTCAAGCTGGCGTTTGATCATTTTTGCATTCACGCCGGCGGGAGGGCGGTGATTGATGAGCTGGAGAAGAATTTGGAGTTGTCGGAGGAACACGTGGAGCCGTCGAGGATGACGTTGTATCGGTTTGGGAACACGTCATCAAGCTCGATTTGGTACGAGCTGGCTTACACGGAAGCTAAAGGGCGTATGACGAAAGGAAACCGTGTTTGGCAAATCGCGTTTGGGAGCGGCTTCAAGTGTAACAGCGCCGTTTGGGAAGCCATTCGAGCCGTGAAGCCGTCGGCTTGTAACCCATGGGCGGATTGCATTGATAAATTCCCTGTGGATATAAAGGTTTGATTTGTTTAAATTTGGGAAAATTATGTTATTTATAATACTTTTATTTTTATTTTTATTTTTTTCTCCATCTTTGAAGTATGATTGAACAGAATGAAAATGGTTGTAACATTTTAAATATTAAATATACGATGATGTTATAATTTCTTTTGTTTTTAGACTGTATTTAATAAAAGTGTTCTTATTAGTGTCGTTGCAGTTTTATTTATTTTAAGTGGGTATATATATATTACGGTCAAGTTAGTTATATATAAATCATTTGGTATTGATCACTAAGGGCTGTTTGACATTTGCTAAATGGTTTGGTACAGAATGATTAAAAGGCTCTTATGATCATATGGTGCAAAATAAAATATGGTTGTTTGGTAATTGTTCAGAAGGAAATCAGGGTGTTGAATGGTTAAGAGACACACATGATACAAAATCATTCAGAGGGTTTTAGAACCATTAAGAAACATATTTTTTTTTGTCAAACAAGATTCACCTCTTAACGATTCAGCTCTTCATTGAACTATTAAGAGGTAAACAAACATCCCCTAAGTCAATACACAATTGCATCATGAACGAGTTATGGTTCGTTTGATATGGAAGCCGTTTGATTTGGATGGTATAGTCCAAAATCATATAATACGTCACCGGTCACTAAAAAAATTGGATTGCAGTTATCATTTTATTTAAAAAGTTTGACGAGATAAAAGCTCTTTGAGGCTACTTGTGCCATTTTCTCAACCTAACAGAAAGATGATAATTAGTTTTAACATTATCATCTTATATCTGTTGTCTTAAAATAATAAACATCGCTTAAATCAATTGTAATATAATCGAGTTTTAGTATTCACAATTTATCATGACAAAATAGTTTAAAATTATACGACTATATGTGACTTGGAGTCAGATTCATACGGGAAGGATAATCAAATTAGAAATCATAAAAACGACCGAATAACATATTATGTAAGTGCATGGACAGTCACCCGCTCGCTCTTGCATTGACCATATTTCATAATCACATGTGATTTTAGTTGTTTTCTTGTTCTCTTATTTTGATACTGTTCTCGTTTGATCCTCCGACATTTGAATTAATCATTATGTATTTAATTATTTGATTCTAATTCCTGAAAATTGCAATAATCATTTTGAAAAGGCACATCCGACAAAACTAATTTTTGGAGTTCTAGTATGACTGAATATGTATTGGAGTCTATAAATTCTCCTTATGTCGTATAATAACGCACATTGTTAGTTTATCTTTTAAATTGTTTTATTATATCAAGCTCGGGTGGATTAACTTGATGGATAAAGTTTGAGAATTTTGTTTAATGGCATTTTTAAGGGTCCGGTTTAAATCATATATGTGTTATCAACTCTTTATCGACTACATTTGTAATTAGTTGAAAGACCTAGAGTTATTCAGTGAACCACACAAATCCCAATTTTCACTTAGTTATGGTTCATCTTTTGCTCGATAATCAGTGTCAAAGCTTTAATTAACTTACCGAAAACAAGTAATTAAGCATGGTATATATACAATATCAAGCTCTTTTTCCCGTTTCTCTGAAATGGTATCATACAATGTCAAGATCGAAAGGTTTACATAGAGAATCTGTTTTAGTCTTTGGTCATGTGAGCTCTCTTAAAGCAACAAGAAGTTCATCCTATGTTTTAACCGAAGAAACAACCTCCTAGTCAAATGTCATCCAGATAGTCTTCCAATTAGAAAATGTGCATTCAACAATCGTTTTAGCACACATAGTTTCGTGTAACCACTAGTACAAAGTTGACTTATCAACAAGTCCACATATAACTGTTCTAATAAAACTTTTAATTGAACTATGACCAACAATTGTATATCTTGTACAAAGTCGTTAATACGTTATAGGACTAAAGGAATGTTTGATTGATTTTCCATTAAGTCCTATACGGGTAATGTTATTTGTCTGGATTAATCCGTCTGTATAAATTTGTGAATGTTTTTGCTTGGGAGAGTTTTATAGATAGAAAGGAGTGTGTTTTTAATTGTATGGGACATGTTTGATTTTTTTTCCGTCTTTCTGCATAAAGCTACCTCATATAAGTTTACTGAATAAGTCACTTTCTATATCATTAAGTATTACCAAACAATCATATATAACTGATCGAATAAATTGTGAGTCTCATTAAGTTCATTAAACTACTAAAAAACAAGCTCTAAACTAAAAACCAAGTTGTATTAAATTAAAAATATTTATTTTATTGAATGATAATATTTTAAAAATCATTGATTCAAATATAAATATAGACAGGAAAATATGAGGCATCATATGCTTACAATATTTCCTATAAATTTCATCATAGGATATACGGTCAAATGAAAGTCAAATTAAAGTAAAAAAAAAAAAGCAAGAAAAAGATCACACTCATCATGTGCCCAATTTCCTCTTCTCTATGCAAATTGAATGCATGTATCAATCGATTACACTTTGTAACACTTTGTAGCAGTGACAAGTTTACAGCATCTATAATGAGATTCTTTAAATTCCTATAATCAATTTATAAATAAAATAATACTGTTTTTATAAGTAATTGTAATCTCTAAAATAGAAAAGTTGTTGAAGATTGAAATAACTTTTCTTTAAATTTTGTGGCTGTTGTCATTTTGGAAAATCTTTTAGAAAGTTGAGTAAACTACAAATTTGGTCCATGTGGTTTTTTGAAAATAACCTTTTTTGTCCTTGCATTTTCGAAATTACAGTTTTGCCGTCGTGGTATGCAAAAACGACTGGAATTGGTCCATGTCTCTAACGGCTGCTAAATAATCCAGTTAGATAAGGGGCATTTTATTTTTTTTATACTTTTATTACACTTTTCTTTAGTAAATAAACAAATATGTAAATTTTAGGGACCAAAATTGTAACTTAATTTATTTATAATATATATATATATATATATATATATATATAGGGTCCGGTTCAGGGGAAAACCTCAAAAAACGAAAAACTGAGGAACACACTGTTAGCTCTTCATCTGGACGGTATGTACTTGTGCATACAGGTAATTTGTAACATGCATTTGTGCATATGCACAAGTGCATAAAAACCAAAAAACAACACAATTTATCTGTATGCACAAGTGCATACCATCCAGATAGATAAAAGGCTACCAGAGTGTTCTTCAGTTTTCCGTTTTTTTGAGGTTTTCCCCTGAACCTCCGTCTATATATATATATATATATATATACACACAGAGAGAGAGAGAGAGTCGGATTCAAACGAGAACAATACTTATTTAAAAGAACACGAGAACTAACAAAATCATTAGTGATTTTATATTAACACACGAAAAAAGGACTTTGGCCGCGGCTTCAGGTTTGCATGACTTTTTTGCACGTTAATGTAATATCACTAATGATTTTGTTAGTTCTCGTGTTCTTTTAAATAGTTATTGTTCTTGTTTGATCCTCCCTATATATATATATATATATATATATACATACATATATATACTCCTACCTAATTAGAAACCTCCCACCACTTACCCCCCCCCCCCCCCCCGGTGGCCCTTTCCCAATCCCCTTCTCCGTCATAAACAACTTCAAACTTACTTACCATATACTACTCTCGAGTGTGAACAAGAAGACTCTGCGATTAACAAGGTATTTTATCAACATACCTCATCTACCTCCCAACCTCGAGAGGCTCTTACCATTCCGAAAATGGTTCCCGACCTCCACTACTTACTTTCGTGGCACAGATCGATCAAAATTTTATTCTTATGTGTGTGTGTGTGTATATATATATATATATATATATATATATATATTGCAATCATCTCTTGAACTGTGACCAACCTCACTATTGCATTCAAGACTACATTGATCATTGCATAAATTGTTTCGTTTAAAACCATCCATACTCACTTTCATTTCAAGGCACTCTTTACAATGATGATTTTACCCGATTGGTAAGGAATACACTTGAATGCTTTTAAACAATTCATCTGTTATCGCTATTGTACTAACACATAAATTTAAAATCTATAATCATCTAAATAAAATAAAGTTTCACTTAAGGTCTACCTTTAATATTTCCAAAATAGTCTTAATTAAACATGCTAAATATTGGCTTGATGTTCTATCTTGGAACGTACCAATAAACTCTACATGGAGTCGATTATTCCCAAACTCGATGGTTGTCTAATTCCCTTAATACTTCCAAGTGTCGATTGTCCAATCAGCAAAGTCATTTCCAACCAAGGAAATCTTATTAACTAAGATCCACTTGCTAATCAACTAAACTTCTTTTAAAGTCAGCACATGTGATGCAAATATCTCTTAGGATTTGACGATAGTACTCCAAGTACTTCCACGATCCTTGGCCTTGAAATCCAATGTTGGCACCTAATATTAGACAATGACTCGAACCACATAGGTATTTCACTTGCTAAGACTCACTCATCGAACCTACCATAATTAGACAATGGGTATTGACATAGTATCCCAAGAGTTTCACACAACTCTAATGCAAATAATTGTCCAAACCTCCAACTCAAGGATTGCCGAGACGGACAACGCACTACCAAAGTTATCGGAAAATCCCACGAGTCTAATACTTCAGTTAACTAGAAATACATCGGCATTGACAACTGAAGCGCCCAAATTACAACACTACCGCAAGTTGGACTATCCAACACTTCCACTCTCAAGGCTATCTAAGTCCTCACGCTTCACCAAGGGTCTAATTCCATGTCTCTAATGAGTTCAAGGTTTTTCAAGTATAGGACTTAACAAATATGTCAGTTCACAATTTTATAAGACTTTTTAAACACAAAATCTTTATAACTTGTACGTACGTGTAAAATTTACTACCACTTACTAGGTAGTCGTGCAAAGTGGCCACACTTGCCATACATATTAAAACCATCTTGAAATCTACTTGATCATTATTCAAACTAATAATGTAAACACGAAAGTATGCCCAACAAACTTTTCAAATGAATCGTTGTAGTCCTAGCATGTATCTATTTACACATGTACATAAAATAATTTCCAGCATTAAAATAATGTGCAACAAAATATTTGTACGAAATTTCGAAAAAAGGTAATTACACGACATCAAGCTCCAATTCTCTATTTTAACCATAAAACGGTTTGGAATAAAATTCCCCAAAAAGACCCGCATGCATCAGTTTATTTCTCAAAACTTAGTAAAACGGTATGTGCATGCGATTTGGTTGAAACGTGAACTAATTTAGGTCGATTTCAACCTAAAGCGAAATAATCGGTATGTTCCTTATTCTAAAATAGTGGCTATAATGCCATACATACCAAACAAATCAATATAGTGCATTTGTATGAAAAAGTAGCAATGGAAACAACAAGCGAAAATGCACCAAACAAAACATTAATATGAACCATCATAGTCCCATTATGCACTCACTTGCCATGAGTTTAAATCAATTTTGTGTACTAAGTAGGGTGCAACGAAATGCATTAACGCAAGACTCAAAAGAGAAATTACACGATATCAAGTTTCCAAAACTTTTCATTTGGTTGTAAAAAGACATGGGATAACATCCCTCACAAAACTCGCATGGGATAAAATTCGCAATAAAACCCATAAACCAACACATGCATTAAATCGAGCCTAAGCGTTTCAAAGTTTCATTCACGTGCCACAAACGACATAAAATATAACTCAATAAAACTCAAGGGCATCCACACAATTTGATGATGCTAAAATTCTCAATCCAATGATAAAATCACACAAAACAAAATCATCAATAAAATATCATAAAATTTCTCAATAAATACAAACTCACGCAATAAACCAAGTTTATGCTCTTTCGAAATTTTACTCTTTAGTTACTAAAACAACATGAGATAAAATCCCAACGAAGTTTGCAATCACATGCGATAAGACAGTTCATGCATTTTTAAATCATGGGTCATATTCTTGCACATGCTAAAACATTTTCAAAAATCTCGTAACACGACCTCACACGATGATTGACAAAGTATGTAATAATTCATGCAATTTATTTTAGAAATACATTTCGTGCATGAATTTGGTCGAGTCTCAAAGTCCTAGAACCAAGCTCACCAAGTCCACCGGTCACACTATCAACATTCGAATGCCCAAACATCTTAATGCAATGATCGACAACTAAATCGGTTAACCTTACAGATTATTCTTGAAATAGTGTTGATTCAATAAGCCTATGGTTCTACTTCAACAAATAACTCTGACCCAAAATGTTGACTTAACGTAATTATCATACTTAACCGTCACCCAAGTGATACCGCTATAAATGTCAAATCTTCTAAAGATTATTTACAGAGAAATCCACACTCTACCCCATCGATCATTACAAAAAAGACGATTCAAGTACACACACATAAATGTAAATTCATAATAGCACTGGCCAGGTGCAACCATGAATGTACCATACATGAGGATCCTTGCTACCATCATCATGATTCCCGATGCTAGTGTCTCTATCGACCTCAAACCATCTTATCTTAAAGTGTCTAATCGTGTATTTTCACTTTCATTTACTTATAATCACGCTAGTTTGAGTCTAGGTATTCAAAATTAGCACCTAAATCTCTCAAACTTATTCTCTAATACCAACTTGTAACACCCTAAAATTTGGATAGAACAACTAATTTAAAGTTTTCAATAATACATCAAATGAAGGATAAAATCTCTTTCTACAGATCAATACTTGAAATACCTTAAATGGAATTCTAGATTTAACCTCAACAAATAATATATCAAGTCTTATATAAAGACTAAACAAAGGTCGGATGTTACTAAACCCATCAACAATTGCTATCTCCAAATGTGCGGAAGACATCACCCATTAGCTATAACCATCACATGTGTCTAACTAACACTTAACTCTTCACGGTGTCGCTAGTACCACTCCCATCAATGACCTGATGCACATGCCGGCAAATAAAAAGGGTTAGGCTTGACGCCTAGTGAGTTCAACAGTTTTCAACTTTTATATAAGATGAAAAAGCGGAAAGAATATTATTTAAATCACAATTCTCAATATGCAAAGCAATTAGAATAGAAAATGATATCTTTCTCAAAACCCCATTTTTGTGATAAAATACTTGAATAGAGACACTCCATAATCACGGAACCGAACCCAATACTCACACAAATACAATAGGATTAAAGTCCAATTTCTAAAACATGGGAATAATTTCTTTATTCAAAACCTTGATATATGGAGGGGATCCAATAAGTCAAAGTCATAGAATGTGGTTACTCGCCAAAACCTAAACATTATTGAAGCATTGATATTACTATATCCAAAAAATAATGTTTGACAACAACGAGGGAGACCCGTATCCATTGAGAGTGAAGGAAACACATGAGTATGTCAATCCTATAATGTTAGTCGTATAACATTTTGCGACTAGACGTCCAAATGTTCCTACGACTCCTTAACAAGTTTCACCTCAATAGTTGGTTGACTTTAGTGTCTATTCCGACGAATTCCACCTCAAGGCCTGACACACTTAATGACTACCTCCAAGGCATTACCTTCAAGCGATGGAGGTCCTAGTGCCTACCTCGAAGGTAGCACCTCCAGACTCAACCCTCCTAGTGCCTACTTGAAAAGTTAAGGTCATAAAACATGGGTCATGGAGTCCAACCCTGCAATACCTATTCGACCATCAAATAAAGGCTAACTTACGTGCTTATAGATCCAATGTAACACATTCTAAAAATTACATGACTCCAAAAGAATACCCAACATCCTGTCAGGATCTAATTCTTAACAAGAATAATGAACTCAGAAACAATATTAAAGAAGTTGCGGAATAACACTTTAATATTCAACACTCAATGTAACAGTGAATCAGAAATCACAATCTTGTAAACTTTATTGAATGATTAAAGCTACAAGATTTTAAACAAAACCTCAATATTGATGAACATGCACACCAATACGAATTCTACTTCTCTAGAACTAGGGTTCTAAACCTTGAGGTTAATTCTCTCTAAGAAAACAAAATTCAGAAATTAAAAGTTAATTCTATCATAGACTTCTATACTATTTATACAAGACATATTACAAGATAATTATAAAAAATACAATTGATCTTCAGTCCATAATTATTTTCTTTACTTTAGCAAGTCTTCTATACAGCTGTCTTCATTCCATACTTAGTCTTCATCTCATAAGCAGCACTAACCTTCTTCAAAGGTATTAACCATCTTCAGCAGCATTAAAATCCTCAGCAGTAGTAATTGTGTTCAGCAGTATTAACTTTGATCTAGTAGTATTAATTTCAGCATTACTAACTACTAGCAGTACTAACTCTCCAAGCAGTACTAACTATTGAAGTAGCAGTACTAACTTGTCAAGCAGAATTAAATCTACTAGCAGTAGTAATCAGTTGTGCTAGCAGCATTAACCATACTTAAGCAATTCTTTAATTCCCAACAATCTCTCCCTAACTTGACTTTTAGGAAGAGAAGTCAAGTTCTTCAATTTTGGTCTTCAAGATGCTTTCAACACTACATCCTAGTTGCCCAAATTTGGATCCAGACCCAGACTTTGATTGATTGTTCTTCTTACCACAATTCTGGCCATTTCTAATTCCTTTGCACACACTAGCTTAGCATTCAACATTGCTTGCAGTTTACCCTTACTGTGATCATATATCTTGTCAACCAAGTAGTATTCATGATAACAGTTATCTATTGTGATCTTGTATACACCAGAGTTTTCAAAGAGTATCCACTTATCAATCTTCTTAAACCCATACTCAATATGTAGATCCTTGATCCTGTGCACCACCTTTTCTGGTTCAAACATCATACATAGGTATTCTATTGCAACCTTGAGTAGACTTTCTTCAGTTCCTTTCAAAACAGGCTCATATAACTTCATTCCCACTTTATGCATTTCTTCTAGGTCAGCCCTGGAACAACTTCTGATCACTTTGCCCCAAGTTGAGTAGACTTCAAACACATCACCAATTCTTTTGAGTCTGAAGTAATCCTTTCTGTTGTCCCTCAGAATATCCTAAAAGATAACTTCTAGTGCTTTCACAGAAATGGGAACAACCTGTACTGGTTCTATTAAAGTCATATAAAGACCCACATGCTCATCAGATTGCTTATTGGACTGCTCTGGGTTCTGCACATATTCTGCTGAAGGTGTAACTGAAGGTTCTGCCTCTTTTTCAATCCTAGGCTTCTTGAATTATTTCTTGGAAGCTATAGTCTTTACTCTTTTTGCAGATTTTGCTTCCACAAAATTTTCTTCTTTAGTGTCTTCAGCCTTGTCTTTTGTAGGAGTGGCTTCCTCAGGGAAAGGTTGTTGGATGTTAAGATCATACCTTTCTTTCATCCTTCTTTCAGCCTCTTCCCTTTGAGAGGAGTCCCCTTGAAGCTTTGCCATTTCTTTCTTATACAGTTCCTCAACCTTGCTGTATGCCATGTTAGTGAACATCTCTCCCTTTACACCAATTGAGCCTTTCAGAAAGTTGATCATTTTTCTCCTTTCTTGATTGGCCAAAAAGGTCTTGGAAGGTTGTCTTTTCTGCTTCTTGACTGACATTCTTTGCTTTGTTGCTTTTACTATACTTTTCTTGGCTTCAGCTTCTATTTTCAGGCTCTTTTGATACTCCTCATTCAGCTTAGTAGACAGATCTAGAGCAATCTGCCTATCTTTGGCCTGTTGAGTCTCTTCTTCTTGTTGTAGCTCAGCCTGCAGCTTCTTAGGCAATTCCTCATCTTGTTCAATCTGTTTCAGTTTCTTTGGTGGCTTTGCAGATTCATCCACCTTTTCCTTTCCTTTCCTCTTTAATTCTGCCTCACTTATTTCTGTTCTTTTCTGCTCAATAGCTCCTTCTTTAATGACCACTCCCTTGTCCTTTTGAGTAGCCTTAGGGGTGTCATTCTTGGCTTTTACCAAAGTTTCTGCAATTTCCAACTCTTCAACAGATAGCCCTGTTACTGCTGCTACCTGTTCTGTTACTGATGCTTGTGATTCTGTTTCTACTGCTGCTTGAACCTCATCTGTTTCTGCTGCTTGTGGTTCTGTTTCTACTTCTGCTTGAACCTCATCTTTTTCTGCTACTTGTGGTTCTGTTTCTACTTCTTTCTCCCCCTCAAAATCAAATCCCATCTCAGACGTACTTTCTTTTTTTGCTTCAGCCTCTTGATTCTCCCCCTTGTTGAAAGCATCATTAGCACTTGTTCTCTTCTTTAAAACAAACTGTCTTCTCCTCTTCTTGTGCACCAATCTTGTCACCATTTTCTTCAATTTGGTAATCTGTACTTGTTGAGACAGAATTACCATTTTCATCTCTTCTATGTCTTTGCCTTGCTTGATGACATCCAAATTAATGTTGCCCATAGTTTCCATCAATTCATTGTAGTCATATCTGTCCTCACCTCCTTTGGGTGTTTTTACCACCTTTGGAGGATCATTGGATCTTTTACTAGTAGAGGTCTTCTGCCTAGCAGAAACACCTGCTACCCCCTTGGTTTCTTGGTACCTGGGACCTTTGGATGATTGCTCACCCAAAGTTGCCATGAGGAAGGTCTTATTGATGTTACCACTGGCCTCCTCTGTGCTAGCAGGAGTAGTGGCAGCCTTTGCACCTATATGCTCATGCATCTCCTCAGTGAGCACCTCCTTGGGGTTGGGAGACACCCCTGTGGTTTCCCTATAGATATTCTCTAATGTAGAATTCTCCATTAGAGGGCTTGAAGGCTTGGAGGGTGAAGGTACAAGAAGGGAAGGAGCCTTCTTTACCTTTTTCCTGATGTAAGTATTGGTGATTGGAGAAGTTTGTTTTTGAATAAGGGACTGTGGGATTGATATACTGATTGAAGGTTGGGATTGGCTTTCAGTGGGATGGTCTAATGAGGGCCTTGACCCTGAAGCCATACCTTCTTGATTGTGGGACACCACCATCATTGTAGAGAACAATGAGGTGTCAACTCCTTCCGAGTCCAATGCATATCTCTTCATATTTAAAAAGATCTTGCCCTTGGGGATTTTAGGTACATATACCTCATCAAAGTGAGGCATATCCGTCAATTCAGTAGTAATAGCTGCCTGGACAAATCTTGGGTACATATAGAAACTCTTTTTATTTCCCAAGTTTCACACAAGGTCATTGAAAATTATTTTTGAAAAATTATACTTTTTGGCAGTGGCCATGCAGACCAAAGCATAAGCAATGGTGCTACTGAACTCACTCCATCTGGAGTATTACCAAAGGCAACATGCCCTCCATCAATTTTCTTGAAATTCTTGAGGCAAGCCATGTTCCCTGTCATGTGCCTAGAGCAACCACTATCAACATGCCAGATGCTCTTTCCCTTGAGCTACTGATTGCCCTGCACATAAGATAAATCAATTAGTATTGATTGGGAACCCAATCCAAAGTGGTCTTGGGTCTCCCTTTCTCATCAAAGTATTTACATTCCTTTTTGATGAGATTTTTAAAGTCAGAGCACTCTTTACTGGAGTACTTTGTCAAGATGATAGGCCTAGCAGCACAAACACTAGAAGTAGTACTAATTATAGAAATACTAACAGAGTTAGCATCACTAACAGGTTTAGCAGTACTAACCTTGTTAGAAGCACTAACAGAGTTAGCAGTATTAACATTTGAAGAAGTACTAACAATGTCAGCAACACTAACATTGATGGCAGTAGTATTGCTTCTAGCAACACTATCATTGTCAGTAGCACTATTTGTAGTAGTAGTACTAACAGTTTTAGTGCTTTTGGGAATCCACATCTTGACACTTTATTTCACAGTCTTTTTCTTCATGTGGCTTTTAGATTTAACAGGTTTCTTAGCCACATGGTTCCTTTCATCCTTCCTATAACCAAAGGGTTTTTGCATAGATCTTTGAAAATTCATCCTTTGGTTAACAGGATTAAAGTAACAGTACTTGGCAAGATGATTCAATTTGCCACATATGAAACAAGGTTTTGGTCTGATGATTCTACTCAGATCAACTCCTTGTTTCTAAGCCCACCGATTATTCCAATTCCTTTGATTGCCCCTCCTTTTATCATGTTTTAGGGGCTCAGACTTATTACATGCACACTGTTTGCAAGGAACAGGATTAACAACTGTAGGCTGCTTGTAATGAACCCTTTTGGACTTTCCCTCAGTCTTCTCTACACCATTAGATTTGATCCAAGCCCTTCCACAATCTTCATTGGTGATAATGTTATTCTCTAAGGGAATCTCACCATTCATAGTATTGTCCTTACTTTTACTAGCCTCTTTCTCAGTCTTGTCCTCAACAACTACTTCATCTAATGGATCTATCTTAGTGGCTCCCTCAGGCAGGTACTTCCTATCCTTGGTCTCTAGAAAGTCTGATATGGGAGGGATGTAGTTGTTGTTGTATGGTGGTGGTGTGGTATTGTACCCAATTCCTCTTCTCAGTTTGTCATGAAACTGAGTTTGTAGTAAAGAGTCCATTGCTTTAGAAGCATTAGAAAACTTTTCCACATCTAGCTTAACTTTGGCTAGCTCTCCTCTCAACTTTTCATTCTCCTCCTTGGACTTTGTCAGTTGGATTTCTAAATCATTCTTCTCCCACTTCCAGTAATTGGTATCATATGTGTGTTGAAGTTCATTGGCTTGGAAACCTTGAATCTGTTCCTCAAACCTCTCAACAATTTTCACATAGTCTTTTATATCTTTTTATCTCTTAAGGTCATCACTCATATTCTGGTTGTGATCCTTGTACCTTTTAACAGTGTCAATGAAAGTTTGAGAACATAAATTAGAAAGTACCTCAGTTGGGAGATCAGATACCTCTGCCATGAGAGCTTGATTTTGAATAGCCTCTTATGTTTGATCACTCCAGTCAAACCCCATTCCTTGTTGAGAAACAATGGCTTGAGCAGAGTTTCTGTTCTGGTTGAAGCTTCCAGTCTGGGCTTGTTGGTGGTTGTTGTGAGACACTCCACTTCTGCATTCTCTGGCAAAGTGTCCCTTTAGATGACACTTATAGCACTCCACCTTTGACTTATCAAAGCCTGCTCCATCTTCTCTTCTTTGGGAGAAGTTGTTCCTCCCAGTCCTCTTGATGAACTTCTTCACCCTCATAGAAAGCATGACCATCTGCCATTTAATATCCATCTCTTCAAGATCATCAGGATGAAGCTGTTCCAAGTCATCATTGATTAAAGAGGAGTTTCCATGGCTGGAAAGAAAGACTTCAAAAACAGATTCAGTGCCTTTTTCTTGATTTACTCCATTAGCAGCATTAACTGACTCAGGGTTAGCAGTAGAATTAATTGATGCTGATAGGAGTGCAGCATTATGAACATATCCAGTTCCTTTTCTTCCAATTGTTCATTCTGTCTGAATGAAACATTATACATGGTCCATTCATCTCCAAGGGACCTTAAGAACTTTCTGTTTACATCATCTTGATCAATCTGTACTGCCATAGTAGCTAGTTCACCAATCAGCTTGTTAAACCTGTCAAAAGTTTGAGTCATGGACTCATTCTTAGTTGACATAAAGTTTTCATACAGTTGCTTCAATATTGCCTTCTGATTTCTCTTGGTACTTTTGGTACCAGAGAATCTCTTCTCTAGAGCATTCCAAAGCATATGTGCATCAGTGCAATTGCAGAATTGGTGTTGATACTCATTGGGAATAGCCAAGAGCAGTGTACTCAAGGCTTTCATCTCTGTCTGCCTTGTCTTCCTTTCTGCATCCGTCTTTGGTGGGATTCTTTTTCCATCTGCACCAATCTTTCCTTCATCAGATGGGCCATTCTCAATGATGTCCCACATAGAGTAATCTGTGAGGAGAATGTATTGCTTGATTCTAATCTTCTACATGTCAAATTCATTAGATCTGAGCATTGGAACCTTTGAGACAAGAGTACTGTTTGATTCAACTGTGTTTTTCATGATGAATGAAGGTTTCTGAGAATACTAGCTCTGATACCACTTGTCAGGATCTAATTCTTAACAAGAATAATGAACTCAGAAACAATATTAAAGAAGTTGCGGAATAACACTTTAATATTCAACACTCAATGTAACAGTGAATCAGAAATCACAATCTTGTAAACTTTATTGAATGATTAAAGCTACAAGATTTTAAACAAAACCTCAATATTGATGAACAGGCTCACCAATACGAATTCTACTTCTCTAGAACTAGGGTTCTAAACCTTGAGGTTAATTCTCTCTAAGAAAACAAAATTCAGAAATTAAAAGTTAATTCTATCATAGACTTCTATACTATTTATACAAGACATATTACAAGATAACTATCAAAAATACAATTGATCTTCAGTCCATAATTATCTTCTTTACTTTAGCAAGTCTTCTATACAGCTGTCTTCATTCCATACTTAGTCTTCATCTCATAAGCAGCACTAACCTTCTTCAAAGGTATTAACCATCTTCAGCAACATTAAAATCCTCAGCAATAGTAATTGTGTTCAGCAGTATTAACTTTGATCTGGCAGTACTAATTTCAGCAGTACTAACTCTCCAAATAGTACTAACAATTGAAGTAGCAGTACTAACTTGTCAAGCAGAATTAAATCTACTAGCAGTAGTAATCAGTTGTGCTAGCAGCATTAACCATACTTAAGCAATTCTTTAATTCCCAACACATCCTCAAAACATGCAGTTTACAAATAAACATGCCTCAAATGCATGTAATTCCAAATGAATGTCCAACACTCTCAAAATATATAATTAACAATAAATATGCCTCAAAAGCATACCATTTCGAAAACCCATCATAGAGCAAAATAAACCGGACTAGTGTCCCCAAGACTCTCTTATGTCAAGACCGAGCCAAAAAGCTTAAAAATTAAATTGACCATCAAATAGAGGTCCTCAAACAATAAAACGTATTTAACCGTCTTTTATGCAAACACATATCTTAAGGATATGATTAACTCAAAAACTCGTCATTGGTTGAGCCAAACAATTTTCCAAATGAAGTTATACCCTTAGGGGGCGTTTGGTTCGCAGATTCTGATGGAATCTGATGGAATTGGAATGTTGAATTCCGTTGACTAGATTCCATTACATCGTTTGGTTCATTCTTTTTAATGAATTGGAATGTTGAATTCCAATGAATTCCGCAAATGAAGGAATTCAACATTCCTTGGAGGGGGGGGGGGGGCGGGGAGGTGGTATTTAATTGGAATGGAATGTCATGTTTTTTTTGGTCAAAATTGCCTCTCATCCTAATATGCACCACCACCATAGGCAACCACCTCCGGCCACCGCCACCGACCACCATTGACAAGCACCTTTGGCTACCAACACCGGCCACCACCTCCGGTCACCATCGACCACCTCCGGCCACCACCACCTCCAACCACCATTGACCACCACCGCCACCACCAGCCACCACCACCTCCGCCCACCGCCATCGGCCACCACCACCTCCGCCCATCACAACCACCGGCCACCACTATCGTTCAACATTATTAGCAGACACCAACTCTCTCTCATTTCTCCCTCTCTCTCTATCTCAATATATCCTCTCTCCCTCCCTCTCTCTCTCTCCTATCTCCCTCTCTCTCCTCTCTCTTTCTATCCTCTCCCTCACTCCTCTCTCTCTCTCCCTCTCTTTCCTCTCTCTCTACTCTCTCTCAATCTATCCTCTCCTCTCTCCCTCTCTCTCTCATCTCTCTCTCCCTCTCTCTATACTCTCTCTCAATCTATCCTCTCACTCCTCTCTCTCTCTCTCTCCTCTCCCTCTCTCTTTCCTCTCCTCTCTCACTCCTCTCCCTCCCTGCCTTTCCCTCTTTCGTCTATCTCTCTCTTTCCCTCTCCTCTCTCTCCCTCTCCTCTCCTCTCTCTCTCTCTATCCCTCTCTCTCTCCTATCTCCCTCTATCTCTCTACATACACTCTCTCTCTCAATCTATCCTCTCTCTCTCCTCTCTCTCTCCTCTCTCTCTCTCTCTCCTCTCTCTCTCTCTCTCTCCCTCCCTCTCCCTCTCTCTCTCCTCTCTATCTCTCTCTCTCCCTCTCTCTCTCATCATCATCATTCGTGTGCTAAAATAATCAAAACAATTTTAGTTAAAAATTGAACTATTTAATGACTATTTCATTAAAGTAATTTTTGTTGAAAAAAATTAAAATAAACAAAAAGGGTATTTTGGTCATTTACCAAAATTCCATTCCAATTCTAAAGCTACAATCTGTGAACCAAACAGAAAAATTCCAATTCATATAACAGATTCCATTCCAATTCTGTCAACCAAACATGTGGTCAAACCTGACAACATTTCATTCCAATTCCTTCAAAGTCAAATTCCTTTGACAAATTCCATTCCATCCAAAAAATTATGCGAACCAAACACCCCCTTATATTTCCAAAATGCCCCATAACACGATAACTGCATTTTCTAAACGGTCTATAAACCAAATACACAAAAAATGCATAAATCATCAAATAGACTATATTTGTACAATAAATCACCAAAAGAACCCATTCTCGAGATTTCACTCGCTAAAATATTCAAAAACCCAAATAAAGACATTTCACAAGGTTTAGCAACACAAACTTACCAAATACAAAATCCTGTCAAATACTCAACACATTTGATATTTATCAAGTAAACATATTATTACTTCAAAATACGCATTTTGGCATTACATAGTTTTCACAAAGTAACTTGAACTCACTTTACTAGGTTAAGTTAAACCTCGATTCCAAACCAAGCTCTAACTTCCCAAATGTGAGGATTTGAGATCTCCAAACAAAATCTTTCTAAGAGAACTCTTTAATACCACCAAACAAAATAGAATATACCAAATATTAATGTAAACTCTCAATCTACCAAGATCCTCAAAACATTACATTCCCCAAATACTAGTAACTTTTCTTCCAAAATGTGACTATTTTACATAAAACTCCTCCTAAGATGAACAAAATCAAATGTACTTGAGTCATAAGATTCAAGTTTCAAAATATCATTTTGTACTTAGAACACTCTTTTATAACACATTCTAAAAGATTAAAACATTTACTAGCAAAATGGGTAACCCCCCCCCCCCTCCCAATCTCCCCAAAAACCCTAAATTGGTCAAAATCCATGAATGTGTAAAATACACCAAGAGAGATGTTCTATGATACTAAAATGAAGCTTTTTAACATTAATAAATGTTTAGAAATGGTTGGGATAACTTAGAAATGGTTTTTTAAGAAAACCCTAACATATGGTCAACAAGGGTAAAGAGATGATGACAAAGATGAAGATGTTGAGCTTCCACCCACAAGGCTTGAATATCTAGCTCTCAATCTTCTAAATGCACTTAAAGATTTTGATTTTGGTGAAGTAAGTGGGTTTGGACCGATTTGGAAGAGAGGGAGAAGGGTTGGTGAAGAAACAAATGAAGAAAAAGGAGTAAAATCGGATTTAAAAGGGCTACAACTTTCTGCCTACTTTTGGCCCAAGTCTCCTAATACTTCCAAAAGACCAATTTAAGGTTAAATTACCTATAAAACTTGGAATTATACTTACTCCAAAAATCCGGGTGTTACACATATTTGTTTATTTATTAAAGAAAAATGTAATTAAAGTGCAAAAAGACTAAAATTCCCCTTATCTAACGGGATTATTTAACGGGCGTTAGAGATAGGGACCATATCTGGTCATTTTTGCAAACTACGATGGCTAAACCGTAATTTCAAAACTGCAGGGACAAAAAGTGTTACTTTCAAGAAGCCATAGGGACCAAATTTATAGTTTACTCTAGAAATTTTGATAATATAGGTCGGAATCTCGTGTACCGTCATTTTTAATTATTTAAACTCAAATATCAGTTTTGGATAATCTCTCATTTATTACATGATAATAATAGCTAATGATAATACAAAACGAATCATTGTAGTAATATCGTTAAATATCATCAAAAAGTTATATTACAGGGGGACAAATTTAGTGTTGACATATACCACCACTCAGTGGGGTACGGAATTTTCTTGAGAAGGTGCATTTTTAAGGTGGATCATAGGCTCAGGAAGTCACGGGTTTTATCGAAGGGAAAAGTTAATACGGTTTTTGATCCGAAGGAAGGTCAATTATATCGATTTTGAGAATAATACATTTTTTCAAATTGAATCGTCCCTGACCTTTTGAGCAAAACACAAGACTACGTCTTATGTCCGACGTGTTTTTAGCTGAATTCCACCGTTACAGAGAACTTTTTTAGTTTTTTTTGGTTGATTTCATTAGTTTTTCCAATTACTAGTATTTGATATTGATTGACCTCTTTTTTATTCTAGGTTTTCAATTTCGTCTCCTTATACATATAAACTCTTTTATTAAATAGGAGTTTTACAAATCAAATTTAAATATGTATCTACGATTTCGGCTAACAATAATCAAATCAATAACTACAAACAAATTACAAAATGCAAACATGTAACATTCGAAAACTTAAGGTAAGTATTTACTCCTCGCACTTTCCTCTTTTGTGGCAAACTTGTGAATCAGAAACCCTATTTGCATATAAGTCTATTTTCTCAATTATAGTAAGATGCACCATAGTCGAAATGTCTGACCTTGCGCTCGTTATCGTTTTGGATCAAGTTTTCAGGGTTTTGGGAGTGTGGCGCGATAGTGCCACGCGACAGTGCCAAAGGCACAGTCGCAGGTCACTATCGCCGCGTTTGTACCTAGAGTTCGGTGTATGGTGCGATTGTGACCGCGCGATAGTGACATGGGCACTATCGCCAGTCACTATCGTGGGAGATGTACCGCGGGTGTGGGGGCTGGATCGATTGTGACTCGCGATAGTGCCCATGGCACTGTCGCCGGGCACTATAGTCGTCGGGGTCTGATTGTTTAAATAGAGTCCTTGACCGATTTTAACTTCATTTTTCCACTCCACTCGTTTTCTTTGGCGATTTATAAGACTTCAAGGCTGATTTCTTCTTCTCAAAACTCAAACCCTCTTTAATATCAACCTAGTTGTTGTTGGGGTTTTAGGATTTACATTCAATACTCATCAAGGAAGCATTTATTAAGGATTCCCAAGTTAACAACCATCATCTTCAAGTTTCAACATCTTCAAATCTAGGGTTTTCTATTTTCTAGATTTTTAACAAAAACCTACATTGTGAGTACTCTAAACCTTTTAAATGAGACACCTATATTACTTGCATATTTGTTAACATGTATTAATATCTTCATCTAATGAAAGCTAGGGTTTCTCATACTTTGTTCATTTGACCTAATGATGTTTGGAGCATGAAAAGAGAAGTTGAATGATAGAAATATGCACATGTTGGTAAAAGGGACAAATAAAGAAGGATATCTTTATTGACACAAATCTATGATATGGATATTTATGTGTTGGGGAAATATTCTCACTATGTGTGCATTATCTTTATGAATTAAATACACATTGGGAATGTTAGAGGTGAGATTATGCTTCCTTGCACATAAATTGTTGTTGGGTAAGACTTTTGGCATAAATGATTTGCATTGACATTGATTTCACAAGATACGAGGTAATGTGCTCCGTTGACATACCTGATAGGTATGGATGAACCAAGTCAAATGGTCACTAGGAGGACATAGTCTTGGGTGCCACCGTGTTGGTATGTGCCTAGACCCCCGCCGTTTGGGGCAATACCTTTGTTGTACCCTCGAATGTACCGGGCCTTGGGGTGTCGCTCATGAAGCTTGACACTAGGGTATCTCGTCTCTTGGGTGGAATTTGATTGGTGTTATGGGTCTCCCCCATTGACTCAATTTGTGGAACCTGTCTTTGGTAAATGACTACTGGAATAGTTCTCATGCATATATTAATTGTCATACAACCTCACTAGGATTTTTGGCCTAACACTTGCTTGGTGTTTATGTGTATCTCAGGTTCTAGTGCCACCGTATCTAAGAAGGTTTAGGCGCGTCCGTGTGAGCTTGGGGAGATCAAGGGGACACCCGTTTTTGGTGAGGACCTTCATTGGACTATAGACGACACCCTTTTGTAATCTTGTTTCTGTTGAGAAATTAGATTAGGCGGTTGTTGTTTTATTTTCCCTTATAATTACAAACCGTAATTATACAGGTATTCTTATTTCCCCATTTTTGGGAGACTCATGTTTTGGCATTTTATATACCACATTTCCAATTTTTGGAAATTTTTGTTAGCCCGTTTTTAAGGTGTTACAAGTTGGTATCAGAGCTTTAGTTTAAGTGAACTAGGTATCAACCATAGCATGCCTACACTTAGACCGTGAGTGATTATATCGAGACTCCCACCTATGGGTAGAATCTTAGGTGGGGAGAGTATTAGGACTTTCAGAATTATACAGATTAAGAGTCGTAATTGTGGTAACAAGAATTCTTGTGTATGATTTGTTCATAATCTCACTTAGCTACTGCTATTATGAATACATTGTTACGTAAGCATACTTGCAATTGCCGTTATTATGATGATTGAAATGTATATTAGTACGTACAATGAGTTTAACTCCCTTAGTCTTTTCTCAACCTCCTTCTCGTACATGTACGGAAGATAACCATGGTAAACACTCGGAGCAGGCTACCAAACCCGCAAGAGGGTCGCGTGGAAGTCGAATCTACTGCTGACCGACTTCCTTTGGTCGAGACTTCAGTGGGACCTCCCATACCTACTATCTTGGGCGGGGGACCCGAAGATAACCCACGTACGAACCTTGCCGATAACAATACGATCATCGAGGAGGTAACTATGGAAACGAGAATCAAGGATAACATGATGCAAGCCGTGAACTCGGACATGGCCCAACAACAAGAGTTTTTTTATGAAACTACTGGAGGATCGAGATGCTAGTCACCGACAACCCGAGACGATGGCAGAAAACATCGTGATTGGGTCGGGTGGTGGACCGTCCGTCGTGGGAACGAAAGAGCATGCTCCGTTCTAGAGAGATGAAGGGAATCCAGGTGCACTTATAAAGCCTTTCTGGGGTGCCATCCAAAGTAGTTTTCGGGTTTCGTAAATCCGGTCGCTTGCATGTATTGGCTTAAGGAGGTAGAAATGACCTTTGAGTGCAGCGAGTGTGACGACTCGCAGCGGGTCAAATTCGCCTCTCAACTGCTTAGGAGTGAGGCCTTAATTTGGTGGAATCTCACCTGATCCGTCCTCACTCCCGAGGTTCTGGTTAAGCTAACTTGGCCGGTTTTCAAGCATAAGATATTGGACAAGTACTGCAGTGAAAGGTCATTAGACAGATTGAGGAAGAGTTCCAGAACTTGAGAAAAGGGGCTCTGCCAGTCACCGACTATTCCAAGCTCTTCTTGGAGAAACTGACCTTAGTGGGACATTTGGATCCCGATGAACGAACTCAAAAATCAAAGCTTATCAGCGTGGGTTACCGGCCGAGATGAGGACGACCATGAGGAATGCTAGAGGGTCAACTTTACAATAAGTCATTGAAGAGTCCTTACTTGTGGAGGATGACATGATCGCGGGGAAAGAATATAAGGGATTGGTTGGAGAGAAGAGAAAGTGGGAGGGCCATTCGGACCTAATCGTCAGTTCAAACCGACTTTCAGGGGAAAAGAAAACGACCCCCGATGGGAAGTGAGGTGGTTCCACCAATGTTAGAGAAAGCACAACGGCCCATGTAATCAAAGAACCTACTCGGGTCCTCACGAGTGCACCAAATGTGGGGAAAAGGATCATATGACCTTTGATTGTACTATTCGAGGACTCGTCTGTTTTGAGTGTCGTGAGCCAGGGCACATGAAAAGAGAATGCCCGAAGTTGGTTGGAAATAACCGTGGGTCTGCAAGCGGCCCAACACCGAGGAAGGAGAATACACCAAGAGTACCGAGCCGAGCCTTTCAGATGACCGCCGAGGAGGCAAGGGAGACCACCGATGTAGTATCGGGTACGTTTCTTGTACCGATCCTTTGTGTCAAATTATTTTTGTGCAATGTTTTCTACTCCCATTAGAACCCTTTTGGACCCCTTAGTAGTTGAAGTAGCCAATGGGGAACACGTGTTGATTCGAGGACACTATCGTGACTGTACTCTAGAGGTAAACGGTCAACAGTTCGAGGTGGATCTATTACCAATGGCAATTGGTGGTTTCGACGTGGTAATAGGCATGGACTGGTTGACTAAGAATTGTGTCAAGATTATTTGCTCTAAGAAGATGATCAAAGTGCTTGTGGAAAATGGCGACACGGTTACCATCTATGGAGAGAAGAGGAAGGGATCCACTCCCATGATCTCCTACTTGAAGGCCCGTAAACATGTAGCAAACGGAGGCTCATCATATTTAGCCTACATTGTGGATGCAACTTTGGAAAAGAAGTCAATGGAAGATGTAAAGATTTTTCGAGACTATCCGGATGTCTTCCCGGAGGATCTACCCGGCTTACCTCCGGAACGTCAAGTGGAGTTTCAGATTGACCTCACCCCGGGAGCGGCCCCAGAAATGCATGAGATGATGTACCAATTGCAAGAACTCCTAGAGAAAGGGTTCATCCGACCGAGTTCATCACCTTAGGGAGCGCCAGTCCTGTTTGTGAAGAAAAATGATGGGTCAATGCGAATGTGCATTGATTACCAAGAATTGAACAAAGTCACGGTGAAGAATATGTACCCTCTTCCCCGAATAGATGACCTCTTTGATCAGCTCCAAGGTGCGGGATGCTTTTCGAAAATTGACTTGCGGTCAAGATACCATCAGGTGAGAGTGAAGAAGAAGGACATCCCGAAGACGACATTCCGAATGAGATACTGTCACTACGAGTTTTTGGTGATGCCTTTTGGTTTAACCAATGCTCCGACCGTATTCATGGATTTAATGAACCATGTGTGCCGCCCCTTTTTGGACAAATCTGTAATTATATTCATTGACGATATATTGATCTACTCAAAAGATGAGGCCGAACATGGGAAGCATTTGCGAGAAGTGTTGGAGGTTCTCCAGAAAGAGAAGTTATTCGCGAAGTTCTCAAAATGTGAGTTTTGGCTCCAAGAGGTGCAATTCTTGGGCCACGTGGTGTCCAAAGACGGAGTGAAGGTAGACCCGACAAAGATCGAGGCAATGATGAGTTGGGAACCGCCCACAAGTCCTACGGAAATCCGAAGCTTCTTGGGATTGGGGGGCTACTACAGAAGGTTTATCCAGGATTTTTCGAAGATCGCTTCGCCACTTACGGCATTGACAAGGAAGAATGTCAAGTTCCTTTAGACAGACACCCAAGAGCAATCTTTCCGTACCCTCAAGAGTAAGTTGTGTGAGGCACTGATCTTATCCCTACCCGAGGTGGGTCTCGGTTGTGTACTCATGCAAAGGGGGAAGGTAATAACCTACGCGTCACGACAATTGAAAGAGCACGAAAAGAACTACCCGACCCACGACTTGGAGCTTGCGGTGGTAGTTTTTGCGTTAAAGATTTGGCGTTATTATCTCTATGGGACTAAATGCACACTCTTCACCGATCACAAGAGCTTGAAGTATATCTTCGATCAGAAAGAGATCAACATGCGGAAAAGAAGATGGCTTGAGCTGCTCAAAGATTATGACTGCGAATTACTTTACCACCCAGGCAAGGCTAACGTAGTAGCGGATGCTTTGAGCCGGCGGAGTCATGGTAATGGAGCCGTCTTAGCACTTACTAGGATTGATGTCGTGTCAAGTCTTATTGGAAACATCAAGATGTGTCAATAGGAAGCACTCCGAGAAGAGAACCTCATAGCCGAGGTTATGGTAAGGCAACGAGATTTATTGACGGAAGATGGTCGCGGTTTGAAGTTATTCCAAGGCCGAGTTTGGGTGCAAAAATTTGGAGGGAACCGTGAATTTATCCTATAGGAAGCCCACAAATCCAAGTAATCCATTCATCCCGGTAGTACGAAGATGTATAGGGACCTCAAGCTAAATTATTGGTGGCCGGTGATGAAGCTCAATGTGGCTAACTATGTGGAGACATGTATCACTTGTTTGTAAGTGAAGGCGGAGCATCAAAGACCCTACAGGAGTTTGCAACCTTTGTCAATCACGGAATGGAAGTGGGAGCATATCACAATGGACTTTGTCACCAAGCTACCAAAGACTTTAAAGGGTCACGACACGATTTGGTTGATAGTAGAATGACTTACAAAGAGTGCGCACTTTTTGGCGATGCGAGAGACGTTACGAATGGACAAGCTAGCTAAGCTATACATTGATGAAATTGTGTCGAGGCACGGGGTTCCGTTATCTATCGTGTCAAATCGAGACAGTAGGTTCACTTCAAAATTTTGGGACGATTTACAAAAGGAGTTGGGCACAAAGGTTAAGTTGAGCACGACCTACTACCCTCAGACGGACGGACAAAGCGAGAGGACCATTCAAACCCTCGAGGACATGTTGAGATCGTGTGTCATCGATTTCGGGGGAAACTGGGATTCGCACCTACCATTAGTGGAATTTTCCTATAATAATAGCTACCACTCGAGCATCGGAATGGCCCCATTCGAAGCTCTTTATGGTCGAAAATGTAGGACCCTGATTTGTTGGCTTGAAGCGGGTGAGAAACAATTTGTCGGACCGAAGATCGTTCAGGAGACCGCGGATAAAGTGAAGGAAATCCGAGAACGGCTAAAAGCGGCCCAAGACCGTCAGAAAAGCTACGCGGACAAGAAGAGGAAGACATGAAAAAGAGATACCCTCACTTATTTGAATCGTCTTGATTTCGAGGACGAAATCCCTATTAGGTGGGGAGGATTGTAACATTCGGAAAATTAAAGTAAGTATTTACTCCTCGCACTTTCCTCTTTTGTGGTAAACTTGTGAATCAGAAACCCTATTTGCATATAAGTCTATTTTCTCAATTCTAATAAGATGCACCATAGTCGAAATGTCTGACCTTGCGCTCGTTATCGTTTTGGATCAAGTTTTATGGGTTTTAGGAGTATGGCGCGATAGTGCCATGCGACAGTGGCAAATGCACAGTTGTAGGTCACTATCGTCGCGTTTGTACCGAGAGTTCGGTGTATGGCGCGATTGCGACCGCGCGATAGTGACATGGGCACTATCTCCAGTCACTATCGCGGGAGATGTACCGCAGGTGTGGGGGCTGGCTCGATTGTGACTCGCGATAGTGCCTATGGCACTGTCGCCGGACACTATCGCCGTCGGGGTCTGATTGTTTAAATAGAGTCCTTGACCGATTTTAACTTCATTTTTCCACTCCACTCGTTTTCTTTGGCGATTTCTAAGACCTCAAGGCTGATTTCTTCTTCTCAAAACCCTAACGCTCTTTAATATCAACCTAGATGTTGTTGGGGTTTTGGGATTTGCATTCAATACTCATCAAGGATGCATTTATTAAGGATTCCCAAGTCAACAACCATCATCTTCAAGTTTCAACCTCTTTAAATCTAAGGTTTTCTATTTTCTAGGTTTTTAACAAAAACCTAGATTGTGAGTACTCTAAGCCTTTTAAATGAGATACATGTATTACTTGCATATTTGTTAACATGTATTAATATCTTCATCTAATGAAAGCTAGGGTTTCTCATACTTTGTTCATTTGACCTAATGATGTTTAGAGCATGAAAAGAGAAGTTGAATGGTAGAAATATGCACATGGTGGTAAAAGGGACAAGTAAAGAATGATATCTTTATTGATACAAATCTATGATATGGCTATTTATGTGTTGGGGAAATATTCTCACTATGTGTGCATTATCTTTATGAATTAAATACACATTGAGCATGTTAGAGGTGAGATTATGCTTCCTTGCGCACATAAATTGTTGTTGGGTAAGACTTTTGGCATAAATGATTTGCATTGACATTGATTTTACATGATACGAGCTAATATGCTTCGTTGACATACCTGAGAGGTATGGATGAACCGAGTGAAATGGTCACTAGGAGGACATAGTTTTGGGTGCCACCGTGTTGGTATGTGCCTAGACCCCCGCTGTTTGGGGCAATGTCTTCGTTGTACCCTCAAATGTGTCGGGCCTTGGGGTGTCGCTCATGGAGCTTGAAACTAGGGTATCTCGTTTCTTGGGTGGAATTTGATTGGTGTTATGGGTCTCCCCCATTGACTCCATTTGTGGAATCCGTCTTTGGTAAATGACTACTAGAATAGTTCTCATGCATATATTAATTGTCATACAACCTCACTAGGATTTTTGGCCTAACACTTGCTTGGTGTTTATGTGTATCTCAGGTTCTAGTGCCGCCGTATCTAAGAAGGTTTAGGCGCGTCCGTGTGAGCTTTGGGAGATTAAGGGGACACCCGTTTTTGGTGAGGACCGTCATTGGACTATAGACGACACCCTTTTATAATCTTGTTTCTGTTGAGAAATTAGATTAGGCGGTTATTGTTTTATTTTCCATTATAATTACAAACTGTAATTAAACAGGTATTCTTATTTCCCCATTTTTAGGAGACTCATGTTTTGGCATTTTATATACCACATTTTCAATTTTCGGAAATTTTTGTTAGCCCGTTTTTAAGGCGTTACAAAACAAACCAAAAGAAAAAACTTATATTTTTAGAAAAAATTAATGATCATGATAATTTACAAGAAGATGCATTACTCAACAAAAAGTGGAAACAAATTTAGAAATGAAGATAAAATTAATAAAGTATTCAATGTGTTATTAAATTTGTTTTAAGAGTTTGTAAAAGTGATTTAGGATTAAAAGAGATTAAAGTAAGAATAGAAGGTAATTGAGTTTCCAGTTTTAAACCAAAACATAAAATATTTGCTGCAAGTAAGGATTGAACTCATCCGACAAAATCTAATTTTATGTTAAGATTTTGGTTTTAAAATATTTCATAGCACCTACAAAATCAAGTCGATGCACCTTTAAGACGACTAATTTTTTTCCTTTGTGATAATTAGTGTGTCGAAATTTATCAGTAAGTGCTTACCGGGTAAGCATTTGGGTAAACGGTCTCTAAGTGAACGAATGTAGGAGGCCTGCTCGATCTTTAATAGGTCCGTCCCTACCATCATATGCTAAATCAGCCCACGTATGTATATGATATGTATATCACACATATCATTCAGGCATGCACACATGTAACATTACAAAAATCACCTTACACACACGTTGTACTTTGTATACAAAAATTGTTAATTAAATTGCTACAAAAGAACTTAAAATAAAACAAAGCTTAATTTAATCAGAATATTAAATAATAAAACAATAAATAAATAGCATTTTTCAAACAACAATTATACTATTTACCTATTAAATAATTTAAAGTTAACAAAAATAATAATAATTAGGTATCGATTAACAACCCTAACGATTAACAAAAAATAAAATAAAAATACAATTAAGAGTTGTTTGTTTTTAAAAAAACATCTCTTAATGACTCTTAAGTCTGAATCATTCGGACATTTTTACACATCAGCTCTTATTAATCATAACTAAATTAAGACTTCAGACTTTAGACCTATTAAAAAACAAACGGCACCTTAGACATCAATTAACTAAATCTAACCATAGCAGTTAACAATAAACATTAACTAATGGATTGAGCTTTAAATTACTAAACCAATTTTTTATGGGCCTATGGAAGTAAAACCGAGCTAAATATTTTTTGGATTCAAAACTAACTAGTGTATGAGATCGTGCGTTGCGTGGTGGCAAAGTTTATTTTTTTAGGATATAGGTAATTAAGTTAACATCAAGCGTAATTTCATAATTAAACTGTAATATAAAACGATGATTGTATTGGGTTGTTTTTTATGCAAATTATTTTCATTGATATTTTTTCATGTAACTAAAAAATTTCATATATTTTTATATTTTTTGGTTGCAAAATAATGATTCGATATTAAGTTCATCGTATAAACATTGTTAACCGCACACGTATGCTTAATATTAAGTATTATGGTGGCGCACACACACACACACACACATATATATATATATATATACAAAATTAATATTTGCAATTTAGATTATGGTGGGTTTATGCAAAACATATAGTCATCCGAATAATTAGATGTACAATCACTATAAGAGAAGTGATATAATTAAATTTATATTACAATTAAATAATACGAAATAAAATAAGAGTATTTTATTAATTGTTGAAATGAAATGTAATATCCCCTAATCATAAGAAATTGTACAATGTAAGATATATAAGCAATAACATGCGTTATATTAGAGATATACCGGTTGTTATAAGCAATACTTAATCATGGTTGGCGAAAACCGAATAAGTTCAATTTAAATTTAAATTGGATTTACCACAAACAGTACCATTACTATTGTCTTAGTTTTGGCAACAAAAAACTTGGTTTTGTATGATAATGATTACGATTTATAAGCACCAAGAAAAATGGTCTATATGTACCATTAGTTCATCTTCAACACAAACGTGGACTTTAAAAACAAAATAGTGAGTGGATCAACCATATCACAAAAAGTAAAAAATTACATATCAAACATGCACACTTCAAATCTTCATGTTAATACGATATATAAGGACCACTACTCTCTAATAGATAAAAGAATTATAATGCAATCAAAATCACAATATGAACATACATAAAATTATCATAGCGACCGATATTATGATAAGAACATACTTAAAAATATAAGGCAATCAAAATCATGATAAAAACATACATAATATAATAATACAATCTATATCACAAAAAACCTTACATAAAATCCTTACCTTAGATCATAACCACGAATTCCCACAACCCAAACTTTAAACCTTTAAATCTTCATGAATTAATACATAAAAGTTAAAGAACCCGAGAGCCTACAAACCAAAAAGCGCTCAACATAAGTAAAAATTTCACATACTGAACTTGAATACTTAAAATCTTCACCTAATACATATATAACAACCCAAACAAAATCTATAAAGCAGTCTATTAATATAAGGAAAATTCGCCAAAACGGCCCAAATACAATAATCTAACTTTTAAATGTGAACCAGGTTTGCAATAAGGCAACCTATTACAACTGATATTAAACAAACGAAACATGCTAAATGGTGGTCTTCTACTCCACTGCCCGACCAGACTTTCTCCTTACCCTTGCAGGAGCAGCCTATCTCTCGTCGACCTGAAAAGGTTTTTAGTTTTGGAAAGAGCGAGGGTTAGACTGAAGGTCTAGTGAGTTCCCTCAAAACAGTTCGCAATTCATAGAAAATACAAGTTTATAAAACAACTTAACCAATTCAACTTGACAATATAACATTTTAAAGAAAACCACTCAATGTTTAAACATGAATAAATATATATCCATCTAGATTAACATAAGAAAATCATTCTCCCCAACCCAATACTCAACTAACAGAGTCTGCAAACTTCAAGAATGAAAAAGGAAAGTTTAGAAGTTACCTTAATTAACCGAAATGATTTCCTCTTCTGAAGATAAATTCCTTCGTTCTCTCCTACAAGCTTAGAATCGCCCTCTCCCTTTCTCCTTCTTCTAACTTTTAGCCGCCAGGAACAAAATGAGAGGATCCCTAGGTCAAGATCCTTATTATTGCAAATTTTCACTAAGCCCCCCAACCTTTGGGTTTTTACCATTTGTCTTCCCAACTATTAAGTTACCCAATTTAAAACCGGTTATTACAATATCCCCCCCCCCCCACCTTCAAAAGGATTCCGTCCCCGGAATTCCATTGTTGAACAGATGGGGATATTGAGATCTCACGTCCGCCTCCACTTCCGACGTTGACTCTTGTCCTTTGTGGAACTTCCACTGAACTCTTACTAGTCGAATCTGTTTGCTTCTTAGTTTCTTGACCTTATGATCCAGAATTGCCACTGGTTCTTCGATGTAACTCAGTTTTTCATCCACTTGGATATCCTTCAACGGTATTACTACATCAGTTTCTGCCAAACATTTCTTCAGATTCGACACGTGGAACGTGGGGTGAATTCCTCGCAACTCCACTGGTAAATCCAGTTTGTAGGCTACTTCTCTAACACGTTATAGGATAGCAAACGGTGCCACGTATCTCGGTCTCAACTTACCCATCTTTCCGAAACGGACTACCTCCTTCCAAGGAGAAACTTTTAACATGACCAAGTCTCCCACTTGGAATTTGATGGGTTTCCTTCGTTTATTTGCGTACATCCGTTGTCGGTCTTGCGTCGACCTCAACCTTTCACGAATTTGATTCACCTTATCAGCGGTCACTTGCACTATCTCCGGACCTGTCAGTTGCCGCTCTCCCACTTCATTCCAACACAACGGTGTCCTACACTTGCGACCGTACAACACCTCGAATGGTGCTGATTTAATGCTGGCGTGATAGCTGTTATTATAGGAAAACTCTATCAATGGTAGGTGGACTTCCCACGAACCCTTGAAGCCGATCACACAAGCTCGGAGCATGTCTTCCAGTGTTTGTATGGTCCTTTCACTTTGACCATCCGACTGTGGGTGATAAGTTGTACTCAACTTGAGTTGTGTCCCCAACTCTCTTTGCAAACTTCTCCAAAAAGATGTCAAGAATCGACTGTCTCGATCTGACACTATAGACGACGGTACTCCGTGTCTGGATACTATCTCTTCTATATACAACTTTGCTAGTTTCTCCAGTGGGCACGTTTGCTTAATCGGCAGAAAGTGAGTTAATTTAGTGAGTCGATCCACTATTACCCAAATGGCATCGTGTCCCTTAGGTGATTGCGGTAGCCCGGTGACAAAATCCATCGCGATTTCATCCCACTTCCAAACCGTAATTTCCAACGGTTGTAGATCCCCATAAGGTCTTTGGTGCTCCGCTTTCACCTTTAGACATGATAAGCATCGTTCCACGAAGTATGCTATATCCTTCTTTAAACCCGACCACCAGTAATCCTGTCTCAGATCACAGTATATCTTGTTGGTTCCTGGATGTACGGAGTAACGTGACTTATGCGCTTCTTCCAACACTTTCTTTCGAAGTTCTCCTATCTTTGGAATCCACACTCTATTCTTGTAGCATTTCACTCCACGACTGTCGGCAATTAGCGAGTCAACAATCCTGACTATTCTCTCGCTCTTCAAGTTTTCTCCCAAAGCTGCTTCTTCTTGATACTTCCTGACTTCTCCCAAGAAATTAGAAGTGACTTCAACTCGAAAGTCCACCACTTTTGTTGCTTCCCTATGCTCCTTACGACTTAGGGCATCGGCCACCACATTGGCTTGCCCGAATGGTACAAGATCTCACAGTCGTAATCGCTTAACAATTGCATCCACCTACGCTGTCTCATATTGAGTTATTTCTGGTTGAATAGATGCTGAAGGCTTTTGTGATCCGTAAAAATCTGACATTTAACCCCGTACAGATAATGCCTCAAAATCTTCAAAGTGAATACTACTGCTGCCAACTCCAGATCATGCGTCGGGTAATTCTTCTCGTGCTCTTTCAACTGACGAGAGGCATAAGCAATCACCTTGCCCTCTTGCATTAACACACACCCCAGACCCAATTTTGAAGCCTCGCTGTAAATTACGAATCCTTCACTCCCGTTGGGTAGGGACAAGATAGGTGTACTGCTCAGGCTTTCCTTCAATTTACGGAACGCGTTCTCTTGGGCCTCTGCCCACACAAATTTTACGTTTTTCCTGGTTAGCGCCGTTAATGGCGTGGCTATCCTCGAGAAGTCCTGAACGAACTTTTGGTAATAACCCGCCAATCCTAGAAAACTTCTTACTTCTGATGGCGATCTAGGCACTTCCCAACCTTTGATAGCATCTATTTTAGCCGGATTGACCTTAATCCCTTCTTCCGATACCACGTGTCCTAGAAATTGTACCTCTCTTAACCAAAATTCGCATTTTGAGAACTTGGCATATAATTTCTCATGTTTAAGCAATTACAATATTGCTCGCAAATGTGACTCGTGATCATTCTTGGACCGTGGATAAATCAGTATATCGTCAATAAAGACAATGACACACTTGTCTAAGAGCGGGCTACACACTCTATTCATCAGGTCCATGAAAGTTGCTGGCGCGTTTAGGGCATGACTAAAAACTCGTAGTGCCCATATATGGTACGAAAGGCAGTCTTCGGCACATCCTCCTCCCTCACCTTCAACTGATGATATCCCGATCGCAAGTCTATCTTCTAGAAGTAGCTCGCTCCCTGCAGTTGATGAAAAAGGTCATCAATTCTAGGAAGCGGGTACTTATTCTTGACAGTCACTTTGTTAAACTCCCGGTAGTCTATGCACATTCTCATAGATCCGTCCTTCTTCTTGACCAATAATACCCGCACTCCCCATGGTGAGGTACTAGGGCGAATAAACCCCTTATCGAGCAGTTCCTGCAACTGAGTCATCATCTCCTTCATCTCCGCCGGTGCCAGACGATAGGGTGCTCTTGCAATAGGTGTTGCTCCAGGCGCTAAGTCAATTTGAAACTCCACTTGCCGATCAGGAGGCAGAGTGGTTAAGTCTTCCGGAAACACTTCCGGATATTCGCTTACCACCGGAACCGACTCTAACCCCTTCTTCTCTTTCTTAGCGTCTACTACGTATGCTAAGAACCCCACGCACCCTTTCACTAAGCACCGTTTAGCCTTGATCATAGAGATCAAACACGACTTCCTATCCCGACGATCCCCATACAGTACTACCTCTTCCTTACCCGGCAACGCTATTCGGATCAATTTCTTATTACATACTATATGAGAATCATTCGACGCCAACCAATCCATCCCCACAATGACGTCAAATTCCCCCATACCCATCGGGTATAGCCGAAGTGGGAATGCCTGTCCATCGATGACAATACTACACCCTTCATATACTTCCCTTACCAAGACTCGACTATCATCAGCTACTTCTACCTCAAACCCAATACTAAGCTCCCTGGGTTTCACACGCAGATTACGAACACAATTCGGTGACACAAACGAACGGTTTGCGCCCGAATCAAACAATACCTTTGCAAAAGTCGAATCTATAAGGAAGGTACCTGTCACCACATCTGGTATTTCTACCGCCTCCTCCGCCGTCATGTTGAACACCCTCACTCTAGCTCGGGCGGGTTTCACCTTCCGCACCCCTCTTTTTCCCCCAACATTCCCAACAGTTCCCTTTTTCAGCTGCGGACAGTCTGTTTTAATATGACCCGGAGCACCACACTAGAAGCAAGTTGTAGTTCCTTGACAGTCCCGTGCCATATGCTCTATTTTTCCCCATTTAAAACAACCCTCCCGATCTGCCAAGCATTCCCCTTTGTGAATCCGGTTACATTTGCTACACGACTTGTTCTCGACCCTCAGTATAACTCGTTGATCGGGTTTAGCACTTTTGAACTACCTTGGGTCACGAACCGACCCTTCCCATATTCTCTTATCGCCGCTTTTCTCAGTCATTTGGCGCACCTTATCCTTTTCAGTCATCTCGACTGCGTTAACAGCCGCTTGGAAGGTAGTGGGCTCACGTGCTGTCGCTAGTTCTCGAATATTGCTTCTCAGCCCAAACAAATATCTGTCCACCCGACGTTCCTCATTCAGCACATACACCTCAGCGAAACGAGCCTTTTCAAGAAATTTAGTTGTATACTCTCTCACTGTCATGTCCCCTTGCTCTAAATTCAGGAATTCTTCTTCTAATTTTTTCACGGCTGCCAACGGACAGAACTGCTTCATGAATTTAGCTACAAAGGTTTCCCAATCCATACCTCTAGCCGCCTTCGAACCCTTTCCTCCAGTCTCTGCCTCCCACCAAAATACAGTATCATCCCTCATCATAGATAGAGCAAACACGACTTTATCTTCTTCTACACACTTGCAGGTGTCAAATGCCAGCTCCATATTTCCGATCCGCTTGATAACCACTACCAGATCACACTCTCCTTTGAAGGTAGGAGGGTCAAGTGGTAAATGCCTTGTAACTGCATCCTTTTTCGCTATCTGCTTTGACTTCCAAACCAGGAGTTGACTGTGAGTGACTGCCCACCACAGTTATTGGCGAGTTGGTCATCTCTGTCGTCTCCCTCTCCTCACTCTTTTCTTGACTTGTTGCTGCCCTTCCAGTCTGATGAGCCAGTAAAGTTTTCAAAGTTTCCTGCAATTTACCCATCTCTGTGGAGAAAGTCTCTTGCGTGACAAAAGCTTGAGCCCGACCTCCCCCACGGTTCTTCACTGGCCTTCTTCCCCTTGCAATGGTTGAACTCTCTTGAAGAGAGGGTTCTCGTTCAGCCATTATCTCCACACTTCAAGCTCGTCAGGAATCCCGCACTGTTCTCTTCCCTTGAGCTCTCATTTCTGATTCCTCCACTTGAGTGGCCGCCTTTCGGGTTGTCTTTCCTCTCCTTTTTGGTCGTCCATATCCCTTTCCTCGCGTAGCAGCTGATCGAGGAGGAATGACTGGTTCATTCTCAATAGTTTCATTCACAGGTGTCGCCTCAGCTATCGGCACATATCTACTTCTATTCACTCGCTCCGACATGACTACAGATAAGACACCAACACACAAACTTCATTATGATAAGCCCAAAGCAATAAGGCAAGTTAAGCACGCACATGTACCTGTAAATTTATAATTACACTGGCCAGATGTAATTTTAAATTTACCTTACATGTTAGTCCTCACTACCCTATCACTCGTCTTCCTAAGGTCATCCTATAATCTCAGTTGTATCCTACCCTCCTAATTTAAGTCTAGACCCGTCCAGTCACCTAGATCCCTTAAACTATGGCTTTGATACCAATTATAACAGCCCAAACAGAATCTATAAAACAACCTATTAATATAAGGAAAATTCGCCAAAATGGCCCAAATACAATAATCTAACTTTTAAATGTGAATCAGGTTTGCAATAAGGCAACCTATTACAACTAAGATTAAACAAACGAAACATGCTAAATGGTGGTCTTCTACTCCACTGCCCGATCAGACTTTCTCCTTACCCTTGCAGGAGCTGCCTATCTCTCGTCAACGTGAAAAGGTTTTTAGTTTTGGAAAGAGCGAGGGTTAGACCGAAGGTCTAGTGAGTTCCCTCAACACAGTTCGCAATTCATATCAAATACAAGTTTATAAAACAACTTAACCAATTCAGCTTGACAATATAACATTTTAAAGAAAACTCGCTTCTAGCACACACTACCGTTGCCTGAAGGAAACGACGTGTCTGGCTCATACTACCTTATATGGGTCACACCTCCCAATTGGCATAAACGGGACACCCCCCGGTACGAGCTCAGGCGGGACACACCCCCCGACTTTGGCCATATAGATCACAACCATGTATGCATACAGTAGGTCAACAATGAAAGCATAAACCAGTCTCGCAAGAAATCTTGCATGTATAAAACTCACGTAAATAAGTTTTGCTTAAAAAGAACTTCAATATAAAATAGATTGCTATATCATTAGAACGCATTTAGATATAAAAATCGCACGTATGGATTAGCTTCCAAAATCATAACAGTTTTAGTTGGAAAGACTCACCTTCGGTCCTTGCTTAAAATTTGCTTCCTAATTATCCACAACCTACGATTACACCGGGAAGTTGGTAAGACACCCTACTCATTAAGACACGATAACTCTCAAACACTTCCCAATTAATTTTCTTAAAATACTTGGATAGTCCTAGCAACTACTCGAGTTGCCCTGACTCTCAGGGTTGTCCCGCACCCGATACACCTTCCCCGGGCTCCCCCGTCTCCCGGGGTCACGGCTCGGGTTCCCCACCCCCGGTCCCCCGCCTCCCGGAGTCGACTCTCCCGGGGTTCCTTCGATCGGGACTCCCCCGGTCCCCCACATCGCCCGGAGTCTCTTCGACCGGGACTCCCCCGGTCCCCGATGCAAATCTTCGCCTGGAAGCGATTATGGGTTTTCGAACAACCCAAGTTTATCGGACACAGAGACTTAATCTTCCCAATAAATTGATTCCTACACCCAATTAATAAACCGATATCTTTCCTTAAACCACTCAATGTTTAAACATGAATAAATATATATCCATCTAGATTAACATAAGAAAATCATTCTCCCCAACCCAATACTCAACTAACAGAGTCTGCAAACTTCAAGAATAAAAAAGGAAAGTTTAGAAGTTACCTTAATTAACCGAAATGATTTCCTCTTCTGAAGCTAAATTCCTTCGTTCTCTCCTACAAGCTTAGAATCGCCCTCTCCCTTTCTCCTTCTTCTAACTTTTAGCCACCAGGAACAAAATGAGAGGATCCCTAGGTCAAGATCCTTATTATTGCAAATTTTCACTAAGCCCCCCAACCTTTGGGTTTTTACCATTTGTCTTCCAAACTATTAAGTTACCCGATTTGAACCTGGTTATTACAACATAATAGTTATGATGTAAACAAAATCACGATACGAACATATATAAAACTATAATGTGATCACAATCATGAAACCAACATATATAAAACTCTTACCTAATATTGCAACCAAAAAAAATCATATATTGAACTTCAAATCTTCATGACCTAATACATAAAAACTATAATGCAATCTAAATAACGATACATACATACAATTATGGGAGAAGTAAAAAACGAAAAGAAAAAAAACTATGAATAAATAAAGAATGTCCAAAGTACAATAGAAGAGAAATCAAAGAAAAAGAAATAAATTGAAATGAAGAAATTTAGAGATGTATATAATAGAAATACTTGAGAGGGTGTGGAAGATGAATAGGTAAGGTTTTGCAATTAAGTGTAATTCATAAATGGTTAATTAATATTTATCAATGAGAAATTAGCAAAAAGATAAATTGAAGAAAAATGTTTTTATTTAAAAAAAATTCAAAATTATGAAAAAAAAGATAAATGAGATCCTAGCCTATAGAAGATGTCACCTAATCAAGCATGTGTTTTACTTTAATATATATATATATATATATATATATATATATATATAGCTATAGATATATATATAGATATAGATTTTTTGGCGGTCTAAACAAAATATTATAAATGAAATAAAATTGTTACAAAATTAATGCAGGTCAAATGGTCAATAGACCCCCTACCAATAGCGTGGATTCTTTATCTAGAAATATACTCACGTAATACAACATAATACATATTTTACTCATGATTGAAATTTCGGAATCCGGGTTAAAGAACTAAAAAAATATATAATTCAATACTTAAGTTCTCTTGTGAACCGGGGAACAAATAAGAGCATGTTACATATCCCATACATTCATGGGTTATTCATCATGAATGTGTATTAATTTATCATAGATCATGAACAATGGTCTTATTTATCATGAATGGTGTATCATTCATCATAATAGTTCACGAATGTTCACCTTTATTATTCATGATGAATATGGACACTCGAGGACATGTGTCATGCCCTCCTTTGTCCCCTAATTCACAGTCGAAAAAGGTTTTGCAATCCAACTTTCCTATATCTCTCTCTGTTTCTCTCTCTCTCTCTATATATATATATATATATTGGTATCAAATTAAATAGAATCAAATACCCGACTTTTGATTATAAACCCTCTATGGATGTGAACCTTGGTTCCTTTGGGAAGTTTTCTTTTCTTTTGTTTTGATCTCTTGTTCCAACATGGCATCAAACCAAGAGACCATTGAAGACTTCACAGCCTTAACCACGAAACTCAACGTCTCAAAAGATCGCTCCACCACTGATGTCGAAGATGCGAGTGACACTTTGCTCGTTCAAGCCGTTGAAGAACTGAAACTCGATGCTTTTGCTGAAACTTCCATGGTAGCATGGGTCTTTGCTCGAAAGGGGTGCTCTACCTCCTTCCTGAAAACCATTTTCAGTAGGATGTGGAAATTTAGAGAAAGATGACAGGTTAGACATTTGGGTAACGACTCTAAAAGTTCGTTTTTTAGTTTTTCGTTCTCGTCCTCGTCTGATCAAGCCTGGGTGTTACACCGATCTCCTTGGATCTTTACGGGGGGTTTCCTCATCGGAAATCCTTGGCCCACCTCCGGCAACTGGAAGGAAGCTCGCCTAGACACGATCCCTCTCATGCTCTCCATAAATAATATACCGCTAAGATTGTTTACTAAAAATAATCTCAACGCTTGGATTAAGTTGGCGGACCCAAAGGCCAAGCTTAAGTGGAAAGGAACCAACGTAGATATGATTCGTGCTAGTACCAACACTAGAGTTGACTTACTGGTCGATATGCGCCCTTGTGTTGGCCTTTTCATACTCTTTGAAGGTAGGAAGAAATGGCTTCAGTTTAAGTATGACAAATTGCCGATTATTTGCTACAAATGTGGTATCTGGGGTCATGATAAACAAGACTGTGGGAATAAACCATTGGTGATACGAGACCCGGAAGACCCGGAGAGGAAACTTATGCAACTTTATGGACCGTGGCTCTCCAGAGATTATGTCGGGGATTGTTTCACCCCAATTTTCGGTAAGAAAGAATGGATAGTCAAGGAGCTCACGGAAGATTATGTGGGTCCAAAAGTCACGGATGATTGTGAGGACTCCGAAACCGTTTCGTTTTCCGGCAACAACGTCCGGCCACCCGTTTCTTCTCAGGTAAATGATATTCAAAATCCTAACAAAGATAAAAGTAAAATAACTTTTTACTTTGGGAGTGGTTCCCAAGGCAAAATTGGTAATCATTCCTCTCCTATTTTACCTTCAGAACCTACTTCAAAAAAGCCTATTTTGGAAGCTTCCTCTTCCATATTTCCCCTCAAGTGTACGAAAACTCTCAGGTAAGATCAAAAGGTTGAAAGGGAAAATCCCATTCCTTCTACCCTTTTGGTCGACAAAAACCATCTTACTCCCCAAAGTGACATGACAAATGCCACCTTACCCCTTTCTTTGTTACCAAAAAGTATGACAACCTTTTCTAAAAGTGACCTCCCCATCCCCCAAGGTACCACCACTACCCCATCTCCTACTATCCTACCTCATATAGGGTCCCCTCCATCCAAGACACCAACTCCCTCACCGTCTCAAAATAATATGTTTTGCATGAAAAACCCCATGCATACGTCTGATTTACCAGTTGACCACAACCCTACTGCGTTACCCCTTGAAACAGATCATGTCTCGACTCCAAGTATGTTATGAAACTTTAACGCCACTCTCGACTCTACATTCGATATTGGTCCGACCAGTAAAACGGAGGGTACTATAAATCGCAAAAGAATCTCCATCAAAACGGAAAAAAGCTCAAATCTGATCCGACCGCTGTAGAAACCGAAGCAGGAAGCAAAGAAAAGGTTACCGAAACTGAATATTTCTACCCCAACGAACCAGAGGCGGGTCCCATCAATTGGGCCCGCCTAGACCAATGAATCTCTTGAAATGGAACTGCCGGAGCCTTGGCAACCCGCGTGCGGTTCCGGTTCTAAGGGAGTTGATCCGAACTTCCAGGCCTGATGTCATTTTCCTGTTTGAAACTCTTGTTGCGCAGTCTAGAATCAATGCTATAAAAGTTAGTTTGGGCTTTAATAATTGTATCGCTGTGGATTGTAATGGCCGTAACGGCGGCATTTGTGTTTTGTGGAATAGCAATTCTCATGTTTCCCTTTTGTCGTATTCGCAAAACTTCATTGATCTTGATATTACCAATTGTATTTATGGCTCTTGGAGTGTGACGGGTTTCTATGGTTTTCCCGAGCGGGGAAGACGCAGAGACTCGTGGAACCTTCTAAGATCTCTCGCTACTCGGTCTAGAAATTCGTGGGTGGTCATAGGCGATTTTAATGACCTCACTTCACAATACGAAAAAAGGTTCTTCTTGAGCACCCCGACTAGTGCATCCATGGTTTTCGAGAAGCCCTCTCCGATTGTAATCTCGTTAACAGTCCCATGCATGGTTTTCCGTTTACGTGGTGCAGGTACAAAGGCAAAGCCAACGAAGTTTGGGATCGTTTAGATCGTGTGGTGGGATCGCGGATGAATCTCTTCCCAAATGATTGGGTGGAAAACTTAATCTCCCCGGTATCCGATCACTCGCCGATTCTTCTCCACACTGCCGCTAGCTCCCCCGATCGTTTCCCCACCAACAATTTTTTTCGCTTCGAAAACAAGTGGTTTCACGAGATACCTTTTGTTGATGTGGTCATGGAAAGTTGGAATGGAGCTTCTTCCCTCAATCTTCCGGATCATCTTTTCGCGGTAGTCGGTAGGTTGAGTTGTTGGGGCCGCAACCTTGTTACTAATCAAAGAAAGGAGCTCAAAGAGTGCAGACAAAAAATCTCGTTCCTTAGAGAGCATTCCAAGCCTGATAATTCTCTCGAGTTTGACATTACCAACAAAAAAATGATTTCTCTACTTGTCAAAGAAGAGGAACATTGGAAGCAACGAGCTAAATTATTTTGGCTTAAGGATGGTGACTCTAACACGAAGTTCTTTCATGCTCACGCCAATGGGAGACGAAAAAAGAACTTTATTAGGTGGCTAAAAAACAGCGACGGGATTTGGGTTTCGGAGCCAGATGGGTTACATTCGATTGCCACTAATTATTTCACAAATCTTTTTTCGGATAACAACGGTTCGGCGACCCTTGTCACTGATAAAGTGCGTAGGCGTATTTCGGATTGTGACAATAGCCTCCTCGATGCGCCTTTTTCTAAAGATGAATTTAAAAAGACCCTCTTTCAAATGCACCCCGATAAAGCTCCGGGTCCTGACGGTTTTAACCCACGTTTTTTCCAACATTTCTGGGATTCGATTGATGATAGCATCTTCTCCGCGGGCGTCTCGTGGCTCCAGAATCGATCGTTCCCCGAATGTATCAACGACGCTATCATAACTCTCATCCCTAAATGTGACGTCCCGACTACAATGAAGGACCTCCGTCCTATCGCGCTTTGCAACGTTGTGCTTAAAATTATAACAAATGTCCTCGCGAACCGCCTTAAGAAAATCCTCCCCAAGGTTATCTCGGAGAACCAATCAGCTTTCATCAAAGGGAGAGTCATAACGGACAACGTCCTCCTCGCTTTTGAAGTTCTCCATAGTATGAAACGAAACACCCGGAAAAAATGGGGTGACGTAGCCCTCAAGATCGATATTAGCAAAGCTTATGATAGACTTGATTGGAATTATATTCGTCTTATTTTGACTAAAATGGGTGTCTCTTGCCATTGGGTGGATATGGTTATGTTATGTGTCACCTCGGCTAGATACTTTGTCCGGATCAATAATGAGATTACGGGGCCTTTTTATCCTAAGCGCGGTCTCCGGCAAGGAGATCCTCTCTCACCCTACTTGTTCATCTTATGTATGGAGGGTCTTTCGACTATTATGGAGGGTCTTTCGACTATTATGGAGGGTGCGTCCTCTAAGAATCACATTCACGGGTGTCGTGTTACGAGACATGCGCCGGCTATCTCGCATCTTCTCTTCGCGGACGATGCTTTTCTTTTTTGTAAAGCCTCTATAGAGGAATTTACGACCCTCAAAGGTATCCTCACTACCTTCGAAAAAGATTCCGGGTTAGAGGTTAATTTTGATAAATCGGGCATCATGTGTAGTAACAACTTCGACCCGGATTTTAAGAATGCTATTTTTCATGTCCTTGGGGTGTCCAATCCCTTTGATACGGGGAAATACTTGGGTCTTCCGTCTTTGATCGGAAGGAATAAGAGATCTATTTTCAGACACATCAAGGACAAAGTTTGGAAACGGCTCACTAAGTGGAGGCAAAAACCAATATCTAGTGCGGGGAGACTCACTCTGATAAAGGCCGCCGCTCAAGCTATACCCGTTTATTTCATGAGTGTTTTCTTGGTTCCTAACTCCCTTATTCAGGATCTTCATAGGCTTCTTAATACTTTTTGGTGGAGCTCTAAAAGAGATGGCGCTCGATCAATTAATTGGCTCGCTTGGGAAAAATTATGCACCCCGCAAAAGCTTGGGGGTCTGGGCTTTCGGGACTTCTCAGCCTTCAATTTAGCATTATTGGGAAAACAAGGTTGGAGATTTATTTCTAACCCGGATTCTTTGGTAAGTAGAGTGTTCAAAGCCAAATATTACCCAAATGGGGATTTTTTTTAAGCGAATTTGGGTCACAACCCAAGCTTCATATGGCGAAGTATCTGGAATTCTCATGCGTTGCTAAAGGAGGGCTTTAGATGGAAATTGGGCTCCGGAGTTTCTATACGGGTGTGGAAAGACCCTTGGCTACGGGACGATCACAACTTCCGGGTGGAAAGCTTGCCAAAGCCAGACGAGGAAAACCTTCAGGTGAGCCACTTTTTTTCTCCCAACTCTAACGAGTGGGACCTTGACCATATCTCTTGTGTTTTTTCCCCACGCAACAGGTTGGAGATTCTTAATCTCCCAAGTGTTAGAAATGGTCCGGATAAGTTGATTTGGCATTGGTGTCCTAACGGTGTCTACTCGGTTAAAAGCGGGCATCGTTTCTTGATGGGTTCTCTTCAACCCAATTTGGACGATTCCATCGTTAAGAATTGGGATTACATTTGGAGAGCAAATATTCCGTATAAGGTTAGAAACTTCGCTTGGCGGTTGGGTAAAGATGTGCTCCCGTACCGTGTGAACCTCCAAAAGCGGGGTATTAACACCTCTTGTCTTTGTGTTCTTTGTGGCGTTAACCAGGAAAACAATTGGCACCTATTTATCGATTGCCCGATTACTAAAAAGGTTTGGAAGGATGCCGATCTTTGGAACCTCATAAATGCGAAGGCGAAACTCTCTTTCGACTTTATGACCTTCTTATTCACTACTCTCGATGAGGTCTCCATCACGGGCCGAAACAAGTTGTTGATGATGCTTTGGAGCATTTGGAATCATCGAAACTATGCTTGGCTAAACGATGCAGTTAAGATAACGACTAGAGTGACGCACCAAGATTCAAACGTCTTAAGTGATTGGCTTGTGGCTAACGACGTGCGGCTCCAACAGGGTTTGTATGTTCGACCCGATCGATGCAATTTATGGCACACACCACCGGTGGGGTACTTTAGATGCAATATCGACGCCGCTATTTTCAGAGACACCCATCAGGCGGGGTTCGGAGCGGTGCTACACGACGATCAGGCATTGTTCATCGCTGCTCGGTCATCTCTTTCTTTCGGTACTCTTCTGGTCAAGGAATGCGAAGCAATGGCTCTTGCAAACACGATTAAGTGGGTTCTTGAGCTCAGGTTACAACAGGTGATATTTGAATTGGACGTGAAACTGGTGGTCGATGCTTTCACCTCTACTACAGATGACCTTTCGGAGTTTGGTGCTTCCATCTCTTGGTGTCGGTCTCTTCTCAATCAAGGCGTTTCGTTCTCGGTTAGGTTTATTAGAAGACATGCAAACAGTGCCACTCATGCTCTTGCTAGAATGGCTCGTTCCTTTCCTAATCAAGTCACTCTTGTTAGCTTGCCTAGTTTGTTGATCGATCATGTAACTTCCTTTTGTACCCACAACCATTAATCTATGTTATCGTTTTTATTTCAAAATATATATATATAAGATAATTTAGATTTTTAAAAAAATTGAGATAAATCTGTTGGTTTCCAAACTTGATTCGTTTATATGGAAAAAGTAATATGAGTTTTGTAAAACCCTTCAAATTTTCCTTCTTAATTTTTAGAGTTGGTAAAATATGAAAATTATAAGAATTGAAAGATTCTGTATGAATTATTGATTTGTACGTATTATTTTAACACTTGTATTTTTGAGAAGTTAAAAGTTTTTAAGAGATAAAACCTAAATATAATATAGTATAAATATTTATATATATGTATATATAGTAAATATAGATACAAAAGTATCTATACATCCTTGATACCTAAGTTATTGATCTTGAACCTATAGTTATACGTCTATGGATGCTTATATCTACAAGATAAAATAGTTTATTCGGATAATTATTATATATGCATATGCTAGTTTTAAATAAAAAGTAGAGTGAATTGTGGATTTGGTCCTTGTGTTTTGATATTATTTGTGAATAAGGTCCTTATAGTATGTTTATTGTAGATTTGGTCTGTGTCGTATGCAATTTGTTTCGGACATGGTCCTTCTGACTAACGTCTCCATTAACTCTGTTAAATCAAAAATTATTTTAGCATTTTTGCATATTCTTATCTTTTTCTTATAAAAAATAAAAACAATATTTTTATCCACATAAATATGTGTGTATATATATATATAACATCAAAATAAAAAAAAAAGATATTGTTTATATGATTTGATTTGATTTGATTTGTTTAAATTAAAAAATCAATCATATTATATATGATTTAATTTTACTCTTTTAGTACTTTGTCTATTTGAGTATGAAAACATGGTTGAAATTTATAAAAATGATTTGTCTAATTTTAAGTTACGAATATGATATTATGTATGGATCTTTCATTTCGTTGAAATCTAAATAGTCGATTTTGAGTTTTGACTGAAAAATAATATGAAAACTGGAACATCTAATTTTAGGATGATAAAATTAGAGTTCATTTCTCAATGGTTTTCAATGATTTTGGTGCTAAAATATCGATAATAAGTTTGTTTGTTATAATGATAGTAAAAGAACAATAAAATTAAATCGCCTTTAACATAATTAAATTTTAATTTAATAAATGAAATCATAAAACCATATTTTATTCTATTCGCTCTAAATAAAATAAGATATAGTTTTATGATCTGATTTGTTTAAATTAAAATTTTAATTACGTTAAAACAATGAAACCATATCTTTTTTCACCATTACAATAAAATAATAAAATTAAATCGTATTTAATATAATTAAAAAAATTTAAATTAAACAATCAAATCATACAATAACATTAAATTTTATTTATTTTGATATCGTTATATATATATATATATATATATATATATATATATATGTGTGTGTGTGTGTGTGTGTGTGTGTGTAAAAATATTGTTTTTATTTTTCTTATCATAAAAAGACAAAAAATAGACAAAATGACTAAAATGATCTTTGATTTAACGGAGTTAATGGAGATGTTAGTCAAATGGGTCATGACTAAGACAAATTGAATACCATAAGGATCAAATCCACAATAAACATATCATAGGGACCCTAGTCAAAGGAAGTATCAAACCAAATCCACAATTTTCTCTAAAAAGTATCTATGAATATGGCTTAATTGAATTTTGCTATATACGTATCTATGACTTTAACAAAGAGTAAACTACAATTTTGGTCCCTCTGGTTTACAAGAATCTCCGAAAATATTCCCTAGACTTCAATAACTACAGTCATTGTCTCTACTGCTTAAATTTTGTTTTGAAAATGGTCCGTAATTACTAACTCCGTTAAAGTTTGTCCATTAAGTAAGATGCATTTTGGTCATTTTACTTATTTTTTATTTTTCCTTAAAAAAATAAAAGAACTTATTATATAATATTTTTTATTTAGTTATATTTAATTATTATATATATGTATATATATATATATATATATTTGATCCATTTTGATTCGTCATCCCTGTGAGCTCGTCAACCATTGCCCTCACCTCGTCCACCATTGTAAAACTAGCCACCAACGATGGAGATGCTTTTAAGTGTATAGGATCTAAAACCATTGAAGATTCAAAGCACAACCGATCAACTACATCAAACCACCACTTGGGGTTTGGATTTGGTTTCAACGATGGTCACTAGAGCAGGTCAAATCTTCGAAGATGGTGACCAGAGCTGGTCAAACCTCCACAGAACCACCACCACTGTAATAACCATAATCCTCCCCTTAAAGGATAAATGGGGTCAAAGTTGAAAAGAATGAGGAATTGGAGGCTTTTTTAGCAATTAGTGTAAAGCTTGCACTTGAGAGTTAAAACCCTAAAAAAATCTCATTCGCTTGCTATTATTGGAGGCAACGTGTGGGAGAGGAAGGAGAGCAGTGGTAGAAGCAAACTGATATTTCAATCCTGGAAGTGTGAAGAAAAAGGAAACATTGAAGAATCCTATCTTCAATAAGGTAACATTATCCTAATCTGTCTCTTTTGGCTAAAGTTAGAAGTCCATTGGAAGTCCTAGCAATTTTCGTTCACATTCTAAGAAGAGGAAATGGTTCAAGTTAGTTTTGGAAAAATCCAATGTCTAATAGATGAATATCTCGATTGTGGGTTGATTTATCAAGCTCATTTGTATTTGGTTAAAGTTAGGGATAAGCTTTGACAATCTTTTCCCGAACAGTCGAAGGACAACAGAAATCCTATACCCGAACTCACCTGGGGATTAAACCCCAGAGGGAACCGAGAGATTGGAGCAAGGACGTTGAAGGCGGAAACTCGGGACAAACCCGGTAGCCGCTCGGCTCGGGAGTGAGACCCGGTAGCCTCGACCCGGGAGTGAAACCCAGTGACCTCGACCCGGATGTAAAACCGGTAAGGTCACGGCCCGAGATTAAAATCCGGTTAGAGTAGGAATCGAAACTTCAGTGGGAACCCGGGAGGGAACCGTCTAGCCGAGACTAGTAAAGCTGTCAGGGTTTAACCGCGGTTTGGTTAACCAATTTGTAGGTGTCTGTTTCTCCTTGAATTAAGTTCCGGTGTGTGTGCCAGGTGTCCAGCGATCAGATGAGTTCTCTTTGCACACTTTCCTACCCTCTTGAATAATGCTTTTAAGCTATGAACTTTTGAACATATGATTATGTAATTGAGGAATGGGTTTTTATAACATGCTCACTTTATTATGAAATGAAAGGTTCTTCGTTTTATCCATTAATGTTGTATTATCCTTTATGAATTGATAGTTGTTATGGGACCGAATGTCTCAAATTGTGGAGAAGTCTCAAGGTTTGGGTGAGCCGTGTGCCTTGAATTCGTTTCTCGTGCACACAGATACAACATCTACTAGGGAGCCGAAATGGGGATCTATTGGGGCCCCGAGTGTGGATATCACATAGGTGATGTGGATAAATTCTTGGTGGATTTTCCTTTGTGGGGAAAATGATTATGGTTATATTATATGTCCTTTAAATTTATTAAATTATTGCAACTGTGAAGTTAATACTAAATTTTGCTTCAGCGCCAGTGTAAGAGAATTCACTAGGCCTTATGGTCTAACCCACGTTTTCAAAACCTAAAATCGTTTTCAGGTAAGGGATCCGGCGGTACCTCTTCTAAAGGGAAAGAGAAACTTTTAAGGCTAGGAGACGCTTATAGTTGGTCTAGAGTACGGGTGTGTTGCGGTTAGTGATAGACGTCTCGGCTGTGATAGGAAGTTTTTCATTGACCTTGTTTTTATTATTTTTCATTTGTAATGGGATCCGTTTTGGAGTATATTAAGAAGTTTATGTTTTGCTTGTTTTGGGTTGTTATAACCGCCACAACACTGCAACACCGACCACCACTGTAGCACCTGGAAGAGGGACAAGTTCAAGCCACTGGACAGATTCAAACATCCGATCTCTCTTCCTCTCCATGGGCTACAAATTCTTTGAGGATAAAGGTTGGAGATGTTTCACCGTTGTGAAAGGGAGAGAGGGAGGTGGATGGTTCACCGGTGAAAAAGAACGACGGGGGTGGGGAAGAGGGTAGCGGGTGAAATATGCTATGAGGGTGGGATCTAAAAGAGGCGATGGGTGTCTGATTATGTTCACCGGAAAATCACAGGGACGACCATCACAATGATGGTGTATGTAACACCCTCAAATTTGGTAAGAGCAACTAATGAAAATTTTCGATATAACATCAAATAAATCAACACATCTTCCTACAATTCAAAACTCATTACGCTTCAATTATGAAATTCGTTAAGTAACCTCAACAAAGGCAAACTCCAATAATACACACAGACTAAATCAAAGTTGCTCTTCCTAAAACAATTGCGGAAGACTTTGACAAGCTAAACCCTCCTCGAGCACACAACTAGCACTCTTCGCTTCATAGTGTCACTAGGACTATTCCCAACTGGAACCTGTTGCACATGCCGACAAATAAAAAGGTTAGGCTAACGCCTTGTGAGTTCAAGAGTTTTCAACATGAATAAATATATCGTTGAAAAAAAGTAATGCAGTTTAAATCATAATCTTTCAGTTTGATATGTCTCAAATATGAAAACGACTCGTTTTCCAATAATATGCATTGTAGGCAAAGAAACACCAATATAAACGTTTTCCAATCCAAACTACTTCAAGTACAAAGATCCCAATATAAAACGTTCTTTCGTAAATTAAATTCAACCCAAAACTCATTCAAAACGTGAATAGAAATTGAAGTCCCAATTTATGAAATGCGGATAAAACTTTATATCCCGAAACACCCAAAAACATGAGTGGGGCATAATACTCAACCCAGAAATCATGGATAAGATCCATATATGCAAAACGTCACTAAAAACTTGGATAATAAATTCAATACCTGTAACACCCCAAATTTGGTGTGGAATATCACTCTCACGTATCGTTATATAATTTAACTTTGGAATCTAATGCATATGAATGTTATTGAGTTCGGGACTAGTGGTCAGTTTCGTACCTCGTTATCTAATTAGTTTGAAATGAAAATGGGATTTTCGAGCAGCTCACACACCAGGCGATTGTGCCCGGCGACTATGCCATGTGTCAAGGTCGCAGGGCATAATCGCGGAAGGGGTGGGCTCGCGGTACGGGTTCGGCGATAGTGCCCGGCGACTATGCCTGGGTCACTATCGCTTGGTCATTATCGCGAGGGGCGTACCGAGAAAGCCCCAACGCGGGCGACATTGCCCCGCGACTATGACATGGGCATAGTCGTCGTGTCATAGTCGTCGACGGGCTGTTTGGGTATAAAAACCAGATTTCGGGATTTTTCTGATTATTTTAAGTTTGTGAACTGATTTGGGAGCTCTTCCTTGGCGATTTTGGGTTGATTATTGAGAAGTGTACCATTTGCTACCATCCTTCAAGCTTCCATTTTTCCATTTCCTCACCTAGGGTTTTGACTTTCTTGTGAGGGGGTCACCAAGGTGAGTGTTTCTTGGCTCTTCCATTCTCATACATGTCTAATAATGTGCTAGTATTTATGTGCATTTTGGTTATTTGTTTACTTGTTCATGTGGAGTTAACCTACAACCCTATTTGTGGGTGAAGTTGCAATTGGAGAGTATTAAACATACTATTTGGCCAAGTCATGTAGTAAGAGCCATGTAAGAGTAATAAGTTGTATGTTTGGTTGTATTTGAGATTTGATGTTGATTTTAAGTCTCGACTTGAGTTGCCATTTATGAATAGACTAAAGACCCGGTTTGGGTTGAGGTCATGAATAGACTAAAGACCCGGTTTGGGTTGAAGTCATGAATAGACTAAAGACCCGGTTTGGGTTGAGGTCATGAATAGACCAAAGACCCGGTTTGGGTTGAGATCGTGAATAGACTAAAGACCCGGTTTGGGTTGAGGTCATGAATAGACCAAAGACCCGGTTTGGGTTGAGATCGTAAATAGACTAAAGACCCAGTTTGGGTTGATGTCGTGTGTGTGCTAAAGACCCGGTTTGGGTTGAGTGCTCAAATAGCTAAAGATCTCGTTTGGGTTGATGCTGATCAAGTTAAATGACTTGAGAGAAATTATAAACGCGTTGATAATATTACATTGCGTTTCCCCTCTGATGACAGGTGAAGCAAATTGACAGATCGTCGTATAAATACAGTGTTATTGTACCGAGGATACGTTTTATAAACTAAACTGTATTTATGTGTTCTCACTAGGCCTTAGCCTAACGCTTGTTTCTTTGGTTGTCATGTATGACAGGAAACTATAGTGGCGGGAATCTACGGGAGTGAGTGATCAATCGTGCGATCGAGAGCGGTCATTTTGGGGGATCTAGAGACCGACATACTTGATGAATAGTCACCATTTTGTGGAGGATAGCGACACCCGATTGTAATATGATAGGGAAATCTAGATTATTTAGGTTTTCGTAACTTTATGCCTCATTTAATGAGTTTGTACACATTATGCTATATCCCCTTTTTGGGTTGATACTTTGGGATACCTTGGCGGGTTTTGTACAACAGGTTTTATCAATTTGCAGTCGTCATATTGCCAAAATTTTAAGTTTTAAATTACCCCAATTTTTAGGGTGTTACAAGTTGGTATCAGAGCTCTAGTTTAAGTGAACTAGGCATGTTTGTAAGATGTCTAGACTTAGACTGAGTATGTTAGGCAACGATTGTGAGATGGGTAGAACTCCTAAGATAGAATGGTCTTAGAGTCGACGGCGGCTACAAAATTGAAAATTATAGTGAAGGAGATGAAAATTCTTGTGTATTGCATGTTCATAATTTCGTCTAGCTAACGTTATTATGAAGATGTTTTACGTGATTATGCTTGTTTTCCGTTGTTATGATAATTAATGAATGTGGTAGTACATTTTCTTGCTTATAAGTTGTATAGTCTTATCTTATCTATATTCTCGCGTGTGTGGCAGACTATGGTCAATACGCGTAATCGACTAGAAGGGCAGGATGCGACAGCGTCTACGGCTGACCAACAGAGGGTAACGAATAATGATTTGCCCCCACCTCTGGTAAACGCATTGGGTGGAGGACTGGAGTTCATACCCCGTCATAACATAGCTACAACTCATCCGATCATGGAAGAAGTGACACCGGAGACAAGAATGATGGACAGAATGATGCAAGCCATGAACGTAGCTATGGCGCAACAACAAGAAACGTTCATGAAGTTACTGGAAGATCGGGACGCCAACAACCGTAGACCTAAAACAGTTGCAGAGAATGTGATTTTGGCGGGATCCAGAGGCTCAGAGCCCGTTGTCCCTTCTAATGAAACTCTTCCTCCCGGTCCGCCTAAGACTTGTACTTTCAAGACATTTCTTGGATGCCGACCCCCAGAGTTCAAGGGTACCGATGATCCATTAGTGTGTATGAGTAACCAGACTGGATTACAAACGGGCATCGAGTTCAACCACCCACGATCTATACCTCGAGCTCCCGCTAGCCATAAACAATTTACAGTCCCAAAATGGGGATAAAGTCCCCAACTAAACCAACTGACTGACTAATATGCATTTTTTTTGGTAACCGTGGGTTTCCGGGCCAGCTTACCCGCACCGACTAATCCCCGGGCGACCACGAATGGACTGGAGTCATCGCAGGTGAACCTCCATGGCCACAAGGGCTATGGCAGCGCCTGGATTTGAACCCTGGGTAGATGAGATTTTCCACTACATCTCTCAAAGGCTTTACCAGTGCGCCACAACCCAAGTGGTTACTAATATGCCTATTGACCAATGCATTACAGTCTAACACGTTACATGACTCAAACGAATGAACTAACACATTCAAAACATGTAACTCTCAACTAAGATGCAACTAAGTACACCATACGTCAAAGGCTCCTTAACGAGCTACCAAAACTGAACAAATGTTCCAAAAAACCATCCGAGTTAAACCAAGCCCCAAAAGGCATAATGAACGATTGGCTAAAATACGTGAGCCAATAGGGTTACAAAAATAAAATACGTCCTTTCAAAAAAATCTTTGTCTCTCAAATCACAATTGGCCTTCGGCCCAAAACTAAAAAGGTTTACCATTTATAAAATGTTCCCAAAGTCGAGAATGACCCAAAACCAAAGGGCTCACACATTCGTACTTTTCAAAACATCTCATTTCATGAATGATGCATAAAACCCGACAAACACTAAAAGTGCATTTTTGACCAAATATCTATTTATGCAGTAAATCATCAAAACACATTCATTTATGACACATTTATCAAAATGCCCAAAAATGCCAAATGTGGGTGTTTTACAAAGCTTAATAAGCTAAACACTTCAATTAATCAAAATTTATCAAATAACTCAACAGTTGACAATTTCATGTAAAACACATAAATACTTTAAAATAGACATTTTGGCATGTACAACGTTTTTATAAATCAACTTGAACTCACCTTGCTAGGTTAAGTTAAACCTAGGTTTCCAAATCCAACCATTACCCTCTAATAATGTAGATTTCACCATTTTCAAGTCATTACCAACAATAAACTAGGGTTTCCAAATAACCCATTTCTTCAAGTGTAGAATAAACCATCAATAAGTAAAATCTTTAGATCTACAAGGATTCTTATACTAAAACTTGGGTTATACAAGAGATTTACCTCAACCAAAACTTGGAGCCTTTCAAATCAACCATTCTAATGAAATCCTCCATTCTTTCCAAAGTCAAGCCTCAAGCCACCAACTCCTTGATCTTTTTATTACAGATCCACACCAAGAATCTCTCATAAATGATTCTTTAGCCCCCCAAAATCTCCCAAGGAAGAGAGGCATGGAGAGGAGAAGTGAAAATGAGAGAAAACCCTAAAATCTTGAACTTTAAACTCTTAGACCACTCCCGCGGCTTTAGGCGGCGGGGCAACCTGCGCGTGTCTCCCCTTGTCGACCACAGCGACATGTGCGGCTTGTGCCGTGACCCAAGGTTGTGCACCAGGACGCGGGGCTCATTTTCCCCCCGTTTTCTTTCTGATTCTCACGCTCGATTCAATCCTCGAAGGTTCCACTATAATGGGGAAGTAAAACCTTACTAAATCTCTATTATGATGGTGATACAGTTACGGTATTTTGGGTTATGGGGTCTCCAAAATCACGGGTGTTACAATCATCCCAACCTTAAAAGAGATTTCGTCCTTCAAATCTGACCCCGACCAAACACTCAACGTTGCATTTAGCATGGTCAATTTGTGATCTATCCAAAAGGAATACCTATTAACATACCTTGCCTCATAAACGAACCCGATTACATCCCAGTTAAGGTTGTCACAATATTTCTTATAACAAACCACCATGCACTCGATCTCAACGTTCGGTTATATCTTACCGATGACTGAATGCACATCGAGTCCTTATTTAATCGTTTTCCTAATGTTAATATCCCAGTTGCCTCCCAACCTGTTGTTCATAATACCTCGGGAATAGCTTACGGCCTTAACTACCCATTTCCACCAAGGATACCCCAAAGCGAACTTTACTCTTAGATACCTCTAATCATCTTTCATTGAATTAAGTCACATTCATGTCTTGCCTTCACGAACGCCACAACTTTGTAGAAAGGATCCAACCACAACTTGACCTTACTCCTTTCATTTTCAAGTATCCACAATCATGACGACTTTACCCAAGGTGAAGGAACCTGTATAACATTGCTGAGTTGATCACCCGTTGCTGTTACAGAAACGATACTTCCAATCCCGACACATCAAGGTCTCCTCAAAAATCGATTTGTACTTAAAGTCTCCCTCGGAATTCTCACCAAATTCCTCCAATAATCATCACCACCAAGGATTTATCGTCCTTTCGTTGACGAAATTCCTGACACTAGTTTGGTCCGATCTAACCAAATCTTAAATCCGTTCCTCAATGCTTACACAGACACGACCTCTGCAAGGGCTCCCAAAACTTCCATAGATCAAAGCATTGGTCTGATGTTTCCTCCAGAACGTACCATTACACTCTACAGGTAGTCGATTATCTCAAACTCTATGGTTATACAATTCCCATAATGCATTCAAGCATCGGTTGCCAAATCAGCTAAAACCTTGTTGATTACTGAATTACTAATGATTGACCCCTAATTGTCAGTCTCTAATATCCTTAATGTTACCACTTAAATTGCACGCACGGGATTCATCGAAAGTGCACCGAGTCACCCCAACGGTTATTGTCCTCAAGTCGAATGTCAATACTTATCTTCAAAATGACTATACCGTAAACGTGGGTGTACCACCACATATTCCATTATAGACTTGCACTGCCGAATTAAAGTTGACACCTGACTGGGAACTAAAATCCCAATCTTACATCTCTAGCAAACGAACCACAATATTCCCTTATTTTCGAAGTCTTGCCCGGGTGGCACACTTGCAACACATGCAAGACGTTGAACAATTAACCCAACAACCCATAACCTACCATAATCAAGAAATCACACAATGATTTAACCCAAAGATTTACTAAAATAGAAATATCACAACTTAAATAATTGGGAGGATACATAGATCTAAGATCTCAATTATTCGTGCGTGGTGCGGTTCATAAAACTAAAATCCAAATTCAAAACTGACCACAAGTCATAACATCTGACACTTCAATCCTCAAGGACACCCCTACTCCTTAATAACAAGTCCCTTTACCAAGGGGGGGTTTTAAAATTATGGATCTAATGAGTTCAAGGTTTTTCAACGATAAGGCTCAACAAGTATGCCAATTTATTATTTTCAAAGATTTGCCAATCATAAAATCTTTATAATCAATTTTACACATGCTAAAGGTCTTTAGCACAACTAGGAAATCGTTTGAAATGATCGTAATTATCACACACGTAAAACCAATCAATATAACACATCTTTGTTGACAAGTAGCAAGAACAACAACCAATGAATGTGATTAAAATGTAACATTAATACGGGCCATCTCGGTCCCAACCTATGATTACTCACGCTACGGTGTAATTTAATTCGTGCACTAAATAGCGTACAACAAAATACTTGTAGAAAAACTCAAAATAGAATTTATATGCTATCAAGCTCCTAAAGTTTTCTCTCTTTAGCCACAACACGAAATGGCAAAACATGCATGCGTCAATTTATTTCACAAAACTAGTAAAGTGATATGTGCATGCGCTTTGGTCAAAACATAAAATAATTTATATCGGTTTCAAGTTCAAAGCCAAATAAAAATATGCTCTCATCGTTCTAAAACATTGGCTAAAACACCATCACGGAAATTCCAAATAAAAATATGCATACATGCTATATGCAACCAAACTGCTCACACAAAACTCAAGGGGAAAACAATACAACTGGACGCCATTAAAATTTCCACATCAAATTAACAAAACCCCATAAAATAAAATTCTCAATAAAACTCAAACATCAAAATAATGGAAGGTAACCATTCGTCCAAAAACTTAACATATGTGGAGGAGATCCAATGTTAAAGTCATAAGTCGCAGTTACATGTCCAAGACTCTAAACAAAATCAAAATACGGACATCACAAAACAAGAATTTAAATAAATACTCAGAAACTTTGTTAAAGAAGTTGCGGAATAACACTTTAACAAGAAATCAATGAAACAATGTATGAATTCAAATCACAAGTTGTATTGAATTAACTTGATGATTACAAACAAAGCCTCAATCTGTTAAACAAGCTCAACAGATGTTCAAAACTTCTCTAATGAAAGGATCACTAAGAATCTTGAGGCCTATTCTCTCTAAAACATAAAAGACGTATATATTTCAATAATCTAAGACTTCTAGACTATATTTACAAAACATATTACAAGATAATTATGATCAATAACGTTGATCTTCAACATCCATTCCATAATTATCTTCAACTCCTTGTCTTTCGCTTCAAGTAACAAACCATCCTTATCAACATCAGCAACATTAATTCTTCTAACAGTATCTTCTTATCATCAGCAGTACTAACATGCTAGCAGTAGTAACTTCCAACTGGCAGTACCAACTCTCCAATCAATACTAACCCTTCAAGTAGTACTAATACTACTTGAAGTAGTAATCTTTTCAAGTCTCAGCAGCACTATCCAGACTTAGCATATTTCAGACCCAACAATCTCCCCCTAACTTAACTTTTGAAATCAAGAAGTTAAGTTCTTCAGAATAAGGTCTTCATGATGCTTTCAAAATTACTGCTCAACTTCCCAGATCAGGATCCAATCCTGCATATTGATTGATTGTTCTTCTAATCAAAATTATTGCCATCTCTGAACCTGTAGTGCAGACCAACTTAGCCTTCAGCATCCCCTGCAACTTTTCTCTGCTGTGATCATACACCTTATCAACCAGATAGTACTTATGAAAGTTGTTATCAATAGTTATGACATATACTCCAGATTTTTCAACAAGCACCCAATGATCAATGCTGTTAAATCCTTCTCTGTGATGCAAGTCTTTGATAAGATATTCAACTTTATCAGGGTCAAACATCATACACAAATACTCCAGAGCCATCTTTGTTAAGCTCATCCTTGCTCCTCTCAACAAGTCACCATACAATTCCAATCCAACCCTGTACATGTCTTCCAAATCAAATCTGGTACACCTTCTGATGATCTTATCCCAAGTTGAATAGACCTCATACTTGTCACCCATTCTCTTGATCCTGTAGAATTTTGTGCCTTTATCCACCACAGTATCCCAATGAATGATTTCTGGAGCTCTCACTGAGATAGGATCAATTTTCAATGGTTCTTCATCTGTCACTGTTATATACAAATCAAACTGCTCATCAGATTGACTTTGCTGTTCTGGAGGTTGTTGACTTGATTGCTCTTGACTCTGCTCTTGAGTTTCAACATACCCTGCTTGTTTCTACTGGTCTTGTTGATTCTTCTCTTTGAGTAACTGGATTAGATCCTTCTCCATTTCTGATCTTCTTCCACCACTCTGCTTTAATTGCAGCATACCTTTTGTTAGTGTATTATTGTATCCAAGATTTAATAAGAAAAGTCAAGTTTAGTAAAGTCAATAAAGTCAACAAAGTCAATGTTTAGTTTAGCCAATATGAAGTTACTAAGTCATTAAGCTTGTAATAGCATCCTTGGTATAAATACCTTAGGTGCTTTGTAATATTGAAGCTAAGTTCATTGTACTTAATATTGTTAGATATATGACATGAACGTTTCTCTCTCTACTCTCTCTCTAGAATATACTTTGATTGTTAATATCTTGTTTGTTTGATTGCTTGATCATAGAGGACATTATCAATTGGTATCAGAGCACACCAAACAAATTCAGAAAGATTTCATCACCAAATCAGATTCATATTCTTGAAAATTTCAAGAAAATTGTTATTTTCGAAAATGTTATTGTTTGATCTTGATTTTTCATGTTTTTGTACAATTAAATCAAGAAATTGATTTGATTGTATACGTTTTATCATAAGGATCAACATTTGTTCAAATCACAATGTCAAATTCCAAGTCTAGATTGATCATTTTGATCAAATTGTTGAGTTTTTGAAAAGTTGAAAACGATCACTGTGTATTCATTCAAATCGTTGATTTTTTATGTTTTTAATGGAAATCTTGTGATAGAAAAGTGTTATAATATGTTTTTCGAGCACACTGATGCATTTTGAGAATCAATTGCAGGTTTTAGAACGATTTGGAGTGATTTCGTGAACATATCTGTCAAAACGCGCAAGATCCAGAAAACGTGCAAGATCCAGAAAACGCGCAAGTTCTTCGTAGAACGCGCAAGCTTCAAGCTGAAGAACGCGCAAGTTCATCAAGTTAACTCGAACGCGCAAGTTGGAGATTCGGCCTCAAACGCGCTAGTCGAAGTTAGCGAGTTTCTAAAACGTGCTAGTCGAAGTTAGCGAGTTTCTAAAACGCGCAAGTCAAAGTCAGCGAGTTCCGTACATCTGCGAGTTTGTCTGCGAGTTCATCTGCGATTTCATCTGCGAGTTTGTTTGCGATTTTGCTAAAACGCGTAAATAAGCATCTGCGAGTTTGCTAAACACGCAAGGTTCAGCCAGCGAGTTTCTTCGAAACAGTGATCTGCGAGTTGTTTGACGTGCGAGTTTGTTTTGAAACAGTGATCTGTGAGTTGTTTGATGTGCGAGTTTGTATTGAAATAGTAATCTGCGAGTTCTTTGACGTGCGAGTTTCAAGACTTAAATTTTTTTTTGTGATCCAAGTTTGATTTTTTTTAGTCAACATTTCTGATTTGTTTGGGAACGATCATTTTTTTTAAGCATTTCTTTCTAGAGAAAAATATGTCAGAAAAAATTTTCTCTAGGGGCGCTGCCCCCATACCACCACAAGGGCGTTGCCCCTTGACCCCATCCGCTAACCGGATAGCGGAACCCCCATGCTAAGTCTGCGGAGGGGGACATATTTTGATAGTGGTCATAATTTTTTGATTTTTGACGAACATTTTTTTAGCTAATCTGTCAATATGCCTGTTACAGATGAGAGAGGAAATACCATTTTATCTGCAAGAGATATGGCTGTTTTGTACATGCCAGAAATTCCAAAGATGGAAGCTGAATTAGACAAGCTGAAGAATCAGAATTCAAAGCTTCTTAAACAAATTCAGGATTTTAATTCCAATCTGTCAAATTCTGATACAATTCCTGTTTGTGCAAAATGTACTGAAAATGTCAAATCTAGTTTTGCAGGTATTGATAATGCAAGAGAGAAGGAGATTAAAAACAAAGAAGAAATCATTGCATTAAAAGAAAGTACAATTGTAACATGTGAGAAAGAATTAAAATTAAAAGAGAAAAAGATTGAGAGACTTCAAAGCCAACTGAAGACGACTGAACAGCAGTCATCAGAATCACAAGATGAATCAGTCAAGCTTCAACTGAAGTTTAAGGCTTTTGAAGATCATATATCTGTTCTAGAAAAGAAAAATGCTGAATTGTTAAAAAGCATTAAAGAAAATAAAGTCAAAGAGAATTCTCAAAGTCAACTGAAGAAGACTGATAAGAAATCATCTGAGCTTAAAGATGAGTCAGTCAAGCTTCAACAAAAGATTAAGGCTTTTGAAGAGAAAATATCTGCTTTGGAAAAGAAGAATGCTGAACTTCAAACAAGTCTCCAAGCAGAAAAAGAAAAAGCAAATGTGAAGACATCTTCAACTCAACAATCATCTGAGAATTCAAAGAAAGCTGACCAAGAGAAGAAAAATCTTGAGCTTAGATGCATTAAACTTTCAAAGCAAGTGTCTGATTTTGAAAAAGTTTTAATCACAGAAAGAGACACATTTGCTAAAGAAAGAAAAGTTCTTGAAGATAAAAACATTGAACTTCCCAAGCAGATTTCTACTTTACAAGACTTGCTCGAAAAGGAAAGAAATTTTTTCAAAGAAAAGAAGCAGTATTTTGAGCAAGAAAAGAAATGTTTTGAAAAGAAAAATGTTGGGATTTTCAAAGATATTTCTGATAAAAACAAGAACTTGGAAACAGATTTTGAACAAGAACGTTCATATTTTGAATCTGAAATATCAAAGCTCACATCCAAATTATCTGTTCTGTCATCAAAAATTCTAAAAGAACAGATGCCTAGATCTGATTTGAAAAAGAAGTTTGACACAATTATTTCTGAAAGAAACATTCTTTCCAAAAAGATGAAAGACTTGGAAGCTGCAAACGTCAATTTATCAGAAAAGATTTCAGCTGATGTGATTAGTCAATCACCTGTTGATAATTCAACAGAATCAGTCTGTTCTTTCAAAACAGCTTCAAGTTCTATTCATGACAAAAATGTTTTCAAAAAGAAAAGTGTCAAACCAATAATTGTCAAATCAAGTCAGATCAGACCATCAAATTTATTTTATGACAAATCTGTTGATGGTCAGCGAGCTATTATGTAAAATCTCTTGGAAAGCAATCAAAGAAAACTCAGATGGTCTGGAGAGTTAAAGATTCTTCTGAAGAGAAAAAGAAGGACAAAGCATTCAAATCCACATCTAAAGCCAAAAAGAACAGAGCGCATAAAGGTAAATCCTTTGTTTATCCTGATATGTTTTACTCAACTAATCATCTGATCAGGATTGCTCAAAGGAAGATCTGTTGTTCTTACTGTGGAGAGAATGACTTCGTTGAAAAAGAATTTGCTCTTAACTGGTACGGATCTTACAGAATTACTTCTCAGATTTCTGATTTTAAAAGAAATAAATCTAATGAGAAGTGGATTCCTAAATCTAACATACCAGGACCCAAATACCAGTGGGTACCAAAGCCTGTTAAATCTGTTTCACAGGTACCACAGGTATAGGGGGAGCAAGATGTTTGACTTCTAGACAAAACAGTCTAGGACTCGTACTTCAAAGTACAAGTTTATGGCTCTTGAATAACATAGTTCAAGACCCGCACCTTAATGTAAAGACTATGGCTTCTGATCACATGACAAATCAGGACCCGTTCTTTCATGTTCAAATATGGATATTCTGCAAATATCCAGGGGGAGCTTACATGACCTAAATCATTTTATCATAATTTGAGGGGGAGCTTAACAGTAAGTATCTTTTAATCCTAGATCTCTGATTGTTTGAAAGAAGAACAACTTTCAAGTATGAAAAACAATTTCTTAAATGTTCAAACCACTTCTCTATTCTCAAAAGATTTCATGAATTAAGAAGTGTGATTTTAAATGTTTTTCAATATTGAGCTTTAATGTTTAACTGACCGTGTGTTTCTAAAGATCAATACTCGTGTATTATCTTTCCTATATACTGTAAAGTATTCACACACATCGGTTCAGTACTTCATTTTAATTTGTTATTACCATGTCTGTAAACGAACCTATTTTTCGATGGTAATACCCCCGTTTATAAATCACTGTTGTTGAGCAACAATCATCATTTCAACTTGAGCGTTCATTGCTAAATTGTTTATATTTGTTCATATAAACAAAATATCTAATTCTTTGATACCCTAACCATTTCATTTGATCTGATTGATACATTGTCAGATTCTCAAAACAATTCTCTTGATTTCATTTCATTCATTCAATATCCTTGTTTTTGAGAGATCTTCAAATTTCAAATGCTCAAATTTCATTCTTATTTTTAATGAGCATACATTTTGACAATATTATCACATTTTTGTGCTTAACTGCTAAAGTTAAATTGTTGAACAACCATTCTTTATAGGACTTACATGGGATTCATGTGTGAGCTTAAACAAAACTTCCATAGATTCACGTTAACCAGTGTTTCCTACCCAGGAAGTAATCCTTGAGTGATTGAGGGGTGAGGGGTCAAAATCAAAGAGTGGGGGACATAACTCATCCAGTTGAGATTTTCTCATTGCGTGGAGCGGAAAAATGTAAATGAGAGTTTGGTTAGAAGTGAGTAAAATGTTAAAAAGAAAGAGGGTGTGAGAACAGAGTTAAAAGAATATCAGAACTCTGCACCAACCACTTTCTGAGTCGGGCAACCACAAAATCTGATTGGTTCACATTCTTTGGTGACCATCATTGAAAAAGGCAGTGAGCCCATGCCAACTCTTGCATTAACCCCACCAACCACTCGTTTCTTTCTTAACAAAGAAATGTTTCATTTTCTTTGGGGACGCAGCATATCTGCTATCTAGTCTTCACTCGGAAGATTTAGATATTGAAAAAGAAGGAAAGTTGCCCCACCTTCGCACCTCTTTCATGCACATTGAGTTCGTGTAATACTTGTTGTTGTGTCAACAGTTTACACAATTTGAGCCTTATGAAACACAATCATTGTGCTAAATTCTTTCGTACATAAGCACGAGCACACAGAAAATTTGTTTTTCTGTCAGAACATTCATAGAATTACCTTGTGTTTTTCAATGATTGAATGGAAGTCCTGGGAGTCATCATCAAACCAACTCCTTAAATTTTACATTCATTGTACACAGTAACTTCGTGTTACTGACAGGCACTCCTAACTGTTTTATTTGTTGAATCAGGGTCACCATGTTCATTATATCTGGATTTGAAAAGATTCAGGTATATACAGTTCATGATACAGTGTAGATCAAAAAGGAGGAGAATGTATTTTCAAGGGGGAGAATCAAAGATTATGTTGAAATTGAAAATGTTTTTGATGATTATGAAGCTCACAATCATCAAAAAGGGGGGAGAAATCAACAGAGATCAATTTCAAAAGAACAAATTCTGAAAGAAGTATTAATTGTCAAAAGAGATGATTCAAAAGATTCTGAAGAAGAAAGATGTTTCAGAGTCAAGTCAAGATAAAAAGGGGGAGAAATCTACAGAGATCAATTTCAAAGAATTTCAGAGTTATAAAGTCAAGACTTGTGAAGAATTTTCTGAAAGATCAAACCAGATGAAAAGGAATCATTCTTAAAGATTTTTGAAGACAAGTTCAAATTAGAAGATTCATGAAAGTTCGTTTTTCTAAAGAATGATCAGAGATTGAAGAAATGAAGATACAAAGTTCAAAGATTCCTCGAAGTTTTTCAAAGATGGAGTGTTTCAAAGAAGTCAAAGAATGTCAAAGTTTTGATTCAAGACTTCAAATGGTTCGTCTACAAGACTTGTTGACTTTCCAAAGCTGCAAAGTGTTAAAGACTTTTCAAGATTCTTCAACAACTTCAGAAAGAGCTTCAAAGTTCAAAGATGTCAAAGACAAAAGTTGAAGAATCAAGCGCTAAAGACAAGTGTCAAATTTTTTTAAATCTTGAATACAAAGGGGGAGAATGTTAGTGTATTATTGTATCCAAGATTTAATAAGAAAAGTCAATTTTAGTAAAGTCAATAAAGTCAACAAAGTCAATGTTTAGTTTAGCCAATATGAAGTTACTTAGTCATTAAGCTTGTAATAGCATCCTTGGTATAAATACCTTAGGTGCTTTGTAATATTGAAGCTAAGTTCATTGTACTTAATATTGTTAGATATATGACATGAACGTTTCTCTCTCTACTCTCTCTCTAGAATATACTTTGATTGTTAATATCTTGTTTGTTTGATTGCTTGATCATAGAGGACATTATCACCTTTCAATCTGATCACATCATGCTTATACTGCTTTTCCACCAGATAATACTCTATCTTTGCCTTGGACATAAACAAAGCATAAACTCCACATTGCTTAAGCAAACGCCATCTCAACACATTCTGATTTTCAAGTTGTATTCTGTCAGGTTCAAACATAAGACATATCCAGTCCATGATCAACCTTGTATCATCCTGAGCTCCTTGCTGAATCCTGTCTTCATACAACTTCATCCCAACATAATACATTTCTTCCAAGTCACTTCTTGAGCACTTTTGCATGAACTGATGAAAACTTGTATAGATCTCAAATATGTTATTTGCTCTTTTGATCCTGAGAAAGTGCTTGTCTTTCTCCACACATACATCCCAAAAGATAATCTTTGGAAGCATTGAACTGACTGGAGTAGCAGGTACAGGAATTGCATATGTAGTTCTTGATGATTCAACTTTCATTCTTTCACTGTCTTGCTCTTTCTCACCTTCCTCAGTTCTTGGCCTTTTTGCCTTTGTCTTTGTAGCAATTGACTTTTTTCTCTTGGCAGCTCCAATCTTCTGAGCTAGAGTCTCTTCCTTCTTAACTTCTACCTTTTCTTTAGTCGGAGTGCCTTCTTCACTTTCAGGAAAAGGCTGTTGAATGTTTAGATCATGTATTTCTCTCATCTTTCTTTCAACTTCAACCCTCTGATTGAAATCGCCTTGCAGCTTTGCCATCTCCTTTTTGTACAAATCTTCTATCCTGCTAAAAGACATTTTAGTAAACATCCGTTCAGGAACTCCAACAGATCCTTTCAAGAATTTTATCATCTTTCTTCTTTCTTGTGTAGCTAGAAAGGTCTTTGAAGACTGTCTTTGTGTTGTTGATTTCTTTGAAGGTTGCCTTTGTCTAGTTGCTTTCATTGTAACCCTCTTTGCAGTAGTCTTCAAACTCTTCTGGTATTCTTCATTAAGCCTTGTTGCCAAATCTATTGCAAGTTTTCTGTCTTTGGCCTTTTGGATCTCATCCTCCTTTTCAAACTCCTTCTCAAACTGTGCATTCAACTCCTTTGCTACTTTCAAAGAAAGAGTTTCTTGTTCAACTGTAGTTAACTCTTCTTGCATTTTCTTAGCCAATTCTGCATCCAACTCTATTTGCTTCTGCTTCTTTAATGGTTTCACAGGCTCAACCATCTTTTCTTTACCTTTCTTCTTGGCCTCTGTCACACTGATCTCTTTCTTTTTCTTCTTTGTGCCTCCTTATTTAATCACCACTCCCTTAGCCTTTTGAGTAGCCTTAGGAGTGTCATTCTTTGTCTTATCCAAAGTCTCTGCAATCTCAATTTCTTCCATAGACATTCCTGTTTCTGCTGCTGCTTTCTTTGTTTCTACTGCTTTAGCAGTTTCTACTGCTGGTTCAGTAGTTACTGCTGCTTCTCCAGTTTCTACTGCAGGCTGAATTACTGCTTCTTTCACTATTGTTTCTGTTGCTTTCACACCTTGATCATTCTTATTCTCCTCAACATTCTTTTCAGCTTCACCACCAATCTCCCCCTTAAATTGAAATTCCATACCAACTGAACTTTCCTTCTCAACTTCAGCTTCTTGATTCTCCCCTTTTTTGGAAGCATCATGAGCACTTCCCCTTTTCTTCAAGACAAATTGCTTTCTCTTCTTTTTATGCACCAAATTAAGCACCATCTTCTTAAGTTTGTCTATCTGCCCCTGTTGAGAAAGGATCACCTTTTTCATCGCCTTTATCTTCAAACCCTGAGTGTGTACATCCAGGTTCACCGTGCCAATGGTATCCATCAATTTGTCATAGTTATATCTGTCCTCACCTCCTTTAGGTGTGTTTACCACCCTTGAAGGATCATGGGATCTTTTAGTAGAGGCCTTCTGCCTAGCAGAAGCACCTACTACCCCCTTGGTTTCTTGGCAGCTGGGTCCCTTAGATGATTTTTCATCCAAAGTTGCCGTGGAGAAGGTCTTAGCCATATTCACACTATCCTTACCCACACCTTATGCTGAATCAGTAGTGTTAGCATTGCTACCCACATGCTCATCCTTCTCCCGAGAGAGAACCTTCTCGGGGTTGGGAGACACCTCTGTGGATTCCCTTTGGATATTCTCTGATGGAGAATGCTCCATCAGAGGGCTTGTAGGCTTTTGGGGTGTAGATACATGAAGGGAAGGAACCTTCTGTACCTTTTTCTTTGTATATTTTTGAGTGATCGGGGGAATTGGCTTATCAACAAGGATCTGAGGAAGAACATTTGAAGTGAATGGTATGGGTAGGTCATCAGTGGGTTGGTCAGATATGGGCTGTGACCTTGATGCCTCACCATATGGGTGGGACACAACCATCATTGTAGAGAACAATGGTGTGTCTTTTCCAGAAAAGTCCTTACTAGGCCTTCTCATATTGGAAAATACCTTCCCTTTGGGAGGTTTAGGTACATATACCTCTTCAAAAGAGGGTAAATCTGTCAATTCCATGTTTAGTACCTCTTGTACAAACCTTGGATACATATAAAATCTTTTGGTTTTGGTATCCAAGTTTGACAGCAAATCATTTAAAATCATTTGGGAAAAATTGAACTTTCTGGAGGTAGCTAAGCATACAAGAGCATAAGCTAGTGTACTGCTAAACTCACTCCATCCAGTTGTCTTGCGAGATATACCGTGTTGAAGAGTATGAACAAAGAATCTCCACTGAGGTGAAAATTTGCTTTTGTAAAACGTGTAAACCTCAGTAGGACCTTCATACCCCATTCTACCAATTTCTTGAAATAGATCTTCCTTTGAGAGAGTAGAAATACCTGAGGCATCATTTAGATGAAGATGAGTGTGAATGCAGCCTTCTGGGATTGTGATAGGTTTATCACAGACCCTTGATTGAATGAACTGATTGCCATCAACAGTCTGAATGGATGCATTTGTCCAGAACTGTCGCATATGTTCCACATAGATGGTAGGATTTACAGTTAGCGCATATGCAATATGTGATGATGTTAAGAAATCAACAATTTCATGAAAACCCTCAGCTTGTTTGGGTTTTTGTAACATTGCAAGCTCATTGTGGTCATCAAAGAAATCAAGGTCTGCCATCTTTCTGATCGAGTCTAGGGTTCGAATCAAAACTAGGGTTACACACTGGTACTCTAGAATTCTAGAGAGAGAGAGAGGATGAAAACTCAATGGAAATTCAAAGATCCGTTAGGGTTTTGGCGGTTGGAGAGGGTATTTATAGTGTAAGGGATCCAGTTAAAAGCAGTATTAAGTACCCTAGCAGTATTAACACATACCCGCAATATTAACCCATATCAACAGTAGTAATACATACCAGCAGTATTAACACATACTAGCAGTATTAACACATACCAACAGTATTGACACTGTCTGGCAGTAGAAATAAGGCAAGCAGTAGTAACTATGCACTGGCAGTATAAACCACCTAGCAGTAGTAATCATATTTAACCATATTTGAATTGTCATCATACTTAACCAGAAGTACCAAGTATCTAATCAGCAAAGCAATCTTAAACACTTAAACACAAATGGTTAGCAGCACCATGCACAATGAAATATGAGAAAGTAAACATTGAAGAATTTATACAGAAATGGTACATGAAGAAAATCAAAAGAGGCTTATTCAGTGTTTATCATGCCCACACTTGTGACCAAGAATGTGAATCTACCCACATCAAAAGCTTTGGTGAATAGATCAGCAAATTGGTTACTAGTGTGTACTTTCAAAACCTGAATTAACTTCTTTTCATTGCAATCTCTAATAAAATGGTACCTGATTTCTATATGCTTGGTTTTTAAGTGCTTCACTGGATTATGAACAATGCTTATAGCACTGTTGTTATCAATGAAGATGGGAGTGTGAAGAAAAGTAATACCATAGTCCAACATCTGATTCTGAATCCATAGCACTTGTGAGCAACAGCTTGCAGCAGCTATATACTTTGCTTCTGTTGTAGAGGTGGACACTGTGGTTTGCTTTTTACACTGCCATGAAACTAGCCTTGCACCCAAAAACTGATATCCTCCTGATGTAGACTTTATGTCCAAGTTTTCACCACCCAAATCACTATCAGAATATGCAAGCAGATCAAATGGTGAGTCATGAGGATACCAAAGACCCAACCTAGGTTGTCCTTTGAGATATCTGAAGATCCTTTTGATTGCTTGAAAGTGAGATTTCTTAGGCCTCACTTGAAATCTGGCACACACACATACAACAAACATAATGTCTGGTCTTGAAGCTGTTAGATACATGAGGGAGCCTATCATGGATCTATAATGATGAACATCCACATCCTCCCCCTCAAGATCTCAACATAGTAAACATCTTTAAAAGTCATCTTACCTTTTGAAACCATACCTTTACCACTTATCTTATATCCTGCTGGATTGTCACCAAAAGCAACATGTCCTCCATCAAACCTTTTGAAATTTTGAAGGAAGGCCATGTTACCTGTCATGTGCCTAGAGCAACCACTATCTACATGCCAAATGCTCTTCCTCTTGACCTGTTGGTTGCCCTGCACATAAGATAAAACAGTTAGTGTCTTGAGGGAACCCAAGCCAAACTGGTCTTGGGTTGCCCTTTCTCATCAACATACTCATACTCAGTAAGCTTAGTCTGGATGAGATGATCAGAATTAGGAATCTCATTGATGGAATACTTTGTCATAATTATAGGCTTGACAGTATTAACACTGGTAGCAGTACTATCCTTGTTAGCAGTACTAACTTGGTCAGTAGTAGTATTGCTATCAGCAGCACTATTTGTGTTAGCAGTACTATTTGAGGTAGCAGTACTAACAGATTTAGTGCCTTTTGGAACCCAAATTTTGACAAAGTTGTTTGCTTTCCTATTCTTTGAGTTACTCCTTGATTTGCTTGGAGTATTTTCTTTTGCTTTAACAAACTTATTCTGAATATGAGATTTTGCAGTGCCAGTTTTCATTGGTGTTGTTCTCACATTATCAGCCATGTGGTTCCTTGATTGTCTTGATTGCTTCCTATAACCAACAGAATTTCGTGTTTGTCTTTGAAAAGTAATTCTTTGGTTAACAGGATTTAAATAACAGTGTTTGGCTAAATCATTCAACTTGCCACAAATAAAATAAGGCTTTGGTCTATTGATTTTACTTAGATCAATTCCTTGTTTTTGAGCCCACTGGTTATTTCTGTTTATCTGATTTCCCCTTATTTTATCATGTTGATGGGGCTTGATCTGTTGACAAGTACAGGGATTTACAACAGTAGTTTGCATATAGTGAACTCCCTGTACCTTTTCCTTCCCTTTACTGGAAGTTTCTACATTCTTACTCTTTTTCTCTTTCCTAGAGGTCTCAACTTTCTCACTCTTAACATTCTTTTTCCCTATCTTAGACATCTCCACTTTCTCACTCTTGACAAATGGTTTACCCCCCCCCCCCTTATTTGTAAGAATCTGGTTTTCTAGGGGAATTTCTTTCTGGTATTCCTTATTCTTATCCTCAGTGTTCTCTTCTTCAGACTCTACCTCAGCCACTACTTTGTCTAGTGGATCTACTTCTGTGGCTTCTGCAGGTAAGTCCTTCTTATCTTGTCTTTCTAAGAGTTTTGAGGTGGGTGGAATATAGTTGTTATTGTAATTTGGAGGGGTGTTGTTGTAGCCTATACCTCTCTTCAGTTTGTCATGAACTTGAGATTTGAGTAAAGTGTCCATTGCTTTAGAAGCATTGGAAAATTTCTCAATGTCTAATTTGGCCTTCTCAAATTCACTCCTAACTTTCTCACATTCCTCTCTGGCCTTCTATAGCTTAATCTCTAACTCCTTTTTCTCCCACTTCCAATAGTTGTGATCATATGAATGTTGAAGTTCATTGGCCTGATATGCCTTGATCTATTCTTCAAAATTCACAATGATCAAACTAGACTCTCTCCTATGTTTCTCCAACCTTTTAAGATCATCACACATGCTCTGATTGTGATCCCTGTACTTTCTAACATTTTCAAGACAGGATTTAGAGCAAAGTTTAGATTTTACCTCTGTGGGGATTGCTGTGCTTGAAGACTCTGAAACCTTAGTCATCAATGCTTGATTCTGGATTGCCTCATCTACTTGATCACTCCAATAAAAGCCCATTCCTTCTTGTGAGACAAGTGCTTGAGATGAGTTCCTGTTGTTGTTGTAGTTTGTGGACTTTGATTGTTGATTGTTGATTGTTGCTCTCATGCTGTTGAGAAATTCCTCCTCTGCATTCTCTTGTAAAGTGCCCCAGTTTATGACACTTGTAGCATTCCACCTTGGATTTGTCAAAATCCAGCACCATCTTCTCTTCTCATGGCAAAGTTGTTTCTTCCTGTTCTTTTAATGAATCTTTTGATTCTCATGGTGAGCATTGCCATTTGCCACTTGATGTCCATGTTAACCCAAGAATCTCTAAATCCTTAGAGAGAGAAAGTAGAGAGAGAGAGAGACAAATGGAGCGCAAAGTAGAAATTCTCAATATTGTGCGTGTTCAAAATTCTTACAACCAACAAAGACCAAAGGGACTTAAATACCCTTGGTCAGATACAAGACATATAAGCCTCTAAACACAGTATTGACCAAGTCCTATAAATACAATGATTACTATAAAATCAGACCTAACAATCTCCCCCTTAGTAATCATTGGCGCTTTGGTCTTCAAAAATTATCTTCTATAACAACACGGACCAACAAAGCGACTTTCAGAAGCTTTCTGACTTTTAAGAAAAAATTTATTCTCAGCATCTTGCAGATTGAAAATTTTCTTTGCTGCTTAAGCTCAAGACGATACACCTCTTTTGAATGATCTTGAATGAACTGTGATGTTCGGAGCAGGAACAGCAAAAGATTTTGTTGTAGCTGAGAGAATAGAATCTTTGAGCGAATCTTGATCAGCAGATAAACATTTAAGCTCTTTGTCTCTTTAACTTCTCCTTGACTTCTCCCCCTCATGACCTTGATGATCTTGATCAACTTGGTCATGCGAATGTTGGAGACGAGACAACGAAAGATCTGCAAAATCAAAGAAACAGAGAAAAACAGGGGTGGTTTGCGTTCCATGCAGGAAGCGCAAACTAAGGTTTGTGTTCCACATGGGAGACGCAAAGCAAGGTTTGTGTGCCATGCTTGATACGCAAAGCAAGGTTTGCGTGTCATGCTTGATGCGCTAAACAAGCTTTGCGGGCCATGTGTGAAGCGCAAAGCTGCCTTAGAAAAATTTTACCTTTGAAAGCTCTTTGACTCCCCCTACACAAATGCATTAGATAAGACAATTCAAGATAGCATTCATGTAAAGAAAATCAGACACTCCCCCTCAAAAACAGATATAATCTTTGAAATACATTCTCTTTGTTCACTCTCCCTTGAATAATGCATAAACCCATTAAAATATATTTATGAGAACACAATGATCAAAAATTAATGTAGAAAGAAAAATATACTGAATGTAAATTTTGAAACAACTAAACATATAAAATTTTAAACACTAAACAAATTAAATTTTACAGAGTAAAATATCACAAATTTATCAATCATTTGAAATCAAACATATGTTGTAAGATAAAAGAACGAGTTTAATTGCATATCAAGTTAAAACATGTTCAGTTTCAAAACTTCCAGCAATCTATTCAGTGTGCTCACATGCAAATCTTCGATTAGCTTCAAGAAAATGTAATTCTAAAAATATTATAGAGAACTTTGCATGTACTAACAATAAGCCATCAAAATTTAGATATTCATAAATTTACAGATTTATCGCAACTCAAACATATCACCAAGTTTCATGAGATGTGTGCTCATTGGCATCTTTTAACATTGTGCTCATTGGCATCTTAACATGAGTGTGCTCGTTGGCATCTTTTAAGCGCGTGCACTTTGGCATCTTTTGATCAAAAAGTTCATTAAGTAAAGAACATGCCGTAAACGTAACTTTCTATCTAACCCTATTGCAGGATTTGGGTCAGCCACTCCCAGACCAGTTAGCCTTAGGGGACTAGGTGTCAAGCACCCCTTGGAACTTACTCTCCCAGATCAGAAAGGCTACATCGACATATCCTAAACCCATTCATACCAGTAAAACATGACTTTCGATCTGGTTCTATTGAAGGATTTCTGTTCGATCACTCCCAGACCAATTGACCTTAGGGGACCAGATGACAAGCATCCCGAGAAACTTACTTTCCCAAACCAGAAAGGTCACAGGTACAAACTTTTAAACTTAGAGATTTCTGTATTTTAAGAATTTAATATTCATCTCAATCACTCAGATCAACGTCTAAATGCTTAGCCCATATTTTCATTCCAATCTAAAATTTTGATCGTTTAGATTGTCTAAGCAAAGTAAACTATAAAAATTCCGACTCACATATCTTTAAAGCAGAAATAAAAGTTTCAAACATGTTGCTGACTTTTCGACTTTTGTAAGACTTGAAATTTGACCATATAAAAACTTTAATATAAACAAAAGAACTTGAAAATTTATCCTAGAAACATATTTTATTCAAAGGAAAGAAAAAATTTAAAACTTTACTTTATAGAATAAAAATTGTAAAGATTTAAACTTTTAATTAATATTTAGTTGGAACAAAATAAAATTCAATTATTTCATCTTTCACATTATAAAAATAATTTGTGTCTCATATTAAAAGAAAATTTTGGGTAATACAAATTCATGAGATAGATAAACAAGCTCAGATTCTTGAAACATTGAGAAATACTGGAACACATCATAATCAGAGATATATGCAGCGGAAATAAAATTGATGTACTCACAGTATCTCATTTAGTCAGAATCTGAATATATGAAGAACGAGTTATAAATTGTATGTGTTTAGAAGTCAATGTCGTTGAAGCACGGGTTCTAAGCTGAAATACTTAGAAGCCAAAATTCCCTTACTCCCCCTTAACATGTGATGCCTGCAACTTTGAATCAGAAAAATATTTGGGTACCCACTTGAATTTGGGTCCTTGTTTGTTAGTTGCAGTTCTTACGGGAAAATAATGAACAGATTTATCAGATAAAGCACGAGGAATATGATCAGGAAAATAATCACACTCATCAGAAGAGAAAGCATAATCATCAGAATTCGAATCTGAGGAAGAACATGAGACATATTTTGAAATTCGAAACATTTGCTTTCTAGAGCATTTTGAAATTTTATTACATGAAGCAAATGAATCACTGTAATAAAGTTTGTCTACACATTTATCCCCATCAACAAAAGATTCCTCAGATATTTGCTTCTTTCTCCAGATCTGTCTTGGCGACTTCCTCACAGTCCGATCTGAAGAATAAAAAACAGAAACATTATGATTTTCAGATAAAACAGAGTCATGTTTCTTTGACTTCCTTGATTTTCTTCTTTTACGCTTCTTTTTATAGAATTGATCATTTAGCAGTAAAGAATTATCAATAATTAAATCAGAAGAAGAAACTTTATCAAAGAGATCAGTCTTAGCATTTGATATTGTAGAACTAGCCTCGGAATCTGAAGAATTTTGAGAAATGATTTTAAAATTTGAAACTTCCTTTTTATTTTCCTTGAAATCAGAAGAGATGTTAGAAATAGAATCTGATTTTTGAGAAAATATATTTTCTTCTAGACTTGAAGTCATAAAAGAAAGAATAATGTCAGATTCAATTTTCTTTAAAATATTTTGATCTTCTATCTGATCTTCAAGATCTATGATTTTTCCTTCTAATACTATCGGAGGAATATATTTCTTCGAATCATAAGAGATTGGAGAACTATTTTCCTTAGAAGTATTAGGTGCATAAGGATTAATAAAATCATCAGATATTGAAGATTTGGTAGAAGATATGTCATTTAAAACTCTTTTTCCTCTTCTTGATTTGTCCGGAAAATATTTTGCATTTTCAGAAGTATAAACAAAAGGAATCTCATTTTTCTTTTTATACATCCTTTTCTCATTTTCAACATCTAAAATTTGCTTTTCACTAGTCCATAAGAATTTGAATTGAGGACCATAGTGTGCAAGATTTAGATATTCATATTTATATAAGGTGGGTACTTCGTCTATCACTTTGTTTAAAAAATGAGGATTGTCAAAACCAAGTCCCCATTTTTCTTTTATAGCTTCTTCACTCCTCGGCTTGTTCATGTAAATGGTTTGCTCAGATTGTTCTCTTTTTTATAATTTCCTTTCTAAAACAATTATTTTATCAGAAAGAATTTTATTTGAAGAAGTCAATTCAGTCAACGAATCATGATAAGTCTGATTTGATTTTTCTAGATCAACTAACTGCTTTTGAAATTTCTCTTTTGTGTCAATTAAAATTGACTTTTCATCATTTAAAGAAATTTGCAGTTTCTCAATAAAATCAGACTTTTCTTGATTTTTAAACTTTTTAGAAACTAATTTGGCACGCAGATCATGCAAGGCATTGATAAAAACATTCATTTGAGATAAGAAGAAGTTATAGTTAAAATCAGATATTACCTCAGAACCATCAGATGAGGTATCATCTTCCTCATCATCACTTTGATCGTCACCAACAAAGCACATGGCTGCAGTCTCCTCATTTTCAGCCTCATCGTCCGAATGATCCAACCAGTACTCTTCTTCAGCTAGCAGTACAGTTCCACTCTCCTTCTTTTCAGCTAGAGCCAACTTCTTTCGGTAAAAATCAGCATTCTTTACCACTTTGACTCTACAGTCCTTGACCATATGTCTAGGCTTTCCATAGTTAAAGCAGTTTATCACCTTTTTGTCATCTTTCTTCTGATCAACTGTCTTAGCCTGTTCATACTTTGAAGTGTATGTCTTTGAAGAAGAACCAGTCTTAGAACCAAAAGTAAACTGCAGATTGTTTGACCCAGATCTGTTCTTGAACCGTTTCTGATAAAGCTGAGTCAAAAGAGTCATGGCCTTCTCTAGGGCTTCACCATCATCATCTGTAGACCCATCATAGGTTGATTCAGTCAAAGTTTGCTCAACCAGTTGGCTAGCAATAAGAGCAATGGGATCTACTGACTGAGGCTTATTCTTCTTATCCATTTTTCCTCTTCTCCATTACTATAGATTCATCTGTCATCAAGATTTCATATAACTCCTGAATTGGCATTGTTGAGATTCTAACATCGTTTCTCATTCTGTGGCAAGACTTGTTCCACTCAGGTTGTAACGCGTTCAGAAACTTCAACAATTCAGTCTTGGTAACTTTAATCTTGAAAAGATCATTGATGACAGCCCAAAATCGATCAAACACACTCTTCAAACTTTCTCCATCCTTAGCTTGGAACTTCTCAAAGTTGTTTATGAATCTGGTCTGTCGTAACTGTGTAGACATAGCAGTACCAAGCATAATCTTCTCAAGTTGTGTCCACATCAGCATTGGATTATGTTTGAAGCAATCGATTCTGTTATAAATGGAGTTGGGAAGAGCAAGGATCAGATTTGACTTAGCCAGACTGTCTGCTTTATATCTTGATAGCTCCTTTTCATCATATTCACTTAAAGGAGTTTCAACTGCTGTAGTTGGAGTATTAGCAGTAGCTGGGATCACTTTCATTTTCTTCACCATAGGACCCTCATACAGAGATTTCATCATGTTTTCCCCATTTGGTTGCCTTTCAATAAAGTTGATGAAACGATCCTTCCACTGTTCGAATTCGTTCTCATTGATCAGTACAGGTGGACGAGTATCAGACCCCAAAGACATCATGAGGTCATTCTTGTAGATCTGTGCTTGCAAAGACATCTTGAGAAAATAATCAACTTGAAGTGAATGATCGTCCCAAACTATATATCAGAAAATCAAAAATCAGATCAAATTGAAATCGTAAAAAAATATTTCATGAAAATTGAAATATGAACAATACTTGATATTTCGCAGTGAAGAAAAAAATATTTCCAAAGGTGACCAAAAAAAATTTCCTGACTTTTTTTTTTAGACAGAGAGAACCGCAAAGTGGACTTTGCGTTTGAAGTGAGAAACGCAAAGTATGATTTGCGGGTGAAGTGGGACACGCAAAGTGAGCTTTGCGGGTCACTTGAGAAACACAAAGTGAGACTTTGCGGGTGAGAGACTTTGTTCGTGAGACTTTTCACTTGAAGAAAGGAACGCAAACTTAAGGTTTACGTGTGAAAATAGAACCGAGAAGCTTGACTTTGCGTGTGTCACTTGAGACGCACAATGAGCTTTGCGGGTCCAACGTGAACCGAAAACCTGAAACAAGATAACAAAAAAATTAGTAGAAAATGCAAATCAATATGAATGACCCGCAAATTAACATGATAGAAACGCAAGACACATGAATGAAACGCAAAGTGTATAACAGAAACGCAAACTTCAAAAACTCGAAAAATTTAGCAAAATCAGATCAAATCAAGAAATTTACGCAAGAAAAATACACATTGGTGCTCGAAAACAACATTCTAACAACTTTTATCAAACAATTTCGATCAAAATCACCAAAATCTTAAAAATCGACAATGAACAGAACAAGAACGACGTTTTTCCAGAAAATTCGTTTTTCTCAAAATTGATGAACTAAATCCATTTTTCTTGAAAAACAACCTGAAACAAAAGTGATCGAATACTAAAAACGAAACTAATAAGCCCAAAAACAACCAAATTCGATCAAAAACCAATCCAAATTTGATGAGAAATCAAGAAAACGAGATTTTCTTGAAAAATTCAAGAAAATCGATCAAATTTTCGATTTCAATCAACAATTCAGACTATGAAAATGCAATCTCTCAATCCTCTCAAGATCTAGTATGCTCTGATACCAATTGTTAACCCAAGAATCTCTAAATCCTTAGAGAGAGAAAGTAGAGAGAGAGAGACAAATGGAGCGCAAAGTAGAAATTCTCAATATTGTGCGTGTTCAAAATTCTTACAACCAACAAAGACCAAAGGGACTTAAATACCCTTGGTCAGATACAAGACATATAAGCCTCTAAACATAGTATTGACCAAGTCCTATAAATACAATGATTACTATAAAATCAGACCTAACAGTCCATCTCTTCAAGGTCATCAACATTGATCTGCTCCAGATCATCATTGATAAGAGAAGATTTAGCATGACTAGCAAGGAAAACTTCCAAAACAGAATCATTGGGTCCATCCTATTTTGAGCCATAAGCAGCAATAACTGATTCTGTATTAGCAGAAGAATCAGTAGTAGATGATAGGAGAGCAGCATTGTGAGAATATCCAGATGGCTTCTTCTTTGATTCAACCTCTACTTTAAACACCCTGAGATCATTGTAGAGGTCATCAAGTTCCTTATCCTCCAGATTATCATTCTGCCTGAAGGATACAGTATACATTATCCATTCTTCACCAAGAGATCTTAGAAACTTTCTGTTGACATCATCCAGGTCCATCTTGACACCAACAGTGGCCAATTCTCCAATCAACTTGTTCAACCTATCAAAGGTTTGAATCATAGACTCATTCTTTGTAGACATAAAATTTTCATATTGTTGCTTGAGAATTGCTTTCTGATTTGTCTTAGTTCTTTTGGTACCTGAAAACCTCTTCTCCAAAGCATTCCACAAGATTTTGGCATCATCACAGTTGCAAAACGGATGTTGATATTCATTAGGAATTGCCAAGAGCAGAGTGCTCAAGGCTTTCATCTTAGTCTGCCTCATCTTTCTTTCTCCATCAGTCTTTGGTGGAGGTCTCTTGCCATCTGCTCCCATCTCTCCTTCACTGGAGGGACCATTCTCAATGATGTCCCACATTGAGTAGTCTGTAAGAAGTATATACTGCCTGATCCTGATTTTCCACATTTCAAACTCATTAGGTTTGAGCATGGGAACCTTTGAAACAAGAACATTGTCGTTTGATCCGTCCATGATGATTATTGATTTCTGAGTTCCTAAAGCTCTGATACCACTTGTCAGGATCGAAAATCAAAACAAGAATTTAAATACACACTCAGAAACTTTGTTAAAGAAGTTGTGGAATAACACTTTAACAAGAAATCAATGAAACAGTGTATTAATTCAAATCATAAGTTTTATTGAATTAACTTGATGATTACAAACAAAGCCTCAATCTGTTGAACAGGCTCAACAGACGTCCAAAACTTCTCTAATGAAAGGATCACTAAGAATCTTGAGGCTTATTCTCTCTAAAACACAAAAAACGTATATATTTCAATAATCTAAGACTTCTAGACTATATTTACAAAACAGATTACAAGATAATTATGAAAGTAACGTTGATCTTCAGCATCCATTCCATAATTATCTTCAACTCCTTGTCTTTCGCTTCAAGTAACAAACCATCCTTATCAACATCAGCATCATTAATTCTTCTAGCAGTATCTTCTTATCATCAGCAGTACTAACATGCTAGCAATAGTAACTTCCAACTGGCAGCACTAACTCTTCAATCAGTACTAACTATTCTTCTAGCAGTACTAACCCTTCAAGTAGTACTAATACTACTAGCAGTAGTAATCTCTTCAAGTCTCAGCAGCACTATCCAGACTTAGCATATTTCAGATCCAACAATATCCGAAAAATAGCGTTGGACAATAATGAGAATAATGAAGGTCTCAGCAACGTTTACAACCTCATGCAATCGAATAGTTTTATACATATTTAAAATCATGGTTTAAAATCTTGTATGTGCTAAACATTTTTCCAAGATTTTGTAATACAATCCACATGATGATTTGAAAACATGAGGAGTAATTGATGCAATTTATTTTAGAAATAAATTCCATACATTAATTTGATCGACATTCAACGTCTCGAAACCACTCTCCTCAATTTTCCGGTCACACTATCGTCATTCGGATACTCAAATATCTTAAGGCACTGATCAAGGATTTCATCGGTCTACCTTACCATTTCTCCTCGAATGATGTTGACCCTATAAGTCTATGGTTCTAATCTAACCAATCATTCTGTCTCAAAATGGTTCACTTAGTACAATTCCCTGCTTACTGTCACTCCAAGTGACGAATGTTAAAACTATTAACTTCTTCCAACGGTTACCCACTTAGAAACTTATTCACTACCCCAACGGTCGTCACATCCCAGTAGTTCAAGTATACATATGAAGCTTGTAGGTTTACCATAACACTGGCCAGGTGCAATGATGAACGTACCATACATGATAATCCTTGCTACCCTCGACGTGATTCACGTTCCTAGCAACTCCATAAATCTCAAAACATCCTATATTAAAGTGCCTATTGGTGAAATTCTATCTCAATCACTTAAAAGAACACTAGTTTGAGTCTAGGCATTCCAGATCAACACCGAATTCTCTCAAACTTAAGCTTTGATACCAACTTGTAACACCCTCAAATTTGGTAAGAGCAACTAATGAAAATTTTCGATATAACATCAAATAAATCAACACATCTTCCTACAATTCAAAACTCATTACGCTTCAATTATGAAATTCCATAAGTAACCTCAACAAATACAAACTCCAATAATACACAAAGACTAAACCAAAGTCGGTTGCTCCTAAATCCCCAAACGCAAGTTGCTCTTCCTAAAACAATTGTGGAAGACTTTGACAAGCTAAACCCTCCTTGAGCATACAACTAGAACTCTTCGCTTCACAGTGTCACTAGGACTATCCCAACCGAAACCTGTTGCACATGCCGACAAATAAAAAGGTTAGGCTAATGCCTATTGAGTTCAAGAGTTTTCATCATGAATAAAGATATCGTTGAAAAAAAGTAATGCAATTTAAATCATAATATTTCAATTTGATATGTCTCAAATATGAAAACGACTCGTTTTCCAATAATATGAATTTTAGGCAAAGAAACACCAATATAAACGTTTTCCAATCCAAACTACTTCAAGGATGAAGATCCTAATATAAAACAGTTCTTTCGTAAATTAAATTCAACCCAAAACTCACTCAAACGTGAATAGAAATTGAACTCCCAATTTATGAAATGTGGATAAAACTTTAAATCCCAAAACACCCAAAAACACGGGTGAGGCATAATACTCAACCCAGAAATCATGGATAAGATCCATATATACAAAACGTCACCGAAAACTTGGATAATAAAATACAATACCCAGAACAACACCTTTCGGTGACGGGGGAGACCTGAATTCCATCGAATGTGGCGGACACACAAAGTTAGGCCACTTATCAATGTTCTCGAGCTTCACATAGAGCAATGGATCCCCGTATACGGCTCCCAACCGAGCAACCACCGAAAGATACCCAAATGCCTTTAGTGTCTACTCGGCCTCTAGATAAGTGTCACCACAAACACAAGTCCCCGTATCCGGCTTACAATGGGCATCATCGCAAGACTTAGCTCCGTATACGGCTCTACAAAGCAACACCGCAAGCTTCCATAAAAACATGACTTGGGGACCACTCACTAGACTTCAAACCTGGATACTAAATTCCACGATGAGTAACTATACTAGATTACAAACGGGTATCGAGTTCAACTACCCACGATCTATACCTCGAGCTCCCGCTAGCCATAAACAATTTCCAGTCCCAAAACGGAGAAAAAGTCCCCAACTAAACCAACTGAATGACTAATATGCCTATGGATCCAATGCATTACAGTCTAACATGTTACATGACTCGAACGAATGAACTAACACATTCAAAACATGTAACTCTCAACTAAAATGCAACTAAGTACACCATATGTCAAAGACTCCTTAACGAGCTACCAAAACTGAACAAATGTTCCAATGAATCATTTGAGTGTAAACCAAGCCCCAAAAGGCATAATGAACGATTGGTTAAAATACGTGAGCCAATAGGGTTACAAAACCAAAATACGTCATTTCTGAAAAATCTTTGTCTCTCAAATCACAATTGGCCTTCGGCCTTGTTAGAACAGAAGTATGTTGGATAAAAGATCATGAAGACTACAAGATAAAATACAAGAAGTGAAAGATGGAAAGTCAACTCTCAGTGAAAGTCAAAGTCCTTTGTAATAAAAGTCAAAGTCACTTGTATTTGTTTTTGTTTCTTGTTTTAGCTAGTTGGTATAAATAGTTTTCATTTGTTGTTTAATAGATAGATGGTTAGAAAGTTTGGTTCGCATCCTGAGAGAGAGTTTTGGAGAGAGAAACAGAGTTGTAGAGAGAGAAAGAGAAAACAGATTTGTATTCATTTTGATTTGTGGAATTGGAATCAAAGAGGTAGTTTGATCATATTGTTTGTTTGATTAATTATGATTTGAATCTTGAAACAGGGACACACAGGCCCAAAACTAAAAGGTTTACCTTTTCTAAAATGTTCCCAAAGTCGGGAATGACCCAAAACAAAAGGGCTCACACATTCGTACTTTTCAAAACATATCATTTCATGAATGATGCATAAAACCCGACAAACACTAAAAGTGCATTTTTGACCAAATATCTATTTATGCAATAAATCATCAAAACACATTCATTTATGACACATTTATCAAAATGCCCAAAAATCCCAAATGTGGTTGTTTTACAAAGCTTAATAAGCTAAACACTTCAATTAATCAAAAGTTACCAAATAACTCAACAGTTGACAATTTCATGTAAAAACACATAAATACTTTAAAATGGACATTTTGGCATGTACAACATTTTCACAAATCAACTTGAACTCACCTTGCTAGGTTAAGTTAAACCTAGGTTTCCAAATCCAACCATTAGCCTCTAATAATGTAGATTTCACCATTTTCAAGTCATCACCAACAATAAGTTGGGGTTTCCAAATAACCCATTTCTTCAAGTATAGAATAAACCATCAATAAGTAAAACCTTTGGATCTACAAGGATTCTTATACTAAAACTTGGGTTATACAAAAGATTTACCTCAACCAAAACTTTGAGCCTTTCAAATCAACCATTCTAATGAAATCCTCCATTCTTTCCAAAGTCAAGCCTCAAGCCACCAACTCCTTGATCTTTTTATTACAGATCCACACCAAGAAGCTCCCATAAACGATTCTTTAGCCCCCAAAATCTCCCCAAGGAAGAGAGGCGTGGAGAGGAGAAGTGAAAATGAGAGAAAACCCTAAAATCTTGAACTTTAAACTCTCAGACCATTCCCGCGGCTTGAGGCCGCGGGGAAGCCCACGCGTGTCTCCCCTTGTCGACCACAGCGACATGCGCGGCTTGTGCCGTGACCCAAGGCCACGCACCAGGCCGCGGGGCTCATTTTTCCCCCGTTTTCCTTCTGATTCTCGCGCCCGATCCAATCCTCGAAGGCTCCACTATAATGGGGAAGTAAAACCTTACTAAATCTCCATTATGATGGTCATACAATTACGATATTATGGGTTAAGGGGTCTCCAAAATCACGAGTGTTACAGTGTATGGCGGAGATGGCCTGGCCATGGGTTCATCGGAGGTATTTAATATTGGGGAAGAAGATGAGGGTGATGCATTAATTAGTTGGACATATTCTTAAAGTATGTGTACTTTAAAAACTATTTAATAAAGAAAAAAACTTAAAAAGACTGAAATACCCCTTGTTTAACATCCTTATTTTTAACGGAGTTAGATACATGGATGATTTTCAAAGTAAAATGTAAACAGTGGGGAGGATGACTATAGTTATTGAAGTCTAGGGACCAATTTTGGAGATTCGTGTGTACCACAGGCACCAAAATTGTAGTTTACTCCTTTAAGTAATTGTATATTTTCTTAAAGCTCTTTTTAAACCATGTTAAGTAAGAGTTAGTAATGCACAAAATGCTTGTTATCTAAACAAGAAACGAGTCTAATCCAAAGACAATAACTAGAAGGACTTGTCAATCAAAGACATAACACAAGCTTGGGCAAATCCTTCACAACTATAATGGTCCTATTTTGTCAGGATCTGATTCTTAACAAGAATAAACACTGAGAAACAATATTAAAGGAGTTTGCGGAATAACATTTTAATATTCAGAATATCAATGAAAAAGTGAATCAGAAATCACAAATTGTAAACTTTATTGAATGATTTAAAGCTACAAGATTTCACACACAACCTCAATATTGATGAACAGGCTCACCAATACGAATTCTACTTCTCTAAAATTAGGATTATAAACCTTGAGGTTGATTCTCTCTATGAAAACAAAAACTCAGAATCAAAAATTAATTCTAAACTATTCTGACTAAGTCTATACATATACTAAAGATAAAAGATAATTACAAAATATAAAAGATCCTCAGTATAATCTTCCATAGTTATCTCCAAGCTTTCCATGAATATCTTCAATCAATACAGCTGTCTTCATTGCCATACGAAGTCTTCATCTCATAAGCAGTACTAACCATGTTCAGCAGTATTAATGAAGTTGGCAGTAGTAACCCTTAGCAGTACTAACTATGCTCAGCAGTAGTAACTTCATCAAGCAGTATTAATCTGTCTCAGAAGTACTAACCATGTTGTGCTAGCAGCATTAACCATACTTGTGCAAATTCTGAATTCCCAACAATCTCCCCCTAACTTGACTTTTGAGAAGAGAAGTCAAGTTCTTCATTTATGGTCTTCAAGATGCTTTCAACACTATAGCTTAGTTGCCCAAATTCGGATCCAGACCCAGACTTTGATTAATTGTTCTTCTTACCACAATTCTGGCCATTTCTGATTCCTTTGCACATACTAGATTAGCTTTCAGCATCCCATTCAGCTTCTCCTTGCTATGATCATACACTTTGTCCACTAGGTAGTACTCATGATAACAGTTATCAATTGTGATCATGTATTCACCACAGTTTTCAAAGAGTATCCACTTATCAATCTTCTTAAACCCATACTCATGATGTAGATCCTTTATTCTGTAAACCACTTTTTCTGTTTCAAACATCATACAAAGATATTCCATTGCAATCTTGAGTAGACTTTCTTCAGTTCCTTTCAAAACATGTTCATAAAGCTTTATTCCCACTTTATGCATCTCTTCAAGATCAGCTCTGGAGCAACTTCTGATTACTTTCCCCCAAGTTGAATATACTTCAAATACATCACCAACTCTTTTAAGCCTGAAGTAATCCTTTCTGTTGTCTCTCAGAATGTCCCAAAAGATGACTTCTTGTGCTTTCACAGAAATGGGAACAGCCTGAACTGGTTCTATTACAGACAGATAAAGACCCACTTGCTCATCAGATTGCTTTTTGGACTGCTCTGGGTTCTGCACAGATTCTGCTGAAGGTGTAACTGAATGTTCTGTCTCTATTTCAGCTTCTTCAATCCTTGGCTTCTTGGACTGTTTCTTGGAAGCTATGGTCTTTACTCTCTTTGCAGATTTCATTTCCATACCAACATTCTCTTCTTTAGTGTCTTTAGCCTTTTCTTTGGTAGGAGTGACTTCCTCAGGGAAAGGTTGTTGAATGTTTAGATCATGTATCTCCTTCATCCTTCTTTCAGTCTCTTCCCTTTGTGAGGAGTCCCCTTGAAGCTTAGCCATTTCCTTTTTATAGAGCTCCTCAACTTGACTGTATGCCATATTAGTAAACATCTCTCATTTGACACCAATTGAACCTTTCAGGAAATTTATCATTTTTCTTCTTTCCTGATTGGCCAAAAAGGTCTTGGAAGGTTGTCTTTTCTGCTTTTTGACTGGAATTCTTTTGACTAGTATTTTCTTGACTTCAGCTGCAGTTTTTATGCTCTTTTGATATTCTTCATTGAGCTTTCTGGCCATCTCCAGTGCAAGCTCTCTGTCCTTCTCTGATTGGAGTTGTTCCTCCTTTTCCATCTCAGCTTGGAGTTGTTTTTCTACTTCTTCATCTAACTCCACCTGGTTCTTCTTCTTTGAAGATTGTTCAGATTCAACCATCTTAGCTTTACCCTTTGCATCCTTCAAACCTGCCTCACTTCTTTCTTTTCTCTTCTTTTCAAGGCCTCCTTCATTGATGACCACTCCCTTGGCCTTTTGAGTAGCCTTAGAAGTGTCATGTTTTTCTTTTACCAAAGTTTCTGCTATTTCCAATTCTTCAACAGATAGCCCTGTTACTGCTGCTACCTGTTCTGTTACTACTGCTGCTTGAACCTTGTCTGTTTCTACTACTTGTGCTTCTGTTTCTACAGCTTTCTCCCCCTTAACATCAAATCCCATCTCAAATGTACTTTCCTTTTCTGCTTCAGCCTCTGAATTCTCCCCCTTGTAGAAAGCATCATTAGCATTTTTCCTCTTCTTTAAAAGAAACTGCCTTCTCCTCTTCTTTTGCACCAATCTTGTCACCATTTTCTTCAATTTGGTAATCTGTACTTGTTGAGACAGAATTACCATTTTCATTTCTTCTATGTCTTTGCCTTGTTTGATGACATCCAGATTGATGTTACCCATTGTTTCCATCAATTCATTGTAGTCATATATGTCCTCACCTTCTCCAGGAGTGTTACCCCCTTTTGAAGGATCATGGGATCTTTTAGTAGTGGAAGTCTTCTGCCTTGCAGAAGCACCCTCCACCCCCTTGGTTTCTTGGCACTTGGGACCTTTGGATGATTGCTCACCCAAAGTTGCCATGGGGAAGGTCTTATTGATGTTACCACTGGCCTCCTCTGTGCTAGCAGGAGTAGTGGCAGCCTTTGCACCCATATGCTCATTCATCTCCTCAGTGAGCACCTCCTTGGGGTTGGGAGACACCACTGTGGTTTCCCTATAAATATTCTCTAATGGAGAATTCTCCATTAGAGGGCTTAAAGGCTCTATGGGTGAAGGTACAAGAAGGGAAGGAGCCTTCTTTACCTTTTTCCTGATGTAGGTATTGGTGATTGGAGAAGTTGGTTTTTGAATAAGGGACTGTGGGATTGATATGGTGATTGAAGGCTGGGATTGGCTTTCAGTGGGATGGTCTAATGAGGGCCTTGACCCTGAAGCCATACCTTCTGGATTGTGGGACACCACCATCATTGTAGAGAACAATGAGGTGTCAACTCCTTCCGAGTCCAATGGAGATCTCTTCATATTTGAAAAGACCTTGCCTTTGGGGATTTTAGGTACATATACCTCATCAAATTGAGGCATATCCGTCAATTCATTGGTTATAACTTCCTGGACAAATCTTGGGTGCATATAGAAACTCTTTTTATTTCCCAAGTTTGACACAAGGTTATTGAAAATTATTTTTGAAAAATTGTACTTTCTGGCAGTGGCCAAGAAAACCAAAGCATAAGCAATGGTACTACTGAACTCACTCCATCCAGTAGTCTTTTTGGAAATACAGTGCATCAGGGTATGGACAAAGAACCGCCATTGGGGAGAAAATTTAGCTTTTGAGAACTTAAAAACACCCAATGGGCCTCCATACCCCATTCTAGTAAGAGTTGAAAACAGTTCATCATTAGATATTGATGAGATACCTGAGGCATCGTCTAGACGTAGAGTAATGCGAATTACCTCTTCAGAAACTGTCAAGGGTTTGTCACACACCCTTGTCTTGATAACTTGCACACAATTTTCAGTAATAATGGTGGCATTTGCCCAGAATTGTTTTTGGTGCTCAATGTAGATGGATGGTGACACTGTAAGGGCATACGCGATATGGCTTTCTTTGAGAAAATCGACTATCTGGTGAAATCCATCAGCTTGCTTCGGCTTTTGAAGCATTGCGATTTCGTTGTGCTCATCAATGAACGCCATGGATGCCATTGAGCTTGAGAGTTCTTGCCTGTAACTTACGAGGTGCTTGAGAGAAAAAGGGTTAGAGAGCAGATGAATAGTAATCAAAGAGTCGTTATGAACTTTTAGGCGGGCAAAAAGGGTATTTATACAATTCGGGACATAAGCAGTATTAACTCAGAGCAGTATTAACTAACTAGCAGTATTAACTGAGAGCAGTATTAACCACTAGCAGTATTAACGAACTAGCAGTATTAACTGAGAGCAGTATTAACCACTAGCAGTATTAACTAACTCTGGCAGCATTAACTGCACTTACACTATTGAAGCTTGATTTGGTCTGAACAAGGCAATTTACTTCCTGAGAAAGATGATTAGTAACAACCAAAAACAACCAAATAATAGGTATACACTCACTTTTTAAACATGAGCTCATTCAGAGTTGATCATGCCCACACTTGTGACCAAGAAGGTGAATCTACCCACATCAAAAGCTTTAGTGAATAGATCAGCAAACTGGTTGTCAGTATGAACTTTAGAAACTTGAATAAGCTTCTTTTCATTAAAATCTCTAATAAAGTGATACCTGATCTCAATGTGCTTTGTTTTGGAGTGCTTGACTGGATTGTTAACAATGCTTATAGCACTGCTATTGTCAATGAAGATTGGAGTGTGAAGAAAGGTTACCCCATAGTCCAGCATTTGATTCTGAATCTATAGAACCTGAGAGCAGCAACTTGCAGCAGTAATGTACTCAGCTTTTCTTGTTGATAAGGACAATGTGGTTTGTTTCTTACACTGCCAAGATACTAGTCTTGCACCCAAAAGTTGACATCCCCCTGAAGTAGACTTTCTATCCATATTAGCACCTCCCAAGTCACTGTCTGAGTATGCAATCAAGTCAAAAGTAGATTCATACGGATACCAAAGACCTAATCTAGGTTGCCCTTTTAAGTATCTAAAAATCCTCTTAACAGCATGAAGATGTGATTGCTTTGGCTTGACTTGGAATCTGGCACAAACACACACTGGAAACATGATGTCTAGTCTTGAGGCTGTGAGATACATGAGAGATCCAATAATTGATCTATATAGATGGACATCAACATCCTCCCCCTCAAGATCAGCAGTGATCTGTTTATGAGTCTCCATAGGTGTGCTTGCTGGCTTTGAGTCTGTTAAACCATACTTATCCAGGATGTCTTTCACATACTTTGATTGACTTATAAAGATCCCATTTTTATGCTGTTTCACTTGAAGCCCAAGGAAGAAGGTAAGTTCACCCATTGAACTCATTTTAAAGCTCTTGTGCATCAACTTTTCAAAGTCTCTACACATCTGATCTTGTGTGGATCCAAAGATGATGTCATCCACATAGATCTGAACAAGTAGGATGTCCTTCTTACTCCTTTTAATGAAGAGGGTCTTGTCAATTATTCCCCTTTCAAACCCATTTTCTAAGAGATAGGTAGACAGAGTATCATACCATGCTCTTGGGGCTTGATGTAGACCATAAACTGCTTTCTTCAGTTTGTATACTCTGTCAGGATATGATGGATTTTCAAATCCAGGGGGCTGACAGACATATACTTCTTCATCAATTGTACCATGTAGAAAGGCACTCTTCATATCCATTTGATATACCTTGAACTTCATGTATGAGGCATAGGCTAGAAATAGCCTAATTGCCTCTACCCTTGCAACTGGGGCAAACACTTCTTCATAATCTATGCCTTCTTCTTGAGAGTACCCTTGTGCCACAAGCCTTGCTTTGTTCCTGATCATAATTCCTCTCTCATCCTTTTTATTCCTGAAAATCCATTTGGTGCCAATAGCTCTATGACCTTTTGGAAGGTCTACCAAGTCCCAAACTTCTTGCAATTTGAACTGCTGTAACTCTTCTTGCATAGCTTCTATCCAACTGGAGTCTTTCATTGCATCAAAAACCTTCTTAGGCTTAATCTGAGATAGAAAGCAAGAGAGTATTGTGTGTTGCTGATCCTGCAGCTCTTGAAGTCTGATTTGATTCCTTGTTATCATAGGAGAAGAGATGTCTCCTATGACCAGCTCTGGAGGATGGTTCTTTTGAGTTCTAGTCTGATGACTAGGTTCTTCATTGATTCCCACTTCTAAATTGGACTCATTTAAGTCAGCTGAGGTGATCTCATCAGCTGTTTCTGGCTCTTCATGTACTTGATTCTCCTCGTCTCTTCTTTCTTCTTCACTCTGAATTGGTTCAGTCATAGTCTCTTTTTCACAGAAATCAACAGGTTCCATTGTTGGTATGGGAAAGATCACAGACTGAGGAATAATGTCCTGTACTTGTACATCCCCTGATCCTCCACTTCCTGAACCCGCATGATCATCACTACTGAAACCCAAAGAGTTAGTTAGTGAATCAATGTCAAACAACCACTGAGGACCTGAACCAATAGGATTTGGTGTGTTCTCATTGCATTTGACATTGTCACTTTCCTCAACTATTCTAGAAGAAGAATTAAATACTCTGTAAGCCTTACTCTGAGATGAGTAACCAATAAGAAAACCATCATCTGCCTTGCTATCAAACTTTCCTAAGTGAGTTTTGGTATTGAGAATGGTACAAGGACACCCAAAAGGTTTGAAAAATCCAATAAATGGTTTTCTTTTATTTAAAAGCTCATATGGTGTCTTGTTTTTAGGCTTGACTACTAGAACTCTGTTCTGGACATAACAAGCAGTATTAACTGCTTCAGCCCAGAAAGTAATTGGATGTTTTGAATCATCTAACAGAGATCTAGCAGCCTCAATCAGTGTCATATTCCTTCTCTCAGCAACACCATTTTGTTGTGGAGTCCTAGGAGCACTGTATTGCCTCTCAATTCCTTTTTCCTCACAAAAGGTGTTTAGGTCATGATTTTTAAATTCAGTACCATTGTCTGACCTAATGACTTTTACCTTTTGATTTGTTTGGTTTTCAATTCTTAGAATAAAGGATTTGATCAGTCCACTTGTCTCATCCTTAGTCCTTAGAAAATATACCCAAGTAAATCTAGAGTAATCATCAACAATAACTAAGCAGTATGATTTTTTGCCTATACTCATAACATTTGTAGGCCCAAACAGATCCATATGCAACAACTAAAGAGAATTAGAAATAGTGTTCAACTCTTTGGACTTATGAGAAATGTTGTGTTGTTTGCCTTTGAGACAGGCTACACAATGATCATCACATGAAAAGATTTTTGAAGGTAAACCTCTTACAAGGTTGTTTTTAACAAGTTTAATCATTGTTTTAAAGTTCATGTGACACATCCTTCTGTGCCAAAATGATGATTCATCCAAAGATGCTTTTGAAACAAGACAGTTTAGGGATGAATTAGTTGAAACATTTTCCATATCTAAGCAATAGACATTATCCTTTCTGGGAGTTCTTAGTAGTATCATCTTTTCATCAACTACCTTGAATCCAGGAGCAAGGATAATGCATTCAAAATCTGTAAATAATATACTATGCTTTTTGTCACAAACCTGTGATACACTTAACAGGTTGTACCTTAATTGCTCAACATAGTATACATCTTCAAAGGTCATTTTACCTTTGGTTACATCACCCTTACCACTGATCTTACCTCCATATGGAGTATTACCAAAAGCAACATGCCCACCATCAATTTTCTTGAAATTCTTGAGGCAAGACATGTTCCATGTCATGTGCCTAGAGCAACCACTATCAACATGCCAGATGCTCTTACCCTTGAGCTGTTGATTGCCCTGCACATAAGATAGATCAATTAGTATTGATTGGGAACCCAAGCCAAAGTGGTCTTGGGTCTCCCTTTCTCATCAAAGTATTTACATTCCTTTTTGATAAGATTTTTAAAATCAGAGCACTCTTTACTAGAGTACTTTGTCAAGATGATTGGCTTAGCAGCACAAACACTAGAAGCAATACTAACCTTAGAAGTACTAACAGAGTTAGCATCACTAACAGATTTAGCAGTACTAACCTTGTTAGAAGTACTAACAGAGTTAGCAGTATTAACATTAGAAGAAGTACTAACAATGTTAGTTTTAGCAGTACTAACATTGGTAGCAGTAGTATTGCTTCTAGCAGCACTATCATTGTCAGCAATACTATTTGTGGTAGCAGTACTAACAGTTTTAGTGCTTTTAGGAATCCACATCTTGACACTCTCCTCAACAGTCTTTTTCTTCATGTGGCTTTTAGAGTTAACAGATTTCTTAGCCACATGGTTCCTTTCATTCTTCCTATAACCAAAGGGTTTTTGCACAGATATTTGAAAATTCATCCTTTGGTTCATAGGATTGAAATAACAGTATTTAGCACTATGATTGAGCTTTCCACAAATAAAACAAGGTTTTGGTCTATTTTTTTTACTCAGATCAATCCTTTGTTTTTGTGCCCACTGATTATTCCAGTTTCTTTGATTACCCCTCCTTTTATCATGATTTAGGGGCTCAGATTTAGTATAAGCACACTGTTTGCAAGGAACAGGATTCACAACTGTGGTCTGCTTATAATGGACCTTACTAGACTTTCCCTTAGTCTTCTCTATGTTCTTAGATTTTTCCCAAATCTTTCCACAACCCTCATTGGTAATAATGTGATTCTCTAAAGGAATCTCATCACTCACAGTGTTCTCCTTACCCTTACCAGCTTCTTTCTCAGTTTTGTCCTCAACAACTACTTCATCTAAGGGATCTATCTCAGTGGCTCCCTCAGGCAAGTCCTTCCTATCTTTGGTTTCTAGCAATTCTGATGTAGGAGGGATGTAGTTGTTGTTGTATGGTGGTGGTGTGGTATTGTACCCAATTTCTCTTCTCAGTTTGTCATGAAATTGAGTTTGTAGTAAAGAGTCCATTGTTTTAGAAGCGTTGGAAAACTTTTCCACATCTAGCTTAACCTTGGCTAGCTCCCCTCTCAACTTTTCACTATCCTCTTTAGACTTTGTCAGTTGGAGTTCTAGATCCTTTTTCTCCCACTTCCAGTAGTTTGTGTCATATGAGTGTTGAAGTTCATTGGCCTGGAAACCTTTAATTTGTTCCTCAAATCTCTCAACAATTCTCACATAGTCTTTTATATCTTTTGCTAACCTCTTAAGGTCATCACTCATATTCTGGTTGTGATCCCTGTACCTTTTAACAGTGTCTATGCAAGTTTTAGAACAGAGATTAGAACTTACCTTAGTTGGGAGATCAGATACCTCTGCCATGAGAGCTTGATTTTGAATAGCCTCTTCTGCTTGATCACTCCAGTTAAACCCCATTCCTTGTTGAGAAACAAGGCCTTGAGCAGAGTTTCTATTCTGGTTGAAGCTACCAGTCTGAGTTTGTTGGTGGTTATTGTGAGACACTCCACTTCTGCATTCCCTGGCAAAGTGTCCCTTCATATGACATTTATAGCATTCTACCTTTGACTTGTCAAAACCTGCTCCATCTTCTCTTCTTTGGGAGAAGTTATTCCTCCCAGTCCTCTTGATGAACTTCTTTACCCTCATGGAAAGCATGGCCATCTGCCATTTAATATCCATCTCTTCAAGATCATCAGGATGAAGTTGTTCCAAGTCATCATTGATTAAAGAAGAGTTTCCATGGCTGGACAGAAAGGCTTCAAAAACAGATTCGGTGCCTTTTTCTTGATTTGCTCCATTAGCAGCATTAACTGATTCAGGGTTAGTAGTAGAATCAATTGATACTGATAGGAGTGCAGCATTATGAACATATCCAGAAGGTTTCTTCTTTGCCTCCACCTCAGCTTCAAATACTCTAAGATCATTGTACAGATCATCAAGTTCTTTTTCTTCCAATTGTTCATTCTGTCTGAATGAAACAGTATACATGGTCCATTCATCTCCTAGGGACCTTAAAAACTTTCTGTTTACATCATCTTGATCAATCTGTACTCCCATAGTAGCTAGTTCACCAATCAGCTTGTTAAACCTGTCAAAAGTTTGAGTCATGGACTCATTCTTAGTTGACATAAAGTTTTCATACAATTGCTTCAGTATTGCCTTCTGATTTCTCTTGGTACTTTTGGTACCAGAGAATCTTTTCTCTAGAGTATTCCAAAGCATCTGTGCATCAGTGCAATTGCAGAATTGGTGTTGATATTCATTGGGAATAGCCAAGAGCAGTGTGCTCAAGGCTTTCATCTCTGTCTGCCTTATCTTCTTTTCTGCATCTGTCTTTGGTGGAGTTCTTTTTCCATCTGCACCAATTTTTCCTTCATCAGATGGGTCATTCTCAATGATGTCCCACATAGAGTAATATGTGAGGAGAATGTATTGCTTGATCCTTATCTTCCACATGTCATACTCATTGGATCTGAGCATTGGAACCTTTGAGACAAGAGTACTGTTTGATTCAACTGTGTTTTCCATGATGAATGAAGGTTTCTGAGAATACTAGCTCTGATACCACTTGTCAGGATCTGATTCTTAACAAGAATAAACACTCAGAAACAATATTAAAGGAGTTTGCGGAATAACACTTTAATATTCAGAATATCAATGAAACAGTGAATCACAAATCACAAATCACAAATTGTAAACTTTATTGAATGATTTAAAGCTACAAGATTTCACACACAACCTCAATATTGATGAACAGGCTCACCAATACGAATTCTACTTCTCTAGAATTAGGATTATAAACCTTGAGGTTGATTCTCTCTATGAAAACAAAAACTCAGAATCAAAAATTAATTCTAAACTATTCTGACTAAGTCTATACATATACTAAAGATAAAAGATAATTACAAAATATAAAAGATCCTCAGTATAATCTTCCATAGTTATCTCCAAGCTTTCCATGAATATCTTCAATCAATACAGTTGTCTTCATTGACATACGAAGTCTTCATCTCATAAGCAGTACTAACCATGTTCAGAAACATTAACCATGTTCAGCAGTATTAATGAAGTTGGCAGTAGTAACCCTTAGCAGTACTAACTACTAGCAGTACTAACTATGCTCAGCAGTAGTAACTTCATCAAGCAGTATTAATCTGTCTCAGAAGTACTAACCATGTTGTGCTAGCAGCATTAACCATACTTGTGCAAATTCTGAATTCCCAACATATTTTCCAAGTCTCAACCGGTATGAAGAAAGGCCATTCAAGGACTAGACTGGAGGTCTGGTCAAACACCAAAATCGGGTTCGTTTAAAGCCAGATTAACACCTCTTACATCGATGAGTTTTTGAAAGTGGGTGATTGACTGTTGCTTCTGCATAAGCAACAATATTTTTCTTAAAATAAAAAATTGTGTTTGGTTAGAAGTGTCAGTCCAAGTCATTGCTAGTTTTTAGATCAAGAATCGGTTTAATTATCGTCATGTCATTCAAAAGACCAAAATTTCCATTTGAGACGAGACCAATAAGGACCAAACTAAGATCTAGTTATAATCATTCCTTGTATATCTTTTACTAAAACCTAATATTTGATCAAATATTGTTATAAAATTATTACCATTAATTTATGTGCCTAAGTTTTTCTTGCGTGTAATATAAGAACTTGCAATTGAAATATTTATCGGGGAAAAAAAGAGCACCTTTATATGGAATTAATTATGGACAAACTACATTTAGAATACATATTTTTCATTAAATTGTTATTGTTGAGAACATACTTCCAAAAAGCATATCATGATATATATACTTTCAGAATAGAACTTTATTTTAATCATAAAATAAATGTTCTTTTGATTTAGTTATTAATTTGGAGAATTAAAAGAGGCAATATATATAAAAATATTATTTCATAAAATTTAAAAATAAAGATATAATTTATTTAGTTTAGTTGAATCAATTTTGAAAAATAATGAAAAAAGTATCAGTAGAAAAATAGTGATTATCATTTATTTGAACGTAGCTATCAGTTGGTTACTTGTCGGTTTTACAGAGTTCAAGAAACTTTAAAAGGATGTATGTATGCTATAATAACTTATAATCTTGAATTTTAAAATAACTACATTAATGAACGATATTTTATGCTTAATAATATGTTTTTAATAGTTTTGTCAGATATTTTATAATATGGTATAGATAATATATTTTATCTGTTGTTTTAAAACATCTACAACCATCTACTTTATACATATATATTACAACAAATTGTTATGATAAAATTAGGCAACCTTGCTAATATTGTGATGTAGGATGCATATGTGTTTACTCGTTTTAGAAATTCTTTTTTTGAAAAAAAAGGAAAGATGAAAAATATATTAGCAAAGAGATCTTGCATCCCATTTTTCCATTTGGCATGAAAGTTGCATGATTAATTATTTGTATGTCCTGATTTTTATTCTATAATTACTTACTTTCTTCTTTTTAGTTACAAGTTTCTATCCCTCACTTTTGGCCTGCATTTACTCTCTTTCCTCGCATATTCCCCTTCTAATCTCATCTACAAACCAAAATAACCTCTCTCTCTCTCTCTCTCTCTCTCTCTCTCTCTCTCTATATATATATATATATATATATATATATAGGGGTACACATGAAAATCTTACAACTCATGCAACTCACTTCTTAACCGTTGGATTAATGATCGACGGTTACAATACATGTGGGTCCAATATTTTCAATTAAAAAAATAAAAACAAAATAACCGTTTTTCATAAATCCAACGGTTAAGATGTGGGTTGCAAGAGTTGCAACCTTTTTAAGGGTTGCAAAATATCCTTCCACTATATATATATATATATATATATATATATATATAATAAAACTGATTTTATAAGACGTCTAAAATGTCTAAACATCCTAATAAAAGACTTTATAAAATTAACTTTATTGGATCAAATCAAAAAGCATCATACCTAAATATGTTAAAATAGGTTTACATAACGTTTTAAACGTTTCAACAAGTTTTTTAGAACGCTTTTAAAATAAAGTATCGTATTAGTTGTTTTATACGACACTATTTGAAAAAGTGTCTTATAAAAAGATGAGTTTATACTTTATAGAACACTTTTCAAAAGTGGCCTATAAAATAATTAATGCGACACTTTATTTTAAAAACGTTTTAAAAAACTTTGTTAAAATTCTCAAAAGTGTCTTATAAACTTATTGTAACGCGTTAAGATAAGATGTTTTATAGTTTGGTCTTATAAACTGAAGTTCTATAAAGTTTTTATATTATGAGGCTTAGACATTCTAGACCTCCTATAAAGCCAAATTTTGTTAAATATATCTATCACGATGATTATAACACTTTTAGATATGACGTTTTTTGTTTTGGTTCTAAAAAATATTTTATTAGAGCGCATAGACATTTTATATGTCCTATAAAACCAATTTTATTGTCCTAATTTATATCAGACATTGTGACCTAAAATTGATCATATCAGCTATAAGTCTGAAATACAAATATGTTGTTATCTTATTAATCTCCTAAAATTGATAAACATTTAATTATGTCATTAGCCTAAAACGTACAATTTAGATCTCTCAAGGCAATTTCATTTTTCGTTTTTATAGTTTTTTGTTCAAGTCATATGCGCTTCTTATTATAAAACTGTGTGATAATTTGAGTCAAAATGGTCATCTCATTGAAAAAAGATGTTAAAAGTGTTTAACCTCTTTTTTCGACTTTTAGAAGTCACTCAATATTATTTCAATCGTTTATATAGTTTTCATATAATATTTTGTGAGCCTCTTAAAAAACCTTGGCCTACCATGCCACAATTGGAGAACATATAACGAAACACTATCCAGGGAGATCGAGACAAAATGTTTTGAATTGAAAAGAAATCATCATCATATATGCATGAGATGCGTGACGAATTAAAGTTAGAGCAGAAAGAGACATCATAGTGTGTCAAAAAATTTACCAGAAAACAACAATATTTTGTTAAATAAATTGAAGATGTATTTAAATATGCAAATTTGCATATGCAGGCTGGATTTCTATTCGAGAAGTTGTGGTTCATTCCTCACAACGCAAATTGTGAACTGTGTTTTTTTTCTTCACTGTATTATTATTATTAATTATTATTGTATTGTTGAAACTGGTAGATGCGGAATGGATTTACTACTTGAACCAGGTTCAATTAAAACGGGTAATGAATCCTAAGGTAGCCAAAAATTCTGATGATTAGGTGGTCCTATAGTTTTACGTTCTCATTTTCTAATTAATAATGATGGCTTCTTCACATGTGAAACATGTGTACCATTTATTTTCTAATTAGTTTTTGATTTCTAAGTTTGCAACTTACTGACATCAAGAATTGTATAAATAAATAAAAAGCAATTTGGTTTAGAAATTAATCACATTCATGCTTCAGATCCAGGAATAACTTGATTCCAAAATAGAGTTGCTAATATTAGTAGGCGGTCATTAGCGATGCAAACAAAAATTTTGGATGCCCGCATTGCTCGTGTATTTTTTTATAATTAATTAATATTTAATAAATTTTTATTTATAAAAATAATTGTAGACTTCATCTAGGTTCCTCATAAATATAAGTATCAAGTCCCAAATTCTCACGTCTCATTCTTGTCCACAAATCACATAAACACACACCGTCAGAAAGAGAATATGAACTTGAGTTAAATAAATTTAAAATATATTGTTTTGAAGTAAGAATTTAAAAATGTAATATGTCTTAATTTCCTTCAAATCTAAAAATTTCCCTCAAAGGTTCATTTACTACAAAACAACAGGGTATTTCCGATGGCCAAATCCGCCGGAAAATAACAGTTTCGGAGGATATCGCCGGACGGAAACGGGGGCGCCGCAAACAATGTTTTTCGGCGGAAAGGACATTTTCGGCGGAATTTCCGCCGAAAACATGCCCGAAATTTTTTTAATTTTTTAATAAGTCGTTTAATTAAGAAAATAAAGGCCCTAAATGCATATAGAACATATAAGGTTGGGTTTGTGCGCATAGAGGTCGTAAATGCACATATTAGACTATTTGAAACTCAAACCATGCATATAGAACATATAAGGTTGGGTTTGTGCGCATAAAGGCCCTAAATGCACATATTAGGCTACTTGAAACCCAAACCATGCATATAGAACATATAAGGTTCGGTTCGACAGCATAACAACTGTAAAGGGGACATACCCAACTATGTTAAACAATCCTAATGTTTGCCCAACAAATGGCAACCCAAACTAGATAGATATATACATATATACACATTAAGATAAAGTCTTACGGTATAAAAATCCTAATGTTTGTCCAACAAATGGCAACCCCAACTTGATATATAAAAGTTTAAAGTTAAACACGAAATATATATAGATATTCTAAAGTATTGTGCAAAATACTTACCGCAACCCGATTACACCTCGTAGTCACATAATCCCCGGATGAAGACGTGGTATCCGAACCTAACGGCCTCTTTGATCTAGTCTTGTGGGTCGCATCGAAGAGCTCCAAACCCGTCGGTGGCGCACCCTTTTGTTTAGTCTGCAAAGGGCAAATAATACAAACATGTGTTAATTATAACATATTAAATAACAAGCAATTGTTAATTATAACAATTTAAGGTCCTACCAAACGAGTCGATGTCTCTCCGAACGTGATCGATCCATTGCAGTGCTTGGATATGTCGCCATCCACCTCCGTAAACCGGTTCTTACGCGCACCCACAAAAACCGTCTTCCAATGGGGGTTGTTCCATCCATCTATCATCACGTTCCAATGAGCCGGGATGATCCAACCTGGAGGGTATGGCTTCAACAAGTTCATATCTCGGTTGGGATCGTTCTCATCATAGAGATGCACATTGTCTGTGGACATCCTGGCGGCTCTGTTTCAGGCGGCACTTAGGTTGTCGTTATATTGTTTCGAACACTTTCTCTCCCAGATATCTCGCATCCGGGCGTCTAACGATAGGTCCCACGTGTAGTGGTTCTGTATGTAAAAGTTTAGTTATTCTTAAGTTGAAAATAAAACTATCAAAGATATAATTATTTAAATAAACAATTCGAACCTGAAAACGCTCAAACATCCTGTCCCTCTGGGACATAGGGATGTGAGACCAACTAAGCCATGACTCAGTAAAGAAGCCTCGGTTTATCCAGGTGGCCATCCGACTCGCTTCTTGTACATCCCAACTACATAAGGAATTGAATTAATATCCATACAAATAACAATGCATATAATATAATGAACAAGTTAATATAAATGAATTTACTCGTAAGACTTGGGATCATGAGGTGCTAGCGCTATTCTTTGTGCTGGGAGCTGCTCCGGAACAGAGATGCCACAAACATTACCAGACGCCCCATCGTCTGGTTGTGTCAAGCCGCTACTAGAGGCTCTTGCTCGGCTAGGGGTACCTCGTCCGGTCCCAGTAACACGCGTACATGGCATTGTCTACAAAGCAACATTATAAAGCATACAACAATAATTCAAGAATTCAAACCATGCATATAGAACATATAAGGTTTTGTTTGTGCACATAAAGTCCCTAAGTACACAAACATATTACATATGCTAGAGATACACAAACATATTACATACACAAACATATGACATATGCTAGAGATACACATAAAAACCCTAAGTACACAAAGTTTAGTAAGCCTAAGATTAAAATACTATTTAATCATCTGAGGATTCATCAGACGAGTCAATTTCTTCTTCATTAGAGTCACTATCCGAGTCTTGGAACTCTTCCTCTTCATCACCACTCTCGTCAACATGCCAGTTGTCGCGACCATCATAGGCAACCTCAGTGTCTTCTCCCTCTATGACAAGACGGATGGTTCATCCACGTCTTCGTTTCCCCCTATGGGTGCAATTCTATCATCTTCTTGGAAAAACTGTTCCCCATCCACATTTTCGTTGGCCGGTACTTCCTGTGTAGATGATGCCAACTCATAGACCCCTCTAGGCTTTGTCTTCACCACAGACCACCAATCTTCTAATTCATTTGATGGATATGGTACATAGTAGACTTGTTCAGATTGTGACACTATGATAAAAGGATCGTCTGAACGAAGTCTTGATCTGTGTTTGACGTCCACAAGATTATGCTTTGGGTGAACTCGGACGCCTTTAACTGTATCAAACCATGTGCATTTGAATATTGGGATAACACATCGACTGAGTATATACGCATGGTATTCTATCTCTAGCACTTCATCCAACAATCCATAGTAGTCTACATCATACTCTGAGTAACAAGGGCCTCTCACACAATTGTGTGTTACCCCAACACCCACAGGCTTTCTGTAGTATCTTGACCCGTGTGGGACGCCATTATAAACCGTAGGAAGGCTACACACTTGATTCCATATTTGTTGCCCGGTTGGCACCAAGGGTGGATCAGCTTTTTCGGTATGTCCCTTACGAAATTGCTTTCTGTCACGCCTGAACGTGTGTCTCTGTGATAGAAACTTGCGGTGACAGTCAAATCAACACGACTTCCCTCCGCTTCGTAACTGGAATGCACATGCATTACCCATACAATATGGACAAGCTAACCTTCCATGGGTGCTCCAACCAGAAAGCATAGCATAAGCAGGGAAGTCACTAACCGTCCACAACAGTACTGCCCTCATTGTAAAATTCGTCCTACGAAAAGCATCATAGGTATGGACACCCTCGAAGAATAATGTCTTCAACTCATCGATCAAGGGTCGAAGAAATACAACCAAGTTCTGTCCTGGACTCTTCTTGTTGGGAATTAGCAAGGCGAGGTGGACATAGGACTCCTTAATGCACATCCAAGGCGGTAGATTGTAGTTTGTAAGAAAGACGGGCCATAGTGAATACGGATTTGAGTTCGAGTTATTGGGGTTGAAACCATCTGTACATAAGCCCAGACGAACATTCCCGATCTCTTGAGCAAAATCAGGATGTAGCCTGTCGAAATGTTTCCAAGCCTCCCCATCACTGGGATGTACCATCTTTCCCGACTGAGTTTGATGTTCACGGTGCCAAGTCGTCTCCTTTGCTGTTTTCTTACACATATACAATCGTTGTAATCTTTGTGTAACCGACAAATACTTCAACACCAACTGAGGCACCTTATTATTTCGGCCAGTTGTCTTGTAACGAGGCTCCCCACACACTCGACAAGTGTCATCATACATACATAAAAAATTGTATGTAGATAATACCTCAATTGATCAAACATACATACATTAATTATAAATACAAACATACATACATTATATACATATATAGAGATATTTTACCAACATACATTATAGATACAAACATACATACATATATAGAGATATTTTACCAACATACATTATAGATACAAACATACATTATATATACACATTATATACATATATAGAGATATATAGAGATATTTTACCAACATACATTAGAGATACAAACATACATACATATATACACATCAATTTTACGTATCTATTTACACATACATACATATATACACATCAATTTTACCTATCTATTTACACATACATACATAAATAGATACAAACATACATTATATACATATAGAGAGAGATTTTACCAAAAAATAGGATGAGAAGTTGTGAAGATGGGTGGTGGAGGGTCGCCGACGGTGGTGGCAGTCGTGGTAACAGTGGTGGAGGTTGGCGGTGGTGGCAGTAGTGGTGAGTGGTGGAGGCGGTGGTTGGTGGTGGGGTGAGTGGTGGCAGTTGTGGTGGGGCGCCGGTGATGGTGGTGGGTCGCCGGAAGTAGGGCAACGGTGGAGGCGGCGACGGTGGTTGGGTACTGAGTGGAGGCGATGGTGGTGGGTCGGCGACTTAGAGAGGGAGAAGTAGTGTAGTAAAGTGAGGATTTTTCCCCAAATAAGTACCCTAGTTTCGTTTTTTTCGGCGGATTACCGGCGGCCCAATCTGTCGAAATCTTTTTTTTTAAATTTTGAAAATACCGTCGGTTTATATAATTTTTTGAAAATTTTGAATTTTTCCGGCGGAATATTTCGCAGAAAACTATATTTTTCTTTTTCTTTTTAATTTTTACACCTATTATTATTATTATCATAATAATAATTATTATAATATTATATTATTATTATAATATTACTAAATTATTATTAAAGCCTGGTTGGATCCCTTAAACCCCAACTGGATCCGTCGAAAACTATATTTTTTTTAATTTTTTACACTATTATTATTATTATTATCATAATAATAATAATTATTATGATAATATTATTATATTATTATTATAATATTACTAAATTATTATTAATGCCTGACTGGATCCCTTAAAACTCAACTGGATCCGTCGAAAACTATATTTTTCTTTTTTTTTAATTTTTTTCACTATTATTATTATTATTATTATCATAATAATAATTATTATTATGATAATATTATTATAATATTACTAAATTATTATTAAAGCCTGGTTGGATCCCTTAAATTCCAACTGTATTCATTAAAGCCCAACCAAATCCGTTAAAGCCCAATTGGATCCATTAAAGCACAATTGGGTACGTTAAAACCCAACTTGATACGTTAAAGCTCAATTGGTATGTTAAAGTCCAACTGGATCCATTAAGTCCAACCGAATCCTTTAAAGCCCAACTAGGTACGTTAAAGCCCAACTGGTTCCATTGAAGCCCAACTAGGAACGTTAAAGCCCAACCGGATTCATTAAAGCCCAACTGGGTACATTAAAGTCCAACTGGATCCATTAAAACCCAACTGGATTTGTTAAAGTCCAACTGTGTACGTTAAAGCCCAACCGTATCCATTAAACCTCAATTGTACCCATTAAAGCCTCACTAGGTACGTTAAAGCCCAACTAGATCCCTTAAAGCTCAACTATATCCATTAAAGCCCCACTAGGTACGTTAAAGCCCAACCGGATCCATTAAAGACCAACTAGGTACGTTAAAGTCCAACTGGATACGTTAAAGCCAACTAAGTACGTTAAAGCCCATCTAGATCCGTTAAAGACAACTGGATACGTTAAATCCCAACTCGATCCATTAAAGTCCAACCGGATCCATTAAAACCCAATGAGGTACGTTAAAGCCCAACTGTGTAGTTAAAGCCCCACAAAATCTCTTAAAGCTCAACTGTATCCATTAAAGCCCCACTGGGTACATTAAAGCCCAATTGGATCCATTAAAGCCCAACTAAATCCCTTAAAACTCAACTGTATCTAATAAATCCCCACTAGGTACGTTAAAGTCATCTAGATTCATTAAAGCCCAAGTGAATTCCTTAAATCCCAACCGGATCCATTAAAGCCCAACTGAATCCATTAAAGCGTAATCGGATCCATTAAAGCCTAACCGGGTACGTTAAAGCCCAATTGTGTAGTTAAAGCCCAACTAAATCCCTTAAAGCTCAACTGTATCGATTAAATCCCCACTTGGTACGTTATAGCCCATCTAGATCCGTTAAAGCCCAATAGGATCCATTAAAGCCCAACCGGATCCATTAAAGACCAACTAGGTACGTTAAAGCCTAACTGGGTACGTTAAAGCCCAACTGGGTACATTAAAGCCCAACTGGATACGTTAAAGCCATACTGGATCCGTTAAATCCATACTAGATCCATTAAACCCAACTGGATCCATTAAAGGCCAACCGGATCCATTAAAGCCCAACTGTGTACGTTAAAGCCCAACTAAATCCCTTAAATCTCAACTATATCCATTAAAGCCCCACTGGGTACGTTATAGCCCATCTAGATCCGTTAAAGCCCAATAGGATCCATTAAAGCCCAACCAGGTACGTTAAAGCCCAACTAGGTACGATAAAGCCCAACTGGGTACGTTAAAGCCCAACTGGATACGTTAAAGCCATATTGGATCCGTTAAATCCATACTGGATCTATTAAACCCAACTGGATCAATAAAGGCCAACCGGCTTCATTAAAGCCCAACTGGATCCGTTAAAACCCAACTACATCCATTAAAGCCAACCGGATCCATTAAAACCCAACTGTGTACGTTAAAGCCATACTGGATCCGTTAAAGTCCAACTGCATCCATTAAAGTAAACCATATCCATTAAAGCCCAACTGGGTACGTTAAAGCCCAACCGGATCCATTAAAGCCCAATTAGGTACGTTAAAGCCAACTGAATCCATTTTTTTAATATTTTTAATTTGTTTCATAATAAATGATTAATTATTTTTGTGTATTCGGCGGATTTTCGACATATTTTATTTTTTTTTATTTTTTTAAATTCTTTTAAGGAAAATAAATATCTAATTATTTTTGTGTTTTCGGCGGATTTTCAGGAGATTTTAATTTTTTTTTAAATTCTTTTAAGAAAAATAAATATTTAATTATTTTTGTGTTTTCGCGGGATTTAATTTTTTTTAAGAAAAATAAATATTTAATTATTTTTGTGTTTTCGGATGATTTTAATTTTTTTATTTTTTAATTCTTTTAAGAAAAATAAATATTTAATTATTTTTGTGTTTTCGACGGATTTTAATTTTTTTTAAATTGTTTTAAGAAAATTAAATATTTAATTATTTTTGTGTTTTTGGTGGATTTTTGTTTTTTTATTTTTTTTTAAATTCTTTTAAGAAAAATAAATATTTAATTATTTTTGTATTTTTGACGGATTTTAATTTTTTTTAAATTGTTTTAAGAAAAATAAGTATTTAATTATTGTTATGTTTTCGGCGGATTTTATTTTATTTTTATTTTTTTAAATTCTTTTAAAAAAAATATTTAATTATTTTTGTGTTTTCGGCGGATTTTTTTTTTTAAATTCGTTTAAGAAAAATAAATATTTAATTATTTTTGTGTTTTCGGTGGATTTTCGACGGATTTTTATTTCTTTTATTTATTTTTTGAAATTCGGCGGATTTTAATTTTTTTTAGAAAAATAAATATTTAATTATTTTTTGGCGGATTTTTGGCGGAAAATAATTAATTAATTAAAATTCGTCGGAACTCCGCCGAAAATTGTTAATTATTATAATTAATATGAAAAAATTAAAAAAAAAATCAAAACCGTCGGAAATCTGCCGAAAATCTTTGTTTAAAAAAAAAATTCCGGCGGAAGTCAACATGGTTTGACCAGGTTGGGTTTCGCCGGAAATTCGGTGAAACTCCGCCGGAAATCTGCCGAAACTCCGCCGGAATATTTCTGATGGAATTTTCCGTCGAAAACGGCCGCCGAAAAAAGCTGTTTGATTAGTAGTGATTTCCTCAAATGTAATATTTAAAAGGCCCATTTCGTAATCCCTATATACTATGAATTCCCACTTGTAATTGTTTAATTTCCTTCAAATCTGAAAATTTCCCTGAAAGGTTTCGCCGGAAATTCGTCGAAACTCCGCCGGAATATTTCCGATGGAATTTTCCGTCGAAAACGGCCGCCGAAAAAAGCTGTTTGATTAGTAGTGATTTCCTCAAATGTAATATTTAAAAGGCCCATTTCGTAATCCCTATATACTATGGTTTGTTGTTTATAACTATTTTCGTCCCTGGTTTCTAAAAATTGCTTTTTTGGTCATCGTGGTTTTCATTTTGTTTCTATTTTCGTCCCTTTGACTAACTCTGTGAAAAAAATCTGTTAAGTCAAGGATAACTTGGTCATTTTACACCCTTTTTTTAGTTTTCCTTATTTTTATTAAGCAACATATTATTATACAAATATTCAAGCTTAAAGTACAAGTAAATCATGCACTTATAAAAATAAAACAAAATAAAACAACTCTAATTAAACAACCCCACGTGATACCCCAATCCAATCTTCTTCACTCCCATTGGCTGCTGCAATTCCTCATTTTCTCCCACCCTAACCCACCGCCGGTGACTACAATGCCCCACAACATCCCCCAACGATCTTCATCAAAACCCACCAAATTTGCCATCTCCATTCAAAAGACACAAGACTTGACACCCTAAATCGAAACCTCATATCTTTTTCTCTTTTGGAGTATGATAGTGTTGTACACATCATAACATACTTTCATCATCATCAGATCTAAGAATTCCTTAGGTGTCGTCCAAGTAACGAAAATGACATCAAAATCCTCAAAAAGTTAACAAAATTTGCACTTTTTCAAGATTTATTGTGAGAAGGGTTTTTAGTTATTCATGGAACAACCAAATTTACTTCGATTTTTGTCTGAATCGACGGGGACGGGGTCTATTCACCGTAGATAGAGATGGTTCTCCTTGTTAATCGGGAGCAAAGATTTCTGGTTGAACTTGGTAATATTAGGTCTGCGAAGAGGACTTAGGTTCCTGAAATTATTCGAATAGATGGGTCAACAATAATTTTGGTTGATTCAAATTGAGGAGACCCTTCACGTTTTAACAAGGAAGCTTCAGGTTTGGAGAATCTTGAATGTGTCTTGAGGGTAAATGTCTTTATATATTTTATTATCAAAAGTGGATTCACTTTTCAGGAGAATGATTTGCAGGTTGGAGTGAGGTTGGATTATTGGTAAGATAGTAAAGAAGAAGAAGATGAGAAGGGTTTGCTTTTAATCCTTTAACAGAATAAATAACTGGAAAGTTCCAATTGAATGAGTTTTAATTTTTTAAATAGAAAATCAGATAAAAAGGATAAAAGACGAAAATGTCCTTGACTTGACTGACTTATTTTAATGAAGTTAGCATCAGGGATGAAAAAAGTAACGATATAAAAACCATAGGGATGAAAAAAATAACGATATAAAAACCATAGGGACGAAAAAAGCAATTTTTCAAAACTAGGGACGAAAATAGTTATAAACAACAAACCACAAGGACGAAAATTGTAGTTTACTCTTTTCTAATTTAGAAAATTGTGATGGTTGTGAGTATGATTTTTTTAATGGGAAACTGGTTTTTGGTAATTGACAATGTCAAATCAGTACTTTTTGTTGATGTGACAGTAAATAATATAAGAAATTGTAGGGTAAATTTTTTAATAAGAAATCGTTTTATGTCACATCATGCTTTTTGTTGTTGTGTGGAATATGTTTATAAAAAATATATAAATAATTTATGTCACATCATGCTTTAAGTTATAGTAAAGAATACTTAATTGTAGTTTTGTTGTTATTTGAAATATATTTTTTATGATAAAGTTTCACTTTAGAAATTGGTTAGAAATCCTTGTAGTGGAGGATAATTTCAAGATAATTTCTATAGTTGACGTGACACTTTAGAAATTGTGTTAGAAATTGTGTTGTAGTGGATGGTTTAAGACACAATTCTTCACATTCACTAGACTCAAAGGCTAGTTCCACCTCTCGAATACAGTTCATGTATGCGACCAGATTAGTGGCTCCCATGAACTCGGGTAGTTTGCTACATAAGAAGATCTTGAATGACCAACCTTTCTCTCCCGGTCTCACTCCAACGATTGCATGCTCTTCTGTGCCAATAGTATTTCCGACGCCCCCAGAACCTACCATTGCGTTCTCTGTTGCTGTCTCATGCCTTCAGCTACTGGCATCTCTGTCCTTTAGTATCTTCATAAGTCTTTCATCCCTTTTGTCTATGGCAGAGTTCATCATATGAAGAAAACTAGCCATCATTACATGTAACGCCCAAAATTTTCGGTAAGTAAAAGTCAACCTGTACCCTTGTTGCATCTTTTAAATATCAGGTTTCATGTGAAATAATCATTTCGTGTGGTCCTTATGAGTGTCAAGGGTCTTGGCGTCGAAAAAGTCGAGTTTCAGAGCTCGGTTCGGGCCCGACTACAATGCCCGTCGACTATGACATGTCATAGTCGCACCCGACAAAGTAACACAAAGTGGACAGCAACATGGGGCAAGTTGGCGACTATGCCATGCGACATTGCCATGACGTAGTCGCCTGGCAATGTCGCACCCAGAAGGCAAATTGCTGTCAAAAACGGGTTTCGACTCATTTATTCATTTCTAACGTCACATTTTCCTCCCAACTCTCTCTAAACTCTCCCAAGAACACCTAACCTCCATCAAGTTCAAGGGTAGAAGCTAGACAACAAGAGTCTCCATCTTCATCTTCAACCTCAAGCTTCACCTAGGATTTTTGGGTTTTTCTAATAAAACCTAATTTGTGAGTTCATTTTCATTTCTAAAACTTTATACATGTCAAAATATGTTTTATTAACTTTTTATACATCTCCCTACTAACTTGTCTTGATTTCCTAAAGTTTGACTTAAAACTTGATTTTGGGAGATTTTTGGGGTTTTTGTGACTTATGTTAAAATGCCAAATGTTTGTACAAAATGGAGTTGAATAATTATTTGGGATTTTTTTGATGATTTTGGTTCCCTTTATATGTAAATGAAATTTTGGAGAAAAACCTAGTTTTAAACTAGGGTTTGGAAAATAATGAGCATTTGATGACAATATTTTAAAGAATGATTTCTTATGTCTCAATTAACATTCTAAAGATGTTTTGATTACATATGGTAAATTGAAGAATTTGTTGAATACGTTATACTTCGAAATCTTCATGTTAACTTCAAATGGGATTGATGTAGTATACTATAACTATATGATTGTGACTTGATTGTAGTGTAATGAATCCATAGGCACTAGTCATTTATATGAAATGGGATGTTGTCTTACATTGTAACATCCTGATTTTTATCCCAATTAAAGAAGAAAAAAATGTTGAACTGGGTAAATCGGTAAAGGAATAACCACATATGGAGTATGGCTATAATGACATGTGGTTGTGACATATGTCATAATAGTACCAATGGTACTGAAAGTGTGGTAGTCTCGACTATAGTGCCATGCAGTTGTGACATATGTCACAATAGCACCGGCTTTACCGAGTGTTCAGTCGTCCCAACGATTGTGCCATGAAATTATGGCAATGGCACGATAACTGGCATAATATCATAAAATATTTCAAGAGAACGGTCAAGGAATGGCCGGGAGAAAGGTCGAGGAATGGACGGGAGGTAGGTCGAGGAACGGCCGGGAAAATGGTCAGGAAACGATCGGGAAAGTCGTCGAAAAACTCTCTGTACGAGTCTGGACATAGTGTCCGGCGATAGTTCCATAGGGCACTGTAGCATGGAAGGGTCACAAGAGGCAAGGGGGGCCTCGGTACATCTCGGGCGACAATGCCCGCTATAGTGACAGATGGCACTGTCGCATGGTAGGGTTGCATGGCAGGGTCGCACCAGACCTGCAGTGCATAAAATCGGGATTTTCTTCATTTGGTCATATCTTGCTCATTTCTACTCCGTTTTGGGCGATTCAAAATGCTATGGTTTCCTTTTTGAGAGCTTTTCAAGGTTAAATTGTTAGTTTTAGGAAGATTCAAGAGTATTTAGTGGTAGATTGGAAGCAAAGGTCAAGAGCTCATCATCATCACCTCCATCTTCAAGGAATTTGGGGTTTTCTAGGTTTTCACCAAAATCTAAGTGGTGAGTTCATTCTTCTAGTTTCTAAGCTTTGCTATAAGTTATAAATTCTCCATTGATGATTTCCTAGTGTTCTTGTTTCTCAAATTTCGGATGTGATAATTTTGGAGAATTTAGGTCAAAATTAGGGGTTTGGCCTAAATGAGGGTTTTGATATAAAATGTTTGGGGAACGATTATAAATGGTTGAATATGAATATTTATGGTTGAAAACTTGTGGATCTATATTTTTGGAAGTTTTGGCTTGAGGATTCATATTTCTTCAAGGAAGCTCAAGTTGGGGTAAAAAATCTAGATTTAGCATAAATCTAGCAAGTTGATTTGTGAAAACGGTGTACATGCCAAAATGTCGATTTGTAAATGTTTATATGTTTCACATGAAATTATCAACTGTTGGGTTATTTGGTGAGTTTTGATTAATTGAAGTGTTCAACTCTATAAACTTTGTAAAACACCCACATTTGGGATTTTGGGAATTTTAATAAATAAATCTTGAGTATTGATATTTTAATGGTTTATTTTATGGAATGAGATCCTTTGAGTATAAATGCACTTTTAGTGTGTGTTTTGGGGAAATGCTCGATTTTGTGTTATGAGACGTTTTTAAAGGATAATTGGTATAAACTTATTTGGAAAATGACTTGTCTGGGTCGAAATTATTGATGGAGTTTATTCAAGTATTTTGGAGTGTGTGTTTGCATAAACGTGGGAGAATTGTGTTAATTTTATTTTATGACTTTTGACGATTGGTCAATTAATTTGTGGAGCTTCCGTTCGGTTGTGACTCAAAGGAGTCTTGGGGCATTTGCTCAGTTTTATTGGCTCAATGAGGATCTTTGGTTTTACGATGCATATTAATTGCGTTTTGGTGGAAATTACATGTTTGAGTGCATTAGTCATTCATTTGAGTCATGTAATATTTTAGATTGTAATGCATTAGATCCATAGGCATATGAGTCGGCCAGTTGGTTTAAATTGGGATCTTTATCCCTGTTTTGAGACTGGAAATATTTATGGTTAGCGGGAACTCGAAGTATAGATCATGGGTGGTTGAACTCGATAACCGTGTAGCCTTTAGCTAAGGGGTCGAGGTATAGATCGTGGGTGGTTGACCTCGATCCTGTGTAATCAGTCTGTTTATTCATCATAGAGTTTTGATGTCCATGTTTGAAGTCTAGTGAGTTATCCCCAAGTCATGTTTTTATGTAAGCTTGCGGTGGTGCTCTGTAGAGCCGTATACGGAGCTAAGTCTTGTGGTGGTGCCTATGATGAGCCGGATACGGGGACTTGTGGCTTTTGTGGTGACACTCATCTAGAGGTCGAGTAGACACTAGGGTCATTTGTGTATCTTGAGGTGGTAGCTCAGTAGGGAGCCTTATACGGGGATCGATGACTCTATGTGAAACTCGAGAACATTGATAAGTGGCTTAACTTTATGTGCCCACCACATTCGATGGAATTCGGGTCTCCCCCGTCACCGGAAGGTGTTGTTTTGGGTATTGAGTTTTAGTATCCATGTTTTCTGTGACGTTTTGTGTATATGGGTTTTATTCATGATTTATGGGTTGAGTATTACTCCCCACCCGTGTTTTGGGTGTTTCAGGATATAAAGTTTATCCGCGTTTTTATAAGTTGGGGGTTCGATTTCTATTCACGTTTTGAGTGAGTTTTGGGTTGCATCACTTTTAAGTCAAGATTGTATTCAAGATTAAATGAGGGGTCAAAGATGTAAAGTTGTATTTGTGTAAGTAGTTTTGTTGTTAATTGAGTTGTAAGTCAAAGGATTTGACCTTGACTTTAGTTAGCTTGTAAGGTCATGTTGACCAAGTATAAAAGGGTGTTGTCTTTGTAATTAGATTGAATACACACAAGAGAGAGATTACGTACGAACAATAGTAGATAGAGAATCTAGAGAGAGAACACATACTGTGAAATAGGTATATGGCACTGTGAGATATTCAACATCAAGAAATCATTGTAATTGTTGATCCTATTAATCAAAGAATGATTTATACTTGATTAGTATGCATTTGTGTGAACTTGGATCGGACTTTGAATTGGTATCAGAGCCTAATTCGAAGAAAATCAACAAGATGAAGAACTCGCACCCTGTTTACTGGTTCTTGATCGATTTTGCAGTTTTATAGTGTAATTGGCTAATATTTCGATTGTTTTGTAATCGATAAGTGTTCTAGATGTGTACAGTGTAGATCATGTACACAATTGCTCTGTATTTTGCATTCGATTTGATATTTTTGCAATTTTTCGAAAACTTGAGTTCCACGTACTGTATTTTGAACAGGATGTATGCTTGAGTCGATATGTTTGTAATTCATTGTTTGTAATCGGTTCTAGCATTGTTCGTGGTCGAATTGGTGAATTTACAGACTCAAATTCAGAGTTTTGATGAGTTTTGGATCGATCTAAGTGTTTTTTTGCCGAACTGTGAAGAACTCGTACGAAGAACTCGCAAGATCTAGATTTTTCGCATGATGATGAAGAAAAGTATAAGTGAGGAATTCGCAGGATGGTTCATACGAGAAGTTAACATTTCGCATCGGTCTACGTACGAGAAGCTAGGAATTCGCATCAAGCTTCATACGAAAAATTGTTTTTTATGAGTTTAAGTACGAAATTCGCATCAAGAAGGATACGAAAAGTGAAGAATTTGCATCACAAAACATACGAATTTGAGGAATTCGCATCGCACTATATACGAATTCTGAGAAATTCGCATAAGGAAGTTGAGTTTTTTCTAAGTACAAAATTCGTATCGATACGAAAAGAATGGGATCGAAATTTTGGCTAAGTATGGAATGCGCATAAGGATATCTTGTGAAAAGTTTGAGGTTTGAATTTGGCTAAGGCAAGAAGTCGCATCTCGAAGCGTGCGAATAGCTAGAACTCGCATCTCGAAGCATGCGGAAAGGAAGAACTCGCATATAAAGGCATGCGAATTTTGTTCCCTGTGCACATTTCTTTTGGTGTGCGAAAATAATTTCAGTGGTGTGCGGATTTTGGAGTATTGTGGTGTGCGAATTGTTAAGGTTCTCAGTGGTGTGAGGATTTCTGCGTTAGAAAATTTTTGGAAAAAAATTTTCCTGGAAATTTTTTTGAGTTGTGTTGATTGTTGATCTTTCGAACTAACGATCATTCCAAGTTCTTATTTTACAGTGATTTAAATATGTCTCAGGGATACAGTTATGATTTTGGACAAATGAATATTTCTGAAGCTAAAGCGAATGTTAAGCAACTTGCTGGACAGTTGTCTATCTACACCAGAATGGCTAATGATTGCTCAAGGGAAAATACAAAGCTTAAATCTGAGAAAGCTTAAATCTGAGAAAGCTAAAATAAAAGATCTGAAAAGCAAATCTGAAAGCCCAAATCTGAAAGCTGAAAGAGATAAATTGAAAGAGAAATTTTTTAGCCTTCAGGTGGAGATTAATGTTTTGAAAGAGGAAGCTTCTCAAGTGAAAGACAACTCCAGTGTACAAGATGAATTAAAGAAGAGTGAAGAGAACAGAAAGAAATTAGAAAGAACAAATACTGAGTTAAAAAGGAAGATTTGGGAATTGGAAACTCAAATTGTCAAATTTAAACAAGTGGACTCAATCAAGAACTTTGAGAAAGAAAGAGAAGACTTTGAGAAAGAAAGAAATGGATTTGCTCAAAAGTTTTCTGATTTCTCATGGAAGTCGTTTGAAGAGAAAAAATCTGTTGAACTGAAATGTGCTAAACTTTCTCAGCAAGTATCAGACTTTGAGAAAGTTATCATCATGGAGAGAGACAAATTTGAGAAAGAGAAGAAGAAAATTGAGCAGACGAATGTTGTCAGGATCGAATTCTCAACAAGAATAAATTCTCAGAAACTAATATCAAAGAAGTTTGCGGAATAACACTTTGATATTCAATGAAACAGTAAATCAAAATAGTAAATATGAATAACAAACTGTAAACTTGTATTGAATGATTGAAATCACAAGATTACACACTCAACCTCAATCTTGAAGAACAGACTCTTTCAAGACGAATTCTACTTCTCTAGAATTAGGACCTATGCCTTGAGGTTGATTTCTCTCTAGAACTTAGAATAAAAAATAATCAATCTCAAAAAGTTGTCTCTAACTATTCTAAACAATACTATATATATATACTGAAGATAAAAGCTAATTACAACTAATAAAATATCTTCAGAATATCTTCCATCATTATCTCCAAGCTTTCCATAATCTTTAGTTTATCCAGCTGTCATCCTTTCCATACAGATCTCCATCTTATAAGCAGTATTAATCATAAGCAGCATTAATACTTTGAGCAGTATTAACTCTAGCAGTACTAACCATGCTCAGCAGCATTAATCTCTTTAAGCAGTACTAACCATGCTCAGCAGCATTAATCTCTTTAAGCAGTACTAACCATGCTCAGCAGCATTAATCTCTTCAAGCAGTACTAACTTTGAACTAGCAGTACTAATCTTGTTGAGCAACATTAACCATCAACTAGCAGCATTAAAGAACAGAAGTACTAACTAGAAGTATTAACTGTTTTCTTCTAGCAGCATTAACTAGAAGTATTAACTAGAAGTATTAACTGTTTTCTTCTAGCAGCATTAACTTTGTTCCAGCAGCATTAACTACAACTGGCAACATTAACCACAGAAGTAGTAACCATGTTGAACTAGAAGTAGTAACCATGATGAACATTAACTTCAGAAGTAGTAACCATGATGAACTAGAAGTAGTAACCATGTTGAACTAGAAGTAGTAACCATGATGAACATTAACTTCAGAAGTAGTAACCATGATGAACTAGAAGTAGTAACCATCCTTGGCATATTTTAGACCCAACAATCTCCCCCTAACTTAACTTTTCAAAACTGAGAAGTTAAGTTCTTCAGCATAGGGTCTTTATGATAATTTCAAAACTTTCTGCAATTACTAGTTCTTCTTGATTCAGTTTCTGCTGTTATCTTCTTTTCTGTTTCTGCTGTAGTTAATGCTTTATTTCAGCTTCTTCACGTATCTCCCCCTCAAAATAAGATTTCATATCAACTTGATTCTCCTTCTCATGTCTTCTCAAGTTCAGTTGTTTGTCTCCCCCTTTTTGAAATAATCATGATATGTGCTCCTTTCCATCTCTTTTATCTCCATAATTTGATTGTGAACTTTCAGACTAATTGTACCAAGTGTATCCATCAATTCTTTGTAGTTAAACTGTCCTCACCTCCTTTAGGTGTGTTTACCACCTTTGAAGGATCCTTGGATCTTTTAGTAGAGATCTTCTGCCTAGCAGAAGCACCTTCTACTCCCTTGGTTTCTTGGCACCTGGGACCTTTAGATAATTACTCATCTAAAGTTTCCATGGGGAAGGTCTTAGATATGTTCACACTGTCCTGTCCTGCACTTTGTGCAAAGTCAGTAGTGTGAGCCTTACAACCCATATGCTCTTGCATCTCCTTATTGAGCACCTTCTTGAGGTTGGGAGACACCCCTATGGTTTCCCTTTGGATATTCTCTGATGAAAAATGCTCCATCAGAGGGCTTGTAGGTTTTGAGGTTGAAGATACAAGAAGGGAAGGAACCTTCAGTATCTTTTCCTTATATAATATAGTAATGGGGAATGTTGGTTTGACAAAAATAATCTGAAGATTTATGCTTAGTAGTGGAAGGTGTGGATAGGTCATCAGTGGGTTGGTCTAATGAGGGCTTTGACCCTGATGCCTTACCTTCTTGATTGTGGGACATCACCATCATTGTAGAGAACAATGGTATGTCAACTCCTTCCGAGTCCCTAGCATATCTTCTCATGTTTGAGAAAACCTTGCCTTTAGGGGGTTTAGGTACATATATCTCATTAAAATGAGGTTAATCCGTCAATTCCTTATTAAGTACTTCTTGTACAAACCTTGGATACAGATAAAAGCTTTTTGATTGATATCTAGGTTTGACATTAAATCATTGAAGATCATTTTAGGTATAGAAAACTTACATTAGCAGTAGTAACACTTATCAGCAGCATTAACACAGACTGGCAGTAGTAACACATACCAGCAGCATTAACACAGTCTGACAGTTTTTACTGAACTAGAAGTACTAACTACCTTTCAGTATTAGCAACCTGAAACACTTACAGACACAAGGTTAGTAGTACCATATACCATAAAATTTTCAAAAGTTACTTTATCTTTTGAAGCTATACCTTTTTCACTTTTCTTACCTTCTGTTGGATCAAAAGAAACATGTTCTCCATCAAATCTTTTAAAGAATTTGAAGACAGTCCATGTTCCTTGTTATGTGTCAAGAGCAATCATTATCTTCATTCCAAATGCTCTTCCTCTTGAGCTTTTGATTGCCCTGCACACTTGATAAATCAGTTAGTCTTTGATGGAACCCAAGCCAAAGTGGTCTTGGGTTGTCCTTTCTCATTTATATAATCTGTCAGTTTGGTCTGGATGAGTTGTTTAGGAATCTCATGGCTGGAATACTTTGTCAAGATTATAGGCTTTGCAACATTAATACTAGTAGAAGCACTATCCTTGTTAGCAGTAGTATTGGTTGCAGCAGCACTATTTCTGTTAGCAGTACTATCTGGGATAGCAATACTAACAGGTTTCTTTACAATTGGAACCCAAACTTGAACAAAGTTGTTTGCTTTCTTTGTCTTTAAATTACTCTTTGGCTTATTTGGAGTATTTTTCTTAGTTTTAGCAAACTTGTTTTGAGCAAGAGACTTTTTAGGTGCTCTGTTCTCAGCCATTTGATTCCTTCTTTTATTCCTATAACCAGAAGAGTTTTGTGGTTTTCTTTGAAAAGTGACTCTTTGGTTGATAGGGTTGAAATAACAGTGTTTGGCAAGATGATTCAATTTACCACAGATAAAACAAGGTTTTGGTCTATTGATTTTACTCAAATCAACCCCTTGTTTTTGGGCCCACTGATTATTCCAGTTTCTCTGATTTCCCCTTGGTTTATCATGTTTTTGGGGCTCAGATTTATTGCAAGAACACTGTTTACAAGAGACAGGATTTACAACTGTGGTTTGCTTATAATGGACCTTCTCAGACTTTCCCTCAGTCTTTTCTATGTCCTTAGACTTTATCCAAGCCTTTCCACATCCCTCATTGGTGATAATGTTATTTTCTAGAGGAATCTCACCACTCCCAGTGTTCTCCTTACTCTTTTCATTAGAGTTCTCTTCTTCAGAGTCTGTTTCAACCACCACTTTGTCTAAAGGATCTACCTTAGTGGCTCCAACAGGCAATTCCTTCCTATCCTTGGTCTCTAGTAAGTTTGATATAGGAGGAATGTAATTGTTGTTGTATGGTGGTGGTGTGGTGTTATAACCTATTCCTCTTCTAATTTTGTCATGGATTTGAGTTTGGAGCAAAGAGTCCATTGCTTTAGAAGCATTGGAAAATTTCTCAATATCCAGCTTGGCTTTCTCAAACTCACTCTTTATCTTTTCATTCTCCTCTTTAGACTTTTTCAGCTGAAGTTCTAGGTCATTCTTCTCCCACTTCCAGTAATTTGTATCATAAGAATGTTGAAGTTCATTGGCTTGGAAAACTTTGATCTGTTCCTCAAAACTCTTAACAATTCTTACATAGTCTTTTATATCTCTCTCTAATCTTTTAAGGTCATCACTCATTGTCTGGTTGTGATCCCTGTACCTTTTAACAGTTTCCATACAAGTTTTAGAGCAAAGATTAGACATTACCTCTGTGGGGATTTCTGTGCTTGAAGAATCTGAAACTTTAGCCATTGATGATTTCTGATTTCAAGGAAGAATGATGATTGCAGGTTTCTGAGAATACTTGCTCTGATACCACTTGTCAGGATCGAATTCTCAACAAGAATAAATTCTCAGAAACTAATATCAAAGAAGTTTGCGGAATAACACTTTGATATTCAATGAAACAGTAAATCAAAATAGTAAATATGAATAACAAACTGTAAACTTGTATTGAATGATTGAAATCACAAGATTACACACTCAACCTCAATCTTGAAGAACAGACTCTTTCAAGACGAATTCTACTTCTCTAGAATTAGGACCTATGCCTTGAGGTTGATTTCTCTCTAAAACTTAGAATCAAAAATAATCAATCTCAAAAAGTTGTCTCTAACTATTCTAAACAATACTATATATATATACTGAAGATAAAAGCTAATTACAATTAATAAAATATCTTCAGAATATCTTCCATCATTATCTCCAAGCTTTCCATAATCTTTAGTTTATCCAGCTGTCATCCTTTCCATACAGATCTCCATCTTATAAGCAGTATTAATCATAAGCAGCATTAATACTTTGAGCAGTATTAACTCTAGCAGTACTAACCATGCTCAGCAGCATTAATCTCTTTAAGCAGTACTAACCATGCTCAGCAGCATTAATCTCTTCAAGCAGTACTAACTTTGAACTAGCAGTACTAATCTTGTTGAGCAACATTAACCATCAACTAGCAGCATTAAAGAACAGAAGTACTAACTAGAAGTATTAACTGTTTTCTTCTAGCAGCATTAACTAGAAGTATTAACTAGAAGTATTAACTGTTTTCTTCTAGCAGCATTAACTTTGTTCCAGCAGCATTAACTACAACTAGCAACATTAACTTTGTTCCAGCAGCATTAACTACAACTGGCAACATTAACCACAGAAGTAGTAACCATGTTGAACTAGAAGTAGTAACCATGATGAACATTAACTTCAGAAGTAGTAACCATGATGAACTAGAAGTAGTAACCATGTTGAACTAGAAGTAGTAACCATGATGAACATTAACTTCAGAAGTAGTAACCATGATGAACTAGAAGTAGTAACCATCCTTGGCATATTTCAGACCCAACAAATGTTGGTGTCTTTAAGGAAATATCTGATAAGAAAAAGTCTGTAGAGAAAGATTTTGAGGAGGAAAGAAAAGTTTTTGAAATAGAGATAAAGAAGCTTATAAGGAAACTACCTGAGCTATCAACTACTGTTATGAAGGAGAAGAATGCAAAGTCTGAATTGCATAAGAAATTTGACCTGCTCTCAAAAGAAGGAAACAACTTGTCTGCAAAGATAACTGAACTTGAAGAAATCATGTTCAAGGTGAAATTGACTGAACAAAAGAGTCCAGATACAAGTGTTCAATCACCGAGAGCTGATCTAGCTGAATCAGAATGCTCATTCAAAACAACTTCAAGTTCTTATCATACTCATGTTTCTTCTAAGAGGTCAGTAAAATCTAAAGATCAGATTCGTCCTTCTAACCTTTTCTATGATCGAAGTGTTGATGGTTCAGGTAAATCTAAAATGACAAATGGAAAAGAAAAGTGGATTTGGAAAAGAAAAGGACCTTCAGATGAGAAGAAGGTTGAGAAATCATTTGTGCATACACCGAATGCTAAGAAGAACAATGCTCCGAAAGGTAAATTTTTTGGCAAACCTAATCTTGTCTACACTGTCAATCAGTTAATAAGGTTAGCACAAATGAAAATTAATTGTTTTTATTGTGGTTCAAATGATTTTGCAAGTAAAAATTATGTGAATTACTGGTATGGTTCTTATTACATTTCTCCTAATAGAACTGCAACTAACAAACTAGGACCCAAATACCAGTGGGTACCAAAAGCTCAATCTGTGTTGCAGGCACCTAAAATCTAGGGGGAGAAAGAACATAGACTTCTGAGTAAATCAGCTCAGGACTCGGACTTCAAAGTCAAAGAGTTTGACTTCTAGACAAAGCAGTCTAGGACTCATACCTCAAAGATCAAGTTAGACTTCTGAATACAACAATTCAAAACTCGTACTTCAACGAACATTGGTTTCTGATTACACCTGATCAGAACCCGGTCTTCAATGACAAAGAATGTTGGCTTTTGAACAATGTAGTTCAAGACCCGATTTTTAATGATAAAGATTGGGAGTTTGACTTCTAAATTTACTTTAATCCTAGTAATTCAGAACTCGGTTTATTGATTAAGGATTATGCAAATGTTAAGGGGAGCTTATATGTTTTATATTTTTACTGATACATTTTCTGATTTTTCAGGAGTAGATTAAAAGATAACTTGATTGTTACATTTAGGGGAGTTACTATTCTCACCGGAGAATTTGTAACGTTGGCTTCTGGATAATTCCGTCCAGAACCCGTAGTTCAATGTTTTCACTCTTACTGAAGTTGAATAGATACATCTTATTCAGGAAGTTTTTGTTATTTGTTTTAGGGTGAGTTAGTTAAAACTTTCACTGTCATATTTTTAAGGGGGAGAAAAGGAAAATAAATTTCAATATCATATTCATATTATTCTTTTCTAATGATTTGACTTTTTACATATATTGAGGGAGAGAATATCTGAGTTTTTTTTGTCAAAGGGAGCATAATTGCTACATATTCATTTCAAGGGGAGTTAAGAATTCTACACTGAAGGTATATCATTATAATTCTTGATCTCTATCATATTTGAAAGAAGAACAACTTTTAGATGTGATTTTTTTTTCTTAAACGTTCAAACCACTTCGTATTCCCAAATGTTTTATGAATTTCGAAGTGTGATTTTAAATCCTTTTCATATTGATACTTTCATGTTTAACTAACCGTGTGTTTCTTAAAGATAAATACTTGTGTATTGTCTTGTCCTTATACTTGTCAAGTATTCTTACATACATCGGTTCAGTATATTCTTATTGACTTTGTTATTACCATGTCTCAAAAGATATATCTTTCGATGGTAATACTCCCGGTTGAATTCTAAGTTGATTGAAATCAGACGTCATTTCTTCATAATTGTGCTTTCATTGTCAAAATGTTTATATCTTGTTCATATAAATAAATATTCGTTCTTTGATATCCCAACATATTTTTTCTTCATGATATTTGATCTGATCGAATCATTGTCAGGTTCTCAAAACATTTAACTTGATTTCGTTTCATTCATTCAATTTTATTATTTTGAGAGATCTTACTTGTTAAAAATGCTCAAATCTTATTCTTATTTTTGTTGAGCATACATTTTCTGATAATGATATCTTGTGCTTATTTGTCAAGATAAATTGTTGAGCAACATTACTTTTAGGACAAATACATGGGATTCAGTGTGAGAGCTTATAAGAACTTCTATGGATTCACGTTAACCTGTGTTTTCTACCCCGAAAGTTATCCTGAGTGATTGAGGGGAGAGGGGTCAAAAGAATAAAGAGTGGGTGTGCGCTGAGATAAAATGGAAAAGAGAGGTAAGTTAGAAGTGAGCTCAAATGTTTAAAAGAAAGAGGGTGAGAGATCAGAGTAAAAGAATATTAAACTCTGCACCAAAAATTTTCTGAGTCGGGCAACCACATTACTGTTGTTTCACAATTCTTTCGTGAACTTCATTGAAAAAGGCAACTAGCCCATGCCAACTCTTGCTATAACCCCACCTGCTACTCATCTTTTTCTCAACAAAAAGATATTTCATATTTTAAAGGGGAAACATCACATAATCTATAATATCTTCATTTGGAAGATGTTGATATTGAAAGAGAAGGAAAGTTGCCCCACCTTCGAACCTCATTTCTGCACATTGAGTTTATGTAATACTATTGTTGTCTCAATAGTTTACATATTTTGTGCCCGTTTAAGCTTTAAATTCTTCAATCATTGATACACTTGCACGAGCACACAAGAAATAAGTTTTCTTGTCTTAACATTCATAGAAAATTCCTTTGTAGTTTTTCAATGATTGAATGGAAGCCCTGGGGGAGTGAACATCAAAAAGCTCCTTTCCCATGTGCATCTGTTGCACAAAGAGGCTCCATAATACTGACATGCATGATAACTGATTCATATGTTGATTCAGGGTTACCAAATTTCTAATTTGTCTGAATTTGAAAAGATTCGGATGAGTACATTCTATGAATTGACGGCTACATGTTCATATCCGATCAGTTGGAGATATTCTTTCATGGGAAGATTCTTAATTCTTATTTTTGGGGAGATTGTTTCTATCTCATGAAGACTGTGCTTATCTTGATATTTGGGGGAGATATTTTCAAAGATAAAGCTGACGTTGAAATGTTTTGATGATTATGATTTCTCATAATTCATTAAAAAGGGGGAGATATTTCAAGATTTCAAAGTCAGATTAATGATTATCAAAAAAGGGGAGAAATTTAAAGAGATGATTCAAAGTTCAATTTCTGAAGGAAGCAAAGTCAAGAGAAAGTTGTAAAGAGAAGAAAATTTGTATTTTAAGTCAAAGAAAAGTATGATGATTGTCAAGCTGAAGAGATTATTTTGAAAGATTGTTACTTGAATGTGATCAAAAGGAGAGATTAAAGAGATCATCAAAGTTCTGTAGATTTCAAATTTGTGTTAAAAAGGGTTTCAAAGAGAGATTATTCAAGATTCAAAATTGTTAAAGATTTTTTTTGAAGATTTTGCAACTAGAAAATGGCCTGAAGATTATCGTCAAATTTTTTTTAATCTTGAATCCAAAGGGGGAGATTGTTAAGTCAAGATTGTATTCAAGATTAAATGAGGGGTCAAAGACGTAAAGTTGTATTTGTGTAAGTAGTTTTGTTGTAAATTGAGTTGTAAGTCAAAGGGTTTGACCTTGACTTTAGTTAGCTTGTAAGGTCATGTTGACCAAGTATAAAAGGGTTTTGTCTTTGTAATTAGATTGAATACACACAAGAGAGAGAATACGTACACACAAGAGTAAATAGAGAATCCAGAGAGAGAACACATACTGTGAAATAGGCATATGGCACTGTGAGATATTCAGCATCAAGAAATCATTATAATTGTTGATCCTATTAATCAAAGAATGATTTCTACTTGATTAGTGTGCATTTGTGTGAACTTGGATCGGACTTTCAATTGGTATCAGAGCCTAATTCGAAGAAAATCAACAAGATGAAGAACTCGCACCCTATTTACTGATTCTTGATCGATTTTATAGTTTTGTAGTGTAATTGGCTAATATTTCGATTGTATTGTATTCGATAAGTGTTCTAGATGTATTTGAAGAATGTTTTGTATTGGGTGTTCATCTTTAAAAATGTGTATTTTTGGAAAACGAGTTGCGTCCATATTCAAAGTAAATCATTTTGAAAGATTACGATTTAAATTTTATCATTTCCTTTTAACGACCTATTTATTTGTGTTGAAAACTCTTGAACTCACTAGGCGTTAACCTAACATTTTTATTTGTCGGCATGTGCATCAGGTTCTGTTGGGGAATGGTTCTAGCGATACTGTGAAGAGACGAGTATTAGTTATATGCACGAGGGTGAGTAGCTTGGTGAAGTCTTCCGCATTTTAGAGATAGTGTCTGTTATTGGGGTTTTACTAACACCTGTCCCTATTATATACCTTGTATAAGGTTTAAATGGTGTTTATAGAAGTTAAACCTTAAATTGTTATTGTAAGTGAATCAATTATCGATGTATTTAGAAAATATTAAATTAGTTGCTATTTCCAGATTTGAGGGTGTTACATACATTACGGCTAGACATGAGGATTTGACTATTGGGAACTCGAGCTATAGACCGTGGGTGGTTGAATGTGATAACCTTGTGACCCATGACTCTTAAATTCTAGCAAGTGACTCATTCTTAGACTATTGGGAACTCGAACTAAAGACCGTAGGGTGGTTGAACTCGATAACCTTTGGTACAATAATAGAAACTCCATAACATTGTAATGTGACCTACTTTTGTGTTCCGTCACTCTCAATGGTAAACCGCGTCTCCCCCGTACTTTGTGAAACCTTACACCCTTCCAAAGGTGAATGAGGTTTGAATCAATTAATGAACTTTGGTTAAATATCTTGCATTGTCATTAAATATTTCTAAACTTCATGTTATAATTGTTTGAACTCACTAGGCGAAAGCCTAATACTTTTCTTCAAATGACATGTATATTCATGTTCTTTAAGCAGTGGGGCTTTCAAGGATTAAGGGGAGTTGCCGTATTGGACATTTTGAGGTCGATTTGGTTAACAAGCGATACTTGGAGAAATTATATTTTTGGAGATGATACCGACACTCGTCCTTTATCTAGCTTAGTTTACTTGAGATTAGTAGGTTGTTGTTTATCATTCGTATTTATTGTAAACGCTTTTACAATTCCCTTTTTTGGGTGATTTCCCATCTATTTGGATGTCATATTTCGTAAGTTTTTAAAGTTTAAATTTACACCTATTTTTAGGGTGTTACATTACAGACTGGGATCTACTTTTTGAATGACCAAGTCATCAGTGGTCAAATTTATCCTTGGCACGATGTCAACTCCATCGCTCAACATCTGCAAGATAGGAGGGAGTGTGACATCGGCTTGCCTTGGTGGTTCTAGAGCCATCTAAACCAAGTAGAAATTGTACGATCCTAAGGAAAATAGTTGTGAATTTAATGGGTTTTTAAAAGAAAGTACAGGTCGAGATGGAATAAAGAGAAAAAGAGAAATTCGGAGATAAATCTAGCAAAAGCATGGAGAGGAGGGTAGCTCAAATGTCTCCAAGAGAGTCAGAAGATGGGAATTAAGCCTTAAAATGGATAATCAGGGTTTCTGGAAGGTTTCCGCACAGGTTTCCTTTGACTACGCGGGTTTGAGCATAGCGAGCGGGTTTCCGTGCGGCTTTACCAGTACCAGAACCCGCGTCGACACCTGTCTTGTCAAAATTCGAATTTTCAGCTAGGGTTGGGGACAATTACTTTTTGTTGAGCAGTGACGGCTAGGAAGGGACGATTTTTGAAGGCATAGAAGGAGTTTTTGAAGGAGAAAAGGTGTGGGGGGGGTCTTGTGGGAATCGGAAATTGAAGTTATTCGCAAATACGTGTGCGTGGAGAATTGATACCTCATGGGGTTTTTGTTATTTTTTGCATTAGAACGATGTTTGGGTTTTCAAATTCTTCTCTTAGTATTTTGTTCTTCACCACCCCCAACATGAATTAATCCTTAAATGTTGGGGGTTGGATGAATTTTGGGTTGGATAATCATTTGAACATGTGATTGAACATGGCGTTGGGTTTATTTTAATTCAGTGAAGCATATGATACGAGTTTATTGCTTTTGTTAGTTTGATTGACTAATGAATGATTTCTTGATCTTGATTTCCTTTGAGAAAAGTTTATTAATATTCGATGTTGATGTTGTATGCTAGGGTGAGAGTTAGATAGAGATATACCAATTCATCCCTAGAGTTTGATTAATCCTGTTTTGCTTGATATTTGGGAATTAATTATTGAGATAGAGAAAATATACATTTCTTTCCAATTATTAATGTTGTTATAGCTTGAGAGAGTCTAATGACGATTGTCGTGATTTAATTAATTGATGTTTACACCCAATTCCTTGTTGATTATAATGTTCTATGGTAAAATCTACCTGAGAGAACTCCAATCCCCCAACAGTCTTTTCCATATCTGATTTTGCTTGTTTTCAAGAATCGGCTCCTATTAGCTGTTTACTTCTTTATTCAAATCGATTTCATTAAAATTACAAATTAAACTTTTTTCGTCCAGTTAATGATTAATATAGTCATTGTGATACTTAGTGCTTGATTCCTTTGGTTCGATACTCGTACTTACGTACATATTACTTGATTCGACACCGTACATTGCAGTCCGATTTAAGAGGGTGTAAAACCCACCTACCACCATCACGCTTGTGTCATGACCATCGTCTTGGGTAGGCGGTCTACTCCGAGCATTAACCATCTTAGACTGCCACACACGAGAACGAGAATATAAGATTATACCAAAACTATAATAACAAAGATACGTACTATTACATTCATCAATCATAGAAATAATAGTAAGGTCAAGAATGCTCACGTAACAATGTATTGATAATAGCATTAGCTATGTGAAATTATGAATACATTACACATAAGAATCCTTATTACTATCACTGCAACTCTTAGTTAATGCATTTATGTCGACTCTAAAGCCCTCCGATCTTAAGAGTTCTACGTATATCTCACATAATCATAACTTAAAATCTTAACTTAAGTCTAGGCATCTTAAATTTATATCTATTTCACTTAAAATAAAGTTCTGATACCAACTTGTAACACCCCTAAAATAGGAGCTAATTTAAACCATTGAATAAAATATAATAATTCTTAAATTGAAATATAATCACCCAAACTAGGGGAAGAGAGTAATAGAGTTTACATTAAATAAGGACAGAAGATAACATTTAATATATTGATTAACATATAAATGTTTTGCAATGTGTTTGTTTCATTTTTACTTGGTTCACAGTATGTGAAATCTTTTAGTTTTTTTTTGTTTCACAAACACATAAAAAATGTTCACATTGTGAAAGAAATATGTGTGAAACAAATATATGCTAATCAATACATTAAATCCAAATCGTAGTTGAAAAAAATCATGTGAAACAGTACATAGGAGCTAATTTAAACCATTAATTAAATAAGACATAATAATTCTTAAATTGAAATATAATCACCCAAACTAGGGGAAAAGAGTAATAGAGTTTACATTAAATAAGGACAAAAGATAACAACCTACTAATCTAAATCAGTTCCAGATCTATATTATACATGGGTGCCGCTATGGTCTCCAAAAGAATCTATCATCAGTAACTCCAAATTGTCAGCATAAAAGAACAATAATTCTCAAAAGTTACCTTTATCGGCAATAACCTCTCCTCTCAAGCATTTGCAGCCTCGCTACCTTGAGAACCTGATGTACATTCCCTTTTAAGAAAAGTATTAGGCTTACGCCTAGTGAGTTAAAACAGTTATAGAATAAAGCCATAAAATATTAAAATCAAAAGTATAGCTTTAATCTAGACAATGAAACTATTTAAACCATCTTTACCCTTGGAAGAGCTTAATACATCATACGATGATGGGGGAGACCCGGTTTTCCATTGATAGTGACGTAATACAAAAGTAAGCCACATATCCATTTTATATAAGCATCACTTACGGATCAACAGTCAGTAAGATCAACCACTCCAGTTCTTTAGTTTAATGAGTTAACAACTACTCCAAGTCTATTATTTGTGGAGTCCCCGAGTTCAACCACACTAAGTCTATACCTCGAGAAACTCCAAAATCCAAGTTAGGCTTATTCACTATGAAATTACATTTTATTGGTTAATGACAGATATCCGACTCCAAGAGCCCACAACTTATTGCCTATAGAAGACCTAATGTCTATTTCAAGTTACAACTAGGATCTATTTCAAATAAACCGACTTCTATGCCTATGGATCCATTACATTATAGTCTAATACATGAAATCTTTTAGATATTCTATTTCATATCCATCATATAAACAACATGTTTAAAAATCACAAGTGACCAAAATCTCCATTCCCATCAATAAGATCCAAAATGGCAACATTATAAATTTAAGTCCAAAACTCGTTCAAAACTTTGAGATAATCATCCCTCATATAGATAGAACCATTCTCATATATATTTTAGTGAAGATAAAAAATCACCAAAATCATCAAGTTTGACCTAAATGGTCCAAAATCTCCCAGTCATGAAATATATGGAATACAAGATTTGAGAAACATGAAAATAACATTTTAACATGTATATGTTTTGTAAAGAATGTAGGATGAACTCACCTTCTTAGGTTTTGGGTGAAACCTAGAAATTAAGAAAACCCCAACTACATATGAATAATAGGATTTCTTGGACTCTATACTTGGATCTTTATCTTTGATGATGAGAAAACCCCTTTATAATGGTTGATGAAGAGCTTTAAATGCTCCCAAAGTTGCAATAACTGAAGAAGAAGTGGAGAAAATCGAGCAAATAGGTGTTGGTGAGAAAAAATGAGAGTGAAACCCCAATTTCTCAAACCTTAATACACAAACTAGGCCTTTACGCAACTTTCCACGCGACATAAGTCGAGGGGAAAGTCGTCCTCTATTGACTTCAAACCATAATGTTTTGCGTGACTTCCCACGTAACTTAGGTCGCGGGCGAAGTAGCCTAACTCATTGACTTTAGCCCGATTTCGCATTTTCATGGATTTTTCTTGCAAGGCTTCCTACCATGAATTTTACCATAAGAACCTCGATATGATAAAGACTTTTAAGATCAAACTAAAGGTTAACTATACTCGAAAGAAACTGGAAAATTTAGGGCGTCACATTTTTCGACACAACATTTGGACATGTAGGAATTACAACCCAATTGGGTTTCGGCCTGATTTGATTTGGGTTCATCGGCCCATTGTTTTCTTTGGGTGGTCAACATATTGGGTTTACATGTAATACTAAGGGGCTGTTTGACATTTGCTAAATGGTTTAGTGCAGAATGATCAAGTGGCCAAAATGATTAAAAGACTTTTATGATATAGTGCAAAATGAAGTATGGTTGTTTGGTAATTGTTCAAAATAAAATTAGGGCACCGAATGTTTAGAGAGACCCAAGATACAAAATCATTCAGAAGATTTTGGAACCATTAAAAGATATATATATATATATATATATATTTGCCAAATTAGATTAACCTCTTAGCGATTCAGAGGTTGTCTCTTAATGGAACTATTAAGAGGTAAACAAACATCCCCTAACCATTATGGTATTTTACTTCAGTTGTTTCCATTATTCACATAAAATTAGTTTAAGGACTAAATTAGGACAAAATATATTTTATTGAATGACCAATAAGTATGATTTTAGAAAGTTGATTACTATTTTAAAAAAATTACGAAGGTACGGAAAAGTAACGATCTTGTACAATTTACCATTTTTATTTTTCACTTAATTAAGCGGTAAGATTTGTTCAGTCAAAAATACTTTAGTATTATTTTTATATCATAACAAATACGTTCTTCTGAGTGTGACTATTTTTTTAAACTAGATGTGCCAATTTTGATTCATAATTTGAAAGTTTGAGGGCGTTTACTAAATAATTACCTTGATAAGCGTTGACCAGTTCAATTACCTTACCAAGTGAGTTCAATTACCTTACCAAGTGAATATAACAAGGACCGATAATCTTACCCAGTAGGAAGAAAGACAATGATCTAGAATCTTACCCGGTAAGTGAGGGGATGATTCTTATTCGGTAATCACTTAGAGCATCTCCAACAGCTTCTCCAAAATGGAGAAAATGAGGATTTTGGCCATTTTTTTTCCAACAGATTCTCCAAATCTTTCTCCAATTTTGGAGAACTCTCCAAAAATGATTACCATGAGAGAGAAATTGTTTTTTTATTATATTTCACCAATAAGAAATGTTGAAATTAAATGTGTAAGAGAGAGAAATAATATTTTATTAGATATATACAATATTTTAATAATAAAAGTAATGATGTCATCTCCAAAATGAAGAATCTATTGGAGTTGAATGCAATTTTTGCTAGATATTTTAGACTTTGGTTCTCCATTTTAGAAAAATTTTAGAGAATCTGTTGGAGATGCTCTTACTAGGTTATAAAAACGCTTACCATCAACCCATTTTGATGACTGAGGATGTTACGCCATAAGGTAAATGAGAGTGGTGACTCGCCTACTCAGTAAGCGTTTGATAAACGACCCCTTAGTTAATTTAGTTAATATATCTTCAAACATATGACACTGAAATATTACAAATGTTTAACAAAATACAAAGTAAAATATCTTCAAAAGGTTTGAAGATATATGAACAAACCTGTTGGGAACTGAAGAATTGCACAAGTACAGCACAAGTCATTAATGCTGCTAGTTCAGAGTTAGTACTGCCAGAGGATCTAAAAGTTAATACTGCTAGGTATTACTACTTCTAGTAGAATTAATACTGCTAGTCAAAGTTAGTGCTGCTTGAACAAAGTTAGTACTGCTTAGCTAGTTAGTACTGCTAGTGGTTAGTCCTGCTTAGTAGTTAATACTGCCAAGACTCAGTTAATGCTTCCAAGATGATTAATGCTGCTTCTGAGATAATTTGAAGATAATGTTGAAGAGATCGCGTCTGGAGATAAACATGGAAAGCTTGAAGATAATTATGAAGATTATTTTGAAGAACTTTTTATGTTTAGTAATTATCTTTTATTCTTCAATATATGTATAGATTTGTTTAGAATAGAAAATTGTTTTTTTTCTGTGAGAATTCTTCTGGGTTTTTGTTCCAGAGAGAAAATCAACCTCAAGGCATCGTTCCTAATTCTAGAGAAGTATAATTCATCTTGAAAGAGCATGTTCTTCAAGATTGAGGTTGTGAGTGAAAAGCTTGTAACTTGAATCATTAAGTAAAGTTTGTAAGTTGTGATTCATACTGTTTTTCTGTTTATTGAATATTAAAGTGTTTTTCCGCAACTTCTTTAATATTGTTTCTGAGTGTTTATAATTCTTGTTGAGAATTCGATCCTGACAAGTGGTATCAAAGCCTGTTTTCTCAGAAACATTCATTCATTCATCATGGAAAACTTTGCAGAATCAAACAGTACTCTTGTCTCTAAAGTTCCAATGCTCAAACCCAATGAGTTTGACATGTGGAAGATCAGAATCAGGCAATACATTCTCCTCACTGACTACTCAATGTGGGATGTCATTGAGAATGGCCCCTCTACTGAAGGTCAGATTGGACCAGATGGGAAAAGATCTCCACCAAAGACAGATGGTGAGAGGAAGATCAGGCAGACAGAGATGAAGGCCTTGAGCACTCTGCTCTTGGCCATTCCCAATGAATATCAGCATCAATTCTGCAACTGCACTGATGCTCAGATTCTCTGGAATGCTCTAGAGAAAAGATTTGCTGGAACTAAAAGCACCAAAAGAAATCAAAGGGATGTTCTGAAGCAGCAGTATGAGAACTTCACTTCTTCAAAGAATGAGTCTATGACTCAAACATTTGACAGGTTCAACAAGCTTATTGGTGAACTGGATACTGTTGGAGTGAAGATGGAGCAAGATGATATCAACAGGAAGTTCCTCAGATCTCTTGGGGATGAATGGACTATGTATATGAATGGACTATGTACACTGTCTCATATAGACAGAGTGACAATCTGGAAGAGAAGGAACTAGATGATCTGTATAATGATCTAAGAGTTTTTGAATCTGAGGTAGAAACTAAGAAGAATCCCACTGGGTATATTCATAATGTTGCACTTCTATCAGCATCCTCTGATACTACTGCCAACTCTGAAGCAGTTAGTGCTGCTAGTGGAGTAAATTCAGAAAAAGGCACTGAAACTGTCTTTGAAGCCTTTTTGTCCAGTCACAGCAACAACTTCTTGATTAATGATGATCTGGAACAACTTCACCCTGATGATCTGGAGGAGATGGACATTAAATGGCAGATGGCCATGTTATCTATGAGGGTGAAGAAGTTTATTAAAAGAACTGGGAGGAACAACTTCTCTCAAAGAAGAGAAGATGGAGCTGGTTTTGACAAGACAAAGGTGGAATGCTATAAGTGCCACATGAAGGAAACTTTGCTAGAGAGTGTAGAAGTGGTGTGCCAAATAACAACCACCAACAAGCTCAGAATGGAGGCTACAATCAAAACAAGAACTCTGCTCAAGCCCTTGTTTCTCAACAAGGAATGGGGTTTGACTGGAGTGACCAAGATGAGGAAGCCATTCAGAATCAAGCTCTTATGGCAGAGGTGTCTGATCTCCCCTCTGAGGTAATTTCTAATCTTTGTACTCAATCGTGCAAAGACACTGTCAAAAGGTACAGGGATCACAACCAAAACATGTGTGATGACCTCAAAAGATTAGAAAAGGACAAAAGAGATTATGTGTTGATAGTTGAGAGGTTTGAAGAACAAATCAAAGGCTTCCAAGCCAATGAACTTCAACACTCTTATGACATAAACTACTGGAAGTGGGAAAAGATTGAGTTAGAGACCAAACTGTCTAAGTCCAAAGAAGAGAATGATAAGTTGAAAGAAGAACTAGCTAAGGTTAAGCTTGATGTAGAAAAGTTTTCATATGCTTCAAAAGCAATGGATTCTCTTCTAAAGGCTCAGATTCATGATAAGATGAAGCCTGGTGTTGGATACAACAACACACCCCCTCCTTACAACAACAACTACATCCCTCCTATATCAGACTTGTTAGAGACCAAGGAGAAAAAGGACTTGTCTGAGGAAGCCTTTAAGATAGATCCTTTGGATGAAGTGGTTGTTGAGGATATGACTGAGAAAGAAGCCAGTGAGAATAGGAACAATGCTGTGAGTAAAGAGATACCCTTAGAAAACAACATTGTTACTAATGAGGGTGGTGGAAGGATCTGGGTCAAGTCTAAAGAGATAGAGAAGACCAAAGGAAAGGACAACAAGGTCTATTACAAACAGACCACTATTGTGAATCCTGGCCCTTGTAAACAGTGTGCTTGCAATAAAACTGAGAGCCTAAATTCTGGTACAAAGAGAGGTAATCAAAGAAACTGGAATAATCAATGGGCTCATAAACAAGGAGTTGATCTGAGTAAAATAATCAGACCAAAACCTTGTTTCATATGTGGCAAGTTGAATCATTTGGCTAAGCACTGTTTCTTTAACCCTATTAACCAAAAGATGAACTTTCAAAGATTTGTGCAAAAACCTGTTGGTTATAGGAAGGATGGAAAGAAGCATGTGGCTAAGAAACCTATTGAAATCAAAGGCCACATGAAGAAAAAGGTTTTAAAAGAGAGTATTAAAATGTGGGTGCCTAGAAGCACTAAAACTGTTAGTACTGCTACATCAAATAGTACTGCTAACAGGGATAATGCTGCCAGAAGCAATATTGCTGCTACCAGTGTTAGTACTGCTGAGAATATTAATGCTTCTAACACTGTTAGTACTTCTTCAAAGGTTACTACTGCTAACACAGTTACTGCTGATGACACAGTTACTACTTCTAACAAGGTTAGTACTGTTAAGCATGCAAGTGCTGCTAATGCAGTTAGTACTTCTAAAACCATTACTGCTTCTAGCAAATGTGCATCCAAACCCATAATTGTGACAAAGTACTCCAGCAATGAGGAGTCAAAGTTTAAAAATCTTGTCAAGAAGGAATGCAAATATTTTGATGAGAAAGGGGTACCCAAGACCACTTTGGCTTGGGTTCCTAATCAATACTAACTGATTTATCTTATGTGCAGGGCAACCAACAGCTTAAGGAAAAGAGCATCTGGCATGTTGATAGTGGTTGCTCTAGGCACATGACAGGCAACATGTCATGCCTTCAGGATTTCAAGCATATCAATGGAGGACATGTTGCATTTGGAGACAATCTTGCAGGTGGAAAAATAAGTGGAAAAGGTAATGTTTCAAAAGGTAAGATGACATTTGAGGATGTCTACTATGTTGATCAGTTAAAGTACAACCTGTTAAGTGTATCACAGGTTTGTGACAAACAACATAGTATATTATTTACCAATACATAATGTATGATCCTTGCTCCAGGATTCAAGGTAGTTGATGAAAGCATGATACTACTTAGAATTCCAAGAAAGGACAATGTTTAATGTCTTGATATGGACAATGTTTCAAGTGATTCATCCCTGAACTGTCTTGTTTCAAAAGCTTCTGTGGATGAATCCTCTCTTTGGCACAGAAGGATGTGTCACATGAACTTCAAGACAATGAACAAACTTGTTAAAAACAACCTTGTAAGAGGTTTACCATCAAAAGTCTTTTCATGTGATGATCATTGTGTTGCTTGTCTTAAAGGCAAACAGCACAAAACTTCTCATAAGACCAAAGAGTTAAATACAATTTCATCTTGTCTCCAGTTATTACATATGGATCTGTTTGGTCCTACAAATGTTATGAGTATAGGCAAGAAATCATACTGCTTAGTTATTGTTGATGATTACTCTAGATTTACTTGGGTATATTTTCTAAGGACTAAGGATGAGACAAGTGGACTGATCAAATCCTTTATCCTAAGAATTGAAAACCAAACAAATCAAAAAGTAAAAGTCATTAGATCAGACAATGGAACTGAATTTAAAAATCTTGATCTAAACACCTTTTGTGAAGAAAAAGGCATTGAGAGACAATATAGTGCCCCTAGGACTCCTCAACAGAATGGAGTTGCTGAGAGGAGGAATAGGACACTAATAGAGGCTGCTAGATCTCTGTTGGCTGATTCAAAACTGTCAATTACTTTCTGGGTTGAAGCAGTTAATACTGCCTGTTATGTCCAAAACAGAGTTCTAGTGGTCAAGCCAAAGAACAAGACCCCATATGAGCTTTTAAACAATAGAAAACCATTTATTGGTTTCCTTAAACCTTTTGGGTGTCCTTGTACAATTCTCAATACCAAATCTCACTTAGGAAAGTTTGATAGCAAGGCAGATGATGGATTTCTTGTTGGTTACTCATCTCAGAGTAAGGCCTATAGAGTTTTTAATACTTCTTCTAGAATAATTGAGGAAAGTGACAATGTCAAATGCAATGAGAACACACCTAATCCTATTGGGCCTGGTCCTCAGTGGCTGTTTGATATTGATTCACTAACTAACTCTTTTGGTTTCAGTAGTAATGATTATGCAGGTTCAGGAAGTGGAGGATCAGGAAGCTCAGATTCAGGAATTACACAATCACACAACATCATACCTCAGTCTGTGATTTTTCCCATACCTACTGTGGATCCTGTTGAAGACTGTGAAAAGGAGTCATCTACTGAACCAAATCAAAGTGAAGAAGAAAGAAGAGATGAGGAGAGTCCAGAGAATAAAGAACCAGAAGTAGCTGCTGAAATCACCTCAGTTGAGTTGAATGACTCCAATCTAGAGGTGGGACTCAATGAAGAACCTAGTCATCAAACAAGAACACAAAAGAATCATCCTCCTCAGCTGGTAATAGGAGATATCTCTTCTCCTATGATGACTAGAAATCAAAGCAGACTGCAAGATATGCAAGACCAACAGCATACAGTGCTTTCTTGCTTTCTATCCCAGCTTGAGCCTAAGAAGGCTTGTGATGCTATGAAAGATTCCAGTTGGATAGAAGCCATGCAAGAAGAGTTGCTACAATTCAAGCTGCAAGATGTTTGGGATCTGGTAGACCTTCCTAAAGGTCAAAGAGCAATAGGTACAAAATGGGTCTTCAGGAATAAGAGAGATGAGAGAGGAATAGTAATAAAGAACAAAGCAAGGTTGGTGGCACAAGGGTATACACAAGAAGAAGGAATAGATTATGAAGAAGTATTTGCACCAGTGGCTAGGATTGAAGCAATTAGATTGTTCCTGGCCTATGCTTCTTATATGAAGTTCAAAGTCTATCAAATGGATGTAAAAAGTGCATTTCTATATGGCTCAATTGAAGAAGAAGTATATGTCTGTCAACCTCCAGGGTTTGAAAACCCAAGCTATCCAGACAGAGTATACAAACTGAAGAAAGCACTTTATGGACTGCATCAAGCACCAAGAGCATGGTATGACACTCTGTCATCCTATCTCTTGGAAAATGGCTTTGAAAGAGGAGTCATTGATAAGACTTTGTTCATCAAGAGAAAGAAGAAGGACATCTTGCTGGTCCAAATCTATGTGGATGATATCATCTTTGGATCCACAAGAGACAATATGTGCAAGGAGTTTGAGGATCTAATGCATCAAAGGTTCAAAATGAGTTCCATGGGGGAACTTACTTTCTTCCTTGGACTCCAAGTTCAACAGAAGTCAGATGGTATATTTATCTGTCAGTCCAAGTATGTGCAGGACATTCTAACCAAGTTTGGTTTCTCAGACTCAAAGCCTGCCAGCACACCTATGGAGACACACAAGCAGCTAACAGCAGATCTTGAGGGGGAGGATATGGATGTTCATCACTATATATCCATGATTGGCTCTCTCATGTATCTTACAGCCTCTAGGCCAGATATAATGTTTCCAGTCTATGTGTATGCAAGATTTCAAGTTAGGCCAAAGCAATCACACTATCAAGCTGTTAAGAGGATATTCAGATATCTCAAAGGGCAACCTAGATTGGGACTTTGGTATCCTCATGACTCATCATTTGACCTACTTGCATACTCAGACAGTGACCTGGGTGGAGCAAACTTGGACAGAAAATCTACTTATGGAGGATGTCAGTTTTTGGGTGCAAGACTAGTATCATGGCAGTGCAAGAAACAAACCACAGTGTCCACATCTACAACAGAAGCAGAGTACATAGCAGCTACAAGTTGCTGTTCTCAAGTCTTATGGATTCAGAATCAAATGTTGGACTATGGGGTAACCTTTCTACACACTCCAATCTTTATTGATAATAGCAGTGCTATTAGCATTGTTAATAACCCTGTCAAGCACTCAAAGACAAAGCACATTGAGATCAGGTATCACTTTATAAGAGACTGCAATGAAAAGAAGCTTATTCAAGTTGTAAAAGTTCATACTGATAACCAGTTTGCTGATCTATTCACCAAAGCCTTTGATGTGGGTAGATTCACTTTCTTGGTAACAAGTGTGGGAATGATCAACTCTGAATAAGCTCCTACTTAAAAAGTGGTTCAATACCTGTATATAGTTTATGCTTGGTTTTACTAATCTTCTTTCTCAGGAAATGTATAGCAGAACTCAGGTCATCACAAGCTTAAAAGTGTAAGTATGGTTAATACTGCCAGTGCATTTTTAATACTTCCAGTGCACAGTTAATACTGCTAAGCAGTTAATACTGCTAGTTAGTTAATACTGCTAAGTAGTTAATACTGCTAAGTAGTTAATACTGCTAAGTAGTTAATACTGCTAGTTAGTTAATACTGCTAGTTTGTTAATACTGCTAGTGGTTAATACTGCTCTCAGTTAATACTGCTAGTTAATTAATACTACTTTCAGTTAATACTGCTTTCAGTTAACACTGCTAGTTAGTTAATACTGCTAGTGGTTAATACTGCTTTCAGTTAATACTTCTTTCAGTTAATACTGCTTTCAGTTAAATACTGCTCACTGTTAATACTGCGTTCACTAAATTTTTAGGGTTAATACTGCTTATAATCCACAAGCTATAAATACCCTTTACCCGCCTAAACGATCATAACGACTCTTTGTCTACTGTTCATCTTCTCTCTCACTCTTTTCTCTCAAGTATCCAGTGCTCGCTAGTGAAGAATCCTTGCGCACAGATGGCTTCAATGGTGTTTATTGATGAGCACAATGAGATAGCCATGCTCTAAAAGCCAAAACAAGCCGAAGGCTTTCACCAGATAGTCGATTTTCTGAGGTCAAGCCACATCGCTCATGCTCTCACTGTGTCTCCTACCATCTACGTAGAGCATCAAAGGCAATTCTAGGCAAATGCCACTACTAGCACTGAAAATGGAGTGTCGTGCATCAAAACAAGGGTTTGTGACAAACCCTTGACAGTTATTGAGGAGACCATTCGCATATGTCTACGTCTAGACGATGCTTCAGGTATATCTTCTATTCCAAATGAGGATTTGTTTTCAAACCTCACCAGAATGGGGTATGAAGGCCAAATGGGGATTTTCAAGTTTTTCAAAGCTCAATTTTCACCCCAATGGAGGTTCTTTGTTCATATCCTAATGCACTATATTTCCAAGAAAACTACTGGCTGGAGCCAATTTAGCAGTCCCATTGCCTATGCTTTGGTATGTTTATCTACTGCTCAAAAATATAACTTTTCACTGATGATCTTCAATGATCTTGTCTCAAACCTGGACAACAAGAAGAGTTTCTTCATGTATCCCAGGTTTGTACAGGCAGTTATAACCAATGAATTGACGGATATACCTCACTTTGATGAGGTATATGTACCTAAACCCCCTAAAGGCAAGGTCTTCTCCAACATGAGAAGATCTGCTAGGGACTCGGAAGGAGTTGACAACCCATTGTTCTCAACAATGATGGTGGTGTCCCAACCACAAGAAGGTATGGCAGCAGGGTCAAGGCCCTCATTAGACCATCCCACTGCTAGCCAATCCCAACCTTCCCACTCCATATCTATCCCACAGTCCCTACTTCATAAGCCTACTTCTCCAATTACCTAAACTTATACAAGGAAACAGGTAAAGAAGGCGCCTTCCCTTCTTGTACCATCACCCACTAAGCCTTCTAGCCCTCTAAGGGAGAATTCTTCCTTAGAGAATATCAATAGGGAAACCAAAGGGGTGTCTCCCAACCCCAAGGAGGTGCTCACTGAGGTGGAGGTTGAGCATATGGGTGCTAAGGCTGTCACTACTCCTGCTAGCACAGAGGAGGTCAGTGGTAACATACATAAGACCTTCCCCATGGAAACTTTGGGTGAGCAATCATCCAAAGGTCCCAGGTGCCAAGAAACCAAGGGGGTGGATAGTGCTTCTGCTAGGCAGAAGACTTCCACTACAAAAAGATCCAATGATCCTTCAAAAGAGGGTAACACTTCTGGAGAAGGTGAGGACAGATATAACTACTATGAATTGATGGAAACCATGGGAAACATCAACATAGATGTACTCAAACAGGGCAAAGATATAGAAGAGCTTAAACTCATAGCTCTGTCACAACAAGAACAAATCATCAACTTGAAGCAAATGGTAAGGAAACTGATTCTGCAAAGGAAGAAGAGACAATTTGTGCTCAGAAGGAGGAAACCAGTGACTGATGCTCCCAAAAAGGGGGAGTCAGAATCTGATGCCAAAGCTAAGGGGGAGCAAGAGGAAAAACATGATGTTGAGGGGGAGATTCAGCAAGCAGCAGAAACAGAGCCAGCAGCAGAAACCATTAATACTGCCAGTTTAAGTAAAGCAGCAGAAATGGTTAATACTGCTGATCTGAAAGAAGTAGCAGAAACAGTAAAAGAGGTCCTTACAGAGCTTGAGATTGCAGAAACACTCATAAAAGCCAAACATGATACTCCCAAGGTCACCTCAAAGGCCAAAGGAGTTGTCATAAAAGAAAGAGGTGATGCAGCAAAGAACTCTAGTATTGAGAAGGTGATGGGTAAAGAGAAAGGTAAGGCAAAGCTAGTTGAATCTGATAAACCAATGAAAAAGCAGAAGTTGATTGAATCAGATGAAGCTCTAGCTAGGAAGATACAGGCTGAACTTGAAGAAGCAAAAACTGTGCAAGTGGAAAAAGATAGAGAGATAGCAAAGGCAATGGTTGCAGAACTAAATAAAGCCTATCAACAAAGCCTAGCAACAGAACAAGCCAAGCAGAAAGCCACATCTTTGAGGAAGTCTGGAAAGATTAAAATGGCTACAAAGAAAAGACAATCTTCAAAGACATACCTGGGTGCTCAAGAGAGGAAGAAAATGATTACTTTCCTCAAGGGTGCTGTAGGTGTCAAAGTAGAAATGTTCTCAAACATGTCTTTTGAGCAACTTAAAGGGTTATATGATGCAGAACTGATCAAGCTTCAAGGGAATGAAATTGCAAGGGTTGAAATGGAGAAAAGAATGAAAGAGAGCAATGATTTCTTACAAAAACCATTCCCCGATGAACAAGAAACTCCAAAGAAGGAAGCCACTATTGGTGAAAGTCTAAGGACTTTAAAAAGGACAAAGATGATGGCAAGGAGAAAGATAACAAAGAAGCCTAGAATATATGAAGAAGAGGCAGAAAAGGTTGCTAGAGAAGAAGAGGCACCTGAGCCATCAGAAAAGAAAGAGCATTTGAGTACTGAGGATGTAAAGATGTACATGGTTGTGATGGACAAAGTGCCTGAACCAATTTCAGCAGAACCTGTAGGAGTTAAACCTCCTGAAGTCATTCACTGGGATGTACTGGAGGTAGATGGAAAAGAGTACATAAGGCTGAAGAGAAAAGATGAAAAGTATGAAGTCTACAGTACTTGGGCCAAGATTGTTAGAACATGCTCAAGGTCTGATATTGAAGAAATGTTTGATATAGGGATGAAGTTGTATGCAGATCAGTTGAAAGCTCCAGGAATTTCAATTACAAAACTGGTGATGGAGTATCTGTGTATGATGTTCAAACCTGATAAAGTGGAGGAGATCATAAGGAGTGTTTTTCAAGCAATTACCAATTGGACTTTATATGAAACTAGTGGAGTATATTCTGTGACTTTGGATAGAAATCACATTGAATACTTCCTAGTGGATAAAGTATACAACCATAGCAGATTGAAACTTCATTTAATGTTGAAGAAAAAGCTTGGATGTGTTGAAAATTCAAAGATGGCTAAGTATTTGATCCAAAGAACAATTAATCAGAGTTTGGAGTTGGATGCAAACACTGGAATATAAGCCATGACAAAGTTTTGGGAGCATCTTAAAGATCAGATCTGAAGAACTTGACTTCTCTTCCTAAAAGTCAAGTTAGGGGGAGATTGTTGGGAACTGAAGAATTGCACAAGTACAGCACAAGTCATTAATGCTGCTAGTTCAGAGTTAGTACTGCCAGAGGATCTAAAAGTTAATACTGCTAGGTATTACTACTTCTAGTAGAATTAATACTGCTAGTCAAAGTTAGTGCTGCTTGAACAAAGTTAGTACTGCTTAGCTAGTTAGTATTGCTAGTGGTTAGTGCTGCTTAGTAGTTAATACTGCCAAGACTCAATTAATGCTTCCAAGATGATTAATGTTGCTTCTGAGATAATTTGAAGATAATGTTGAAGAGATCGCGTCTGGAGATAAACATGGAAAGCTTGAAGATAATTATGAAGATTATTTTGAAGATCTTTTTATGTTTAGTAATTATCTTTTATTCTTCAATATATGTATAGATTTGTTTAGAATAGAAAATTGTTTTTTTTGTGTGTGAGAATTCTTCTGAGTTTTTGTTCCAGAGAGAAAATCAACCTCAAGGCATTGTTGCTAATTCTAGAGAAGTAGAATTCGTCTTGAAAGAGCCTGTTCTTCAAGATTGAGGTTGTGAGTGAAAAGCTTGTAACTTGAATCATTAAGTAAAGTTTGCAAGTTGTGATTCATACTGTTTTTCTGTTTATTGAATATTAAAGTGTTTTTCCGCAACTTCTTTAATATTGTTTCTGAGTGTTTATAATTCTTGTTGAGAATTCGATCCTGACAAAACCCTAATCTAGAGAGAGAGAGAGAACATAGAACTCGTAAAGTGATCTCAAAATGAAAAGAGGAAAAATGAGATGATTGACTGAATTAAGCTACAAATAAGATGTTTATATATTTTCTGAAATATTGCAGAAAATCCCTCAGCGCCTCCTAATTTGCTCCGCTACCCTTTCTCTTTTAGAAAATGTGAGGCGTCGTCCCTCCTATCCTCAACTTTCATCATCTTTACATTTTAGACCCCAACTTTCTACAAAATGCACAATAACCCAAATAAAGTTACAAAGATGACAAGATTGGTACAAATTAAACTTACCTTTTAACACCCTCCCTCAATCTTGACATTGAAAGAGATCTAACATTTTAAACTAATCAATGACATAGTTATGTTGATTAACACCAAGTGATTTTGTGAATATACCAGCTAGATTTTCTATAGCTAAAACCTTTACAGTTTCCAGGATTATTAGCAATTTGAATACCAGATTTATTATCACAGTTCAAACTTACAGGAAGCAAGTTATCTATTTTCAAATATGTTAAATGCTAAGAACCCATATGATTTCACACAGAGCAGAGGTCATAGCTCTATACTCGGACTCAACAGAGGAGCGAGAAACAGTGGATTGTCTCTTGCTCTTCCATGACACCATACAATTCCCCAAGAAAAGACAATAACCAGTAGCAGACCGCCTTGTTGATAGACATTTACCCCAATCAACATCAACAAACGCGGACAATTTAAACTCACTACTAGAGCATGAAGAAAAACATACACCCTTACCAGGAGATGCCTTTAAATACCATAAGAAACGAAGATCATGTTTCAAATGAGACTGACGAGGTGAGTGCATAAATTGGCTTAAGCAGTGAACTGCAAAAGCAATGCCAGGTCTAGTAGCTAACAAACAAATGAGTCTACCAATTAGCTTTCGATATCCAGTAAAATCCTTTAAAAGAGTATCTTTTGATTCAGACCCAACATAATATATCACTATCAAGTTCATGTCCATTGGAGTATTAATAGGCTTACACCCTAAATATCCAAAGTCATTTAATAGTTCAAGACACTATTTTCTTTGAGACATGCACAAACCATTATCAGTTTCTAAGATTTCAATGCCTAAAAAGAATTTTAATAAACCAAGATCTTTGATTTTGAAATTGGATTGTAAATGATCTTTTACCTTTTGAATTTTTGAATCAGAATTACCAGTGAGAACAATATCAACCACGTAAACAAGAAGAACAAGAAACACATTATTAACACATTTGGTAAATAAGGAATAATCACAAGTACTTTGACAAAACCCATGATTAAGTAAACAAGTAGGCCACTTTTCATACCACTGTCGTGGTGCTTGCTTTAAACCATAAAGGGACTTGACTAGTTTAGAAACACGTTTGTCATTAGCAGAAAAATAACCCGGAGGTAAGCTCATATAAAGTTCTTCAACTAAGTCTCCATACAAAAAAGCATTGTTCACATCTAGTTGGCATACAGGCCATCTATTTTGAACAGCTAAAGCATTTACACACTGGACAATAACCATTTTTACAACTGGTGAAAAGGTTTCCTTATAGTCTAAGTGCTCACGTTGACTGTAACCTTTGGCTACAAGATGGGATTTATACCTTTCTATTTCCCCCGTGGATTTATATTTAACTTTATAAATCCAACAACAACGTATCGTTTTTTGACCAGGAGGCAAATCAGTAAGAACCCAAGTAGCATTTCTATATAGAGCTTCCATCTCATCATTCATAGCATTAACCTAATTCTGGTCCTTATAAGCTTCAAAAAAGTTTTCAGGTTCAAAGAGAATTGTTTAATGTAGAAACGAAACACAAATTATTTGAATTAAGATGAGAGTAATTAACAACCTTTTCTAAACCATACTTGACCTTACCCTCTATCACATAATCGTCAAACCAACGAGGTAAAATAGAAGACCGACTAGACTTTCACACAGAAGACACAATTTGGTTATCAACAACAACACCCTCAGGAGGGTACCTCAAAAGATCATCATTTGTATTTTGAACAGTTAATTGACGAAAATCAGCAGCACGCGAACCACTGGTAGCCTCAGTACCACCAAGGCAATTTGATCTGGTGGCTCTGTTGATGTCATTTGTTACTCCAGTACTACCAGGGTCCACAGACCCAACAACTCTGTTTTGACTACTCAGATGGTCACGGTTACTTGAGTTATCAGAAATATAAAGAAAAATTTCATTTTGAGGATTCTCCCTAATCTCATCATCGGGCATTTCAGAAGGCAAATCATTAGACTGGAGAATAAAAGAATCAAAGAAATTTAATGAACTTATGTCAGTAGAATCATCAATTGGTTGACTTGCACTCATTTTGAATGGAAAAATAGTTTCGTAAAACTTAACATCTCTAGAAATGATGATTTGTTTTGAATCCAAACTATAAAGTCTATAAACCTTTTTTGAGTTAGGGTAGCCAAGATGAATACATTTTTCCGATCGTGAAGAAAATTTATCAGAAACATTAGGTTTTACAGCAAAACACCAACACCCAAAATTTCTAAGATGAGTCAAAACAGGTGTAAAACCAAAAACAAGTTCATATGGACACTTTCCATTCAACACAGAGGAAGGAGTTCGATTAATAAGATAAACAGCAGTTAAAGTACACTCATTCCACATGTTCAAGGGAATGTTTCCTTGAAACATTAAAGATCTAGCAACATTTAGTAAATGCCTATGTTTGCATTTGACTACTCCATTTTGTTGGAGAGTTAAACACAAGTAGTTTGATGAATAATCCCATTAGATTTAAAAAATGTACCTACCTTACTATTAGTGAATTCAGTCCCATTATCGCTTCTGAAATTTTTAACATGTTTGCCAAACTGAGTACTCAACAGACTGTGAAAAGCAACAATATTATCAAAAACTTCATCTTTACTTTTTAACAGATATACCCAAACAAATCAAGTGTAATCATCCACGACAGTCAAGAAAAATCTATAACCCACCTTACTATGAATACGATATGGTCCCCACAAATCTAGATGAACCAACTCACCAAGAACAGTGGAGGTGTGAGTGCTTAACTTGAATTTGTCCCTAGTTTGTTTTGCCTTATGACAAATGTCACAAGGAGAAGGAGCAGGTTCATTTTCAAGGTCAAGGGTATCCTTTAGAACCCCAAGAACTTGATCAGCTAGATGACCCAACCTACTATGCCACAATTGGCGAGAGACATTACAAACAAAGGACATGTTATTGGAAGGACCCCTAGAACCACAAAGAACAAAAGGCTCACCCTTAGAAAATTTGTCAAAGAAGTATAAACCTCCTTGTTCGCTACCAATCCCCATAATTCTCTTAGGAAGAGAACCCTAAAGAAGGTAACACTTATACTCATCAAACCCAACAAAGATTTTGCTATCTCTAGCAATCTTATGCACAGACGGAAGATTGACATGAAAATTAGGAACAACAAGAACATCAAATAAAATCATTTTGTTTTTAAGTCTATAATTCCCAATTTTATTTATTTTAGCTTCATCTCCATTAGGTTGAGTAACTTTAAGATTTAAATCAGAGATATCAATGACATTTTGAAGTCGAGAAACGGAGGAAGTCATGTGTTGATTTGCTCCAAAGTCAATTATCCAACCAGAATGAGAACAATTTGAAAAAGACTTAGACATATTTGTCACACGGACATGAAACGTACCTGCCATATTGACAAAAATGGTCTCAGACTGTTTTTGATCAAGAAGAGACAGTAACTTGTTAATTTGATCCTCTGTAAGGGATGTTGAAGTGTTCCCATTACAAGCAGGGGTATTGGTATCCGTGGAACAAGAATTATTTGAGGAGGATTTGAATGGTTGACCATTTTTAGACTTTGTAAATTGAAAATCCTTAGGAAATCCGATTAACTTGTAGCACCTTTCTATAGTGTGCCCAGTCACTCCACAATGCTTGCAAAGAAGAGGAGATTTTCCACCCCTCTTCTTATTATCATTTGTTTTTTCAAAAAAGGCAGAATTCTGACTCTAAGTATCAGAAGTTCGAGTTACACTTTGGTGTGATTCTTCTATTTATACCAAGGAGAAAGGAGAAACCAGTTTTGACTGTAGGAAGAGGATCAGTTGTTAAAAATTTGCTACGAATATGAATGTAAGTATCATCCAGTCCCATTAAAAAATGCATTAGCTTTATTAATTGATTGTGTTTAGAAAAATTGCAAGTGCATGAAGACAGATTGACTAGAGCATCAAACTTCTTCCACAAGGCATTTAACTTGTGATAATAGTCGGAGACAGGAGCTCCATTTTGAGAAAGAGAATTAATTTTTTGATGAAAGTTAAATGTAACAGAACCATCAATTTTATCATAGGTTTCTTTTCATTCAATCCATACTTCAAAGGCAACTCTAGAAAAAACTTGACTAACAAACAAATCCTTTGAAATAGAGTTGAGGATCCAAGATAATACCATAGAATTACACCTGTCCCACTGCTTTCCTAGCACATCATTATCAACAGAATGAACAACAGATCCATCAATAAAACCAAGATTATTTTTAGTCTCTAAAGCCAAAATCATAGCACACGCCCAAACTTTGTAATTATCAGTTCCAGTAAGTTTCATAGTCAATATAGAAGCTCCTGAGGTATCACTAGGACGAATATAGAGAGGATCTCCAAAGTCTAGCTTCGCGATCAAAGATTGTTGTTCTGGTTGTTTAGATGACTTATCTCCAGTCATAGTGAAACACTAGGAGACAAAAATAAACAACAACACATACGGACAAACTCTAAGCAACTTAAAGACAGGGTTCCTTGCCACTCGAAGGATGGTAGGTCAAGTCAACCACTCAGATGTCCAAACAAACACAACCACACAAGAGATAAGGAATAGAAGAAACTTACAGAGGTAAAGCAAACAGGGAAGGTAAAAAAAGAGCAGACTTACAGAGAGGTCCTTAAACACGAGAGCAACGAATTAAGATGGGCGAAGGATCTGGAATCTCAAATATGAATCTAGAGTAAACCACAGGAACCAATAGGTAAGGATAAAACTTGAACACACATAGAGATCCAAGCAGATCTCTAATGGAACCAAAACAAAGATAAAGAGAAAAAGCTAACAGAAAGGAGAGAATGAGCTCAAAGGAGATGAGGTCTAATGACCAGATCTAAGATTCACGACACAAGAACAGAAAAGGACGAGGGATTGAGAACAAAACCTTTAGTGAAACGAACTAGATGTGGTTTATTAAAACCAGATCTCGAATCGCGTCACTAGTTATACTCCCTAAACAAAAGAACCAAACAACAGATAAGGTGAAGAGACCAGATTTGGGCCTTATGTTACAGAAACACAACAAACAAAACACTAATAGAGTGAAATATCCTTTAGTGAATCAGGTTGGTTATGATTATAGAAGACCAAGTTTTGATTCACTTCACTAGGAGCACTCTTTAAGAAGAAGAAGAACAAAAAAACAGAGAGGCTTAGACAAAAGACAGATCCAAGCTACAACACAAAGAAACTCAAACAGACGACTTGAACTAAAATCTATAAGAGATCTAATCCAAGACGAAAAGAAACCTCGGTTAGAAAACTTAGACTGAGATCTATAGCAGATCTAATCCAAGATAACGAGGATAACAAAAAAAACATACGTGATATGAGTAAACCGGACCTATGAAGGTTAGATCTACCTTTATACACGCCAAAAAAAAAAAGTAACAGTGGATGGAAGAACACTCCGGACAAGATTTAAATAGATCAGATCCAGGAGGTAAAGAGGTCGAAAAACGTTTTTTAGAAGAGGAAACCAAAGAAAAAACAACAAAAAATATGTTGATAAACAAATCTTTGAACCAGATCTAGATAGATCAGATTTAGTAGAAGGAGGTCGAAGGTTTTCCAAAAAACGAAAAACAAAAAAAGGACAGAAGATGAACAGACCTCAAAACAGATCGTCACAATATTTGAAAAGGATGGGAGAAAAGGGTTTTACCATTGTTGATGATGAAGATCACCTGAGAGCCGGCAAAAAGGTACAACCACGCTCTAACATTGAAATATTACAAATGTTTAACAAAATACAAAGTAAAATATCTTCAAAAGGTTTGAAGATATATGAACAAACCCTAATCTAGAGAGAGAGAGAGAACATAGAACTCGTAAAGTGATCTCAAAATGAAAAGAGGAAAAATGAGATCATTGACTGAATTCAGCTACAAACAAGATGTTTATATATTTTCCAAAATATTGCAGAAAAGCCCTCAACGCCTCCTAATTTGCTCCGCTACCCTTTATCTTTCAGCAAATGTGAGGCGCAGTCCCTCCTATCCTCAACTTTCATCATCTTTACATTTTAGACCCCAACTTTCTACAAAATGCACAATAACCCAAATAAGTTACAAAGATGACAAGATTGGTACAAATTAAACATACCTTTTAACAATATATTATCTCTAACGAGTCAAAATTCGTTTAATACATTAATTACTTACAAATTTAAAAAAAATGTTGACGTATTAATCCACTCCACGTCTTTGTCCATCTTTTACTGACACTAAAATTTAAGAGTTTTCATCCAAATACGTTTTTGACCATTACGTAATTTGTCTTGCTTGTCAATTTTGCCACATTAAGTTTAAAGTATCGTGAGTTAGTTTTAATTACAAACTAATCATCATTTGGGTGAACAGTGTCAGATCCAGGATTTTTACTGCCCATGTGCACCTTTAAGGTGGATTAAAGGTTCGTAAAGTCGCGGTTTTATTATGTGGAAAAGTCAACGCGGTTTGACCCTGAGAAAAAATAATTGTGTCGATTTGGAGAATAAAATACATTTTTCCAAATAGAATCGACCTTTTGAGCAAAATGCAAGACTACGTCTTAGGCATAAATCCGATGTGTGTTTAGCCGATTCCACGTGTTTTCAGGGGTTTGTTTAGTTTTTGGTTGATTTTGAGCCTTTTTTTCGTTTTTTTTGTTGATTTCAAATGACTTTTTCGGTTTTTTGATTGATTTTTAGGATTTTTTTTTGGTTTTTTGATTGATGCTCCTTGTATTTTCTAATATCTCAGAGGACCTCTCAAAGTTTAGCATGTGCATCTTTTATACCCAAAAACCTCTACATGCAAAATTCAATTAAATGAGTGTACGAAGCCCTTGTTTGGGTGAACAAAATCCATAGCAGCGACCAACTATGTTGGGAACTGAAGAAAAGATCAAGTATGGTTAATGTTGTTGGTTCAAAGTTACTACTGCTTGAAGACTTAAAGGTTAGTACTGCTGAGTATTACTACTGCTAGTAGAATTAATACTGCTAGTCATTGTTAGTACTGCTTGAACAAAGTTAGTACTGCTTAGCTAGTTAGTACTGCTAGTAGTTAGTACTGCTTAGTAGTTAATGCTGCTAGAAGAAGTTAATGCTGCTGAGCATAGTTGGTGCTGCTTATATGATCTGTATGAAAAGAATGACAGCTGGAAAGAATGAAGATATTCATGGAAGCTTAGAGATATACATAGAAGATATACTGAAGATTTGTTTATTTATTGTAATTATCTTTTTCTTTTGGTATATATATAGAAGATATAGAATAGTTTATAACTTAAGTTTTTTTTAGAGAAATCAACCTCAAGGCATAGCTCCTAATTCTAGAGAAGTAGAATTCGTATTGGTGAGCCTGTTCATCAATATTAAGGTTGAGTGTGTAATCTTGAAACTTCAAAGCATTCAATACAAGTTTACAGTTTGTTCTTCATATTTCCTGTGTTGATTTACTGTTTCATAAAATATCAAAGTGTGATTCCGCAAACTTCTTTGATATTGTTTCTGAGAATTAATTCTTGTTGAGAATTCGATCCTGACAAGTGGTATCAGAGCTAGTATTCTCAGAAACCTGCAATCATCATTCTTCCTTGAAATCAGAAATCATCAATGGCTAAAGTCTCAAATTCTTCAAGCACAGAAATCCCCACAGAGGTAATGTCTAATCTTTGCTCTAAAACTTGTATGGAAACTGTTAAAAGGTACAGGGATAACAACCAGACAATGAGTGATGACCTTAAAAGATTAGAGAGAGATATAAAAGACTATGTAAGAATAGTTGAGAGATTTGAGGAACAGATCAAAGGTTTCCAAGCCAATGAACTTCAACATTCTTATGATACAAATTACTGGAAGTGGGAGAAGAATGACCTAGAACTTCAGCTGAAAAAGTCTAAAGGGGAGAATGAGAAGATAAAAAGTGAGTTTAAGAAAGCCAAGCTGGATATTGAGAAATTTTCCAATGCTTCTAAAGCAATGGACTCTTTGCTCCAAACTCAAATCCATGACAAACTTAGAAGAGGAATAGGCTATAACACCACACCACCACCATACAACAACAATTACATCCCTCCTATATCAGACTTGCTAGAGACCAAGGATAGGAAGGAATTGTCTGTTGGAGCCACTAAGGTAGATCCTTTAGACAAAGTGGTGGTTGAAACAGACTCTGAAGAAGAGAGCTCTAGTGAAAAGAGTAAGAAGAACACTGTGAGTGGTGAGATTCCTCTAGAAAATAACATTATCACCAATGAGGGATGTGGAAAGGATTGGATCAGGTCTAAGAACATAGAAAAGACTGAGGGAAAGTCTGAGAAGGTCCATTATAAGCAAACCACAGTTGTGAATCCTGTCCCGAGTAAACAGTGTTCTTGCAATAAATCTGAGCCCCAAAAACATGATAAACCAAGGGGAAATCAGAGAAACTGGAATAATCGGTGGGCACAAAAACAAGGGGTTGATTTGAGTAAAATCAATAGACCAAAACCTTGTTTTATCTGTGGCAAATTGAATCATCTTGCCAAACACTGTTATTTCAACCCTATTAACCAAAGAGTCACTTTTCAAAGACAACCACTAAACTCTTTTGGTTATAGGAATCAGAGAAGGGATCATATGGCTGAGAACAGAGCACCTATAAGATCACATGCTCAGAACAAGTTTGCTAAACCAAAGAAAAATACTCCAAATAAGCCAAGGAGTAATTTAAAGACAAAGAAAGCAAACAACTTTGTTCAAGTTTGGGTTCCAATTGTAAAGAAACCTGTTAGTACTGCTATCCCAGATAGTACTGCTAACAGAAACAGTGCTGCTGCAACCAACACTACTGCTAACAAGGATAGTGCTTCTACTAGTATTAATGTTGCAAAGCCTATAATCTTGACAAAGTATTCCAGCCATGAGATTCCTAAACAACTCATCCAGACCAAACTGACAGATTATATAAATGAGAAAGGACAACCCAAGACCACTTTGGTTTGGGTTCCATCCAAGACTAACTGATTTATCAAGTGTGCAGGGCAACCAACAGCTCAAGAGGAAGAGCATTTTGCATGTAGATAGTGGTTGCTCTTGGCACATATCAAGTAACATGGACTGCCTTCAAAGCTTCAAAAGGTTTGCTGGAGGACATGTTGCTCTTTGTATGATACTCCAGATGGAGGTAAGTTCAAAGGTAAAACAAGTGGTTAAAGAATGATGGAAAATGGAGAGATGGAATAAAAGTGTGAGGTACAAATAGAAGGTTATGGACAACTCAAGCTTAAAAGTTGTAAGTGCAGTTAATGCTGCCTGTGTAGTGTTAATACTGCTAGTTGTTAATACTGCTCTCAGTTAATACTGCTAGTGGTTAATACTGCTTTCAGTTAATACTGCTAGTGGTTAATACTGCTCTCAGTTAATACTGCTAGTGGTTAATACTGCTTTCAGTTAATACTGCTAGTGGTTAATACTGCTAAGTTAGTTAATACTGCTAGTAGTTAATACTGCTAATAGTTAATACTGCTAGTGGTTAATACTGCTCTAGGTTAATACTGCTTATATTCCGAATACTATAAATACCCTTTGCCCGCCTAAAAGTTCATAACGACTATTTGCATACTATTCACTTGCGCTCTAAACCTTTTTCTCTCAAGTACCAAGTCTTTCAGGCAAGAACATCCCAGTTCAATGGCATCCATGGCATTCATCGATGAGCACAATGAGATCGCAAAGCTACAAAAGCCAAAGCAAGCTGCAGGATTTCATCATATTGTGGATTTCCTCAAGTCGAGCCATATTGCTCATGCTCTTACTGTTGCTCCTACAATCTATATCGAGCATCAAAGGCAGTTCTGGGCTAATGCCGCCATTGTTGCTGAGAATGGTGTGCAGATGATCAAGACAAGGGTGTGTGACCAACCCTTAACAGTTACTGAAGAAGTTATTCGCATCAGTCTACATCTAGACGATGCATCTGGTATAACTTCTATCCCAAATGATGAACTGTTCTCATCCCTTACAAGAATGGGGTATGGAGGCCCATTGGGTGTTTTCAAATTCTCTAAAGCCAAATTTTCACCCCAATGGCGTTTCTTTGTCCATACTCTCATGCACTGCATCTCCAAAAAGACTACTGGATGGAGTGAGTTCAGCAGCACCATTGCTTATGCTTTGGTCTGTTTGGCCACTGCCAGAAGGTACAATTTTTCACAAATGATTTTCAGTGATCTTGTATCAAACATGAGAAACAAAAAGAGTTTCTTTATGTATCCTAGGTTTGTTCAAGAAGTTATTACTCATGTATTGACGGATATACCTCAACCTGTTGGGGTATATGTACCTAAACCCCCCAAAGGCAAGGTTTTCTCAAATATGAGAAGATCTGTTGGGGACTCTGAAGGAGTTGACACCCCATTGTTCTCTACAATGATGGTGGTGTCCCAAACCAATGAAGGTATGGCAGTAGGGTCAAGGCCCCCATTAGACCATCCTACTGCTAGCCAATCCCAACCTTCCCACTCAAAATTAATCCCCCAGTCCCTTCTTGAAAAACCAACCTCTCCTATCACACAAACTTACAAGAGGAAACAGGTAAAGAAGGCTCCTTCCCTTCTTGTACCATCATCCCCCAAGCCTTTAAGCCCTCTAAAGGAGAATTCTCCTTTAGGGAATATCCATAGGGAAACCACAGGGGTGTCTCCCAACCCCAAGGAGGTGCTCTCTGAGGAGGAGGTTGAGCATATGGGTGATGAGGCTGCCACTACTCCTGCTAGCACAGAGGAGGAAAGTGGTAACATCAATAAGACCTCCCCCATGGCAACTTTGAATGAGCAATCATTTGAAGGTCCCTGGTGCCAAGAAACCACGGGGGTGGATAGTGCTTCTGCTAGGCAGAAGACATCCACTTATAAAAGATCCAATGATCCTTCAATAGGGGGTAACACTCCTGGAGAAGGTGAGGACAGATATAACTATGATGAATTGATGGAAACAATGGGTAACATTAACCAAGATGTCATCAAACAAGGCAAAGAGATAGAAGAAATGAAGCTGGTCATTCTGTCACAACAAGTACAGATTGCTAAGCTAAAGAAGATGGTGATCAGTATGGTACAGAGAAAGAAGAGAAAGCAATTCCAACTAAGGAGAAGGAAACCTGAGAAAGATGCTCCCAAAAAGGGGGAGATCAACATGGAAGAAGCCACAAGAGAGGGGGAGCTTGATGGAGAGAAATTTGATGTTGAGGGGGAGCAGGAAGCAGAAACAGAAAGAAATTCAGTGCAACTAGAAGCAGAAACTGTTAGTGCTGCTGAAACCTCACAAGCAGCAGTAACAGAGTTATCACCAACAGAAATTGAAGTAGCTGAAATGCTAATCAAAGCAAAGAATGACACTCCCAAAGCAAAGGGAGTGGTCATAAATGAAGGGGGAGAGAAGAAATCAGAACAGAAAGACATGGCTGCAGAAGCAAAGAATAAGGGAAAAGCAAAGATGATGGAATCTGATCAACCTGTCAAGAAGCAAAGGTTAGTTGAATCAGATGAAGCCTTATCCAGGAAGATGTAGGAGGATATTGAAAAGGAAGAAAGAGTTCAGGTGGAAAAGGACAGGGAGATGGCAAAGGCTCTAGCTGCTGAATTAAATGAAGCATATCAGAAAGGGCTTGAAACTGAGAAAGCTAAACAAAGGGCCATAAGCTTGAGAAAGGCTATGATAGCAAAATCAAGTGCAAAGAAAAGAAGACCTTCACAAACTTACCTTGCCACTCAGGAAAGAAACAAAATGATAACTTTCTTGAGGAGTGCAATTGGGGTAAAGAAAGAAATGTTTGTGAAGATGACTTTTGATCAAATCAAGGATCTTTATGAAAAAGAAATGGGGAAGCTGAAGAGTAATGAAAAGGATAGAGTGGAATTTGAAAAGAAGGCCAAGGAGAGTAATGATGTGAATATGAATCAACCATTCCCTGAAAGTGAAGAGGGGACTCCTATCAAAGAAAGGGCAGAGAACAAGGAAGAAAAGAAGAAGGAAACTACTTTAGTGCAGGTTCAAAAGACTTTGAAAAGAACCAAAATGATGGCCAAAAGAAAGAAAAGTGTAAAGAAGCCTAGAGTAGAAGAAGAGCAAAAGGTTGCTGAAGAAGAAGAGGCACCTCAGAATGAAGCTAACTCTCAGGAAGTACCACAGAGTTCAATTGTAAACATGTACATGGTGGTAATGGATAAAATTCCAAAGCCTATTTCAGCAGAACCTGTTGGTATAAAGCCTCCTGGGGTCATTCACTGGGATACATTGACAGTGGATGGAAAAGAGTACATCAGGTTGAAGAGAAAAGATGAGAAATATGAAGTGTACAGCACTTGGAGTAAGATTGTCAGAATCTGTTCAAGGTCTGATATTGAAGAAATGTTTGCAATAGGGATGAAGTCATATGCAGATGAACTAAAAGCTCCAGAGATTTCAATTAAAAAGATGGTAATGGAGTATCTGTGTATGATGTTCAAACCTGATGAAGTAGAGGAGGTAATAAGAAATGTTTTTCAAACAGTGAATAATTGGACTCTATATGAAACTAGTGGAGTATATGCAGTGACTTTAGATTTAAATCATACTGAGTACTTCCTAGTGGATAGAGTGTACAATCATAGTAGATTGAAGCTTCATGCCATGCTAAAGAAAAAGCTAGGGTGTATTCCAGATTCAGAGATGGCTAAATACTTGATCCAAAGAACCATCAATCAGAGTTTGGGATTGGATGCAAATACTGGAATGTAGACCATTATGAAGTTTTGGAAGCATCTTGAAGAGTATCTTGAAGATTAATTCTGAAGAACTTGACTTCTTTTCCTAAAAGTCAAGTTAGGGGGAGATTGTTGGGAACTGAAGAAAAGATCAAGTATGGTTAATGCTGCTGGTTCAAAGTTACTACTGCTTGAAGACTTAAAGGTTAGTACTGTTGAGTATTACTACTGCTAGTAGAATTAATACTGCTAGTCATTGTTAGTACTGCTTGAACAAAGTTAGTACTGCTTAGCTAGTTAGTACTGCTAGTAGTTAGTACTGCTTAGTAGTTAATGCTGCTAGAAGAAGTTAATGCTGCTGAGCATAGTTAGTGCTGCTTATATGATCTGTATGAAAAGAATGACAGCTGGAAAGAATGAAGATATTCATGGAAGCTTAGAGATATACATAGAAGATATACTGAAGATTTGTTTATTTATTGTAATTATCTTTTTCTTTTGGTATATATATAGAAGATATAGAATAGTTTATAACTTAAGTTTTTTTTAGAGAAATCAACCTCAAGGCATAGCTCCTAATTCTAGAGAAGTAGAATTCGTATTGGTGAGCCTGTTCATCAATATTAAGGTTGAGTGTGTAATCTTGAAACTTCAAAGCATTCAATACAAGTTTACAGTTTGTTCTTCATATTTTCTGTGTTGATTTACTGTTTCATAAAATATCAAAGTGTGATTCCGCAAACTTCTTTGATATTGTTTCTGAGAATTAATTCTTGTTGAGAATTCGATCCTGACAAACTAGACCATTTAATACATATGACCATTTATAACCACGAGAGATGATTACTTAATTGCTAACGACGTCCATAACTGAAATTGACGACGATAGATCCTAATATTAAAGTGAAAGTTGTAACCATCCAAAAATAAGAATGAACTTCATCAAGGACACATAATATCCGCTCTTGATATTATGAACATTAAAACAACAGTTACAATAACAAGAGTACAATTATGAAATCAAGTCAACTCCATAGGACATAGGATAATCTCTACTCTTAATTGCTCTTTGAAGAACACATCTAATACTATAAATGATAGTCTGTTAAAACAAAATACTTAATTATTATCATTATCGAAGATTCAATATTTAATTGATAGCTCCACGATCCAACTTTAATTACTTTGTGATTTTTTCGTTAAAACAACTTTCTAGGTCCTTCATAGATTCGTACCTACGGGTGAAATACACTGAAAATATGGTTTATAAAAAATAAATGATTTTTATACGAATAAAATTATTATAAAAAAAATACCGTCATACAAAATGTCTTGACATAATAATGGGCTATGTGTAAGCAAATTGAAAACAATCCCACGAGCCCATTACTATTTATTTATTGTTTATTTTTATTATTTTTTACAAAAATTACTTTTTAATCTATATTATCTATATTATATTATAAAGTATTTAAGACAAGTTGTAACACCCGTGATTCCGGTACGTCCCTATCGAGTGCCACTTTATTCAGAAATACCCCTAATATGATCATGTATCCTTTTTTTCAAAACTTGAGTGAGAATCGGAGGTGCTTCGGATCGAAAATGGGAGAAAACGGACTTCGTCACACCTAGGGCGACAGTGCTCGATGACTGTGAACAAGGTCACTATCGCACGGGGCACAATCGCTGAGAGGAGTGACCTCTCAGTACATCCGGGGCGACAGTGCCCGGCGATAGTGCCAGGTCAATGTCGCATGGTCACAATCGCGGCGTTTGTACTGCAAGGGGGTGAGTTCCGGCGATAGTGCCTTGCGACTATGCCCATGGCATAGTCACCGTGTCATGATCACGAGTGGACAGTCGACTTCATTACCCCATAATCCAATCTCAGTTCATTTATTTCATCTTTGTGTGGGTGTTAGACGATTCTCTCCAAGAGTAAGGTAGGGCTTCATCTTTCCTCATTGAATGTTCCTAGAAGAGATCCTCATTTATGATTTATGGGTTTGATTTAGGTTGGTGGTTGTGATTAAGAGTTTTGTGCTTGAAGTTCAAGTGCCATTTTCTCCTTCTCTCTCAAGTATCACCATCTAGGGTTTGTGTATAACCCTTACAAGGTGAGTTCATACACTTATTTAACTCTTGTTTGTGATTATATTCTTGTATTTAGGTATCCTACACTTTTCTAACCTAAGTGTTGGTGGGTTTAATAAACCTCAACCCAAGACCTAACATTTGGGGTTTTAGGATTTGGTAATAATAAATACGATATCTAAAATTGATTGATATGGGTTGGATGTTTCCTCATGTACTCAGAAGTATTACTGATTTACCCTTGCTTTTATGGTGATTAATAGACCCCCAACTAAATTAGGGTTTCATCTTGATTTACTCATTTTGTGTAACACCCTCAAATTTGGTAAGAGCAACTAATTAAAAATCTCAATTTACTAACAAATAAAGGACAAAACTTCTACTTACATATCAAGCTCAATATGCCCCAAATATAAAATTCTATAATTAACCTCAACAATTATAAACTCCAGTATTAAACAAGGACCTATCTGCAGTCGGGTGCTACTCAACCCCAATACAAGTTGTTCTTCACAATACTAATGCGGAAGACTTCACTAAGATATTCACTTCTTTGGGCACACCACTAGCACTCAACTCTTCATAGTGTTGCTAGAACCAATCTCGAAACGGAACCTGATGCACATGCCGACAAATAAAAAGGTTAGGCTAACGCCTAGTGAGTTCAAGAGTTTTTATCATGGCTATAAAACGAAAACAATGTAACTTAAATCATGATCCATCGAAATGAATTACTTTGAATATGAGAACGACTCGTTTTCCAGTAATACACATTTTATAAATGAACACCTCAACGCCAAAACATTCTTTCATGAAGTAATACAACCCAACACTTACTCAGAACGAGAATAATGGTAAATGCTTAAATATTGAAATTTGAATAAACTTTATAAACCAAACGACCAAAACATGAGTAAACTCAAGTCTCTAAAATTATAACATATGGAGAATAACCCAACTCAAAATGTCACTGAAAAACAAGAATAAAACTAAATACCCAAAACAACACCTTTCGGTGACGGGGGAGACCCGATTTCCAAGGCTAGTGGTGGAACACAAAAGTAGGCCACATTCCAAGTTATTGAGCTCACCATACTAGGATCAAGGCCACGAACACGTCGGCTCATACTAAGATGTGGGGGATAGAACCCAATGATTCCTAGTCATACTCATTCACTAGGATTACATTTACGACCCAAGCCTAGTATCCGGTCCCACATAACCGTACCAAGTTGTCATCCTAGGGTCCAATGTCTCAACTAGCTACAAATGGGAAATGACTATCCCATAAAAACAGACTCAGAAAATACATCACGAGGTCAATAGCAGAATGAGGCCCTCGATGACCCTATAACTAATCCTGGTCCCAACATGAAATAATAGCCCTTTTTAAAAATATTAAAGACCGACTCATATGTCTATGGATCCATTACATTATTACAGTATATAATAATACATGACTCCAATTGAATGACCAACGCACTCAAAACATGTAATTCTCAAATGATGCGCAATAACTTCCATCATACTCAAACTCCACAACGGGCTATTAAAACCGGACGAATGTCCCCAAGACTCATTTTAGTCAAAGTCGAGTCGAAACTCCCCAATTTACTTTATCGTACAATAAAAGCTAGTGTAAACAATAAAACGCATTTAACCAACGGTTATGCAAACGCAGCGACCAAAAGTATGATTAACTCAAACGTTATCATTGGTTGAGACAAACCATTTTCCAAAATGAACTCATATCCTTATACCTCCAAAATGTCTCATAACATATTAATATGCATTTTCCAAACGGTTTATAAGATCAATTACACAAAAAGATATTTATGTCAAATGGCCTCCATATATATATATATATATATATATATATATATATATATATATATATATTATAAAATCGTCAAGGAACCTTTCAACATGGTTTATTTATCAAAATAACCCAAAAATCCCAAATATGGTGTTCCACGAGATTTATAGAATCTTATTTGTTCAAATAGCAAAACTCATCAAAGATTTCAACATTTTATAATAATCATGTAAAACACATAAATACTCTAAAGTAGACATTTTTGGCATGTACAACGTTTTCACAAATCAACTTGAACTCACCTCGCTAGATTTAGGCTAATTCTAGATTTTTTTTCCCAACTTGAGCTCCTTTGAAGAAACTTGGATCCTCAAGCCAAAACTTTCAAAAACCTAGATCCATAAGTTTCCAACCATAAATACACATATCCAAGTGTTTAGAATCATTCCTCAAACATCTTATATCCAAATCTCCATTTTGGCCAAAAACCCTAATTTGACCTAACTTTTCTCAAAATCTTCCAAACCGAAATTGGTGAAATAAAAAACTAGGTTGACATCAATATAGAATTTATAACTCATAAAGAAGTTTGTAAGTGTAAGGGATGAACTTACCATTTAGGTTTTGGTAAAAACCTAGAAAACCCCAAAATTCTTGAAGATGGAGGTGAAGATGATGAGCTCTTGATCTTTGCTTCCAATCCACCACCAAATTCAGTCGGTTGGTTTAGTGGGGACTTTATCCCCGTTTTGGGACTGGATATTGCTTATGGCTAGCGGGAGCTCGAGGTATAGATCGTGGGTGGTTGAACTCGATAACCGCGTAACCTCTATTGAAAGGCTCGAGGTATAGATCGTGGGTGGTTGAACTCGATGCCCGTTTGTAATCCACTCTAGTTACTCATCGTGGAATTTAGTGTCCGCGTTTGAATTCTAGTGAGTGGTACCCAAGTCATGTTTTTATGTAAGCTTGCGGTGGTGCTCTGCAGAGCCGTATACGAGCTAAGTCTTGTGGTGGTGCCCATTGTGAGTCGTATACGAGGACTTGTGGCTTTTGTGGTGACACTCATCTAGAGGTTGAGTAGATACTAGGGTCATTTGGGTATCTTGCGGTGGTTGCTCGGTTGGGAGCCGTATACGGGGATCCATGGCTCTATGTGAAGCTCGAAAACATTGATAAGTGGCTTAACTTTGTGTGCCCGCCACTTTCGATGGAATTCGGGTATCCCCCGTCACCGAAAGGTGTTGTTTTTGGGTATTGAGTTTATTATCCAAGTTTTCGGTGACATTTTGAATAAATGGATTTTATCCTTGATTTATGGGTTGAGTATTATGCCTCACCCTTGTTTTTGGTGTTTCGGGATATAAAGTATTAACCGCATTTCATAAATGGAGAGTTCTATTTATGTTCACGTTTTGAGTTGAAATTAATTTACGAAAGGACGTTTTATATTGAGATCTCGTCCTTGAAGTAGTTTGGATTGGAAAACGTTTTTATCGGTGGTTCTTTTCCTAAAATGCATACTATTGGAAAATGAGTCGTTTCATAATTGAGAAATATGAAATTGAAAGATTATGATTTAAATTGCATTACTTCTTTTCAACGATATCTTTATCCATGTTGAAAACTCTTGAACTCACTAGGCGTTAGCCTAACCTTTTTATTTGTCGGCATGTGCAACAGGTTTCGGTTAGGAATAGTTCTAGTGACACTGTACGGAGAGGAGTGCTAGTTTTGTGCTTGAGAAGTGGTTACCTTAGTGAAGTCTTCCGCATTTGTTTCGGGAAGAGCAGCTTATAGTTGGGATTAAGTAACACCCGACTTGGTCTGTCCTTGTATGCGACTAGCGTTTGTATTTGTTGAGGTCAAATAGAGGATTTTATTTTGAAGATTTATCTTTTACTTGATGTAATATCAAAATTTTAATTAGTTGCTCTTCCAAATTAGAGGGTGTTACAAGTTGGTATCAGAACTTAAGTTTGAGAGAATTAGGTATTGATTTTTGGATGCCTAGACTCAAACTAGAGTTCTTTTAGGTAATTGAAAATGAAATTGCACATTAGGTACCTTACGATATGATACTTTGGAATTGACCGAGTCGCTGGAAACGGGAAACTTGTCGAGGATCGCAAGGATGATCATGTACGATAAGTTCATAATGGCACCTGGCCAATGTTATGATGAACCTACGTGTTACGTGTGTATACTTGAACTGCCTTGGTATGGTGATCGTTGGGGTAGTGAGGAAGTTTCTAGGCGAGTATTCGAAAGAAGAGTTGATGTTTATAGCATTGTCATATTGGAATGATGGTTAAGCATGCCAGATGCAATTAGTTGACCATTTTGGGTCGAAGTCATTGGTTGAATTAGAACGATAAGCTTATTGAATTGACTATATTTCAAGGAGAAATCTTAAGTTGACCAAATTAGGGTGATTGATGTCTTAAGATGTTTGATGCTTCCGGATGACAATAGTATGACGGGAAATTGAGAAGCGTAGTCCTAAGATGTTGAGTGCCGACCAAATTCATGCACGAACTTTATTTCTAGATAAGTTTTCATAAATTGTTTCTCATGTTTTCAAAGTATAAAGTGACTTATGTTACGAAGTCTTAATAAATCACTCAACACTCATTAGAATTTAAACCGTGAGTTTAAGCATGCATGAAATTGTTTTGTGGCATGTGGTTGCAAATATTTTCACTGAAAATCTTTTATCCCCGTTTTGTGTCTAGCGCTATTTTTGGATATTGTGACATCCGTGTTTTAATGTTATTTGGAGTATTGGGCAAATAACTACGAAATTTTGACCTTGGCATTGGATCTCCTCCACGTATGTTAAGGTTTTAAAGGAAAAGTTATTTCTGTGTTTTCTGCGTCGGAGTTTTCTTGAAAATTTTATTCTGTGTGAATTGTGTCGAATTTACGAAATATTATTTTGTGACGTTTTGCCACATGTGAGTGGATTTCGAATGCGTAAGTTTAAATTTTATTTCGTGTAAATTTACGAGCTTATCGGACATCGAGTCCCATGTAAGTTTTGTTAAAAAGTGTTTCTTTATCTTATGTTGTGGTCTAAAGATTGTAACATTTTTAGACAATTTGTCGTCTTATGCTTTTATGTCGGGAAATGAAAATTTCGACGTCATTTGATTTTAGCGTTAGTGAGTCTTATGAAAATCCAGTTGGGTCTTATGGTGTCTTATTTTATGACATTTTGAGTTGCATAGCCTTGCATTATTGTGTGCATTAACTTATGGGTTTTGTTTAATACTTTTGTCTCATACAAATTTGCTCCTGTGCTTTCGTAACCATAAAGACGTTTATGAGTTTTATTAATGAATGTTGACTCACATATTATCTTGGGAAGTTTCAATGTCATGGGGTGTCTCTTTGGGACTTTAGGCAATCGTGCTACGTCGTATGCTATTTAACATTTGAAATGACTTACACTTTTGTGCGGGTAAGCATGTGAAAGAATCTTTAAAGGTTCGAGTTGAACTTTTGCTTTATAACTCCTTCAGTTGTTGACTCTTTTGTTATCGTCTCACACAATGCATTATATCGATTTACGGACATACATGGTTTTATAGACACCATTTTGGGGCAAGTGCACTTTATTCGTATTGTCTAAGGTTTGGAAAATGATTACAAATTTATTTATGTTTGGTCGAGTCGCATACACCTACAGTTTTATGAAATTTGAGAAATAAGTTTATGTATATAGGTTTTGTTGGGAAATTTCATTCCACGTTATTTTAAGGTTAAGAGAAGATTTTGAAACTTGATCTTGAGCTTGAGAAGTCCTACTCTTGGGATTTGTACACATATTTGTTACCCACTGTTTTAGTACATAAAATAATTTTTTTCTCTTACGTACTCGACATAAACCGATGTAAATAGCCTTGTTGAAAATTTTACTTCATGACATTTTGCGGTCTAATGAAACAATTTTTAGTGGAAACTGTAAAATTCCTCTTTTGGGATTGTATGAACATCGTTGTATGCTAGGACCTTAGCGGTCCATTTGAAATTTGTTGCACTCCTTTTGTTACCGCTACTAATAACGTGAGTTATGATCAAATGCTTTAAAAGTGATTTTATATGTGTGGCGGTGGTGACCACTATGCACACCTACCGAGTAAATGGTAGTAGATTTTTACACGTACGATAATTTTTTATAAAACTTTTGCGTTTAAAAGTTTTACAAAATTTCAACTTGGCATATTAGTTTGAAAAACCTTGAGCTCATTGGGGCTATAGATTTAAAACCCTGCCGTGAAAGGAGTTGTATTTTGGGACTAGGGAGTCCTTGGGAAATGAAGTGGCGATGTTAAAATTACGTATTCTTCCAGTTATGTAAGCGATAATCTTTCCTTTCGGTAAAATTATGGTTTAAAACCTTGTACGGTTGGTTTTGAATGGATAGGTTGAAGTTGACATCATGCTAAGTGTTAGTGGTGTACCATCTTTATGGGCACCTGGGAATATTAAGGATGTTTTAGTGTGTTCGTACAGCTATATGTTTGTAGTTCATGTCCATACTAGGTGTTGACTTTAAATCTTTTGAGAATTGGCTCAGTGCAAGCCGACTTGTCCGTTTGAGGCCAGTGATCTTTAGAATGTTTGGAAATATCCTGTTGGATAATGAGGAATGTTAGCCTCACGGTGGTGGAATTTAAAGTAAGATTAGATGTTGGTAATTAAGTATCGATGTGTATAATCTTCCCTGATATGGTAAATATCTTATTGATGGAATGTTTGAGGTTGGGAGTAGATCGAGGTTGTGTGATAGTCGGATCTACTTTAACCAGTTACCTGGAGAGCGTATTGGTACGCCTCGGAAGGACGACCTTGGAGCATTAATGATTTAGAGGATTCCTTGGAGGTTGATGTCGAACTTTGGTTTGGTTCCAGAAGTATGTTGAGTTGAGGTGAATTGGTCGGTGTGAAGTTGAGATCATAAAATACTCTTGAGGTAGTAAGTGTCACCCAAGGTTGGGAGATGTAACACCCCGAATTTCGTTTGGCCGTTTTGCGAAGATGATTAGAGAAAAAGAGGTTTCTGTGCTGGTCTACAGGACGCACGGGTCGTGCGCCCTCCTTCAGAGAAAACGCACGGGTCGTGCGTATGAAACAGTGGCGAGGCAGTGGGCTTGCGCATGGGTCGTGCGCATTTCCTTCTCGTGCGCCCTGTCAGGTTGCTTTTTGAGATTGCTTAAATATCTCATTTGAGAGATATTACAAAATAAATATCTCTTATCTCAGTTCTCTCTCTCTCTCTCTCTCTCTCTCTCTCTCTTCCTTTTTTTCTCTCTTTTTCTTCTTTCGATCTTCAAAGTCTCGTTTGGTTGCTAGTTTTCGGTGTTTCTAGCAAGGGGTCGGTGTTTTAAGCTTCACCTCTACGTCGTGATCGTTATCTGGTTTTCCGGGTTTTATTCTAAAAGCCTACTGGTGAGTTCCTACTACCATTTTACAAACTTTATACATGTCAAAACTCTTATTTGCGAAATCCAAAGTATTTCTACGGTATAATTTCATGTTCTCTACATTTTGATATAAATGAAGTTTTTGGTGATTTTCGGGGTTCCCGATCAGTTTTGACTAAAATGACTGTTTCTGCCTTATTGAAGTAAAATGATGTTTTACTTGCACATTATGTGGATATGTGAAAAGAATGTTTAAGAACTCATTTCAATGATTTTCATTCTTACCAGAATTTGAACTGGAAATGATATTTTGTTTATAAAATGTGTTTATACCATATGTTTATTTATGGTTGGTCACATATGTTGTTGTGACGAGTCTGTACCATTACTAGTGGATCCCTAGGTTTTGAGTCGACTGTATTATTGGGATGTCATATTCCCCATTTTGTAGCTATGGATGCATATGATCCTCGGGGGCAACTTGGTACGGTTATGTGAGGTCGGATACTAGCCATGGTTCATAGTGATCCTAGTGAAGGAGTATACATTGGTTTTGCTTGGGGCTAGATCTCACGTTGTAGCAAGGACTTATGTGTTCGTATCCTCAGATTCCAATTGTTTAGCTCATAACTCGGATTTTGGCTTACTTAGTGTTACGCCACAATCCTTGGTAAAATGTTTTGTCATTGGTCATTTGATAATATGTTTATAACGGAAAAGCCCGGTTGTGGCAAAGGTTTCGATTGTAAATTTTAACCTCTTTAGAAATATTATCCTTTGATGCAAATGTTTATATCTTTTGAGCTTTATAAACTGTATGTTCTCATCAGGCTTTAAGTCTGACACTTTTTCTCAAATGATGTGTATAACAGGTTTCCCTTAGCGGTGGGTTGCCGGGGTTTTGAGAGACGGGTTGGTCTCGAGGCATTTTGAGATGACTAGTATTGTATCTGGGCATTTGTTAAGTACCATTCTTTTGATGAATTATGGATTGTCAACAGATATAATCTTGGTAGAAGTGTCTAGATTAGTTTGTTGATGAATCCCTTTTATGTACAGGTTTTGTAAATTCTTAAGGACTGATCCCCTTTATGGGAAGTTTATATCAATGCGATCGTCATGTTGCCAGGTTTTCCAGGTTTTAATTTACTCTAATTTTTAGGGTGATACAGGTTGGTATCAGAGCTCTAGTTTAAGCGAACTAGGCATGAATGTAAGATGTCTAGACTTAGACCGAGTATGATAAGAATTGATCTGTGAGATTGGGTAGAGCTTCTAAGATGGGTTACTCTTAGAGTCAACGGAAAGTGCGTTTATCAGGCGTTGTGGTGATCGTGACGAGAACCTTTATGTGTTATATGTTCATAATCTCACTTATCTAATGTTATTATGAGGATATCGTACGTAAGTGTGCTTGAATTTCTATTGCTATGACGATTGGTAATGTGGTAGTATGTTTCCTTTGTGTTTATTCAATCTCTCTCTTATCTCTTTCTCTGTTCTGTGAAGCAGTTCTGTATGGTGAATACGCGTGGTAGACCGCGTACGCGTGTTGATGGTTTGGAAGAGACAGCCTCCACCGCTGACCAGCCGGAAGGAGTTGAGGTTGTTGTACGTCCACCTGTTCAACAAATACTAGGTGGGGGGCCAGAGGTCATTCCGCGTGTAGACCTGGCTTCGTCCCACCCAGTCATCAAGGATGCTAGTCCCCGTCTGAGATGATGGCCAGCATGATGTTGGCAATGAGGGAAGAGATGGCAAAGCAGCAAGAGTTTCTGCTGAAAGTGATTGAGGACCGCGATGTGAACAATCGGAGGAGTGAGACGGTTGTGGAGAACATTGTAGCGGGTCCTGGAGGCGTTGGTGCAGGGGTCAGGGCTGAGGAGCACGGGATTGTTGGTGCTCCGGGAAATAAGAAAAGTTGTTCCCACAAGTCCTTTCTGGGTTGCGGACCACCAGAGTTCTCTGGTTCCGACGACCCAATCTTGTGAAAGACATCCTGGACAAATATGGTTTATCAGACTCAAAGCCAGCAAGCACACCAATGGAAACACACAAACAGATCACTGCTGATCTTGAGGGGGAGGATGTTGATGTCCATCTATATAGATCAATGATTGGATCTCTCATGTATCTCACAGCCTCAAGACCAGACATCATGTTTCCAGTGTGTATTTGTGCCAGATTCCAAGTCAAGCTAAAGCTGTCACATCTACAAGCTGTTAAAAGGATTTTTAGATACTTAAGAGGGCAACCTAGATTAGGTCTTTGGTATCCTTATGAATCCAACTTTGACTTGATTGCATATTCAGACAGTGACATGGGAGGTGCTAATATGGATAGAAAGTCTACTTCAGGGGGATGTCAGCTTTTGGGTGCAAGACTAGTATCTTGGCAGTGTAAGAAGCAAACCACAGTGTCCTTATCAACAACAGAAGCTGAGTATATTGCTGCTGCAAGTTGCTACTCTCAGGTTCTATGGATTCAGAATCAAATGTTGGACTATGGGGTAACCTTTCTTCACACTCCAATCTTCATTGACAATAGCAGTGCTATCAGCATTGTTAACAATCCAGTCAAGCACTCCAAAACAAAGCACATTGAGATCAGGTATCACTTTATTAGAGACTGTAATGAAAAGAAGCTAATTCAAGGTGCTAAAGTTCATACTGACAACCAGTTTGCTGATCTATTCACCAAAGCTTTTGATGTGGGTAGATTCACCTTCTTGGTCACAAGTGTGGACATGATCAACTCTGAATGAGCTCATGTTTAAAAAGTGATTGTATACCTGTTATTTGGTTATTTTTGGTGCTACTAAACATCTTTCTCAGGAAGTGTATTGCCTTGCTCAGACTAACAAAAGCTTCAAAAAGTGTAAGTATAGTTACTACTGCCAATGTAGTTTTAATGCTGCCAGGGCAAAGTTACTACTTCAGGTTAGTTAGTTAATACTGCTAGTGGTTAATACTGATCTCAGTTAATACTGCTCTCAGTTAATACTGCTAGTTAGTTAATACTGCTAGTGGTTAATACTGCTCTCAGTTAGTACTGCTAGTTAGTTAATACTGTTAGTGGTTAATATTGCTCTCAGTTAATATTGCTAGTTATTTAATACTGCTAGTGGTTAATACTGCTCTGAGTTAATACTGCTTCTTTCCCTAATCATATAAATACCCTTTTGCCCGCCTAAAAACTCATAACGACTCTTTGAATATTGTTCATCTTCTCTCTAATCTTTTTCTCTCAAGCACCTAGTGAGTTTCAGTCCAATTTACTCAAGCTCGATGGCTTCAATGGCATTTATTGATGAACACAATGAAATCGCGATGCTTCAAAAACCAAAGCAAGCTACTGGATTCCATCAAATAGTGAATTTTCTCAAGTCCAGCCATATCGCTCATGCTCTTACAGTGTCACCATCAATCTACATTGAGCACCAGAAGCAATTTTAGGCCAATGCCACTGCTATTACTGAAAATGGTGTAAAGGTTATCAAGACAAGGGTGTGTGACAAACCCTTGACAGTTTCTGAAAAGGTAATTCGCATCTGTCTACGTCTAGACGATGCCTCAGGTATCTCATCTATCTCTAATGATGATCTGTTTTCCACTCTCACTAGAATGGGGTATGGAGGCCCATTGGGTGTTTTCAAGTTCTCAAAAGCTAAATTCTCACCCCAATGGCGTTTCTTTGTCCATACCCTTATGCATTGTATTTCTAGAAAGACTACTGGATGGAGTGAGTTCAGTAGTACCATTGCTTATGCTTTGGTCTGCTTGGCCACTGCCAGAAAGTATAATTTTTCAAAAATGATTTTCAATGACCTTGTGTCAAACTTGGGAAACAAAAAGAGTTTTTATATGTACCCAAGATTTGTACAGGCAGTTATAACCACTGAATTGACGGATATGCCTCAATTTGATGAGGTATATGTACCTAGAATCCCCAAGGGCAAGGTCTTTTCAAATATGAAGAGATCTGCCATGGACTCGGAAGGAGTTGACACCCCATTGTTCTCTACAATGATGGTGGTGTCCCACAATCAAGAAGGTATGGCTTCAGGGTCAAGGCCCTCACTAGACCATCCCACTGAAAGCCAATCCCAACCTTCAATCAGTATATCAATCCCTCAGTCCCTTCTTCAAAAACCAACTTCACCAATCACCAATACTTACATGAGGAAAAAGGTAAAGAAGGCTTCTTCCCTTCTTGTACCTTCACCCACAAAGCCTTTAAGCCCTCTACTGGAGAATTCTCCATTAGAGAATATCTATAGGGAAACCACAGGGGTGTCTCCCAACCCCAAGGAGGTGCTCACTGAGGAGATGCATGAGCATATGGGTGGGAAGGTTGCCACTACTCCTGCTAGCACAGAGGAGGACAGTGGTAACATCAATAAGACCTCCCCCATGGCAACTTTGGATGAGCAATCATCCAAAGGTCCCAGGTGCCAAGAAACCAAGGGGGTGGAGGGTGTTTCTGCTAGGAAGAAGACTTCCACTACAAAATGTTCCAATGATCCTTCAAAAGGGGGTTACACTCCTGGAGAATGTGAGGATAGATATAACTACCAAGAATTGATGGATACAACGGGAAACATTAATCTGGATGTTATCAAACAGGGAGCAGACATAGAAGAGATTAAAATGGCAACAAGTACAGATTACCAAATTGAAGAAGATTACCAAGTACTAATCTGGCTCAACACTCCTAAGGCTTCTCAAAAGGCCAAGGGAGTGGTCATTAAAGAAGGAGGTCTTGAGCAGAAAACAAGCAAAGAGATCAGTGAGGCAGATTTGAAGAAGAAAGGAAAGGCTAAGATGGTTGAACCTGAGCAAATCTTAAAGAAGAAGACTCAGATAGAGTTAGATGCAGAAGTGCAAAACAGCTTCAAGCTGAGATGGAAAAGGAAGAACAACTCCAATCTGAAAAGGACAGAGAGCTTGCACTAGAGATGGCTAAAAAGCTAAATGAAGAGTATCAAAAGAGCATGCAATCTGCAGCTGAGGACAAGAAGAGATCAGTGACAGTATCCAAGCAAAGAATGCCAGTCAAGAAGCAGAAAAGACAACCTTCCAAGACCTTTTTGGCCAATCAAGAAAGGAGAAAAATGATCAACTTTTTAAATGGCTCAATTGGTGTCAAAGGAGAGATGTTCACTAACATGGCATACAGCAAGGTTGAGGAGCTATATAAGAAGGAAATGGCTAAGCTTCAAGGGGACTCCTCTCAAAGGGAAGAAGCTGAAAGAAGGATGAAAGAGAGACATGATCTCAACATCCAACAACCCTTCCCTGAGGAAGCCACTCCTACAAAAGAAAAGGCTGAAGACACTAAAGAAGAGAATGTTACTGTGGAAGCCAAATTTGCAAAAAGAGTAAAGACCATAGCCTCCAAGAAACAATCCAATAATCCAAGGATTGAAGAAGCAGAAAAAGAGGCAGAATCTTCTATTCCACCTTCAGCAGAACCAGAGCAGAATCCAGAACCATCTAATCTAAAATCAAATGAGCAGGTTGATTTGTTCATGACTGTAATAGAACCAGTACAGGTTGTTCCCATTTCTGTGAAAGCACCAGAAGTCATCTTTTGGGATATTCTGAGGGACAACAGAAAGGAGTACTTCAGACTCAAAAGAGTTGGTGATGTGTTTGAAGTATACTCTACTTGGGGGAAAGTGATCAGAAGTTGTTCCAGGGCTGATCTTGAAGAAATGCATAAAGTGGGAATGAAGTTATATGAGTCTGTTTTGAAAGGAACTGAAGAAAGTATACTCAAGATTGCACTGGAATACTTGTGTATGATGTTTGAACCAGAAAAAGTGGTGCACAGGATAAAAGATTTGCATCATGAGTATGTGTTTAAGAAGATTGATAAGTGGATACTATTTGAAAACTGTGGTGTCTACATGATCACCATAGATAATTGCTATCATGAGTATTTTCTAGTGGACAGAGTGTATGATCATAGCAAGGAGAAGCTAGAAGGGATGCTGAAAGCTAAGCTAGTGTGTGCAAAGGAATCAGAAATGGCCAGAATTGTGATAAAAAGGACAATCAATCAAAGTCTGGGCCTGAATCCAAATTTGGGCAACTAGGTTTGAAGTTTTGAAAGTATCTTGAAGACCACATCTGAAGAACTTGACTTCTCTTCCTAAAAGTCAAGTTAGGGGGAGATTTTGGGAACTGAAGAATTGTTCAAGTATGGTTAATGCTGCTAGCACAACATGGTTACTACTTCTGAGACAAGTTACTACTGCTGAGCCAGATTAGTACTGCTTGAAGAAGTTACTACTGCTAAGCAAAGTTAGTGCTGTTGATAAAGATTAGTACTGCTCAGTGTGATTAATGCTGCTACAACTCAATACTGCTTATGAGATAATCAAGATACGTGCAGATCAAGTTTGAAGATAATCATGGAAGGTTTTGAAGATAATTATGGAAGAATTCTAAAGATCTTTTATGTTTTATAATTATCTTGTATTCAATCTTTGTGTATATAATATAGAATAGTTTGACAGAAGAAAATAATTCTCAAGTTTTGTTTTTATAGAGAGAATTAACCTCAAGGTTTAGAACCCTAGTTCTAGAGAAGTAGAATTCGTATTGGTGAACCTGTTTATCAATATTAAGGTTTTGTTTGAAATCGTGTAACTTTAATCGGTCAATAAAGTTTACAAGTTGTGATTTCTGATTCACTGTTACATTGATTGTTGAATATTAAAGTGTTATTCCGCAACTTCTTTAATATTGTTTCTGAGTTCATTATTTTTGTTAAGAATTAGATCCTGACAAGATGGTTGTAAATATAGCTACGGTCACGGCTAAAATATATATGCGTGGTTATAAGGTAACCAATAGTCACGCTTCTAACAAATCAGTTTGTGTGACAAATAAGTAGTTTATGACCACAATTTTTTATTATCTTACGTGATAAAAAGGTAACCGATAGCCACGTTTCTAAAAATTTAAGTGCAACTATATGTAATGAAATGACCACGGTTTCTGTTATTTTATGTGATCAAAACTTGACTCATACGATAATTAAAATTAACATAATTATAAGTCATTATTTGGCTACGGTTGATATAAAATTTTTGTGGCTATAAGTATACATAAAGTCATAGTTAAAATAAATCAATATGGTTAAATGATAAACAATAGTCACGGTTCTAAAAGTCCAGTTCGAGCGGCTAATAAATAATTTATGGCCACGATTTTCATTATTTTGCATGACCAAAAGATAACAAATAGTCATTGTTCTAAAAACTAAGTATAAGTATATATTATAACCATGAATTAACCAACATATACACTCTTAAGATTAAACATGATTATGTCATTAACAAATCACGATTAATGTAAAATTTGACAAAAAGTTGGGTCATGAAAAATATATAACTATGGCAAGTGTTTCGTTATAACATGATTTAGACAATATTGGAACCAACATATCTACATTTTTATTTTATTTTTAAATTAAAAAAATGAAATGCTAATTAATAATTTGTATAAAATACAAAACTATTAATTACAGTATAAGGTTGTCCAAACCAAAAAAAAAATAAAAAATTTGTGTCTTCATAAAACATGCTTAAGAAACCACACTAACAAAAAAACATCAATCTATACTTTTACATTTGCAAAAACCCAAACGTTAATACAAAATCCCTCTATGCAAGATTACATAGACAAAAAGTAAAAAAGTAAAGATTCCTAAGCTATTAACCTTTGTATAACTCCACTTTCAACTTTCAATAAGGCCCAATCCCTTCTAATTGTGAAAACCCTCTTAGAAAGCCATCATTAGAATTAGAAAGGCCACCACCAAAATCAATCGATCGTGAATATTCAAATGAATAACAAGCAGCTCATTGAAATCAATGATAAGAATGATTGTCTTTAAAACCAACTCAGAATAAACAATTAAGTTAAGAACCTAGGTATCACCTCTGTTTCTACACTCTTGCTGCTATGCACTCTCGGTTGATGTTGAATAAGAACCCCACAACCTCTTGTGTGATTTCGTTTGGTTGCTTTATTGCTCGTGCGGCTATGTGTCAAGAAATCGATCTTGGGTTATCCGCTTGTTGTTTTGTTGTTGTTTAATTCCTCTCGGTTGATCACCATCCACATACCTTGAGTCGTTTTCTCCTTTTATAATCTCTGTGTGAGACTAAAAAAATCCCAGAATTGTGCCTTTTATTTTTATGTTGTTATGCCTTGCTCTCGAGTGACTTCAATATATCAATTTCGACTATGCTGAAGCTCCAATCTGCAAAAACCCAAATCACCAAAGTTGTAGATCCATGTCTTATCTTTCTAGGTAATTTTGAATTTCCTTAATCGGAGCTTGGATGCGTGAGATATGATTGACATAACACATCCTTGTAATTTTGTCCAACGTCCTTTTATTCATTTTTCGCTCCAAAATCAAAATACAAAAACACATCAGTTGTCCAGTTTTACCATTTTAGGGCATTATAAGGAGGTGTTTGACAAAAAATTAAACAAGGATTAACGTCTAATCAACAACACATCACTTGGTACCTGGTTCTATATGTGATAACCATAACTGTTGCTTATTAACATCTTTAGGATTTAGAAGTGAATGAACTAATTGTTTGATAAATGTTCCAATTCAATAAAGTATTTTGCCTACAGGTAAATTAGACTCTAAATTAGGTTTTGGCTAATTGTTATACCACTTTCGACGCTTAGAATGTTTAGTCCCTTTTTCCATCACCTTGAGAGAGGGTTTTAGTGAGTTTTGTTTGACATATATCACCTTAGTCTATAAGTAATGCAACTATGAATCTAAACACACACGACGTAACTCTACACTGAGGGAGAACTACCTAATGCAACTACCATAACTTTGTGTCTCTAAAAGGTCTTAAATCAACTTTAGATATTTCTCCCTTAGTTTAAGTAGATTAGATTAATGTTAATTAGTGTATTTGGTTAATTAGTAATTTTTCCGTCATACTTCTTTGTTATTTTTGTAGTTTCTTGTTCTAAAAAACCAAAAAGATCCATTATTTAACCAACTACACTAACTAATCAATTATTAACTAAAAAACTTCCAAAATTTCCATTCTTAAACAAATCATCAGCTCAATCCGAATATTTCTCTATTTAAAACAAAGACTAATCAACCCTACAAATAGATGAGAATTATCATCAGCTTGGAATGAAAGAAAATAAGAAATCTTGAGGAAGAGGGACAATTGAAATGAATTGTAGCAAGTGGGTAAGTATTTGGTTACCTTGTATTTGAAATGATCAAAGTTTTCCCCTTGAATTTGACAATCCATGGATGTTGTTTTGCCTTCATCCTGTGACCTGCACAACATACCTGCAAAAGGAATTGAGATACCACATATTATAGTCTTGAAAGTAGTAGGCAATCGCTACCTTGAGCGTGGAAGAGAGGTTTGGAAAACTGATAAAATCTAAAAAGCACCTTGGGAGTTCAGAGCATAAAGAGACTGTTATCTTCTATTTTGAATTTAAAATTCAAACAAAAGATAGAAAAGAAATGCCAACCGCCTCCTGATTTCAATGGAGGTCAACATGAAGTTCTTGCCTCAGGACCTATCGAGGATCTGATAGCACATTAGTAGATTGGTAGTTACCACTGAATTAGTTCTTATATGCCATTGCTTTTGGGTTTTATTAGTGGCACATGTTCATATACTTCTGATGTTTGCTTTGGTAGAATCTCTAGATCATCTCTTCTTGCAACTATGGTAATCAAGTCCCCTATGTTGATCTAGAGAAGGAACAAGCTGATAGATCACAAGTGAAAGTATATAAAGAAAATGTGAACAAACATTGAAGTTCTTCTCAACCTCAAGCTAGTGATGACAAAACATCTCGGGTGGATGATTGAAGTGGAAGAGGTCAGCCCACAGTTGATATAACAGAAGTATTGAGGCGTTAGACTCATGCCCTATAGTGTATACATAAACAAACGCTTCACCTGGTATTCTATATTAGATGCACCTATGTTTCTTATTTTTGTCGGTATATTTTGGTCTAAAAGGCTACTTCCCTACTTTTCTAAATCATAAGGTTACATGTTTGAGTAATGGAAACAATAATTTTTCAAATTGCAAAAGCAAATGCTAAGTACAAGACAATCTTCTCAAAGCCAATGAACTTGGTCCACATATTCATGGTGATAAACAAAAAATTCACATATATACAATAAAGGGATTGAATTCAATATATGTTCCATTTTTGTAAACTAATGAGATCCACATATTCTTACTAAAACAATAACTGCAATTAAGAATCAATCTAATATAAATTGGTGGCGAATTTTATAGACAATTTTTAGTTTGTTTTTTTGACCTGGAAAGTCAAATTGAATAGTTAAACCAACTTAAGGATTTCAAAATTTTAACCTATTCAACATAAATGAACTTTTAGTTCTAAATCTTCGATTCCAACCCCCAAATCGTACGCATGAAAAGTTTAAAATAGAAACTCGATTTATAATGATTCACAAAAAAAAGTGTACAGTTTGATGTAGTTCATTAGTTGACAAACAACTTGGAAGAAAATCAGAGCAGGAAAGAGAACAACCAAGTTTATAATTATATACAGACCAAAAACAATTGTTTCTGAATAATCATCATATAATTAGCAGGAGATGTAACATGAAGCTCAGGAGTCAGGAACAATAAAGCAAATTTTCGGCAGTGAGGTTCAGTTCTAGGACCAGTTGGATATTTTTAGAATGTTTTTGCTTCTTAAGGCTTATGTTTCTAAAGTAGTAATATTTACATTTTATAACTTGTAGTTTCTGTAATTCCTAATAAAACATGTTGACTATTATGTTATAAATATTCTAAATAGAGAGACATAACAAACAGCAAATAGAGAGATGTTTGGCAAAATGATTCAAAATTTACTTTCACCATTAGCTTCACAGCCAGCTCTACTTCCCATTGTTGTGACCAACATTGAAGGGGAGTATTCTTTGGTTCAATTTCCCATTTCCTACCCCAACCCAAGCATGTGCGTACATATCTGATACATCAAATATATTCCTATTATGCAACTCCTTAAATGCCTCCTGTATATCCTCTGAAACCAGTCTTCATCATGTCATTCTGCACTTAAATAAAAAAAAATATCAGAAAACCATGGTCACAAATCACAAACACAGTCATAGGACACATGACCTTTCCAGAATGTTTCATGTACCACCATTTCAAACTACACCAAACATTGTGTGTATGGTAGGTAGGGGCTGTTTACCAACAAATTTGAGTAAGGGGTTGTTTACCAAACTCTTACTCAGGGTAAACTTGGTACAAGCCTATCAAGTAAACCAGCTACATACTATCAACCTTATAACTAGTTTCTATATACTTTTTATGTATCAAGTTTTGGAGTTTTGGAGGTAGTCTCTGTATATAAATTGTTTTGTAAGGCAGATTTTGATCATCACACGATGATCAGTTGCCAAAGAGATGCAACTCAAATGACATCACAAAGTTATACCAGGTTGTCAAAGATTGGGTGTTCAAGCCTCAGTAGAAGGCAGAGGTACAAAACATGACCTCATAAACACACACAAAAAAACACAAAATTGATTGGTGGACGAAATTGTTAAAACCACAGTTAATCTATACGGTTTCCTGATCTTTCTTGTCATGGAAACAAGAGAAATTTTTGTGTTAAGAAAAAGTGAATTTTTTTGTCATGGGAACAAGGTGATCTTTCTTGGAGGAGCAGACCAAAGATTAAAGACATTAAGAGAAATCTAGAAATAAAAACCATGAAGAAAAATGCTTAAGATGGTCATTGGTTCTATAATATATAAGAAGCATAGAAGAGGCACATTTTATCAAACACATAAAAGGCATGCCTTCAGTTTCCAACGATCATGTAAAAATGAAAACAAAACATTAAACCCAAAACATTGACGGAAAAAGATCATGTGCTTTCGTTTGGTACTTTGGTTTATCTTTAAGCCATACAAAACATCGACTAAAGGAATAGTCTAAATCGGATTCTTGGAGTTTCACAAATATAAATTTATAACAATTACAAAGGTTTATATAATCTGAAGTAAGAAGAAGAAAACCATTCAGAAGATAAGAAACAACAGTTAATTGTCATCATGTAAGAAAGTCGGTGGAATTCATAATAGATACAAAGCCAGATAAGATCAAATAACCAATCTTGGTAAATTTTTACTTCAAATCGTTGGCAAAATTAATGAATAAACACAAATACCTCAAGCTTAACGGATGATAATCTGGATATAGTGGAAGGAGTATATGGGTGGACTTAAACCAGATTTCCGAATGCATAACAACTAAAATCGATTAAAACCCAGATCAAGAACCTAATCTTGGGAGGGATAGTTGAAGGTATTTGGATTCCACCAAATCGAGTGAGAAAAACGATGTTGTGGAGTGAAGTTACGGGCTTTAATTTGGTCAATCTGAGTGACGATATGATGGTGTACTGGTTAATCTTAGGGCAGGGGGAAAGGAGGAACTGGGAAGGAGGGAACAAAAGGCGGGAAAAAAGAAAAGAAAAAGAAAATAGAGGGAACAAAGAGGACCGCGTTTTGAGAATTTTAACATTGTTAAAATTTCAATTTTTTTGTAAAAATAATTTTGTTAAATTTCCAATTTTTTAAAATTTTAATTTCGTTAGACTTTCAAATTTTGAGAAATTTACTTTAATTCAAATTTTAATATATACGTAGGCATGTGTATATGTATGTATGTATGTATACAATGTTAAACTTAGAAATAAAATTAATATCAATGTTAAACTTAAAAATAATAGACTAACAAAAATATTAATGTCAATGTTAAACTTAAAAATAACTAGAATCGTATTCGCACAATGCAGCGAGATATATCATGATTTTAATGTTTTCTTTTATTTTTGGTTGTTTTACGATACGATTTTGGATGTTTTTAAGAAAGTAATAATGATTTTTTTTATAAATTTGTTTATTTTAAGCTTAATAATATACTGTTTTTTATATAAAAAAAATTGAAGTATTTTGTTAGAATTCAATGATTATCTTATATATTTTAAATTCTTTATATTTAAAAATCCAAATTTTGATAGGGAAGAACCTGGTTACACAATCTAAAAACAAACCCACAATCAAAATGCTGAAAAACCAAATCTTCCTGTACAATTTCTCTTCCAGGTTGCATAGCTTTTTGAGCTGCTTCTTCTTCTTCATGTGAAAACCAGAAAACAAACCAAAAAGAGGGCTAGCAAAAACCTAAAGCTCGATTTCAGGAATTGCTTATTCTTTTTCGATCCAAAAAGAGGGCTAGCAAAAACCTGCTTCTTCTTTTTCGATCTCACTTCTTATAGACTTCACTCACATCATCTAACACCCAAAAACCTAGCAAAAAACCCAACACCCATCTCCGATTTGTAGGTTATGTTTGCAACTTGTTACAATACGAGGGATCGATTTCAAGAACAAAAATATCAGTTCAGAAAGGGAAAGCGAGAGATGGAGAGAGAGTGAGGAGAAGATCGAGCTTCATTGGTGGGGGGGAAACTGATTTCCGGCAGATCGAGATTCATTCCAGAGACTGAAAGAATCGGTTTCGGCAGGAAGAAGAGCAAACCATGTTGAAATATTTAGAAGTTTGAAGAAGATAGAGAGTTGAACCTGAAGCGTGAATTAAAGATGGTTTCTTTATTGGAAGGGTAGTTTGGGGAAATTAGTTGAATCCAAAGGAGTAATGTTTTTTAGTTGACCCATTTAAGTCATCGGTTGAGCGAATAAGTCACAACCGAACAACTATTTATGGCTGAGCGAATAAGACATATAGGTTATACAGCCCATTTACCTATGGACAAGCTAGCAAAGTTATATATCAATGAAGTGATATCTCGTCATGGCGTACCGCTATTTATTGTCTCAGATCGCGAGAGTCGGTTCACATCGTATTTTTGGGATGGATTGCAAAAGGAATTGGGTACGCGTGTGAAGTTGAGCACGACCTACCATCCCCAAACCGATGGCCAAAGTGAGAGGACAATTCAGACACTTGAAGACATGTTGAGATCTTATGTGATCGACTTCAGAGGTAGTTGGGACTCGCACCTACCATTAGTGGAGTTCGCGTATAACAATAGCTACCACTCGAGTATTGGAATGGCGTCGTTTGAAGCTTTGTATGGTCGCAAATGACGAACTCCCGTATGTTGGCTCGAAGCGGGAGGGAAGCAGTTTGTCGGACCCGATATTGTGCAAGAGATAACAGACAAATTAAAGGTATCCGTGAGAGTTTGAAAGCTGCTTAAGACCGGCAGAAAAGTTATGCCGACAAGAAGAGGCAACCGATAGAGTTCCAAGTGGGAGATTGTGTTATGTTGAAGGTATCCCCTTGGAAATAGATTATTCGGTTTGGGAAGCGTGAGAAATTAAGTCCCCGTTTCCTTAGACCATTCATTATGATTAAGCAGGTGGGGCTTCAAGCCTACCTATTGGAGCTTCATTCGGAAATGAGTGGAATCCATAACATATTTCATGTGTGCTACCTTCGTAAATGTCTAGCGGAGAAGGAGAGTGTTATCCCACTCTCCAAGATCAGAGTGGATGAAGGAAACTGTTGCATTAAAGAACCCGAAGCGATTTTGGAAAAGAAAAGGAAAAATCTTCGTCACAAAGAAGTCACGATGGTAAAGGTTCAATGGAAGCACCATCGGGGTGCAAATGTGACTTGGGAGGCGGAGGAAAATATAAAGCGAAGATATCCTCACCTCTTCACCTAGTCGAGATTTCGAGGACGAAATCTTCTCCAAGTTGGGGAGGATTGTAAAACCCGTGATTCCGGTACGTCCTTATCGAGTACCACTTTATTCATAATTACCCCTAATATGATCATGTATCCTATTTTCAAAACTTGAGTGAGAATCGGAGGTGCTTCTGATCGAAATTGGGAGAAAACGAACTTCATCACACCCAGGGCGACTGTGACCAAAGTCACTATCGCACGGGGCACAATCGCTGATGGCACTAATTATTTAGTGCCATTATGCTCTTTTTCTCTTTCTTTTAGGATAGTTTTTACTTTCTAATCCCAACATTTGAGTCATTTTAGTTCATTATTTTCTCTTTTCTTGTTTCTTGGAGCTAAAGATATGAAGAACTTGTTTTATTGCATTTGGATAAGCTAATTGGTGTATTTTTGGGCAGATTTATAAGTGCAGCAAGCTGCAGCATGCTGCAGCATCCCTACAGCAGCCGTATATGGAGCTTAATGGATAAGCTAGGAGGAGCTTTTTGTGGGAAGACCTTTTTGAGTTTTGAATCTGACTTTTGGGAACCTTCTAGACTAATATTTGGTTGATATATAATTTGTGGATAAACACTTTATTGTCTTTTGGATGTTAACCTTTGGATAAAACACTTGTCCTTATTGTCTTTTGGATATTAACCTTTAGATAATATGTCTTTGTACTTTAAGTACTTTATTTAGTGGTAATTACCTTTTGTGCCACTCCCCTTGGTTATAAAAGGGGAGCTTGGGGTAGTAATTTAGCAGTCCATAATCCATCTAATTCTCTCTCATCTTAGTGAAAATCAAAGGTTGGCATCAATAACCTTGTGATTTTAGTTTACTTTATTAATTCCAAGTAATCTTTTGAAGTCATCATCCCTTGTCTTTTATGCTTTATTATTTCTAGTATTCTTTACTTAGTTCTTTACTTTACTTGCAATTTATATTCAAGTATTTTATATTTGTTGTAATTTATATTTCCGTCATTTAATTTTTGTCATTTATATTCCGTCATTTAATTTATGTCATTTATATTTATGTTTTTATTTTCCGTCATTTATCGCTTTATGTCTTTAAATATGAGTAGCTAATTTTATTTAGCTCGGGTGTGAGATAAAAGGGTGAGATTTTAAACCAAAGAAAGGTGGACGTTGTTTCGCAATAACAATGTTCCATCATTTCATTTCAAGTTTTATAAAGTTCAATGACACTTCTTGACGAACTGATCACTTGCTAAAGTGTTAAAGTGCGGTTGACTTAGAAATAAGCTACCAAAAGCACGCCAGTTTGAATGATATAAGAAGTAGACTTGAGAGAGTTGCTTTTTATTTATAAACTGATTTATTCTCGACAAGTTGATCGCTAGTCATTAGTGTTAAAGTGTAGAGGACTTAGAGATAAGCCCCTTCGAACACGTCAACTTGGATGATATGGGAATCGGCTCGAGAGAGCGGTTTTAGATACGAAGAGATTTGATCGTCCATATATTTTGAGGACTTTATTCTACACTATAAATAGTTGGAGGCTGCACAAAGATGTGTTTAGTCGACTCTAAACAGTAGTGTGAATATTGAAGTCCGAGATGAATACCCTCAAAATAGATGGTGGATCTAGTTATGGTTGTAGCATAAGTCTGCTGGAATTTGTGTTTAAATCTCACCTAAATGTCTTACACCCGTGCTTGCTTTATTATTCTGTTAATCTAATCAAGTGACAAACCAAACCAAATCAAAGTCTTCAAAATCGCCATCTGAAATCATTTCTTTTTCTTACTTTTTAATCTACTTTTACTCCAATCTCTGTGGGACGATACTTGGTTCTTACCATTTTATTACTTGAAAGACGATATTAGATCTCATTGTATACTCGCTTTGAGGTTTAATTAGCACACGTCTATAGGTGTATTCCAAGCACTATCAAGTTTTTGGACGCTAAAAGTTTTAAAAAGATTTGATTTTTCTACCACCGTTTGGATCGCATTTTGTTTGGTGTATGCCAAGAGTACCACGTGGGGTGTTGTTCGAACTTGACCCGGGCATTGAAAGAACTTTTCGAACTAGGAGAAGAACGCAAAGAATCGCATTAATTTTAGACTCTCCAATTATGGAACCACCACCACCCGGATTTGAATATAGAGGACCTAGACCACCACCACTTTTAGAAAATCCGAGACCACCACCAATATTCCATGATGCACCTCCAATTTTTGGAAACCCACCGGAGCACCCTTTTCACCAAAATCCGCCATATCAAGGAAATAATCATAACCATGTTGATGATGATGTTGAATCTCAAGGCACCAATGAAATAAGAAATGAAGTTCCAAACATAATTAATCTTGCAAATTCCAAAGAGGGAAAAATTATGGACTACGCTATCCCCGATTTTGAGCAATTAAATTCAGGGATAATTAGACCCCATATACAAGCCCTCCATTTTGAGCTAAAACCCATCATGTTTCAAATGTTTCAAACAAACGGACAATTGCTGGAATGCCATCGGAAGATCCACATTCTCATTTAAAATCTTTTATGGAGATCACTGATGCATTCCTGATCCCTGGGGTATCTAACGATGCCTTGAGACTCACTTTGTTTCCTTTTTCTCTAAGGGATCGGGCAAAGTCTTGGTTTAATTCTTTGGCACCTGGCTCTGTGCCATCATGGAGCAACATAGCTGAAAGATTTTTGAGAAAATATTTTCCACCTACCCGTAATGCTAAGTCCAGAAACGAAATTTGCATGTTTAAACAAATGGACGATGAGGCAATTCCCGATGCTTGGGAAAGGTTTAAAGAGTTGTTAAGAAAATGCCCTCATCATGGCATTCCCTACTGTATTCAACTCGAGACGTTTTACAATGGATTAAACCCCATGGCAAAACAAATGCTCGATGCGACATCAGGAGGGGCCTTTACAGCTAATACCTATAATGACGGGTATGAAATTCTTGAAAAAATTTCAACAAACAATGGACATTGGGCTGATCCACGTGCTCAACCGCAAAAGAAAACTGCTGGGATTCATGATGTGGATGCATATACTGCATTAACAGCACAACTTGGATGTGTTCAAAGAATGTTAGAGCACATATTTATTGGATTCAAGATCATAATTATTTGAAGATGGAAATCTGAAGTTAAAAGCTGTTAAAGTCGTCTCAGCAAATAGTCTAGGGTCCTTTTGTAATAAATAGTCAAAGTCGATTTACGTATTTTATTTATTAGAATTTTATATTTTTAATTATTAGTTTGTTTTAGGTTGTTGGGCCTAAATTGTGTCAAGCCCAATAGGCTAATTAAAGCCTAAGTATAAATAGTTTGTCATAGTGTTAATTAGGGTTTAAGGATCTTATTTGCAAATTAATCATAGAGAGAATTAGTGTGGTGGTGGTGTGGCGCCGTGAACAGTAGAAAGGAGAAAGAGATCGATTTCAATTCCAAGCTTGTAATCCTTTGAATCCTTTGAATATCAATATCAGGTTTGATTTATCATAGTGTTTATGTGATTACTTGATTGAATGATTGCATATTGGGACACACAATTGGTATCAGAGCACAGTACAGATTGGATTGAATAAGTTTTTGTTCGGTTCTAATTTTCTGTCAAAGATTCATGTTTTTATTGTGTGATTGTTCTTTCAAGTTGATATTAGTTTGATTGTGTTTGTCTTGCATATTATAGTGATTGGGTATTGTTTGATTTGATATTTGCATTGATTTTGGTTATCAATTTGTTGATTTTTGTGTTCTTGTTCGTTCTTGGTGTCACTACTGTGTGTTCAATCGATTCCATCATAAAGTTGTTTTTACTGAAATTAATTGGTAGATATCGTTCTATACGTTTAATCGATCGTGTATGCAAAGTTTGGTTGGTCAATTTAGTGTTTTGATCTGTTTCTGGGCTGATTTTTGAGTTTCTGGGTCGATTCTGTATCAAGAACACTCCGGTCGAACATATCGGTCTTTGTTTCTATCGGTCTAAGTCTACTTCCGGTCGATTACCTTTATCGGTCTATAGCATTCGACCGGGACACTCACTGTCAACATCCGGTCTTACCAACATCCGGTCTTACCAATATCCGGTCTTACCAAACATCCGGTCTTACCAAACATCCGGTCTTACCAACATCCGGTCTTACCAACATCCGGTCTTATCATTCTATCGGTCAAATCCTCGACCGGACTTTACAAGTTCTCGGTCGAAGGCAATATCGGTCGTTACAATTCCCCGGTCGAACATAATATCGGTCCTTTCACTTACCGGTCTTCTCATCTATCCGGTCGAACTCTCTACCGGTCTTTACAAGTCTTCGGTCGACTAAATACCGGTCGAAAATCGATTTTTGCAAACTGTAATAGGGCATCTAAATGTCAAAAAAATTCTCTAGGGGCGCTGCCCCTTAACCCCGCAAGGGCGTTGCCCCTTGACCCCACCCGCTATCCGGGTAGCGGGACCCCCGTGCTAAGTCTGCGAAGGGGGACAAAGTTCTGTTCGTGATTAGATTTTTCTGAATTTCTTTCTAAGATTTTCATTATTGTGTGATTTTATCTTGACTTCTAACGATCTCATCCAGTTGATTGTTTCAATATCAGATAAGTTTGATTTCTAATCATATAAGTAAAGATGTCTCGGGAAGCTCTTGCTATTGGAACAGATGTGAAGCCACCAGTACTCTTCAAGGGGGAGTACGAGCAATGAAAGGACAGATTTTTGGACTTCATTGATCGACATGATTTGGGAGATGAAATCAGAAAATCTCTGAAAGACGGGATCATGACACCTCCGACCAAGGTTCTCACTGTAGCTGGAGAAAATGGTCAAGAAGAAGAGACAAAGTACAAATTACCGATTGGTGAATATTCGGAAGATCAGCTGAAGAGACACAAGGGTGACAAGCTGGCAAGATCATTTATTCTCCAAGGCATACCGAATGAAATATATGTCAAGATTGACAGCTATAACGCTACCGGTAAGCAAATGTGGGATCAATTGGAGAAGATGATGATCGGATCCAAAGTCGGCAATCAGCTCAAAGTATCTACATGCCTGAATAATTATGAAGAGTTTAAAGCCAAAGCTGGAGAGTCTCTCGAAGCTACTTATGACAGATTTGTCACTTTGCTGAACGAGCTCAGCAAGAACAAGATCAGCAAATCTCACGTGGAGCTGAATGTGAAATTTCTCAGCAATCTTCAGCCTTAATGGAAGAGGTTCACCCGTCAGATGAGACAGTTGAAGGATCTGCATGACATTCCTCTTCATGAAGTTTATGAGATCCTCAGACAGAATGAGGAAGAGGTAGAAGAGATCAAGGCTGAGATGAAAAAGGCTGACAAAGCAGTTGCTGATCCAGTTGCTCTTGTGGTTAAGAAGTCAAAGAAGAAGAAGGTGATAGATTCTGATTCGGAAGAAGCTGATTGTGAGGAAAAGTCTGAAACTGACGATTGTGAAAAACTGATGGAAACCATGCTCATGTTAACCAAGGCTTTCCAAAAGAAGTTCTATAAAAAGCCAAACTCCAATAGTCAGCGATACTCGTCTGGTCCGAACAACTACAAGCATAAAGAGAAAGTTGAAGAAAGGAGATCAGAAGAAATGAAGAAGGATGGAGCTGAAGAAACCAAGAAAGAAGAACCGATTAAGTGCTACAACTGTGGTAGACTCGGTCATTTTGCCAAGGACTGCCGCAAATCAAAAGTCCGAAATTCAGACTATTACAAGAATAAAATATTTCTAGCCAAGCAACAAGAGGCTGGAAAAGCATTAATGGCCGAGGATGAATACTGGCTCGACCACTCGGATGAAGAATCTGAAGAAGGAGAGAAGGATGAGACAGCACATCTGTGCTTGATGGGGAAGAACCAGTCAGAAGCTGAAGCTGATTCGGATGATGGAGATACTGATGAGGTATGTAACTTTACTGAATTTGATTTATTGAACCAAATGAATGCTATGATGTCTAAACTCCAAGAATTAGAGTCGAAACTGAAGCGTGAAAGAGGTGTCATAAATGAGAAAAATCAATCTATACATAAACTTAGTAATGATATTGCTGAGAAAAATGTATTAATTGAAACTTTGCACAAAAATATAGACACCAACGCTAAAGAAAAGACTATTATTCATAAAGAGTTATCTGAAACTGGTTCAAAGTTTAAAGAATGTGAGTTTAAATCTAGAGAGATTGCTAAAAGGTACTTTTCTACTTCAAAAGAGAATAAATCTTTAATAGAAAAGGTGAATGCTTTGGAAGAAAAATTACATTCTTTGGGACAAACTGAACACACTATTCATTTGAACAAACCTAAAGAGAAACCTGATACTTGGGGACTTGGTTACAAAAACCCACATCATCTCAAAAAGGTGATATCTGAAGTGCCTGCACTTTATGACTTTGGGTTTATGTTATTGGCTCCTCAACATAAAGAACTCAAACCTTTTTGGACTAGCCTGTCGGAAAAAGATAAAGCCAAGGAATATGATAAAAGAAAGAACACAACTAAAGTTCAACTTCCATTTCGCTATGAGAAGTTGAATAACAGTTATCGTTCTAATAAATCAAAATTTCTTTCAAATGATTATTTTGAGAGTTATTCTGTTAAAGAGTTGGAGGCTAAACCCATTGAAGGTAAGCTGTACGTTCCTCCCCTCGTTTTGGAAAGTAAAATTTCTGAACTTGAGAATACTCTTTCAGATGAAAGAATTTTGATGGACTTAGAACAAACTGTATTTTCAACAGTGTTCAAAAATTCTAATTTTCCTAAACTCTCCAAAGCTTTAAATTCGGATGACAGATCTGGTTCCCTTAATAATAAGCTTACTTTCCTAAACTCTGAAGGTGTTTTAAATAAGTGTGTTTCTCAGTTTGATTTTTCTTCTAAACTTCCTCATCATTCATCTTGTGTTGTAAATTCCTTTGGATTACCCAGTGTACATGAAAAAGGTGAAACATCAACGAAAGTTGATAAATCAGTTTCTGTGAAATCCAAGAAAGCAAAAGGTAAGCAACAAAAATCTCAGCTTTCACAGAAATCGATCCACACTGTTAAGCCAAAGAAGATGCATTCTCTTAATTCTCATCATTCTAACTCTAAAGTTTCAAATGTTTCAGATTTGAGAAAGCAAAGGGTTGGAGTTAAGACTGCATGGATACCGAAACAGAAGATAGACGAGAAAGCTAAATCTAGTTCTAGTTTTATTTTGAATAAAAAGACTTCTAGTAAAGATGATTTGAGTGTGAATGTTGCTACTTTTAAAAATAATCTTGTTGATTCTCGCAAGAAATATTCTATAAAGCAATTATTTCAGTTAGCTCCATCTAGTACTAAAAAGTTTTTAAATTATGGTGAATGTGATTATGCTTCTCATAGATATTCTGATGTTTGGTATGGTTCATATAATGTTTCATATTATCATTATCATACGTCTTATCATGCTTCTGGTTTTCAAAGAAAAAGTGGACCCAAATTTAAATGGGTGCCAAAATCAAGTACTAACAGTGGAGGTCTCATTTTTAAATGGGTTCCTAAACCTCTTCTTTCTTGATTTGTTTTGTGCAGACCCGTCATATGTGGTATTTGGATAGTGGGTGTTCCAAACATATGACCGGGCAGAAGAGTATGTTGTCTAATTATAAGGATAAATACTGTGGCACAGTTCGTTTTGGGAATGATCAGTTTTCACCTATTCTGGGATATGGTGATGTTGTACATGAAAATCTTACGATCAAGAAGGTGAGTTACGTTGAAGGCTTAGGGCACAACCTATTCAGCATTGGCCAGTTCTGCGACAAAGACTTAGAGGTTAATTTCAAGGCCAAGACATGTTCAGTACACACTGAAGAAGGAAAAGAACTCCTGGTCGGATCTCGCAAGTCAAACCTCTACACCATCAATTTGTCAAAGGTCCAGGCTGACAATCAGGTCTGCCTACTATCAAAGGCCTCGATGCAACAAAGCTGGTTATGGCATCGACGGCTTTCTCACCTCAACTTTCGGTACATCAACAAGCTGGTCAGTGGCAAGCTAGTGAAAGGTCTTCCAGAACTGAAGTACGAAAGAGAACATCTATGTGCAGCGTGTGAAAAGGGAAAGATGAAGAGAGCCCCACACAAACCAAAGCCTGAACCGAGTACAAGCTCTCCGTTAAAGTTGTTGCATATGGATCTATGCGGTCCTATGCGAACGCAAAGCTTAGGAGGAAAGAAGTATGTGTTGGTTATCGTGGATGACTATACGCGATACACTTGGGTTAAGTTTCTACGGTCTAAAGATGAGACTCCCGATGTTCTCATTACGTTTCTGAAGACGACTCAAGTCAATCTGCAAAAACAGGTCAAGATTCTCAGGACTGACAACGGCACAGAGTTCAAGAACAAGACAGTTGAAGAATATCTCGAATCGGTCGGGATATCACATCAATACTCTGCTGCTCGCACGCCTCAACAGAACGGAGTCGTCGAAAGGCGAAATCGTACACTTGTCGAGGCCGCTCGGACGATGCTCAGTCAATCTGAATTACCTTTATTTTTATGGGCTGAAGCTGTATCGACTGCGTGTCACACTCAGAATCGCTCCATGATACACCGCCGATTTAAGAAGACTCCGTATGCGTTGATCAACAACCGCACACCAACCATTAAATATTTTCATGTTTTTGGTTGTACGTGTTATGTTCTAAACGACCGAGAGAATCTGAACAAGTTCAGTGCTAAGGCGGATGAAGGCATCTTTGTTGGTTATTCCTCTACATCGTCTGCATATCGTGTTTATTTAAAGAAGTCGAAGACAGTGATCGAGAGCGTCAATGTTACATTCGATGAGGATATGGCTTCTGAGCACATCAGTTCAGAACCCGTCATTACCAGAGTATTAGCTTCTGGACCAACCAGTCCAGGACCTGCACCTCAAGAGAACAAATCAGATGGCGCTTCGTCGTCTACTTCTAATTTATCTGATTTGGATTTATTATTTGAACTATTCTATGATGAATTTCTTGGTTCTAAATTGCCTAACTCTGTTGTGGTTGACAGGATAGAAGACTCGATGACTACTCATCCGACCACTTCCGATATCTCTACTGAATTCGGTTTCCCTATTCAGCAAGAAGTTCCAGTTCAAAGGCCTACTCCGACAGTTGAAGTTGTGACCAACAATGCCGAGACAGAAGTAGCTGACTCCGTAGGATGTACTGTAGGGACTGATCAACAGATTGACCAAGCTGTACCTACTGCTACTTCTGCAACAACTACTTCAACTGAAGCCCCCGTTAATTCTGAAACATCTTAAGGAGATACCAGTGGATTCCTAGATGCGGACAATGATCAACATGCATCTAATCCACTCCCTCATGAACATAAGTGGACCAAAGAGCACCCAATACATCAAATTATTGGAGATCCTTCTGCACCGGTGCAAACTAGGTCTGCAACATCAAATCTATGTATGTATGAATCCTTTCTGAGCAAGATCGAGCCTACACGCGTATCTGAGGCCCTTGCCGATTCAGATTGGGTAACTGCGATGCAAGATGAGCTGAATCAGTTTGAAGCACTGAAAGTCTGGAGACTTGTACCCAAACCGCAAGATAAAACCATCATTGGTACGAAATGGGTGTTCAAAAACAAGAAAGATGAAGATGGCACCGTTATCCGAAACAAAGCACGACTTGTCGCCAAGGGATATAGGCAAGAGGAAGGAATAGACTACGATGAGACTTATGCTCCAATGGCACGTATAGAGGCAATTCGGATGTTCTTAGCCTACGCAGCCCACAAGAACTTCACCGTCTATCAAATGGACGTGAAGACAGCTTTTCTGAATGGAGTACTCAAGGAAGAAGTCTACGTCTCACAGCTAGAAGGGTTTGTAAATCCAGATAAGCCGAACCACGTCTACATCTTGAATAAAGCTCTTTATGGACTGAAACAAGCTCCTCGCGCCTGGTATGATATTCTATCTCAATTCTTGGTTAAGTCGGGTTTCACAAAAGGTACGGTTGATACCACTCTTTTTATTAAAAAGGATAAAGGCGATATCATTCTTATTCAAATATATGTGGATGATATTATTTTTGGTTCTACAAATCCTAAGTACTGTAGGAACTTTGCAAACCTCATGGTGTCTCGTTTTCAAATGAGCATGATGGGAGAGATGAATTTCTTTCTCGGACTGCAAGTCAAACAATTTTCAATGGGGATCTTTATCAATCAATCTAAATACATTCTGGATATTCTCCGGAAGTTCAAAATGGAAGATTGTAAACTGATTGGTACCCCAATGGCACCTGGTACTAAGATTGGCACCGATCTTTCGGGAAAGGCTGTTGATGTTAGGACTTATAGAGGAATGATAGGTTCCTTAATGTATCTCACTTCCAGTAGGCCGGATATAATGTTTTCTACATGCTTATGTGCTAGATATCAGGCAAATCCTAAGGAATCCCATTTGTCTGTTGTAAAGCGGATTTTCAGATATCTGAAGGGGACTGCAGATCTTGGTCTGTGGTATCCTAAGGATACAAGCTTTGAACTAACATCTTATTCAGACGCAGATCATGCTGGTTGCATGTTAGACAGGAAAAGCACCTCGGGTCATATACAATTCCTCGGAGATAAACTCGTCAGTTGGGCTTCGAAGAAGCAATTATGTGTCTCCACATCAACGGCCGAAGCGGAATATGTAGCTGCTGCTAGCTGCTGTTCTCAGGTCTTGTGGATGAGAACACAACTGCGAGACTATGGATTTCATTTCAATAGAATCCCGATCTATTGTGATTCGAAGAGCGCTATTGCGATTACCGCTAACCCTGTTCAGCATACTAAGACCAAACACATAGATGTTCGGTATCATTTTATAAAAGATAATGTAGAAAAGGGGACAATTGAACTTTACTTTGTAAAAACCGATTATCAGCTTGCAGATTTGTTTACCAAACCTTTAGACGAAAAGAGATTTACTTTTCTTGTCTCAAGACTTGGTATGCTAAATCTTAAGACCTAATCGGTAGTTACCTATTAAAGTTTCTTATTGTATCTCTTTATCATTTCTTTATTATTATTTCCGCATGATACCTGCTCTTTAATAGTTTGTTCATGATCTCAGATGATCAATGTTAGTTTGAGGGGGAGCAATTCTGAATGCATTGTACTTACTGATCGAATTGTTAGTAATGCATAAATTTAGGGGGAGCGATCAAGTCAAAGGAGTATGGCGATGACTTCTGATTATTTCTGATCAGAACTCGTACATTAATTGTTTTACTGCTTTATGTCATTTCAATTTCAGTGAATAAAGTTACTTTGACTAGACTTTTAGACTTTTGTAGGTTGAAAGATGCTTCAAAGATCATATCTTTATGACTTTAAGATTAACTTCGCGAGATGTAAGACTGTACTCGAAAGGTATAATTTCTTTCTCTTCATCTCCTCCATGGTTGAAAGACGGACAACTTTCTATCAGAAGAAAACATGTTCTTAATTGTTCAAACCACTTCCCAATTCTCAAAAAGTTTTCTTGATTTGGAAGTGTGATTTTAAATGTTTTCTGCTTCATCATTGAGCTTTAACTGATAAAGTTAAATCATCTGAGCAACTTTTGCTTCTTAGGAAATCATGGGATCAGTGTGCTAGGACTTAAGTGAACTTCTATGGATTCACGTTAACCAGTGTTTCCTACCCAAGAAGTTAATCCTGAAGTGAAAGAATGTGAGGAGTCCAACAAGAAATGAGTGTGGGATGTATGATGAGGGACAATATTAAAAGAGAGTTTGGTTAGCTGTGAGCTTAAAGATTAAAAGAAATAGGGTGAGAGATCAGAGTAAAAGAATTTTTAAACTCTGCACCAACTACTTTCTGAGTCGGGCAACCACATTTCTAATGCTTCACAATTCTTGGTGAACATTATTGAAACAGGCAACTAGCCCATGCCAACTCTTGACTTTACCCCACCATCTACTCATTTTCTTCTCAACAAGAAAATGTTTCATTTTCAAAGGGGACGCAGCACATATGCTATCTGATTTTCATTTGGAAAATCTGGATATTGAAAAGAAGGAAGTCTGCCCCACCTTCACACTTTACTAATGCACATTGAGTCTGTGTTTAACTACTTGTCTCAGTGGTTTACACTTATTTGAGCCTTATAAGCAAACATCATCTGCTTAATTTATTCTATCACTTGCACGAACACACAAAGAATTTGTTTCTTTGTCATAACGTTCATAGAAATTGCCTTTGTGGTGTTTCGATGATTGAATGGAAGCCCTGGGGGGAGTGACCATCATAAAAGCTCCTTTATATTGTGTATTCGTTACACACAGTGACTTTGTGTTACTGACAGGCAATTTTAACTGATTCATTTGTTGATTCAGGAGTTACACTTCATTCTATAAATTGTCTAGATTTGCAAAGATCTGGATGAACATATTAATGAATTGACGGATAATCAGTGGTTCTGTCTGCAAGATCAATGGTGGAAGAAATTTCTTGAAGACACGTTTTGCTGAACTCTTTTCATCAAAAAGGGGGAGAAGCGTCAATCAAGAAATGGAAGATATTCTGAAGATAGTGAAGATATGCTGATATGAAGAAATTTTCCTTGAAGATGCTTTACTGGAGATAATTTCTTTCCAAGAGATATTTTCATCGATTGGGAAGATTGCTATATTCTGAAGACAAAGAGGAAGATTACATTTTCTGGGCTTAAAGAATGATCTTGATCCAAATGGGGAGATTGTTAGAGCACATATTTATTGGATTCAAGATCATAATTATTTGAAGATGGAAATCTGAAGTTAAAAGCTGTTAAAGTCGTCTCAGCAAATAGTCTAGGGTCCTTTTGTAATAAATAGTCAAAGTCGATTCACGTATTTTATTTATTATAATTTTATATTTTTAATTATTAGTTTGTTTTAGGTTGTTGGGCCTAAATTGTGTCAAGCCCAATAGGCTAATTAAAGCCTAAGTATAAATAGTTTGTCATAGTGTTAATTAGGGTTTAAGGATCTTATTTGCAAATTAATCATAGAGAGAATTAGTGTGGTGGTGGTGTGGCGCCGTGAACAGTAGAAAGGAGAAAGAGATCGATTTCAATTCCAAGCTTGTAATCCTTTGAATCCTTTGAATATCAATATCAGGTTTGATTTATCATAGTGTTTATGTGATTACTTGATTGAATGATTGCATATTGGGACACACAAAGAATTGCACATCAACATACCTCTTGTTGAAGCAATCGAGCAAATGCCTAGTTATGCCAAATTCCTTAAGGACATCCTAAGCAAGAAGAAGAAGTTGAATGAATATGAGACAGTTGCTTTGACTGAAGGATGTAGCGCACTCCTGACCAATGGAATACCTCCTAAGTTGAAAGACCCAGGAAGTTTTACCATTCCATGTTCAATAGGTGGGAAGGAAGTAGGAAAGGCTTTGTGTGATTTGGGAGCTAGCATCAACCTCATGCCCTTATCTGTTTTCAACAACTTAAGAATAGAAGAAGCCAGACCTACCACAGTTACACTCCAATTGGCTGACAAGACCATAGCCTATCCTAAGGGGAAGATTGAGGATGTTCTAGTACAGGTTGACAAGTTCATATTTCCGGCAGATTTTATCATCTTGGATTTTGAGGCTGATAAAGATATTCCTATTCTCTTAGGAAGACCTTTTCTAGCCACCGGAAGAACTTTGATAGATGTCCAGAAAGGAGAACTGACCATGAGACTCCAAGACCAAAAAGTCACCTTCAATGTTTTCAATTCTTTAAAATATCATGATGATGTTGAGGATTGTTCAAACTTAAGTGTGATTGAATCATTGTGCCATGAGGAAGGAGTTAGGAGGGTTTGTAAGATTGATAATGATTATGATCTTGAGGATGATGACTTAGATAGAGCCATAGTGGAAGATGAAACTGCCCCAGTTTATGCTGCAAAGTTTGAACCATTGGAGCAGAATGACCAAAAGAACTTTACACCATCTGTCATATCACCACCTGGCCTGGAGTTGAAACAACTCCCATCTCACTTGAAATATGCTTTTCTTGGGGAAGAGAACAAATTGCCTGTCATCATATCATCTACCCTAAATTTGCATCAAGAAAAATAACTTGTAGATATGTTGAAGTCACACACCAAAGCCATAGGGTGGACCATTGCTGACTTGAAAGGGATTAGTCCTTCCATTTGTCAGCATAAGATCATTCTAGAAGACAAGAACTTCACATCAATTGAACCACAGAGAAGGCTAAACCCTGTCATGAAAGAGGTAGTGAAAAAGGAAATTTTGAAATGGTTAGATGCAGGAATTATTTTCCCAATAGCCAGTAGTTCTTGGGTTAGCCCAGTCCAGTGTGTTCCAAAGAAAGGAGGGATCACAGTCATCCCCAATGATAAAAATGAACTCATCCCAACTAGAGTAGTATATGGATGGGGATTTGCATGGACTACCGGAAACTCAATAATGCTACCCAAAAAGACCACTTTCCATTACCTTTCATTGACCAAATGTTGGACAGGTTAGCCGGTAAGGAATATTACTGTTTATTGGATGGATACTCAGGATATAACCAGATAGCCATATCACCAGAGGACCAGGAAAAGACCACCTTCACATGTCCCTATGGTACTTTTGCTTTTAGAAGAATGTCATTTGGACTTTGCAATGCACCTGCTACCTTTCAAAGATGCATGATGTCCATATTTTCTGACATGCTTGAAAACTCCATAGAAATCTTTATGGATGACTTTTCTGTATATGGTTCATCTTTTGATCACTGTTTAGAAAATTTGAAAAAAAGTCTTGAAAGGTGTGAAGAAACTGATTTAGTCCTAAATTGGGAAAAATGTCATTTCATGGTCAAGGAAGGGATTGTTCTGGGACATGTAATTTCAAAAACAGGAATTGAGGTAGACAAAGCTAAAATTAAAATTGTTGAAAAGCTACCTGAGCCAACCACTGTTAAAGGAATCAGAAGCTTTCTTGGCCATGCTGGTTTTTACAGAAGGTTTATCAAAGATTTTTCAAAGATATCCAAACCTTTGTGTTTACTTTTACAGCATGATCAACAATTTGATTTTAATGAAGAATGTAGAGATGCATTCAACATTTTGAAGAAAGCTTTGGTAACTGCACCAGTGGTTGTCACTCCAGATTGGAACAAACCTTTTGAAATCATGTGTGATGTCAGTGATTGGGCTGTAGGTGCAGTTTTGGGTCAAAGAAAAGAAAAAGTTTTCCATTCAATTTATTATGCAAGTAAGACTTTGAATGAAGCTCAAATTAACTACACAACAACAAAAAAAGAATTGTTAGCTGTGGTCTTTGCATTTGAGAAGTTTAGATCATACTTGATGGGCACAAAAGTTACTGTTCACACTGACCATGCTGCCATTAGGTATTTGATTTCCAAGAAAGATGCTAAGCCTAGGTTGATAAGATGGATTTTGTTGTTGCAAGAGTTTGACCTAGAAATTGTGGATAGGAAAGGAGTAGACAACCAAGTAGCAGACCATTTGTCTAGGTTAGAAAAACCTAGTGAGGACAAAGGAGAAGGAGACATCATTGACACCTTCCCTGATGAGAGAATTCTAATGTTACAACACTCTGAGCTACCATGGTTTGCTGACATGGCAAATTACTTGGCTTGTGGCATAAGACCTTCTGATTATTCTGGCCAAATGTTCAAGAAATTTCTCCATGACGCCAAATCTTATTTATGGGATGACCCTTTCTTGTTTAAACTTGGTACAGATCAGATCTTGAGAAGATGCATACCAGAAACTGAGGTTGTAGCAATCTTGCAGCATTGCCACCAATCTGAGTATGGAGGCCATTTTGGAGGTCAAAGGACAGCAGCCAAAGTGTTACAATCAGGATTCTATTGGCCAACTCTCTTCAAAGATGCCCACAGTTTTGCACAAAGATGCAATGAATGCCAAAGGAGTGGTTCCATTTCTCAAAGAAATGAAATGCCACTAAATAGGATCTTGGAGGTTGAGTTGTTTGATGTTTGGGGAATAGATTTCATGGGACCAAAATACCCCATCAAACCAATGCCAATACATATTGGTTGTTGTTGATTATGTATCCAAATGGGTAGAGGCAGTGGCATGTGTCTCAAATGATGCAAAAACTGTGATCAAGTTTCTTCAAAAGCAAATTTTTACACGGTTTGGTACCCCAGGGCATTGATCAGTGATGAGGGTACCCACTTTGTGAACAAAATGTTACAAGAAGTTTTAAAAAAGTATAATGTTAATCACAGGATTGCCACTGCATACCACCCACAAACCAATGGTTTAGCTGACTCTCTAATAGAGAGATAAAGGGAATTCTTGAAAAGGTGGTCAAGCCAAACAGAAAAGATTGGGCCTTTAAACTAGACAATGCTTTATGGGCATACAGAACTGCATTCAAGACACCACTTGGTATGTCCCCATATAAGCTTGTTTTTGGCAAAGCTTGCCACCTCCCTTTAGAACTTGAACACAAAGCATATTGGGCAATCAAAGAATTAAACATGTGTCTAAATGCTGCTGGTAATAAAAGAAAGTTACAACTGTGTGAGATAGAAGAGCATAGGAACATGTCCTATGAAAATGCCAAACTCTATAAGGAAAAAACCAAGAAATGGCATGACAGAAAGATACAACACAGAGACTTAAGACCAGGCCATCAAGTTCTTTTGTTTAACTCAAGGTTAAAATTGTTTCCAGGAAAGCTAAAGTCCAGATGGTCAGGACCTTTCCTCATTCATCATGTATATCCATATGGAGCAATTGACCTAGTTAACCCTGAGGATAACACTGTGTTCAAGGTCAATGGACAAAGAGTTAAGGCATACCACACCCCAGTGACCATCCCAGAACCCTGTTCTGTGGATTTGGTCACTTTGTGCTGAACAAGCTTCAAGAATGATGAGGACTTTTTGAAGTCCCATTTTGTTTGTAAATATTTTACCTTACCTTTACTGCTTTCTAGGACTTGTATTTTAATCGTTTGTATAGTTTTGCAGCTTTGATTGTAGAAGAAAGAATGCAAGAAAGGAAGGGAAGACTTCAAGAGAGTTGAGGCTGCGTTGGTTGAGAAGTTTGACAGAAAAATCAATAAGCAGGGAAGAAAGCTGAAGGAAATCAAGGAGGAGAATATTAGGTTGTGTACCGAAAATGAAGAGATAAGGCAGCTTCTGAAAGCATACAGAGAAGGAATGGAAGGCACTTCTGCCACTGCACCACCACCGAAGGATTCACAGCCTACTCCAATGGAGTAGGACAGATTCTACTCATTACCCTTTAGCTCCAATTTTTATTGTTCGTTTTTTTTTCAAGTCTGAGATGTGTCTTAGCTGTTTTCTAGGTTTTATTTTCTTGCAAATGGGCATTGGTGATCATCTTGATCATGCATACATATCCACAATAAATTCATACATTCATGGTCTATATCTCACTTTATAGTGCTTGCTAGAACTAGGATTATTTTACTTGGGACGCAATTTGGTCCACATCTCACATAGGAAATGATTTAGGCCATCTTTTGATACTCTACATTAGCCACTTGCACCCACTCCATAATATCCATACACTTTCATGCTATTACAATGAGGACATTGTAAATTTCAAAGTTTGGGGTTGGGAAAGTCCACCATGGCAAAAGCATAAACGCAGAAAAAGAGCGTAGCTCTTCAAATATGCCATGTTTGGACTTAGGCACTAAAAAAGTCCCATAGGGGCTAAGTGCAGTACATTCACCAAAGAAAAGAGCACAAAAGTGCCAAATCTGAAAAAAAAAATTGAAAATGATGCAAAAGGTGAAAATAAGAGGCAAAGTGAGCATAAGAAAAAAAAGCCAAAAAGAGTTATCCAGTTCATTAAAAGTCCTTTTGATCTTAATTGTGAGATGTGAGTACCATAACAAAAAGAAAATCTTACTAGCATATGGTTCATACTCATGGTAGATAGAAATCATGGAAATTTTGGATTTATGAAGGGCTATGCCATGTATGTTTGGGTTGATCATCTACATGTGTGCACTTAATGCATCCATCTTGCAAATCTTATCACTTGCGTCAATTTTTTTTCTTTTCTTTTACTCTCTTTTTGTGTCTTAATTACTTAGGGACAAGCAATATTTCAAGTTTGGGGTTGTGATGGCACTAATTATTTAGTGCCATTATGCTCTTTTTCTCTTTCTTTTAGGATAGTTTTTACTTTCTAATCCCAACATTTGAGTCATTTTAGTTCATTATTTTCTCTTTTCTTGTTTCTTGGAGCTAAAGATATGAAGAACTTGTTTTATTGTGACATGGGAGGCGGAGGAAAATATAAAGCGAAGATATCCTCACCTCTTCACCTAGTCGAGATTTCGAGGACGAAATCTTCTCCAAGTTGGGGAGGATTGTAAAACCCGTGATTCCGGTACGTCCTTATCGAGTACCACTTTATTCATAATTACCCCTAATATGATCATGTATCCTATTTTCAAAACTTGAGTGAGAATCGGAGGTGCTTCTGATCGAAATTGGGAGAAAACGAACTTCATCACACCCAGGGCGACTGTGACCAAAGTCACTATCGCACGGGGCACAATCGCTGATGGCACTAATTATTTAGTGCCATTATGCTCTTTTTCTCTTTCTTTTAGGATAGTTTTTACTTTCTAATCCCAACATTTGAGTCATTTTAGTTCATTATTTTCTCTTTTCTTGTTTCTTGGAGCTAAAGATATGAAGAACTTGTTTTATTGCATTTGGATAAGCTAATTGGTGTATTTTTGGGCAGATTTATAAGTGCAGCAAGCTGCAGCATGCTGCAGCATCCCTACAGCAGCCGTATATGGAGCTTAATGGATAAGCTAGGAGGAGCTTTTTGTGGGAAGACCTTTTTGAGTTTTGAATCTGACTTTTGGGAACCTTCTAGACTAATATTTGGTTGATATATAATTTGTGGATAAACACTTTATTGTCTTTTGGATGTTAACCTTTGGATAAAACACTTGTCCTTATTGTCTTTTGGATATTAACCTTTAGATAATATGTCTTTGTACTTTAAGTACTTTATTTAGTGGTAATTACCTTTTGTGCCACTCCCCTTGGTTATAAAAGGGGAGCTTGGGGTAGTAATTTAGCAGTCCATAATCCATCTAATTCTCTCTCATCTTAGTGAAAATCAAAGGTTGGCATCAATAACCTTGTGATTTTAGTTTACTTTATTAATTCCAAGTAATCTTTTGAAGTCATCATCCCTTGTCTTTTATGCTTTATTATTTCTAGTATTCTTTACTTAGTTCTTTACTTTACTTGCAATTTATATTCAAGTATTTTATATTTGTTGTAATTTATATTTCCGTCATTTAATTTTTGTCATTTATATTCCGTCATTTAATTTATGTCATTTATATTTATGTTTTTATTTTCCGTCATTTATCGCTTTATGTCTTTAAATATGAGTAGCTAATTTTATTTAGCTCGGGTGTGAGATAAAAGGGTGAGATTTTAAACCAAAGAAAGGTGGACGTTGTTTCGCAATAACAATGTTCCATCATTTCATTTCAAGTTTTATAAAGTTCAATGACACTTCTTGACGAACTGATCACTTGCTAAAGTGTTAAAGTGCGGTTGACTTAGAAATAAGCTACCAAAAGCACGCCAGTTTGAATGATATAAGAAGTAGACTTGAGAGAGTTGCTTTTTATTTATAAACTGATTTATTCTCGACAAGTTGATCGCTAGTCATTAGTGTTAAAGTGTAGAGGACTTAGAGATAAGCCCCTTCGAACACGTCAACTTGGATGATATGGGAATCGGCTCGAGAGAGCGGTTTTAGATACGAAGAGATTTGATCGTCCATATATTTTGAGGACTTTATTCTACACTATAAATAGTTGGAGGCTGCACAAAGATGTGTTTAGTCGACTCTAAACAGTAGTGTGAATATTGAAGTCCGAGATGAATACCCTCAAAATAGATGGTGGATCTAGTTATGGTTGTAGCATAAGTATGCTGGAATTTGTGTTTAAATCTCACCTAAATGTCTTACACCCGTGCTTGCTTTATTATTCTGTTAATCTAATCAAGTGACAAACCAAACCAAATCAAAGTCTTCAAAATCGCCATCTGAAATCATTTCTTTTTCTTACTTTTTAATCTACTTTTACTCCAATCTCTGTGGGACGATACTTGGTTCTTACCATTTTATTACTTGAAAGACGATATTAGATCTCATTGTATACTCGCTTTGAGGTTTAATTAGCACACGTCTATAGGTGTATTCCAAGCACTATCAAGTTTTTGGACGCTAAAAGTTTTAAAAAGATTTGATTTTTCTACCACCGTTTGGATCGCATTTTGTTTGGTGTATGCCAAGAGTACCACGTGGGGTGTTGTTCGAACTTGACCCGGGCATTGAAAGAACTTTTCGAACTAGGAGAAGAACGCAAAGAATCGCATTAATTTTAGACTCTCCAATTATGGAACCACCACCACCCGGATTTGAATATAGAGGACCTAGACCACCACCACTTTTAGAAAATCCGAGACCACCACCAATATTCCATGATGCACCTCCAATTTTTGGAAACCCACCGGAGCACCCTTTTCACCAAAATCCGCCATATCAAGGAAATAATCATAACCATGTTGATGATGATGTTGAATCTCAAGGCACCAATGAAATAAGAAATGAAGTTCCAAACATAATTAATCTTGCAAATTCCAAAGAGGGAAAAATTATGGACTACGCTATCCCCGATTTTGAGCAATTAAATTCAGGGATAATTAGACCCCATATACAAGCCCTCCATTTTGAGCTAAAACCCATCATGTTTCAAATGTTTCAAACAAACGGACAATTGCTGGAATGCCATCGGAAGATCCACATTCTCATTTAAAATCTTTTATGGAGATCACTGATGCATTCCTGATCCCTGGGGTATCTAACGATGCCTTGAGACTCACTTTGTTTCCTTTTTCTCTAAGGGATCGGGCAAAGTCTTGGTTTAATTCTTTGGCACCTGGCTCTGTGCCATCATGGAGCAACATAGCTGAAAGATTTTTGAGAAAATATTTTCCACCTACCCGTAATGCTAAGTCCAGAAACGAAATTTGCATGTTTAAACAAATGGACGATGAGGCAATTCCCGATGCTTGGGAAAGGTTTAAAGAGTTGTTAAGAAAATGCCCTCATCATGGCATTCCCTACTGTATTCAACTCGAGACGTTTTACAATGGATTAAACCCCATGGCAAAACAAATGCTCGATGCGACATCAGGAGGGGCCTTTACAGCTAATACCTATAATGACGGGTATGAAATTCTTGAAAAAATTTCAACAAACAATGGACATTGGGCTGATCCACGTGCTCAACCGCAAAAGAAAACTGCTGGGATTCATGATGTAGATGCATATACTGCATTAACAACACAACTTGGATGTGTTCAAAGAATTGCACATCAACATACCTCTTGTTGAAGCAATCGAGCAAATGCCTAGTTATGCCAAATTCCATTTTCATGCATTAAATACTGTTTTTTGATATATATTACTTAAAATTTAAGATTACAAGTAAATTGTGCATGAGTACAACTTTTTAAAGTTGCATGTGTGAATTCATATAACTAAATGATGAAACTAAACAAATACATGATAAACATCTGATTTAAATATAAATAATCTAAAACATATTTAGAATAATCATTTAGTTCTAACAAAATACTTAATTATTATCTTTATAAAAAACATTACATTAGTAAACCTGAAATAAATTACATCGTTATTAATTCTGAAGTAAATTATAAGAAAATGAATTAAACAAATTCTATAAAAAACGAGAACTTCGAAATTGTAATTTGATACTAATATCGGTATATATTTTTAAAATTTTTATGCGGTCTTCAAATTTATATTTTATTCATACATAAAAACATTATCGTTTTCTAAAAACCAGACAAATCAGTATTATAAAATCAACAAAGACAGAATAAAATGAAACATTAAAATTGAAATGTATCGCGCTGCATTGCACGAATACATTTTCAGTATTATAAAACAATTGAGACATAGTTTTAAAATGTAACACCCGTAAAATCCTATGTCCCATAGTGCATGTATTTGATTTGGGTTATCGTATAATTTCCTTCGTCGGTGCATGTCTTATTGTTGTACGCGAATGTTTAGACCTATTCTACTAACCCATGTGACATCCACACTTCGCGGCCTAAGTTTGGGGCTCAGTACCCTCTTGGTGATAGTGACGGCGAGAGTGCCCTTGGGCACAATCGCCCTGTCACAATCGCCTGGGCCAAAGAGCCCGCGGTACATATTGGGCGAAAGTGATCCGCGAGAGTGACATATGTCACAATCGATGAGTAACAATCGTCGGGGACCCCTTAGCCTCTCGGTAAATTTTCGGCGAGAGTGACCCTGACACAATCGTCGGAAACAATCGCCCGCACGTGCAGCCTGATATAAAAACCCTTCAATCGAGTTCAGCTCATTGAAAGAGGTCACCTACCCGATTTATTGGAGCATTGAAGACGATTTTGGGTATCTACAACCCCCATCTCCATTAAGTGCTACCTAGGGTTTGTTCTTGCATTTATTGAGCATTAATAGAACCAAAGTGATCATCTAGGGGAAGTGTTCTAAGGATCCAAGCTTTAAGCCTTATCTTTCTCACTTTTCTAGGGTTTTACTATTTTCTAGGTTTTAATCAAAAACCTAGATTGTGAGTGTTCTAAAATCTTTTATAACTAAGATACATGTTCATACTTGCCTTATTATTGCTTTTCTTTCCTATGAGAAAACTAGGGTTTCATCCATACCAGTTTATTTGACATAAATGATGTTTTGGGATTTTGAATGGAATTTCTTCAAGGGTAGAAATACAAGTATGACTGGGGATATGAATAAATTATTCTTTATGGGCATGTGCATAAACAAATATGGTACATATCATATTGTTAGACCACAGTCTCATTGGATTCAAGATCATCCAAACTGAAGATCGCAATCTGAAGCTAAAGCCGGAACGTCGACTCTCGATATAAAAGTCTATGTCTATTTGTAATAAATGTCAATGTATTTGTTTAGTTTACTTATATTTAATATCTAAGTTATAGTATTGTAATAGTTAGATAAAGGTAACTTATCTAGTTTAGTTAGTTTCTAGTATAAGTTAGTTAGCTTTATTAGATTTAATATCTAGACTTAATATGTAGATATTAAGATAGATAGTGTGTTCAACACACTTGATAGTTGTTGTCTCTCAATCTCTCTAACACATCAGATATAGATCACACACACATCAAAGTGTAAAAGAGAGAAAACATAGAGAACACAAATCCAAGCTTCATAGATCAATCCTGTAATCGTTATTTTATATATCAAACAGGTTGGTAATCTAATTGTGTTGTTATTCTATAAACTTGTTATAAAGTATTGTTGGACCGACAATTGGTATCAGAGCCTGATTAAGATAAAAAACAAGTTTATGAGATAAACGACTCTGTGTTCTTGAACAAAATTCGATTTTGTGATTTTAAGTGTTATAGGTGTTAGAATCGATCAGGTTGTGATCGTACTACATGCTAGATCGAGTTGTTGCTATTTAATTTCACTTTAAAGCTTAAATCGAGTTCCAATTTGGTGATTAAGTGGTCTGAAAGTCGAAGAACAAAAACGTACTATGTCATCGATTTTATTTCGAAAAAGAGTGTTTTAGAGAGATCGAGTGCTTTCATTCGGTTCTAGAAGTAATTCTAGACATATTGGTAGAGTTTGGTGTTGCTAAATCGTTTCAGGAACAAGATTCATACGATTTTAAGAAGAACAGGACGAACACCCGCATTCCAGAGGTTGAATAACCCGCATTTCTCAACTTTGCGGGTCCAACTACATACGCATTCCTCAACTTTGCGTGTCTCAAGTGACCTGCATTTCTCAAAGCACCCGCATTCCTTACTTTGCGGTTCCCACTAGACCCGCATTCCTTACTTTGCGGTTCTCACTAGACCCGCATTCCTTACTTTGCGGCTCTCAAAGGACCCGCATTCCTTACAACTCGGGTCCCAAAGCACCCGCATTCCTCAACTTCTCGGTTCAAAGCTCAGACACGCACACCTCGTTCCAAGTCAGACCCGCATACCTCAGACCCGCATTCCTCAAGACTTCAAAAGAAGAAGTCAACTTTGCGTTCCTCTCTAGACCCGCAAACTTCCATTTGCGTTCCCAACTTGAAACGCAAACCTTCTCAATCGCAAAGCTCCAATCCAGACTTAGAATATTTTTTTCTGAGAATTTTTCGAAACTGTAATAGGGACCCCCGTGCTAAGTCTGCCTAGGGGGACAAAATTTCTTGTGTGATCAAATTTTATTTGGGTTAACGATCATAACTGTCAAGTTTTTCTCATATATTCAATACAGGATGACATCCAAAGAAGCTCTCGCAATAGGAACCGACACCAAGCCACCAGTTCTCTTTCGAGGGGAATACGAACAGTGGAAGGATAGGTTTCTAAACTTCATTGAAAGACAGGATTTGGGTAATTTCATTATACAATCCCTAGAAGAAGGCCTAATGGAAACACAGTATAGGGAGCCAGCAGCAGGAACTCAAGAAGTAAGAGTTGCACTTTCTTATACAGATCTAACAGGTGATGCTAAGCTAAGAGCAAAAGGCGACAGGTTAGCCAAGTCATACATTCTACAAGGGATTACAAATGAAATCTATGTAAAGATTGACAGCTACAAAGCCTCAACCAAACAAATGTGGGATCAACTAGAGAAAATGATGTTGGGTTCAAAGATTGGGAACCAACTGAAAATCTCTAACTGCCTGCACAGTTTTGAAGAATTCAAAGGCAGAACTGGAGAAACTCTAGAAGGAACATATGATAGGTTTGTGACATTGCTAAACGAATTGAGCAAGAACAAGGTCAACAAATCTCAAATCGAGTTGAATATCAAATTCTTGAGTATTCTACAACCAGAATGGAAAAGTTTTGCCAGGCAGATGAGGCAGATAAAAGACCTGAATGAGATTCCACTTCATGAGGTATATGAAACCCTCCGACAAAATGAAGATGAGGTGGATGAAATTCTAGAAGAAAAGAGAAAAGGAAAGACAGTTGAAGACACAATCGCCCTTGTTGTGAAGAAGAAGAAGAACAAGACGATTGTGTATGAATCAGAAGAAGCTGAAGCTGATGTTGTCTCTGACTCGGATGAAAATGAACAAATGCAGCAAGCAATGCAGTTTCTAAGAAATGCATTTCAGAAAAAGTTCTACAGGAATCCAACGTCAAACAGTCAGAGGTACTCTTCTGGACTCAACAACTATGCTCACAAGGAAAGAATTGAAGGAAGCAGATATGAAGGAAATAGGTATGAAGGGAAAAGATTTGAAGGGAAGAGATTTGAAGGGAAGAGACAAGAAGAGAAGAAATCTGATGAGAGAAGATATCAGACAGAAGGAAACAGATTGGAAGAGAAGAAACCAGAAGAAAGGAAGTACAAAGCTGAAAGATCAAGTCAGCCAGGACCACCGATGTGCTACAACTGTGGCAAAACCGGTCACTTTGCCAAGGATTGCCGAATATCAAATGTTAGAAACTCCGACTTCTACAAGAACAAGATGCTTCTTGCAAAGCAACAGGAGGCAGGCAAGGCGCTGATGGCTGAAGATGAATACTGGCTGGATCACTCAGATGAAGAAGAAGATGAAGAAGAAAAGGATGAAGCCGTCAATATGTGCTTGATGGGCAAAATCGAATCAGATACTGAAGCTGATTCAGAAAATGGAGAAGAGGAGGTATGTGATTTATCGTATAAAGATTTAATGAATAAAATGCATGCTATGGTTTTAAAACAAGAAGAGTTAGAATCTAATCTTAAGCGAGAAAATGGTGTTATTATTAATAAAAACCAATTGATATAGAAACTTAGCGATGAAATTGCTGAGAAGAAAGTATTAGTTGAGGTTTTACATACAAACGCTGACACCAACGCAAAAGAACAGACTATAATTCTAAAAGAGAATAGTGAGCTCAAGTCTAAATTGACAAAAAGTGAGATTGATTTTTATAAGCTTACTGAAGTGCATTCTTTATATACTAAAGAAAACAAGACCTTAATTGCTAAATTAGATGTTTTGGAAAAGAAGCTATACTCATTAGGTCAAAGTGAGCAAACCATTCATCTTAACAAACCGAAAAAGAACAAAGAAAATTGGGGAATCGGTTATGTGAAACCTCAACGTCTTCAAAAGGGTATAAGAGAAGTGTCTGCACTTTATGACTATACCTCTATGCTTGTTTCTCACCGAATCGACTCATTTAAAGTTTTCCATACTAAACTATCAGAAGAGGATGAAGCTAATGAATTTGAAAAACGAATGAAGTCAACTAAAGTTCACGCTCCATTTTATTATGCAAAGTTGAATAATAGTTATGACTATCCAAATGATGAAAAGAAATCTCTTTCAACTGACTACTTTCAAAGTTATTTTGAAAAAGAAATGGAGGCGAAACCTGTTATAGGTAAAATTTATGTCCCTTCTCTCGTGTTAGAAAGTAAAATTTCTGAACTCGAGACCTCTTTATCAGATGAAAGACTTATGATTGAGATTCAACAAAAGGTTTTTTCAACTGTTATGAAAAATGTTGTTTTTACAAAGGCTTTTACTTCTAATGACATGTTTGGGTCATCAAACGAAGAGTTTAATTTTCTTAATTCTGACGGTGGTTTAGATGGTTGTTTTGAACAAATTGATTTTAATGCGAAACTTCCTAACCATGCATCTTTTGTTAAGAAAACTTCAAGAAAAACCAGTTTGCCTGTGTTCAGTGCAAAATCAACGAAAGCTTTCGTTGATAAATCAGTCTCTGTGAACGCTAAGAGTGCTAAAGATAAGAAAATATCTCATCATTCACAGAAATCAACCACTACTGGTAATTCTAAGAAGAAGCATTCAGTTGTTGCTCAAAGGTCTAGCTCACTAGTTTTACATGTTTCAGATATGAGCAAGTCAAGACCTGAAGCCCATTCTCAATGGCAACCAAAACGGAAGCTTGACAAGGCCGTTTTATCGTCTAGTAGTGTTAATTGTAATAAGACTTCGCTTACTAAAGATGTTGTGATTGCTGAAATTGCTGTTTTGGATCCAAAACTTGTTGTTTCTAGTAAACAATATACAATGAAGCAATTATTTCAGTTATCTTTATCTGCTGGAAAGTCCTCTATCTATAATAAACATGTTTCTATTACTTGTCAAGATTCTGGAGATTGGTTTGGAAATTACCATGTGCATTCATCTCATACCAACTCTCATGCTTTTCAAAAGAACAAAGGATCCAATTTGAAATGGATACCAAAATCTTGTGCTAACACAGCAGGACCCAAATTCCAGTGGGTACCTAAGGCTAAATCTGTGTTGCAGGCACACAAAGATTAAAGAGAAAGCGACTTCTGATTATGTATAGATCAGGACTCGTTCTTCAAAGTCAAAAATAGGTTTTTGGATAATGCAGTTCAAAACCCGAACATCGAAGATCAAAATAGGCTTTTGAACAAATCAGTTCAAGACCCGCACTTCGATGACCAAAGTGTATATTCCAATGTTGTCATATACAAATCTAAATTTCTAATTTCTCTTATGCACACTAGTCATACGTGGTTCTTGGACAGCGGATGTTCCAAACACATGACAGGTCAAAAAGAGATACTGTCCAATTACAAAGACAAATATTGTGGAACAGTAAGATTTGGCAACGACCAGTTTTCTCCAATCATGGGATATGGTGATGTACAACACGGCAATGTAACTGTCAAGAGGGTGAGCTATGTAGAAGGCTTAGGACACAACTTGTTCAGTATAGGCCAGTTCTGTGACAAAGACTTAGAGGCTAACTTCAAAGCCAGGAGCTATTATGTTCGCAATGAAGAAGGCGAAGAACTCTTGGTCGGTACACGAGAATCAGACCTCTACACAATCAACTTATCAGATGTCCAGACTGACAAACAAGTTTGTCTACTATCGAAAGCTTCGATGCAACAAAGTTGGTTATGGCATCGACGTCTTTCTCACCTCAACTTTCGGTACATCAACAACCTGGTTAGTGGAAAGCTCGTCAAAGGACTTCCAGAGCTGAGATATGAAAGAGAACATCTTTGTGTAGCTTGTGAGAAGGGCAAGATGAAGAGGGCACCTCATAAACCGAAGCCAGAACCAAGTACCAATGCTCCTTTAGAGTTATTGCATATGGATCTATGCGGTCCAATGCGCACTCAAAGCTTAGGTGGCAAGAAGTACATACTCGTGATCGTGGACGACTATTCGCGATACACATGGGTCAAGTTTCTTCGTTCAAAGGATGAGACACCTGATGTTCTCATTACATTCCTGAAAACGACCCAGGTGAATCTGCAGAAACCGGTCAAGATTCTAAGAACAGACAACGACACAGAGTTCAAGAACAACAAAGTTGAAGAATATCTCGAATCTGTCGGGATTTCACATCAATACTCTGCTGCTCGAACGCCTCAACAAAATGGAGTAGTTGAAAGAAGAAATCGAACGCTAGTCGAGGCTGCTCGTACTATGCTAAGTCATTCCAACTTACCTCTATTTTTGTGGGCAGAAGCTGTTTCGACCGCGTGCTACACACAGAATCGTTCCATGATACATCGGAGATTCAAGAAGACTCCTTACGGTTTGATCAACAACAGAACACCGACAATCAAATACTTCCATATATTTGGATGTAAGTGTTTCGTACTAAACGATAGGGAGAATCTCAACAAGTTCAGCGCTAAGGCAGATGAAGGAATCTTCATTGGATATTCCTCAACAGCGACTATCGTGTCTATCTAAAGAAGACAAAGACGGTGATTGAAAGCGTCAACGTCACCTTTGATGAAGAAATGGCTTTCGAACAACACAGTTCAGAACCCGTTATAACCGGAGTACTAGCTTCTGGGCAACTCAGTCCAGAACCTGCATCTCAAAAGAATAAATCAGATGAAGCATCAACTTCTACTAACCATTTATCTGATTTAGATTTATTATTTGAATTGTTTTATGATGAATATCTCGGATCTAATGTAAAGAAATCTGTTGTGGTTGACAGGATGGAAGACTTAACGACTACTCATCCAACCAGTTCAGATGTTCCAATTGAATCAAATGCCCCGATTCAACAAGAGATTACAATTCAAATGCCGACTCCAACAGTTGAAGAAGTTCCATGTGATAAAGAGACAGAAGTAGCTGCAACAGTAGGAGATTCTGTACAGATCCATCTACAACCAGTTCAAGCTGTACCTGCTGAGCCTTCTGAACCTGCCACTTCAACTGAAACAATCAATCCTCCTGAACAAACAAAAGAAGGTACAAGTGGATTCTTAGATGACACAACTGACATACAGTCATCTAATCCACTGCCTCATGAACAAAAATGGACCAAAGAGCATCCGATAAGCCAGATAATTGGCGATCCATCAAAACCGGTGCAAACTAGGTCAACATCAATGAACCTATGCATGCATGACTCATTTCTAAGCAAGTTCGAGCCAACACGCGTATCGGAAGCACTTGCAGATCCAGAATGGGTGATCTCAATGCAAGAAGAGCTGAATTAGTTCGATGCACTTAAAGTCTGGAGACTCGTACCGAAGCCTAAAGGTAAAACCATTATAGGTACGAAGTGGATCTTCAAAATTAAGAAAGACGAAGCTGGTACCGTCATCCGGAACAAGGCAAGACTAGTAGCCAAAGGATACAGACAAGAGGAAGGAATAGACTATGACGAAACATATGCTCCTGTGGCGCGATTAGAGGCAATCAGAATGTTTCTAGCCTACGCAGCCCACAAAAACTTCACGGTCTTTCAAATGGACGTGAAGACAACATTCCTAAATGGAATTCTGAAGGAGGAAGTCTACGTCTCTCAGCCAGAGGGTTTTGTCAATCAAAAGAAGTCGAATCACGTCTACATTCTTGACAAAGCACTCTACGGTCTGAAACAAGCACCTCGAGCCTGATATGATGTCCTTTCCACTTTTCTAGTTAAGTCTGGGTTTTCTAAAGGTACGGTGGATACCACTTTGTTTATTAAAATGGAAAAAAGCGATATCATTTTAATTCAAATCTATGTAGATGATATTATCTTTGGTTCTACAAATACTAAGTACTGTAAGAACTTCGCAAACCTTATGGTGTCTAGATTTCAAATGAACTTGATGGGAGAGATGAATTTCTTTCTCGGTTTACAAGTAAAACAGTTTTCTACGGGTATCTTTATCAATCAATCAAAGTACATTAGGGATATTCTTCGGAAGTTCCAAATGGAAAATTCAAAACCGATTGGTACCCCAATGGCACCAGGTACTAAGATTGGCAGCGATCCTTCGGGAAAGGCTGTTGATATTAGGACTTATCGAGGGATGATAGGTTCTTTAATGTATCTTACGTCGAGTAGGCCAGATATAATGTTTTCAACATGCTTATGTGCAAGATATCAGGCCAATCCTAAAGAAATCCATTTGTCTGTTGTGAAGCGCATCTTTAGGTATCTAAAGGGCACTGCAGATCTTGGTCTGTGGTATCCTAAAGATACTAGTTTTGAACTAACATCCTACACAGATGCAGATCATGCAGGTTGTATGTTAGACAGGAAGAGCACGTAAGGACATGTGCAGTTCCTCGGTGACAAATTAGTAAGTTAGGGATCAAAGAAGCAACTTTGTGTTTCAACTTCCACGGCAGAAGCAGAATATGTAGCTGCTGCTAGCTGCTGTTCTCAGGTCTTGTGGATGAGAACTCAATTACGCGACTACGATTTCCACTTCAACAAGATCCCGATATACTGTGATTCCAATAGCGCCATCGCAATAACAGCGAATCCTGTTCAACACACGAAGACAAAGCATATAGACGTCAGGTATTATTTTATCAAGGATAATGTAGAGAAAGGAACAATTGAACTTTTCTTTGTAAAGACTGAGTATCAACTTGCTGATTTGTTCACCAAACCTTTAGACGAAAAGAGGTTTACCTTTCTAGTCTCGAAGCTTGGTATGCTAAATCTCAAAGTATAACCAATAATTACCTATAAAAGTTTTCAAATTATATACTTTTTCATCCTTATCTTATTCTTAAATCTGATTGCTATCTGCAAGTTAACATTCTGTTCATGATAGAAGGGGGAGTATGAGAAGAAATTGACATCTGGTCAATATTACTTCGAGGGGGAGCTCATAAAATTTGCACATACCTTTTAAAATGTCAAAAAAAAATTTTGTAATGCAAGATTTTAGGGGGAGCTCTTCAAGTCAAAAAGGGAGTACGGATATGACTTCTGATTACTTCTGATCAGAACTCGTACTTTAAAAGTTTTACTGCTTTTTGTCTTTTCAATATAAGTGAATAATTATTACTTTGACTTGACATTAGACTTTTGCAGAATTTTTGAGAGAAGCTTACAAGTTCATATGTTTATGACTTAAAGCTTAGCTTCATGAGATGGAAGATCGTACGTTAAGGTATAATTCTATATCTTCATCTCATATATGTTTGAAAGAGGACAACTTTCAATCATAAGAAAACATTGTTTTTAATGTTCAAAACACTTCCCGATTTTTCATCACATTTTATATTTTGGGAGTGTATTTTAAATGTTTTCATGATCTAAATTGTGCCTTAACTGAAATAGTTAAACCAATTTGAGCATCACATGCATCATAGGAAAACAACGAATCATTGTGCTAGGTATTAACACAACTTCTATGGAATCACCTTAACCAGTGATTTCTACCCAAGAAGTTAATCCTTAGTGTTTGAGTGTGAAAATAGAAAAGGAATGAGTGTGATTAGAGAAAGCAAAAAAAAAAAGTTTAAAAGAAAGAGCGTGTGAGAACAGAGTTAAAAGAATATCACAAATCTGCACCAACTTTTTCTGAGCCGGGTAGCCACAATTCTAGTGATTCACAATTCTTTGGTGATCATTATTGAAACAGGCAACTAACCCGTGCAAACTCTTGATCAAACCTCACCATCTACTCATTTTCTTCTCAAATAGATAATGTTTCATTTTCAAAGGGGATGCAACACATTTGCTATCTGATTTTCATTTGGAAAATCTGGATATTGAAAAGAAGGAAGTCTGCCCTACCTTCGCACTTCAATCATGCACATTGAGTCTGTGTTTAACTTACTGTTGTCTCAGTGGTGTACACAATTTTGAGCCAATAAGCAATCATCCGTGCTTAATTCTTTCAACACAAGCACGAACACACAACGAGTTAGTTTCTTTGTCATACCGTTTATAGAAGTTACCTTTGTGGTGTTTCGATGATTAAATGGAAGCCCTGGGGGAGTCAACATCAAACAACTTCTTTTACATGTGTATTCGTTATACACAGTGACTTAGTGTTACTGACAGGCATGATAAATGATTCATTAGTTGATTCAGGTGTTACACGACACATTTGTCTGGATTTGCAAAGATCTAGATGAATCTCTTATGAATTGACGAATCAAGGGATCTAACCGCAAGATTGACATTTCTTACCACAAATTTTGATGAAGTCGTTGCACTTAACATCAAAAAGGGGGAGAATGACTACAAAAGAAATGGAAAAGATCACATGTTTCAAGAATCACGTCTACTCTTCAAAAGGGAAGATTGTTAGATTGAAGACATGCTGAATTTAGAGAAAGAGATTGCATCTTCTGAGCTGAACAAGAAGACTGAATTGATAAATCATTTTCGTAATGATCTTGATCCAAAGGGGGAGATTGTTAGACCACAGTCTCATTGGATTCAAGATCATCCAAACTGAAGATCGCAATCTGAAGCTAAAGCCGGAACGTCGACTCTCGATATAAAAGTCTATGTCTATTTGTAATAAATGTCAATGTATTTGTTTAGTTTACTTAGATTTAATATCTAAGTTATAGTATTGTAATAGTTAGATAAAGGTAACTTATCTAGTTTAGTTAGTTTCTAGTATAAGTTAGTTAGCTTTATTAGATTTAATATCTAGACTTAATATGTAGATATTAAGATAGATAGTGTGTTCAACACACTTGATAGTTGTTGTCTCTCAATCTCTCTAACACATCAGATATAGATCACACACACATCAAAGTGTAAAAGAGAGAAAACATAGATAACACAAATCCAAGCTTCATAGATCAATCCTGTAATCGTTATTTTATATATCAAACAGGTTGGTAATCTAATTGTGTTGTTATTCTATAAACTTGTTATAAAGTATTGTTGGACCGACACATATTATGTCTTAAGTACCACTATAGTTAATGAGCATACATATTGGGGTTGTGTGACTTACATTGGTATCGTATATATTTGTGTGAGCTATTATGCTTCAATGGTCACAAAAGAGTTGAATGGGTGAACCAAGTCAAATAGACACTAGGAGGACATAGTCTTGGGTGTCACTGTGTTGGTATGTACATAGACCTCCGCCATTTGGGGCAATGCCTTGTTGTACCCCCGGATGTGTCGGGCCTTGTGGTATCGCTCATGGAAGTTGACACTAGAGTATCTCGTCTCTTGGGTGGAATTTGATTGGTGTTATGGGTCTCCCCCATTTATTCCGGTTATGGGTATAATCATTGGTAAAAACTCTATAATTGTCACTCATACATTTATTACTTATCATTCAACCTCACTAGGCTTTTTGGCCTAACACTTGTTTGGATGTTTACATGTATCTTAGGTTCTAGTGGCGTCGTGTCTAAGAAGGCTTAGTGTAGACTCGTGTGAGCTGGGGAAGTGCAAGTGGGTGCACAGTGCACTTTTTGGGAAGACTTTTGTTGGATTATAGACGACACCCCTTTTGTAATCTTATTTATGTTTAAGGAATTAGATTAGTAGGTTGTTCTTTATTTTCCCTTACAATTACAAATTGTAATCAAACAGGTTTCTGTATTTCCCCATTTTTGGGAGGCTCATGTTATGGCATTTTTGTTATACCACATTTCCATTTTTAAAAATTTTTGTTGTCCCATTTTTAGGGTGTTACATAAAACCATTTTATATGTATCAATTGACATAAAACATTTAAAAGTGAACACATATTTTAAAAGGAAAATATTTATCAATTGACATAAAACATTTAAAAGTTAACACATATTTTAAAAGGAAAATATTATATTTGTATGTATCAATTGACATAAAACATTTAAAAGTGAACACATATTTTAAAAGAAAAATATTATACTCTGCAATAGTTTTTAAATATACAAATAAATATGTTATTATTTTTTTGCAGTATAATTAAAATTTCGAATTTCAAATATATGTCTGTGAATACTGAGAATAAGCATGGCAACTAGGGATAGGGTGGGAATGCAATCCCTAGTCCTCGCCCGGTTCCAACATTTCATCTCCGGTCTCGGTCCCCGGTAGGTATGGGAAATCAAATCCTCTCTCCGGTTTTTGTTGAGCCTATTCCCGGTCAACCCTCGGGTTATCCTCGATCAATCCTCGGTATAACAATTAATGGTTCAAAAAATGGTTGAAAATATGATATATTATATATCACATATTAAAAAAGATATAGTTTTAATTAATATATATATATATATATATATATATATACACATTATGGGACGGGGCAGGTTGGGGAATACATTACCCAGTCTCGGCCCCGATCCCAGTTTTCAACATGTCGGGGATCCCGACCCCAGATCCGGTACTCGTTTTTATGGGAAATCCCTGCCCCAAACGGGATGTGTGAACCGAGTTCCCTAACAGGATGGAGTAAATCACCATGCCTAATTGAGAATAGCCTACTAAAAACATATGTGATTATTGAATATTGTGGATTCCGTACAATTTGCTTTAACTAGCAAACAAAATAAAAACGTACAAAATTTGAAAATTAGGAAAAGTCGAAATCGAAACTCTAAACAATGAAATTTGATCCTAGCTTGTAAAACCCCAGACATGGAAAAAAACTTTCATATAGCACTAAGTTTACTCCAAACTAATTCTTAAAGAAGAATCAATGAGTTACTTACAAGGTAAGACCAAATTGCGAATTCTGGTTGCGAGAAGTACAGTTACTGGGACATGTCGTGTCCCAAGACGGAATCAAGGTGGATCCGGAGAATGTGGTTGCGAGAAGTACAATTACTACTCGTCCTCGGGGGCCCCAGTAGATCCCCATACGACCCCCTAGTCGATGTCGTTTCCGTGTGTAGGGAAACAAATTCCAAACACACGGTTCAACCATCCCCGATGGTTATATGTATCCATGACCAACAACTCAGTCACATTATCACATCAACATAAATCTCGAACGTACAGGTGAAGTAACAATAAAGCTTTATACATATAACAACATCTCACAGTGGCATTCAAGAATATGATTGTATCCAAAATCAACGGTAAACATAATAGCTAATGTAAAATAGATCCATTTCCAGTTCAAAGATATATTCATAATTTGAAGATAAGGGAACTCACCTGATTGAAGGACACAACGCAAACAACTAGCCTCAGATAAGTCGAACCCCTACATTCCAATTTAATATGAACATTATAATTTCGGATAAGGTTTAAGAACCCACTATGACCACGACACTGGTGGGAACGAAATCTCTCAATTGAAATTTAAGGAACAAGTTGACCCGGTCGAAAGACTCCCCGGGAGGCCCCGGTCGAAGCGGTCCCGGTTGACTGCCCACCGGGCGACCCCGGTCAATACACCACCGGGCGACCCCAATCATCCATCTACCGGGCGGCCCCGGTCACTACCTACCGGGAGGCCCCGATCACTTCATACCGGGAGACCTCGGTTACTCATCTACCGGGCGGACCTGGGTGAACCCCGGTCGACCGGACCAGGCAACAGTCAACTTATGAAAGAGAAACCCAGAGGCGATATACAAGTGCACAACCTATCGATTTCTTCTTAACTTAAAGTCAGATTCAACTCTTCTAAATCATGGCTTTTCCCTCAATAATCTCTCATCTACAGTTAATCAAAATACCTTTTAACTTCCCAATAAGATTTCTATCCTATCATCTCCCAATGAGATTTTACACAGGGAAATTTTCTTCCAGGGTTAAAATTTCTAAAACAAAATATTAAAGGTTGGATTTCTTACCTTGTGCAAGAAGAATTTTCTCCTAGAAGCACCTTGATTAACTTTCACTTTCAAAGGAACGATTCTTCCCCAAGATAGACTTCGATCTGCTCTTCTTTGTTCTTCCTCAGACGCCGCACAAAACCCACACCAAGATATTTCCCAAATGAATAGTAGTCTAGGGTTTTGAAGTCCTAAATGGTAATATTTCCAAAGAGGTCCCCCAACTCCTTATCTTACCTAAAATACACCAATTTTATAAAAATAACCAAATGACCCAAAAATTTGACGATTGTTACACAAATCTATCTATATATATCTAAAAGTAAAACCGTTAGTTGCTTGGGTGACACAATGAGAAGACTCCATTCTCATTTATCTTTTTTCTCATTAGTTTGATTTTTTTTAAATAAAAACATTTTTCTTCAATTTCTCTTTTTGCTAATTTCTCATTGATGAAAAGTAATCAACCATTTATGAATTACATTTAATTGCAAAACCCTTCATTTCCTAGGACATCCTTATCCGACTCATGTTATTTCTTTTTTCTTCTACCTCCCTCTACGTCCATTTATCAACGTCTTCGTTGATAGGGTTTGATGAATAATTAATGTCTTCTTTTTTCTACTTCGTCTTCATCTCCGTTTCTCAATGTCAATCGAAGGTTAGCCCATCTCTCTTTTTACCAGTTATATCTTGATTAACCTCTTTATATTGGAAAGTTGCAAAAATGTTTTCTTTAATTGATACATAGATAGGATAAAATTTTGTTTCTACGTTATGTCTTGATTAAATTTTGACAAATGAGGTTTGAACTTCTATAATCAAAAGCATGCAATCATGTTATTTGTATTGGGTTTAGGTTTTCAGTTTTACCTACATTCGATGCGTACTAGTTTGGGTTCAAGAAAGATAAATAGTAAAACTAAATAGTAGATGACAAAAACAAAGGGTGTCTTCGGTTTTACAACTACAACATATAGGAAAATGTGAATAATTTTTCTTTATTTGTTTTCATCATAGATTTAATAATTGGGTCGGATATGGATTCATATATTTTATAAACATTTTACAACTCGAGTATAGATTTCATCATTATTGTAATATCCGAGAACCAAATAATAAAGTTGAGAGTTTGGGGGCTGTTTGCTCAAAGCCTATATGTGGGGGTCTAGTTTGTAAATATGAGAAAAGAGGGTTTTAACCCTAATACCCTAGATCTCTAATTCATTTTGGTGTTGGAGGTGGCTAGGAGAAGCAGAGAGAGTTAGAGGGTGAAATCAAAGTTGGGGGAAAATTGAGGAAGAAGGCTAGAATTGAAGAGGTTCTTACCATTGTTCTTGGAGGTAATCAATCATCCCTATATTTATTATCTAAGTTCTTGGTTAGATTGGTGTTAGTGACTTAAAATCATGGAGAAATAATCATCCTCTTCTTATTTTGATTTTGGTTGGTGTAAGTATGTTCTTGAGTTGAGGTTGGAAGGGATTAACCTTCTAGGTTAGAGTTGGAATAAGAGTAATGGAGGATTGGGTTGAAGAAGGGTCGCCCCATTCATTCGTCCTAAAACCCATCAAATTGAAACCCAGCATCATGGGAGACCCGAGAAGGGTTTTAGTCCCGGGGAGACCGGGAGGTGAGAGACCTGGGAAGGGTTTTAGTCCCGGGGAGATCGGAAGGGGAAAGACCCGGGAAGGGTATAGTCCCGGGAGACGGGAAACTCGGGCGGAACCTGGAAGGCGGGGAGCCCGGGTAGTGTGAAGCCCCAGGAGCGGGAGGTCGGGACCGGGGGGGGAACCTGGGAGTCGGGTGACCCCGGTGTGAAGTCGGGAGTCGGCTGGTGACGAGGGGACCCGAGAGTCGGGTGACCCCAGGAGGGAGCCGGGAGTCGGCTGGTGAGAGAGGGAGTCGGGAGTCGGAGAGAGAGAGAGGGGAACCCGAGAGGTGAGCCGAGCCTGTAAGGGGGAAGCCCATGGTCAAACCCAACTTAAATGAGGGACGGGTTTAGGTGAGTACTTTTGGGGTCCGGTTACCTTACCATCCTGTTCATTTTTATTTGTAGGTGTTTGATTTAATAGTTGAGTCGGTAGTAAGGGAGATTTCGCGGGAGATCCAGGTAAGTTTTCTAACCAAAGTTTTCCCTGTTATTTATGTTACTGTACGCATATGAAGGTTATGAAATCACTACTGTTATTTATGCTATTTTTATACATGCGAGATCTATTAAATGTGAGTTATGCTTTATTGTGTTGACTGTGGAAAATGTATGCATACATTGTTATTGGCGAGTTATGGCCTAAGTCGTGGGTGTGTCCCGCTTATGCTCATACAGGGGGTTGTCCCAGAAAAAGTGTAACATCCTAAAATTTGGAGGGAATCTAAAATTCGGCAATATAGCGATTGTAAATAGAGTAAACCTGTTCCCCCTAAAATAGGAGACAACCAAACCTGCATATTACGGTAGTGACATTCTAAACCAAGGTGTCATCCCAAAACGGGGAAATAAAGTATGACATATATAACCCAAACAAATGAAGAATATAATTCAACAACCTAATAATCTAACTTTATCAAGATAGATTATAATCGGGTGTCACTATTCTTCCAAAATGTGTATTCTCTAAAATCAATTGTTATAGTCTCTAGTTCTTCAAAAAGACCGCTCTCGACCCCAAGGTCGTCCGCTCAATCACGACGATCCCCACCGCTAGAATGACCTGTCAAACATGACAACCAAAGAACAAGTGTCAGGCTAAAGCCTAGTGAGAACAAGTCAATTGAAATAGATGTACTAAACTCATTTGAAGTCGTACGGTGGATATAGTCATGATCTAAACAAATCAAATAAACCATTAGTGATCATAATATGATACAAATAACACCAATCATATAGTGAGCTCAACTCTTCTAAGTCTATTGCTCGAAAACATCAAGTCAACCCCTGTAGGTCTATTCTTGAGAGTTCCAAAACGGGAACTTATGCACAATGGAATTACACCTTACTGCCCATGGGACGTTGCCCGACCATATAGGTCCACACCTTACTTACCATGGTGACTCGATGCCTATTCCGTGCCAAAGTGGTGAACCTAATGTCCAAAACGGGACATTGGGAACACCGTGCCTATGGATCCATTGCACTAAACCAAGACTAACACAAAATAATCAACAACATTGGTTCATGTATACCCAAACTCATGTCAATAATTATCCATGAACAATTTATTACAAAATGTGAGAAAACTCACATAATCAATTCTATCATACGTGGATATAGAGCTTGTGTCAAAGATTTAGCCACATATCATATTTTCAACCTACAGTCCAAACCTTCCAAGCCCTAGTTTTACTTGGTTTTCTCCAATATCTCAAAAAATGAAGGTAATGAAGATAGAACTTGTGGGTACATTCAACATCCTCACCTCATAGGCCAAATACATTTTCAAATACTTTCATCCTCACCCAAAACCCCCAAAATCCCTTGACATCCATTTTAGGTCAAATGTTGGTCAAAATCTCAAACCCATGATTTACAATGTATGAAAGTGTAAATATGAGTAGTTTACCAAGTAAGAAGTGTAAAGCATATATGTACTCACCTTGTTAGGAAAATATGAGCAAACCCTAGTTTATAAGAGCTTGAGAGAAAAGGAGATGAACTTGGATCTTTAATCACTTGGATTCTCTAAATCACAACCAACCTAAACCAACCATAGAATCTCATTCAATGCCTTCCCTTAAGAGGATTTATTGAAGAGAGAGGGGTTCTTACCTTCCCTTCATAGAGAAATCGCCCAACACCAAGAAGAATTGGAATAAATGAGGTTGGGGTCAAATTTCCCACTTTTTAATACGTGCAGAGGTCGCGCGCGGATGCTCGCGCGGAGGGTCGCATGGAGCACTGGAGGTATGCGCGGACAGAGCCTCGCGTGGATGCCCGTGCGGTGCAACCTTTGCGAAAGGTCACGCGGAGCACTGGAGGTAAAAGTTCTCTTTTGGACAAGATGCTCGATATCAATTGAACCAAAACTACAAATAAACCAGAAGTTAAAACTACACTACGAGCGGTGTACAAATTAAAGCAATATCTTGTTCACCCAAAATCCGGGGTGTTACAATAAGGCAGTATGAGCCAGACACGTTGTCACCTTTGTGTGACTTCAGTGTGCGCCAAAAACGTGGTTTGTGATTATGATGTTTTTTCTAAACTAGATTGGTTTATAATGTCTATAAATATTTTACGTAATGCTTTGTCATGGACCCGTTTTAGAGGGAACTCACTAGACATCTCAGTCTAACCCCTCTCTTTTCAATTGAGCCATACAGAAATGCACTTTTTACATCCATTTGATAGACTTTGAATTTCATATAAGAAGCATAAGCCAGGAATAATCTGATTGCTTCTATCCTGGCTACAGGTGCAAAGACTTCTTCATAATCTATTCCCTCTTCTTGTGTATACCCTTGAGCCACCAGCCTTGCTTTATTCCTTATTACTATGCCTCTTTCATCTCTCTTATTTCTGAAGACCTATTTTGTTCCTATTGCTCTTTGGCCTTTAGGAAGGTCTACCAGATCCCAAACATCTTGCAGCTTGAATTGCAGTAGCTCTTCTTGCATGGCTTCTATCCAACTGGACTCTTTCATAGCATCATGTGCCTTCTTAGGCTCAAGCTGGGATAAAAAGCAAGAGAGCACTGTATGTTGTTGGTCTTGCATTTCTTGCAGCCTGCTTTGATTTCTAGTCATCATAGGAGAAGATATATCTCCTATTACCAGCTGTGGAGGATGATTCTTTTGAGTTCTGGTGTGATGACTAGGTTCTTCATTAAGTCCCACCTCTAGATTAGAGTCATTCAACTCAACTGAGGGGCTTTCAGCAGCTACTTCTGGTTCTTGATTTTCTTGATTCTCATCATCTCTACTTTCTTCTTCACTCTGATTTGGTTCAGTAGATGGTTCCTTTTCACAGTCTTCAACAGAACCCACTGTTGGTATGGGAAAGATCACAGATTGAGATAAACTATCTTGAACTTGTGTGGTCCCTGATCCTCCACAACCTGAACCTGCATAATCATCACTACTGAAACCAAAAGAGTTAGTTAGTGAATCAATGTCAAATAGCCACTGAGGACCAGACCCAATAGGATTTGGTGTGTTCTCATTGCATTTGACATTGTCACTTTCTTTAATTATTCTAGAAGAAGAGTTAAAAACTCTGTAGGCCTTACTCTGAGATGAATACCCAACAAGAAATCCATCATCTGCCTTGCTATCAAACTTACCTAAGTGAGTTTTGGTATTGAGAATTGTACAAGGACACCCAAAAGGTTTGAAAAATCCAATAAAGGGTTTTCTTTTATTTAAAAGCTCATATGGGGTCTTGTTCTTTGGCTTGACCACTAGAACTCTGTTTTGGACATAACAAGCAGTATTAACTGCTTCAGCCCAGAAGGTAATTGGCAGTTTTGAATCAGCTAACAGAGATCTAGCAGCCTCTATTAGTGTCCTATTTCTCCTCTCAGCAACTCCATTCTGTTGAGGAGTCCTAGGGGCACTATATTGTCTCTCAATTCCTTTTTCTTCACAAAAGGTGTTTAGATCAAGATTTTTAAATTCAGTTCCATTGTCTGATCTAATGATTTTTATTTTTTGATTAGTTTGGTTTTCAATTCTTAGGATAAAAGATTTGATCAGTCCACTTGTCTCATCTTTAGTCCTTAGAAAATATACCCAAGTAAATCTGGAGTAATCATCAACAATAACCAAGCAGTAAGATTTCTTGCCTATACTCATAATATTTGTAGGACCAAACAGATCCATATGCAATAACTGGAGACAAGAAGAAATTGTATTTATCTCTTTGGTCTTATGAGAAGTTTTGTGTTGTTTGCCTTTAAGACAAGCAACACAATGATCATCACATGAGAAGACTTTTGATGGTAAACCTCTTACAAGGTTGTTTTTAACAAGTTTGTTCATAGTCTTGAAATTCATGTGACACATCCTTCTGTGCCAAAGAGAGGATTCATCCACAGAAGCTTTTGAAACAAGACAGTTCAGGGATGAATCACTATCAACATTGTCCATATCTAGACAATAAACATTGTCCTTTCTTGGAGTTCTAAGTAATATCATGCTTTCATCAACTACCTTGAACTCTGGAGCAAGGATCATACACTCTGTATTAGTAAATAATATGCTATGTTGTTTGTCACAAACCTGTGATACACTTAACAGGTTGTACTTCAATTGATCAACATAGTAGACATCCTCAAATGTCATCTTACCTTTGGTAACATTACCTTTTCCACTGATTTTGCCACCTGTAAGATTATCTCCAAATGCAACATGTCCTCCATTGATATGCTTGAAATCCTGAAGGCATGACATGTTGCCTGTCATGTGCCTAGAGCAACCACTATCAACGTGCCATATGCTTTTTCCCTTGAGCTGTTGGTTGCCCTGCACATAAGATAAATCAGTTAGTATGTATTAGGAACCCAAGCCAAAGTGGTCTTGGGTACCCCTTTCTCATCAAAATACTTGCATTCTTTCTTGACAAGATTTTTAAACTTTGACTCCTCATTTCTGGAGTACTTTGTTACAATGATAGGCTTGGAAACACATTTGCTAGAGGCAGTACTGGTTTTAGATTTACTAACTGCATTAGCAGCACTTGCATGCTTAGCAGTACTAACCTTGTTAGAAGTAGTAACTGTGTTAGCAGCAGTAATTGTGTTAGCAGTATTAATCTTTGAAGAGGTACTAACCGTATTAGCAGCATTAAAATTTTCAGCAGTACTAACACTGGTAGCAGCAGTAATGCTTCTAGCAGCACTATCTCTGTCAGCAGTACTAACAGTTTTAGTGCTTCTAGGCACCCACATTTTAATACTTTCTTTTAAAACCTTTTTCTTTATGGGACCTTTAGTTTCAACAGATTTCTTCATCACCTGTTTCTTTCCAGCCTTTCTATAACCAACAGGTTTTTGCACAAATCTTTGAAAGTTCATCTGTTGGTTAATTGGGTTAAAGAAACAGTACTTAGCCAAATGGTTTAACTTTCCACATATGAAACAAGGCTTTGGTCTATTGATTTTACTCAGATCAATGCCTTGTTTTTGTGCCCATTGGTTATTCCAGTTTCTCTGATTTCCCCTTGGTTTATCATGTTTTTGGGGCTCAAATTTATTGCATGCACACTGCTTGCAAGGGATAGGGTTCACAACAGTGGTTTGCTTATAGTGAACCTTCTTGTTCTTTCCCTCAGTCTTCTCTATCTCATTGGACTTGATCCAATGCTTTCCACATCCCTCATTGGTGATTATGTGGTTTTCTATAGGAATCTCACCACTCACAGTGTTGTCCATATTCTTGACAACTTCTTTCTCAGTTTTATCCTTAACAACTACTTCATCTAAGGGATCTATCTCAGTGGCTCCCTTAGGTAGGTCCTTCCTATCCTTTGTTTCTAACAAATCTGAACTAGGAGGGATGTAGTTGTTGTTATAGGGTGGTGGTGTGGTATTGTACCCTATTCCTCTTCTCAGTTTATCATGAATCTGAGTTTTTAGCAAAGAATCCATTGCTTTGGAAGCATTGGAAAACTTTTCTACATCTAGTTTGACTTTAGCTAGCTCTCCTCTTAGCTTTTCACTCTCTTCTTTGGATCTGGTTAGTTGAAGTTCTAAGTCATTCTTCTCCCACTTCCAGTAATTTGTGTCATAAGAGTGTTGAAGCTCATTGGCTTGAAAACTCTTAATCTGCTCTTCAAATTTCTCAACTATCCTGACATAATCTTTTATGTCTTTTTCCAATCTCTTAAGGTCATCACTCATGTTTTGATTGTGATCCCTATACCTTTTAACAGTGTTAATGCAATTTTGAGAACATAGATTGGAAGTTACCTCTGTTGGGAGATCAGACACTTCTGCCATTAGAGCTTGGTTTTGAATGGCCTCTTCAGCTTGATCACTCCAATCAAACCCCATACCTTGTTGAGAGACAAGGGCTTGTGCAGAGTTTCTATTATTATTGAAGCTTCCAGATTGTGTCTGCTGGTGGTTGTTGTTGTGAGACACTCCACTTCTGCATTCCCTAGCAAAGTGTCCCTTTTGATGGCATTTATAGCATTCCACCTTAGACTTGTCAAAACCTGCTCCATCTTCTCTTCTTTGGGAGAAGTTGTTCCTCCCAGTTCTTTTGATGAACTTCTTAACTCTCATAGAGAGCATGGCCATCTGCCATTTAATGTCCATCTCTTCAAGATCATCTGGATGGAGTTGTTCCAAGTCATCATTGATAAGAGAAGAGTTTCCATGACTGGCCAGAAAGGCTTCAAATACAGTTTCAGTGCCTTTCTCTAGATTTGCTCCATTGGCAGCATTAACTGATTCAGGATTGGAAGTAGAATCAATTGATGCTGAAAGGAGTGCAGCATTGTGAACATATCCAGAAGGCCTCTTCTTAGCCTCTACCTCAGATTCAAAAACTCTTAGATCATTATAGAGATCATCAAGTTCCTTTTCTTCCAGTTGATCATTCTGTCTTAAAGACACAGTATACATGGTCCATTCTTCACCCAGGGACCTTAGAAACTTTCTATTCAGATCATCTTGATAAATTTGTACTCCCACTTAGTGATGGCCAAAAATCGGGCCCGGGCCGGGCCAAAACGGGCTTCGGGCCCAAATAGTAAACCCAAAAACCAGGCCAATCGGGCTTCGGGCCGGGCCGGGTCGGGTTTCACTCGAATATGTGTGGCCCGTTTAATGTTGGAAAAAACCGGTTATAGGAAAACCGGGTCGGGCCGGGCCCAAACCGGGCGGTGGTCGGGCCGAGCGTTTTTCCGTATTTTTTTTAAAAAATAATAATTTCTTTATATAATAATTAATTACTAAGCTTTAAAAAATAAAAATTGGATTGGATCACTAAAATACACTTTAAAAATGCGTTTTATTTATAATAAATCACTAAAATACACTTTAAAAATACGTTTTATATATAATTTTAAGTTACAAACTTACAATACAAGTATTTATAGGGGTTTGGGGAGGTAAAAAATACAAAAAAGTCAAAAAAACGTATATAAATGGTAACATAACGGCTCTTTTTTTTTAATACGAATCGGGCCGGGCCAAAAACCGGGCCGTGAACCGGGCTCGGGCCGAGCCGGGCCGGGCCGCCAAATCCTCCAAAAACATGAACCGGTTCATGTTTTCGGGCTCCAAACCGGTTTTCCACCGGGCCGGGATTTCGAGCGGGTCGGGCTCGGTTAACCGACCGGGTCGGGTCGGGCCGGGCCGAGATGGCCATCACTACTCCCACTGTGGCTAGTTCACCAATAAGCTTGTTGAACCTGTCAAAAGTTTGAGTCATGGACTCATTCTTGGTTGACATAAAGTTCTCATATTGTTGCTTCAGTATGGCTTTCTGATTTCTCTTGGTACTTTTGGTACCTGAGAATCTCTTCTCTAGAGCATTCTAGAGCATCTCTGCATCAGTGCAGTTGCAGAACTGATGTTGATATTCATTGGGAATAGCCAAGAGCAAGGTGCTCAAGGCTTTCATCTCTGTCTGTCTAGTCTTTCTTTCTGCATCAGTTTTTGGTGGAGTTCTCTTTCCATCTGCACCAATCTTTCCTGCTTCAGAAGGACCATTCTCAATGATGTCCCACATAGAATAGTCAGTGAGGAGTATGTACTTCTTGATTCTGATCTTCCACATATCGAATTCATTGGGTCTGAGCATTGGAACCTTTGAAACCAGAGTACTGTTTGATTCTGCAAAGTTTTCCATGATGAATGAATAGATGTTTCTGAGAGAACAAGCTCTGATACCACTTGTCAGGATCGAATTCTTAACAAGAATAAATTCTCAGAAACAATATCAAAGAAGTTGCGGAAAAACACTTTGATATTTAATGTAACAGTAAACAAACAGTATATGATTGACAACTTGTAAGCTTGTATTCAATTATCAAATCACAAGATTACACACTCAACCTCAATCTTGAAGAACAGACTCTTTCAAGACGAATTCTACTTCTCTAGAATTAGGATCTATGCCTTGAGGTTGATTCTCTCTAAAAACAAAAACTTAGAATAAAATCACTCTTTAAACTATTCTGTCAAATCTATACATATACTGAACAAAAAGATAATTACAATAAATAGAATATCTTCAGTATATCTTCCATGAATATCTTCAGAATATCCAGTTGTCATTCTTCTAATTCGGATCTTCATCTAATAAGCAGCACTAATCAGATTGGCAGTATTAACTGTAAGCAGCACTAACTACTAGCAGCACTAACTAGCTAAGCAGTACTAACTTTGTTCAAGCAGCACTAACTTTGACTAGCAGTATTAATTCTACTAGCAGTAGTAATACTCAGCAGTATTAACTATTGAAGTCCTCTGGCAGTAGTAATCTTGTACTAGCAGCATTAATCATACTTGATAAATTCTTCAGTTCCCAACACACGTTTCTGGTGGGAGGGAAATATTTTTTCAAAAAATTTTCAGCTAAACTCGTCCAAGTATCAATTGAATGAGGTGGCTGAGAATTTAGCCAGGCTTTAGCTCCGTCTCTCAATGTATAAGAGAAGAGTGTCAGCCGTAAGGCTTCCGCTGAAACTCCGGGAATGAGAAAATGATCTGTCATTTCTAAAAATGATTTTAAATGAGAGTGCGGATCTTCCGAAGGTAATCCTCCAAATTGACCCATTTCTTGGATCATTTGAAACATTATCGGTTTCGGTTCAAAATTTTGCACAGTAATTTGGGGCCTAAGAATACCCGACTTGAGTTGATCAAATTCGGGTGTTGCATAGTCCCGTATTCCCCTTTCTTTATCATCAACAATTTTAATTGTTATTTCCACAAGCGGAGGTGGTGGAGGGTTAGCTCCCTCTTCCGCCATGGTTCGATTTAAAACTGGATTTTGCCGATTTCCTCTACCTCTTCTTCTTCTTTTCAAAGTTTTTTCAATTTCAAGATCGAGAGGCAAAAGTTCACCGTGTTGTAGCCGTGGCATACAACACGATAAATGCTTTGAAAGTGAAACAAGTGACACAGGTTCGAACAAAAATCAGTATCTCAGGATGTAAAATCGTGCCAGTCCCCGGCAACGGCGCCAAAAACTTGGTAGCTAATTATCGTGTACTGCACAACAGGGGCACAGTAATACCTAGTGAGAGCACAAGTATATACTTTCACAAGAATCGCTACAAGTAATATAATGGTACAAGTACCGAGTATCGTTCTCACAGGGACTGAACTACTGAGAATTGCTGATTTTTATGAACTTCTTGCACAAGTTTCGAGTTTGGGAAAAATATTTGTTTTTTATGGCGATTTGACAGAGAATTCGGAAAGAACTCTATAATTAAAAGATGGGTACGGATGTAAGCTTTTCTTGGGAAAAACGTAGTAACAAAATAGTTGGACCTTGTAGTATGGAAAGTCTATAAAAAGCCCGATCTTTCGAAAGTGGATTTTTATAGACCGGTCCTACAAATTGTTCATAAAGTTTCCACCTTTACCGACTCTTGATCTTACCGATTTAACTAAGTTGATAAAAATAATCAAGTTCTACCAATATGGAGATTTATACCCAAATCTCTTTCTGATATAAATCTCGACCGGCGTTTGAACCTTAGTAAATCATACAAAACCCGTATCTCTACGTGGTTATCAAAGACTTTCTCAAATCTTTGTGCATCACTTAAGCCGTATTTCGAATCCGCGCCTCTCGAGGTCAAGATCTAATATTAACACATAAAAGTGATCGGCTTATCTGCGTTGAGTTGAAGTCTCGACTCATGTGACCAAGGTCAAGAGTTGATAACGATAGTCACACCCAAGTGTAACCTACTAGACCCAAGTTGGCTTACATCCGCACCCAAAAAGGTGTTTAGCTCATAACGATAATAAAAGACATAATATAATAAAAGAAATAATTGTTAACTACTTGCATAATAAAAATAAACTACAATTATAAAAGGAAATTAAAGTACGGAATTTAATTAAAAGTGCGAAAATTAAATACAATAAAGTAAGTACGGAAATTTAAATACAAGAAATAAAAATGCGGAAAATAAAAGACGTAAAGTAAAGACGAGAATAAAAATACAAGAATTAAATCCTACACTTCAAGTCTAAATACTTGAAAGTATTTTAGACTTGAATGAGGAGAGAGGATGAATGATGGATGTTGATGATGAGAGGTGAGTGAGATGGTGAATGGTATGAAGTAAATGCTCTCCAAAAGTCTTCTATTTATAGGAGGAGGCTTGAGCATTCAAGAGCCAAGATTTCATCTTCAATGTATGGCCAAGATCACTTCAGAAATGTTGTGTTTCCAGCTCACATCCAACCCCAAAATCTGCTGGGTAATATCCTCGGGTGCCCACAGTGGGCACACCAGTGCCCACAAACTGACCTGCAGTATTAATTTTCGCAAGAATGAACATATTGGTTAAGTTATCATATTTTGCAAACAATGTGGACCAAATGAAGGGATAGGAGCAAAAGTGGGTAAAAAGAGGAATAAAAACCTATAAAAATATCAACAAATAACTCTAAAAAAATGAGAGTTATCAATTATACTACTATTTTTATATTTTTATATCTCGATTCAACTTAAAACAAATTAACACATTACATATTAATACAAAATTCGACTGATTCATAATAAACGAGATAGCTTAAAAAGAAAGGAATTAGGTATTTATTTAATGGGTCGAGTGTTGATGCTTTCCTTTTAAAAAAATCTTTCCATTTTTTCTAGCAATAACAATAGCAAGATAATCATATCAAAATCAATGGTTTATTAAGTATTAACCTAACAATTAACAAACATTTCTATTCTGTAAATTGTAAAATACCAAATAACAAATCCAATCAATCTAAAATACCAATACCAAATGCTAAGAAAATAAAACCAAGTTACCAAATACCACAATTCAACAAAATCATTTATGAAGATTCAAGAAATCAAAAATTTAGGTTTTTAGTTTTTACCTAAATGGTTGGAGGTTGGATTGCTGCAGCGCTGCTGGAGCTGGAGAGTGGAAACTGACACACCGAGTCACCGACCACCAACCGCTTGACTTCTTCTTCTTCGTTTCCAGAATACACCAAGAGACAGATTTGAGATTGAGTGATCGACAGATTGCGATTGGAGTTGAGACTTGGGAGAGCCGAGAGCGGTCGTAAACGAGAGGAAATAAATCAGATTGGGGAGGGACGAGAGAGTGCTGCACTGCAAGGGCCTCAAAAAAACATTATTGGGGGCCCATTGATTCATTGAGCCTAAAACAGATATAATTTTTTTTTTAGCCTTGTGGACCTGAAATGGTTGGGGGCCAGGACCCCTACCCCCATGTACTGTATCCGCCCCTGATTAGGTCATACATCTTACCGAATGAACGTGGCAAAGGTCGACAATCTTACCCGTCAAGAGCAATGACAACTGATTAGGATAAAGAATCTTACCTGGCAAGGCGGATGTACTTTGTAAAATGTGGGGGGACAAGCCCCACTTAAAAAAAATATTTTTCATCAGTAAAAAACAATTTTTTTTCTAACGATCTATTATTGTTCCCCTAACAATCAAAGAAGGTACCTCGAAATCAGCTAAAAACTAAAAAGGTCTCTTGAAATTAACAAAAAAAACGAAAAAAGTCCTTTGAAACCGGGAAAAAACTTAAAAATCCTTCCAAATAAAATAGAAGACTTTAAAATCCTTCGAAACCGTAGAATTAGGCTAAAACACATCGGGCTACTTTGCGAACCTTTAATCTACCTCATAGGTGCCCCCACTAGACAAAAATCCTAGATCTGGTAAGTTATAGGGTGACGACTCTTACTCTTTACGGGTAAATTATTGCATATGATATCGTTTTGATGGACTATAATCTTACTCGATAAAGTAAGTTAGAGTCTTGAATGATCAGATAATTATTGGTTAGTTTTAAAAAAGATTTTTTTAGAAAATATTTTAGTGTTAAAGTATGTATACATTCAACCATTTTTGACCGTTTGGTTTAGGGTTGTAAACGAACATGAACAGATGCTTGTTCGTGTTTGTTTGTTTAACTTAACCGAACAAACTAATAAACACGAACAGTAAATAAATGGAATTTTTTTTGTCCATGTTTGTTCTTTAAGAAAATGTATTTATTCTTGTTCGTTTATGTTCGTCCATTAAGATGTTAAATAAATGTAAACGAACGAACATAAATGAATATAAACGAACGAACGAACACGAATGAATAAAAAACAACCACCATTAATCATCAATTCGTTCCTAAAAAAATAACATAACAAAATGAAAAACTGGGTAAATTTAGGAGAGATAGAAAATGATAATTAAAAGTTTAATTTAATTAATGCTTTTACATATTAATATCATAATATTATGAGTATATTTATATAAATGAACGAATATAAATGAACGAACGTTTACGAAGGTAAATAAACGAACAAGACCATTGCTCATGTTCGTTCATTTATCTATCTAAAAAAAGTGTTCATGTTTGTTCGTTTATGAAATAAATAAATATAAACGAACTTTCCTTCAAAATGTTAGCTAAACGTTTGGTTCGTTTACAACCCTAATTTGGTTTAGATATGTTGGGCGGGGTCCAATGGGTCGGGCTAATTTGCCCAATTTGTTAGGGGAATGAATTAAAAGGAAAAGATAAATAAATATCTTGCCGCCTTTTTCATGCATTGGATTGGAGGTGGTTATCTATCTGGTCAAAAGGTTAGAAAATCTCAGAGATCTAGCAATTTCTTCCATTTACATATATTTTCGATTTCTAGATTCATTCTGTTATGTTTGATCGATCGAATTCAAAATGTAGAATGCATACACGATTTATCACAGAATTCCTTGCAGCGAATTTAGGAAAATAAATGGAAAAGACGCATGAATCAGAGAGTTTCGTCTGTGATTTCACTCGATTACTGATAGATTTTACCTAAGGAAAACGAAAAACGATAGAGATTTTCTGCTCGGTAGTAACATAAAATCAAATTACACCGAGGAATAAAGCTATTGATTTCGAATTACGATTAATTGCATGGAAAACGACGATTTCTCCTCTTTATTGTTGTTTCTTCTTCTTCTTCTTCATGTCCGTAATTAATCAATTTCATGGATCTTCCTGCATTTTAGACAAAGAGATTTATGAATCTAGAAGAAGAATTAGCATTTAAGAGTAAGGGGTTGTTGGTTTTTTTTAAAAAACCTCTTAATGGCTCTTAAGTCTGAATCGTTCAGACCTTTTTACACACCACCTCTTATTAATCATAACTAAATTAAGACTTCAGACTTTAGAGCACTTAAAAAACAAACGACACGATAAAATGGGTTTATTAGAACTTCCAACTTTGTTAGGTTTGAACATGGGTTATGTCGGGCGGTTTGCATCAGTTATAAAACAACTTAATTACGACGGTTTAAAAAAATCTCAACCCAACCCAACCGATCCTTACGGTATGGGTTGGTTTGACGGTTTACGTATCTATACTATATTATAAAAACGACATAAAAAACTCTTAATTACAACATTTTAAACACAAGGTACAACTAATTAAAGTCAATTACTTAATTTACAATTTTTTAATGTTTTGGTACAACTTTTCCAAGCACAGTATCTCACATAATCATCTATTTGTGGAATGGACATTCATTTATTAATATAAATATTTGTTTTTTTTTGTGGAGGATTTTATAAAATAGATTTTATATAAGAATAATCTATTTTAAATGTAGATTTTACATTTAAATTTATATTAATGAAATGTAATATAAAATCTTTTTTCTTCTGTATTTTTTTATATCACATCTCATAATTATTTTTCCATATTTTATTTTATAAAATCTTTTTACATAATGAGATGTAATATAAACTCTTTTTTCTTCCGTATTTTTTTTGCTAATATAAAATCTATTTTATTTTATAAAATCTACACATATTTTATATTAGCAAAATATAAAATCTACACGTATATTTTTTTCACGAACATTAAAAGAAGAAAAAAGAAGATTGATATGAATAAAAAATAAAAAATAACGAGATACACTAATAAATTATCGTATTCTTTAAAATAAAAATATTCCGCAATACTTTCCAAATTAACCAAGTGTAAATAAAATAAAATAGAAACGATGTAGATATAAAAATATTGTTCCATATTTTTAATATATTTACATTTAAATGTAAAATCGAAAATAAAAATAAAAGATTTTAAAATATTCTCTACATTCATTATAAATATATATAGTTTCTCTATGTATCATCCGAGTGCAAGAAGAAGACGAACGGTCGGGTGTCAATGGCGGAACCTGCAACTGAACAAAAGATATTCCACTATATTTTTTTTCTTTGAAAAACTATTTTTTTATATTTTATTTTATTTACTGAGAATTTGTTTATATTTTTCAAAACCCACAATCATATTTTTCGAAGTAGGGGAATACGATATATATATATATATACATATCTTTATTTTTATCGACTAATACTATGAGGTTTTGAAGTCAATAGTCAGATAAATTTTCAAGTGGTACTGAGTGAATTTGAACTATACCAGTTGAGTTGTCAGTTACAAAAGATAGAAATCATTTATTTTCTTTGTCATATTTGATGTGGGTTGAATGTTGTTAATTAATCTACAGATTTATACGTTCAAAGTGATTGTCAAGTGTTGTCGAGAAGGTTTCAGAAAAATTGCAAAATCTGTAAAAACGTATGTTCATATTTATAATTATTTCAATAATAGTGATATGTTATGAGACATGTCGTTTGAGTTTTAAATGATATAATACAAAACTATTACCAATATTATTGCACAAACTCATAACAACAAACGCTTAAGAATATATGCAAGTTAACCACTTATGAAAATACATTCGTTTTTCACATTGTATTTCATTAACTGTTAACAGAGAAATTACGTTTCATTTTAACTCGGTTCAATATTCCAACAAAAAATTTATTCTTCCGTGCAATGCACGGGCCCAACACTAGTTACAATAAAAATCCATAAGTTTGAAATAAAAAGAGTACATCAAATCCTCAATCAAAAATAACCATTTTGGATCTAGACAATGTATAATTATGTAATTTATATATCATCTACTCTTTGCATATGAGCGTGTAGATGATTATATAATCCACTATATTATCATGGCATGTAGAGGATTAAACAATTAAGATTTAACCAATGTCCATTGTGTAACTGTAATTATAATTGTGTATATAATTATATAAATATATTATCACCTTCTTATATATTAGCGATCCTTTCTCAACTTATACGATATCCTACTAAGAGGTATTGGGTGGTTGTAAGACGTATAGAATGTTATTTACGGGGAATGGATGGTCTTTTGGTATAACGCTTTGTTACTACCGTTATATATGCATTCCATGCTTATGCTGAAGTAGCTTGGGTACTTGTCCATATGACCAGTGGTGGATCTAGAAACTTAGGTGATTGGGATCCCTAAGGTTTAAAAAGTTTCGAAACCGAATAACTCATCCAAACCAAAACGATTTCGGGTTATTCGGTTTGTGGGTTAAACGGTTCGGTTAACCAAATATGGTAAATTTCAATTTCGATTATTTTTTTTACCATATCGGTTAACCGAATAGTAAAGTATACTACTATTTAATTTATATAATTTCTTCTAGATGGATTGGTTTGAACATATATGTTAACAGATATCTCTCATATCTTTAAATAGTTTCCTGTAAATATGGGATATCTCAATAAGGGACATCTCCTAAATAGTTTCCTTAGATCAGGATATTGTAATCTTTATATTCTTGGGAGAATGGAATGAGAAAGCAAGGCAATTTCTCCAATTCTAACTTGGTATCAGAGCCCCACACTTCTCCTTTTTTCTACTCTCCTCCACAAATCCTCACCATCATGACCGGTGCTGCCATGCCGGAACAAAAAGACGACAACCCTTCCCACCTCCGGTTTCCACCCGGCTTTTGCCGTCAACAACATCAAAAACTTTCTCCCTCTAATCCTTGACCAAGAAGAAGGTCAATATGCGGCTTGGGTGGAACTCTTCCACATCCACGCATGCACATATAATGTTCTTCATCATATTGATGCCGCCACACCCCGCCCGACTACCATTGATGATGCCACATGGAAACGTATCGATGCCATTGTCAAATAATGGATATACGGTACAATCTCCAAAGACCTCCTACAGACGATCATAAAACTAGGTGCAACGACCCAAGAATTATGGAAGTGCCTTGAAGAAAATTTTCAAGACAACAAACACACTAGCGTCGTGTACTTAGAAGAACAATTCAACACCACTCGGCTCGAGAACTTCACCAACATGTCTGATTATTGTAAACGACTCAAACACCTCGCCGACCAACTCGCTAATGTTGGTAACCCTATCACCGAACCCAAGATGGTTCTCCAATTAATCTCCGGGCTCACCAAAGGAAAATATGATACCATAGCCACCATGATCCAATAGGCAGACCCGCTCCCCAGCTTCAACAAAGCTTACTCTCAACTCCTCTTAGAAGAAACAATGTGCTCCAAACAGGAAGCCAATGTGCAACAATCACTCGTTATCGGACCACGCTCCTCACAACAGTCGATGACAACAAGACCGTCCCCCATGGCCGACCGACTTCCTTCCCCAACAACAATCCAGACCGGTCGTGGTCGTGGTTGCGATTCCTAACAGCCGCATGGACGACGGAGGCGTGGTCGCGAGTGTGGAAACCGACCTTCTAGCCTTCCATATCGATACCAACAACAAAGTTGGCCTCAATGGCAGGCCCCCGGCTCGTGGACTCCGCCACCTCCGTGCCCATATCCTACGATACCAAACCAATCTCAGTTTTCCCATCCACCACAAGTCGGCCTCCTAGGTCCTCCCTATGCTACAAGGTCTCCTTCTTACCATCAACAACAATCAATGTTCACCCCACAATACGACACGCCAATGACACCAACTGACTTTGGAAATGAGTTTAATACTTTGTCGATGTCTCAACCCGACGACACTTGGTATATGGATACCAGTGCTACATCTCACTTCACTGGCAATCCTTGTATGTTCTCTAAACTTTTTAATTCGAGCAATCCTACATCTATTTTAGTTGGTAATGGTGATCGCATTCCTATTCATGGTTATGGCAATACCACTACACCTCCATCCCACCCTCCTTTTACCCTCAAACACGTCCTATACACTCCCCACATTATCAAAAAAATAATTTCCATTCGTAAATTTTCTCGCGATAATCATGTATCCATCGAATTTGATCTGTTTGGTTTCTCCGTGAAGGATCTCAATACGGGGACATTCTTTCAAGATGCAATAGCAACAAAGATCTCTACCCTTTCTCATCGTCATTATCTGCAACCAAGTCCTCCACCTCTCTTGCCGCCATCTTGTAACACCCTAAAAATTTCTTACAAAAAGAAATTAAATTCCGGAAAATGGGTTAAATTAAAACTTCTCAATAATACAACCATCATCCAAAATAAGGTAGTTTGTATAACCAAAAGTAACATTTTACAAGATGGGATAATATTGCAACAACCGACTTAATATAAACTAACGTCACTATATTAAATGGAGTGTCGCTATGTCCCCAAAAGAATGCCCTCTTCACACAATTCCTAAAAATGTCGCTTCCTAAAGTGCTCCAATCTTGCACCAATCAACACATTAAATCATTCTAGGGCCACCACTAGTGGGACTGTGGAACAATGCATATAACAAAAATTGTTAGGCAAGGAGCCCAGTGAGATCTTACAAAATACATAATGTAATTATAGTGCAAAGCATTAAGTATAAGCCACCGTTACCAACCCGTAATAACAGTATCTATCTGTCATTCATCAATTCACACAACATTCCAAACCTGAACGCAATCATTTACAATATACCAAATCTTGCTTTTGGGGGAGACCCGTGCCATCATGTGATAAGAACAAGAGAGGGAAATCGTTACAGACGTTATTTGAGATTATACCTCAGGTCCTTGGCTTTAGTGCACACCATGTCGGTCTTACCTCAAGCCTTTCCATTTCCTTTAATGTCCACTATGCGGAGTTTCACCTCAAGGATTCTTGAACCTTGGTGCCTACTCAGTCATAGAAGAGTTTCATCTCAAGGGTTTCATAGCCCTTTAGTAGGAGTGTTCATCGGTTGACATCCAATGGATGTGAGGGGAACCGAACCGATCCAATCATCCATTGGATGTTGGATTTTTCCAATCCAATGGATGATTGGATCGGATCGGCTCGGTTCCATCCATTGGATGTTCTTATTGGATATCCATTCGATTAGAGTGGATATCCATTGGATCGGATTGGATCCATCCGACCCAATGGATGATCAAATCGGATCCATCCAACGTGTTAATTTAATGCAATGTTTTAATTAATTACTTTTAGTTTGTGTTAAAACCATCATAAGTGAGACTAAAAATTCAAAAACCAACACAAAACAAATTTAGATTTAAGCAAATTGCAAAAAAAACAATTGGATGATAGTTGGATGGAAAACTGGATGGTAATCGGATGGTTAATTGGATGGGTAATTGGATGTTGGTCGGTTCGGTTCGGTCGGTTTTGGTCGATTCTAGACTGCCATCCAAGAACCGACCGATCAAAATTGGATGTTGAGATTTTCAATCCGATCCGATCCGATTCAATTACAATTGGATATCCACTTATAGTCGATCGGTTCTAATTGGATCGGTCGGTTCATTGGATCAGTTGAATTTCTCCACACCCCTACCCTTTAGTGCCTACTCTCTAGATAGCCACAAGGGTTGGGTCCAACAATTTATCACTTTACTAAAGACCATTCAACGCCAACATAAATGTTATGACTCATAGACTATGTTCATGACATTATAGTATATATCCAATTTCTCAATTAATCAAATAGTCACACATGACCTATGGTTTTATTCCAAGACATGCACAAATTCATACATTAATACAAGTCAACCACTTATCATAACTCCACATAAAACATCTCTTTAGGTCAACCATGGTGGAGGGCTCAAAACTCCAACATGGTCCTTATTTTCAAGCCCCAAATCCACAAATAATTTATATATGCATTTTATTTAAATAGAAGGTAAAGATTTGACATGGGCTACAATTTCTCATTTATCATGTCTAGGTCAAATTTCATATAACATAATCAAATAGATAATAAGATGGAAATAAGCATTCAAACAAGTAAGTAATAGTGTAACACTCTAAAATTCAGAGTAAATTAAAACCTGGAAATATGGCAACAAGACATCCGTAATGATATAAACTTCCCATAAAGGGGATCAGTCCTTATGACTATACAAAACTCATACGGATATAGAATTTATCAACAAAACTAATCTAAACATAACCGTCTAGACTACAACACTTGACGAACCAAAATTCACTAAAAGATGGGACTTAAACAATGCCCAATACCAAATACTAGACATCTCAAAATATGCCTCGAGTCCACGCTCGACTCTCAAAGACCCTGTGCAACCCACCGCTAAGGAAAGCTGTTATACACATCATTTGAGAAAAAGTGTTAGGCTTAAAGCCTAGTGAGAACATACAGTTTATTCAAAATCAGAGATATAAACATCAGTATCATAAGGAAATTTTTTCATAAAGGTTTAATTTATAAAAGATAACATTTCGCCATAACCGGGCCTTTTCGGTCCAAAACTCATCATACGATGACAAAAGAACCATTTTACCAAGGATTGTGGTGTAACACAAAGTAGACCACAAATCCGAGTTATGAGCTAAACAATTGGAATCCGAGGATACGAACACATAAGTCCGTGCTACAACGTGAGATCTAGCCCCAAGCAAAACCAATGTATACTCCTTCACTAGGATCACTATGAACCATGGCTAGTATCCGACCTCACATAACCGTACCAAGTTGCCCCCGAGGATCATAGGCATCCATAGCTACAAAATGGGGAATGTGACATCCCAACAATAAGTCGTTAACGGCCAGAACCTCACAATTTAATGCACATGTAGTTCTTATTTGTTAACGGCCAGAGCCTCACAATTTAATGCACATGTAGCTCTATATTTTCCTTACTTGGTAACCACCAAATAATATCAGTCGACTCAAAACCTAGGGATCCGCTAGTAATGGTACAGACTCGTCACAACAACATATGTGACCAACCATAAATAAACATATGGTATAAACACATTTTATAAACAAAATGTCATTTCCAGTTCAACTTCTGGTAAGAATGAAAATCATTAAAATGAGTTCTTAAACATTCTTTTTATATATCCACATAATGTACAAGTAAAACATCATTTTACTTCATTAAGATAAGATCCATCATTTTAGTAAACACAATGATCGGGAACCCTAAAATCTCCCAAAACTCAAGTTACATCAAATATGTAGAAAACTTAAATCTGAAACCATTGAGATATATAGGAGTTCCAAAAGGTAACTTTTGATATGTATAAAGTTTAAAATGATAGTAGGAACTCACCCAATAGGTTTATACGAAAACCTGAAGAACCAGATATCGACCACGACAAAGAGGTGAAACTTCTACACCGAAACCTCGAGCAATGCACTTAAAACTAGCAATCAATGGAGCTTCAAAGATCGAAGAAACCAAAGAGAAATCTTAGAGAGAGAGAGAGAGAGAAACTTGAAGAGAGAAAATGAGATTGAGAAATGAGAAATATTTTAGATCTGCAAACCCTTAAGTCGGTCCAACTGATTTCGCGGGTTATGTCGCGACCTCAACCCGCGGCATAACTCGCCCACTTACACAAAACCAAACCCATCCAGAGGGTTTCGCGGGTTGTGCCGCGACCTCAAGTCGTGGTACAACTCGCGTAGTTCACTGTGGTTTGTCCAAAACCACAAAAAGCCAAACTCAAACTCGGAACCAAACGCGGTGCTAACGACAAAAGCTTAATACTAGAATACAAAGGTTACATAACGAAATTTGGGGTGTTACAATCCTCCCAACCTTAGAATGATTTCTTCCTCGAAATCTACTCTTCTCGATGGAACACTGTTCGCAGAAAATATCGTCTCAAACCCAAATGCCAGAATCAATAACGTGATCTTAATACCGATACCCGAAATAGCTACCCTTCTTGGGCACATTTCACTCATAACCGAGCGAACACTCAACTCTCTAAAGTAACCTTTACTCACAAGGTTACGGTTGTCTCCCAACCTTAGGTGACAATTACTACCTCCCGGAATTTAGCGACCTCAACTTTCCATCTACCAATTTCTTTCGAACTGCAGGGTTCCGAACTCAAAGCTAACGGTAGACGCTAAACTTCCCAAAACTCTCAGATTTCACTGATCCATTCCTAATATCGATAAGGATATTCTTACAAGGCGCACTAATACGTCTTTCCGGCAATCGGTTAACACAGATTCTGCTATCACTCAACTCCGATCCGACTCCAAATATGGAAATAGCCCTTATTCAGATTTCTTAATACTTCCATAAATACTTCGTCTACAACCACAAAATAAAGATTACTTCTAAACGTACCCCCAATCTATACATTCGGACTATAAAGGACGGGCACTACTAAAACCTTCAACAGGAATCTGATGCACACGCTGAAAAAAAAAAGGATTAGGCTTAACGCCTGGAGAGCTCAAGAGTTTTTGTTGATCCAAACTCTCTCAGTGATTTGATAACGACCCTCTTCTATACTTAGTGAAAATTACGTTTTAATATGTATTAGTGTTTCACCATCAGCGATCAGACTGAGTATGTTCAGTTATCGCTGATAGTCTTTCTTATAAACATTTATATGTATGTGTTTCACTATCAATGATCAGACTGAGTCTGTTCAGTTATCACTGATAGTTCCTAAAGTAAACAGCCAACGTAATCCCTGAAGACAAGTCTCGCGTAACCAGATGTTCATAGCTGAATCAAAGACGAAGCTGCTGAACAAAGAGAAGTCTACTAGTGATCTGATGCGGATATCAGTGAAGCAAAGACAACTCTACTTATACGTGAAGGAACATGAGAAAAAGCTTCAGCGATAGCTGAACCTCTTTATCTCTGAACTTAGAGATACTCAGCGATCAATCGATCACAAAGCTTATGCCTCAAGTTTCCTTTTGTCTATCCTTGCACAATCTAGTACGATGTGTCAGAACGGACAAGTCTCTGCAACCATTCGTACAACAACTCTGTCAACTACACTGTTCATGACCCGGCCGAAAGCATGTCTCCCAAAAGTCAGACTCCCAAAGCCAATCAGTGAACGCCACGTGTAAAGTATCCTGCCATGCATTTAATGCATAGGGTATAAATAGGAAGTTCACCCCTTCATCTGAAGGTGTGCTTCATCCTTGAACTCAATATAGAAACCCTTGTTTTCTATATCTCTTAATCCCCTCTCTCTCTGAATTTCTTGTGCAATTATCTTAGTGTTTCTTAAGTTTGTTTAGATTGAGTCTGTCTTAATCTTATTCCGCAACAAACTTGTAAATTGTATTTTGATTTATCAATAAACAATTTATTAAACTTTAAATTCTGTGTTGGTATTCAACCCCCCCTTCTACAAACTTGTTTAGCACCTTCGGGACCAACAAGTGGTATCAGAGCAGTTTGTTTAAATCTAATAAACAAGATCTTGCTGTATACTCTTCCTTGCTATTCTAAAATGGCATTAAACACAAACACAAACTACTATGATAATGGTTCACTTTCTAAACCTCCTCGATTTAGCAGAGATAACTTTTCTCTATGGAAAAATCGAATGATGCTATTTCTTGAAGGTGCGGATCCTACTATACCTGAATATATAGAAAACGGACCCTATGAACCTGTTAGAATTATAGTTGCGGTTCCCGCTACTACCACCACTGAAGCTGTACCTGAACGATATGTCGTTAAGGAAATAAGACAGTGGAGTGATGAAGATAAAAAGAAGGTAGGCATAGATGCAAAAGCAAAGACCATTATTTCAATGGCTCTGCCTGATGAAGTTTTCCATTCCATCATGCATCTGAAAACTTCTAAAGAAATGTGGGAAACCATATGTGTTCAATATGAGGGCACCACTGAAATCCAAGAGACTCGAAAGATTAACTTGGTAAGACAGTATGAAAGTTTCATCGCTGGTAAGAATGAATCTCTTTCTGACGTCCATCAGCGGTTTAACTGCCTAATCATTGACCTAAGAACTGTTGGTAGGACCTATTCTAATTCTGAGGTCCTAACAAAATTCTTGGAATGTCTTCCTGAAAGCTGGGACAGTTATTCAATATGTCTTAAGCTGACAAAAGACTTACATACTCTCTCTTTAAGCACTCTGTATGGAATATTGCTCAACTATGAGCAATCAAATCTTTTGAAGAAAAATCTTGTAAAAGATTCTAAAGACTCCAAAAGTACTCCTGTTGCTTTAGTCTCCTCAGAGATAATTCCATCTCAGCGATCTACTCTTACCATCACTGAGTTAGATTCTGAATCTGAGGATCTATCAGACCCTGATCTTTCAGAGTTTGACGAGTCCTTAGCACTCTTGACAAACTCTTTTAAGAGATTTGCAAGAAAGAGTAACTTCCGAAGAAGTAAACCTCTCTCTCTTACTGAAAAGCCAAAATCAACTCCGGTTGATAAGGCTACTGCCACTTGCTATAACTGTGAAAAGATTGGACATTTTGCTAGTGAGTGCAGGTCGAAAAAGGTCTTCAAACCTTCTACCTCAAGAAGATCCAGTGATGACAAATACCATAAGCTGAAGAACAAATATCAAAAGCTGAAAAGCTATCAGCGAAAAGGTAAAGGTCTCATCGCTGAAGAACACGACTGGGCTGAATCAGAAGAATCATCTTCTGATGAAGAAGAAGTCGCTAATCTTTGCCTCATGGGTGAGATTAAAGAAGAAGTGGAAGAATCATCTGAACCTTCTATGAGCTACATATTATCTCAGGTATCTATCTCTACAAACCCCTCTCTACCTGAAGCTGAGAGAAGTCGCGCTGTTGATGTGCTGACGATTGACCTTTATAATGCCCTAAACGACAAAACTCAAGCTGAGAATAAAAATGTTCATTTAACTCAAGAGCTGGAGAAATGTCATGAAAAGATCAAAGAACTAAATCTTTTAGAAGAAAAGCTGAAAGATCAAGTCATTATAAATGAAATCATCAGTATTGAACGCGAACAAGCCATCGCTGCTCTAAAAACAGAAAAGGCTCATGTTGAAAAATGGTGCAAATCATCAACAAAGATCTCTGATATAATAAATGCTCAAACTCCTGATAGTGATAAAACTGGTCTTGGTTTTTGGACACCTCAGGACGATCCTAAGGAAGAAAGTTCCTCGCTTAAGTTTGGAACTTTTGTCACATCTTTCTTTGACACTTCTTATAATCAATTCTATCCCTGTTCTTCTTCAAATCACATCCCTGAGGAAAATTCCAAAGACACTAAGTCTACGAATAAAGGAAAGTCCATTCTCCTTCCTCAGAAGGCAACCAGGAAAGCAAAGCTGAAAGTTTCTTATAAACCTTCAGCTAAGCAATCCTTTAGCTCTGTGATAGAAATCTTTGATCTCTGTCCTCCAAAGCTGAAGATTGATCTTAAAACCTCGAGATCTGAAGAAATGAAAATTCCTCCCAGATCTCAAGAGAAAAGTCTTCTTGGACCTGGCCCTGCTCATCTTAAACTTGCAAAACCTTCTACTTCTGATCCTAAAACTTGAACTTCTACTTCTACTTCTACATCTTAAAATATTCTCCTAACTTGTTTTCTCTAGCTTACTCATAATTTTTTTTCATCATCAACCATCTGGTACAAGTACAACTTATTCATACTTCTTAAATTTTGAGTATATCAAATTCAATTAATTTTCTCAATTTACACATATATATGTGTGTGTGTGTGTGTGTGTGTGTGTGTGTGTTTACGATTATTGAACATATAGACAAAGGAGTTATATAGAGATGGAAAATAGATTGAAAATATACGTATATGAAGAGGGTATGTGATGGTGTAATTGTGTAATGTACATATTAATAGAGACTCTATAATCATATTATATCCAAGATATAAAAGGGTACCGGGTTCCTCGGGTTAGGTTGAGTTCAAATAAAAGTAACCCAATATCAATCCAATACCTACGGTTTGAAGATTTTACAACTTGATTAGACATCATGTTGCTTCAGGTTGAGTTATTTTGCGTTGGGTTGGTCGGGTTTTTGAGCACCCCTATGTCATATGCAAGCTCAGGTTGAACAGTTAAATTGGATTTTGTGGTGTGAGGTGGAGTCCCAATAAATTATGGACTAGGGAGGACGGATTGAGCATCTTCCTATGGCCCACAAAGAAGTTAGTAATAGCAAGCTTACGAATTTAAAGGTTAAAGTTGTTGTCTATTGAACTGTTGAAGCATGAAAGTAGTCAAATAGATAGAGATAGTAATGACCAATAATCTTGGGATTTGATACGAGATAAAAGACTTAGAAAAACAATAAACTATAGCAAAAAACAAAGAATCATTTAACTTTTACAATATATATATATATATATATATATATATATATATATATATATATATATATATATATATATATATATAGGAACGATCAAATGGAAACCACTCTAATTTTGAAAATCGTGGAAACCCTCGATTTCATTGGTTAAATTAATGAAATTGTTTCATGAAATTGTTTAATTTGATGAAATTGTTTCATATAACTTTTTTATTGATGAAATCGTTGCATATATTTGTGTTTTTTATGCAAAAATGAAAAAAGTTTCATCAGACTGCGAAAATACATGAAACAATTTTCATCAGAATAAGAAAAATAGATGAAACTACATAAAAAACACAAATATATGAAACAATTTCATTAACAAAAGAATTATATGAAACAACTTGATCATATTAAACAACTTTATGAACCAATTTCATTAATTTAACCAATGGAATTGATGGTTTCCAAAGTTTCCAATCTAATATGGTTTCCAATTGAAACCACCTCTCTCTCTCTCTCTCTCTTTATATATATATATATATATATATATATATATATATATATATATATATATATATATATATATAAAGAGAGAGAGAGAGGGGGGGGTTGGGTTCCGGTGAGAAGTGGTTATCGACCGTTGAATGAGAAATAGACGTACATTAAGATGAGATGCATCGATATAATATGGACCGAGATGCACTAGATCAATTCCCTTCTAAGCCGCAATTCATGGGAGGGCTTGAGATTAAAAGAGATCAACGGTTCAGATCCACTTCTCACCGTTAACTCAGTTTCTCACACGATTCTTCGCCTATAGAGAGGTAGGTTATTGTGAAATCCCTTTACATGATGAAACTCATGCAACTCCTCTATTCACCACTCATTTTATTTTCACTTTTGTAATTAAGAAAAATAAAAAAAATGAAAATAAAATGAGTCGTGAATAGAGGGGTTACATGGGTTGTACCATGTAAAAGGTTGCATAATAACCTACCTCTCTCTATAAATATTCTCCGATATAATTAATTAATATATTTTGGACCCTTGTTGATATCAAATTCTTTTTGGGCTATTTTTTTGAAAAAAAAAAAGTTAGGTTTTTTTTATCTACAAAATTGTTTTGGACTATTGCTATATTGTAAAAATTGGTCCTTTAATTTTCATGGGCCATAGGAGGACGTCGGTCCCATCCTCCTTCAAGGATGACCCCGTATCAAGTAGTGATTTATTGAGATTGATACACATTTTATCAGGGTAATCGGTATGTCTAGGGTTGCACATCAATTGAGTTGGCCGGGTTGAAGACATTTGAAGGACTTGAAAAATCTCAACTCAACCCAATCCGACCCAAACAAAACTACAATCCAACTTAAACTGTGATGGTTGGGTTGGGTTGGGTTGGTCGGATTGAAACTTTGGTACATCATTTTACAATCTAGCTAAGCGTTTCTGTTTAAACGAAGTAAAATAAAAATGATAACATGCAAGAAAGATTAAAAAAACTCAAAAAAGAATTGAAAGTTCATGCAAATAAGAAAGTAAAATTATGGTTAAAATTGTAATATAATTTTGAATATACCTAATTACGGTTTAGTATAATGTCTAATGTACATATATTAATCAATGACATAGGAATCATATTAAATCCATAGTATATAAAGACACAGGGACGTCCGATAGACCCAGGAACTTTTTCATACGGTGGCACCATATTTTTTCATACGGTTTCTATTGACGTGTCTTCATTTTTTCACCAACGTTCAATATCGTCCGATGTGTTTTTAGCCTAATTCCGCCGTTTTGGTGGATTTTTAAAGTTTTTTTTATCGATTTCGAGAGATTTTTTCGGTATTTTTGGTTGATTTCAAGAGATTTCTTTCGGTTTTTTTGGTTGATTACGAGGTACGGTTGCATCTTCTAAAACGATACAATCGCACCTTTCACAAGCCTAAATTTTTATCTTATGACGGAGAAATAATATCGTGGGCACCACCATACACCCGTCCCGAGAAAGACATCAAATTTTTTGGGTTGGGTTGGGTTCAAATTACCCTAACCCTAACCCAAAGCCAACTCAATAGATATGGTTTAACCTAATTTTGTATCATCCATATGTCGAGTTACTTTGGGTTAAATTTCTGTAGATTTTTTTTTTCAAATTAGGTTAGCCAGGTTGGTTAGTTTTTTAAGCATCCTCTTTATATCCAAACAGTTGTGTAAGGATTCATTTCTTGTCGCTTTACTGATTTAAAGTTCGAGGTTCAGATCGTTGCAGGTTTCACTCACGGAGGGACGTTTGTGAAGTTAAGAGCATCCACAGTGTACGACTTTTTCACCAAAGTTTTTCATAACTTTTTTTCTTACACATTATTGTCATCTCAACAACTTAAAAACCTTTATATACCTCCACTGTGTGAAAAACCTCACCCAAACTTTTTCATTACTTTTTTAAACTATTCAGGGTTCCACAATTTTAACTTTATATCATTTTTATTCTTATTTATAAAAATAAATATATTAAAATTCATACAAATACATAAAAGTATGTACAATAAAATTAATAAAAATTAGGTTATTAAGAAATATATAAAAGTTGTATAAAAAGTATGTAAAATAAAAATTAAAAAATGTTAAACTTAAAAGTATGTATAACCGAAAATAAAAATTGGGTCATTAAAAAATCTGTTAAAATTGTATAAATATGTCAAATTTGAGATATTATTTTAAAAATATAAAAATATAATTACTTTCATTATGTATTTATTTATATTATTTATTTAATAATTATATTTAAATAGGATTACTTTAAATTTTATTTATAAATAAAAATGATTAAATACGAAACTTTTATAAAATTTTATAAAGTTAAAACTGATTAAATACGAAAAACCTATGAAAAAGCAGGTCGTACAGTTACAACTTATGACGAAAAACCTCATGAAAATCTCAATTGAAAAACATTTCCACTGTGTGAAAAACCTTAAAAAGATGATTTTGCTTTTTTAAAAACCATCTAACGAGCACACCGTGGATACTTTTGGGGAACATGTTGCAGCAAATGAGTGGCTAATAGAATTCTGTCGGTGGCTCACAGCAAGTGACACGTGGCACTCTATAATTGGGCATCAAAAGTTGTGGTGGGTAGATTTGATATAAATAGGAGTTGTAAGATATGTAATCAATTTATTCAACAATACATAATAATTATTATAGGTAAAAAAAAATGGGAATTGTTTTTACCCTATGTCTGGACTAATTTTTTTGGTAAATTATGGTTGTAAAATATCAGTCCTGATTAAACTTTAGTTGACACAATTGTTGTGTACGTTTGGATTCGATCCCTGGGCAGATGGGATATTCCACCACATCCCTCATGCTCTTAACCAGTACGTCACAACCCTTGTGGTTTAATATTAGGTAAAATTATAGGCATGTTTTTTATATCAGAAGCATGTTAAATCATGCATTGAGAATATAAAAAGTAGAGGTGTTCAATTAAACCGTCAACCTGCATAAATCGCCCACATCGCACCATATTACACCGTAAAATACTTTTTAAAACTTTTGTGTTGCGGTTTGCATTTTCATCAAACCGTACTTTGTTGTGCGGTTTGCGGTTTTGAGTCATTAAATCGTGGTTAAAACCGCACCGCACCGCATATTCCTTTATATATTTTAAAACATATATTTATACATACAATCATTGGTTAAGGATGTGAGAAGTTGGGTTTAACGTGAGAAGTAGATATGAACCATTGATCACTTTTAATCTCATGTCCTCCCATGAATTGCAGCTTATAATGGAATTGATCTGGTGCATCTCGGTGCATCTTATATTGGTGCATCTCATCTTAATGTGCGTCCATTTCTCATTCAACGGTTGATGACCATTTCTCACGCTTTTCACGTTAACCTCAACTTCTCACCGAAACCCAACCCTATTTAACCATCAGGTCTTTGGCCTGGTGGCCAACTCTACTCCGTAAATGTCTCCTACATGTGAAGAGGCCTAGTGTTCGAATCATGGGGGGGGGGGGGGACAGGAGGACTTTTCCGGTGCATACCTAAGGGGCTAGGGTATGTAGGGTCCACAAAAGTGGACCACAGGGCCTTGGGTCCCTGCCATTAAACCTTTTTTTTTTTTACAATCATTTATCAAAATGAAAATAGATAATACATTATTGATTATTTATTAATTTTTTAGTTTTCGTTTTAAGGTTTTATGTTACAAATTCCTTAATGGAGTTATTTTCATTTGTATTTTGTAAATCATCGTGGTCGATTTTTTTTTTCGTACATATCGAAAGGTTTTATTGTGTGGAATATAGGAGCATCATCGTCAAATTTATTTTGAAGTTGTGATTCTATAATTATTAGATTGAAGTGCGTTAAGTTCAAACCGCATAAATCGCATACCACACTACGTCGCATTGTTTTTTACTGTTTGAGGCATATGCGGTGCGGTTTGCGATTTGGCCCTAAACCGCACACGAACATCCTTAGTAAAAAATAAGTATTTATGTTGATACGTGTGAGGATCAAACTAGTAGATAGAGGTGTATTTAGCAAAATATAGATGATGCATTTTATCCCCCTATCATTAGACCATCAACTACAATATAATTTTTAACATAATTTCTAAAATGTGACGTAGTTTTATGATTTATCTAAAAATTACCTTTCATTACAATAATTTTTAATATTTTTTTAAATGACACGTTATCATAAACTATATTTTACTAATCAATAGTAACAAAACTAAAATTAAGTGTTTATTTACTAAAACTTAATACCAAATAATTTATTAGTTAAATAGTTATTAAAAAATAAAATGAATTAAATAAATAAAATATTTTATTTTTTTTTAAATGTTTTGATTCAATAAACAAATGTTTATATGTATGCTTTAAAAATATTTAGAATAATTTATAATGTTTCGTATAATTTTATTGTATTTATGTATATTCAAATTATTAATAAAAAAAAAAAGAGAACCTATATTAATAGAGAGATAGTTGTGTAATATATTTTTATTTGTATTGTGATATTAATTATATTTTAATTAAATTTTTTAATATTCATTAATATATTAACATTAAGTTTCTAATTTAATAAATAAAAAATTATATCAATATTAATTAATGATAAGATAATTTGTATTTTTTAATAACAAAAATCTCATTTAATAAATTATTTATACATTTTTTTAAACATACTTCAAAAAATATTGATGTGACATTAGTAATTATCAAAATCAATTTCTTTTTAAAAAATCATACTCATAACTATCATAATTTCTTATAAACAAACCATAGATATCAATTAAGAAATCACATAAAAATTATTGTAATAAATGATTTTGTTATTCTCCTTCTAGCCTTTCCTTATAATATCTCTAGCATGTTAATTTGTTGTTCATTTCTAAAGTAAGATATTAGTAATTTTTAAAAATTAATGTATTTTTGTTTTCTTTGTTATGCCCCATAAATGCTATTTATTCAATATAGTTGTTTATTTTCATTTTTTCACTTCCTAACTTTTACTCTTATTAAAAACCAATGGTTTGAACATAATTTTCATAATAACTTCTTATTAATCAATATCTTTCTAAATAAAAACATAACTATTATTTTGAAGATATTAAAAATATAAAGTTAAATGTATTTTGTATAAATTAAATATTTATTTTTGAGTTTGTATCAAAAGAAAAAATAAACGACGAATTTTATGATAATATATCAATTTTATAAAAACTATGTTTGCATGATTGTGATAGTTTAAGATTATTCACAAGGGGAAATTATACAAATTGATCGGTATACATTTGTATATTTAAGAAGAAAAAAAATTATCATGTTTTAAAGTATTTGCATAAATAACCATGCATTCCACTAAAGTATTCGTTCAACATTGGCTAAACGTTGACGATAAGCCCACTTGTCATAAAATGTACATAAGATTTCATACATTTAGGGGTTGTTTGTTTTTTTTAAAAACCTCCTAGTGGCTTTTAAGTCTAAATCATTCAGACATTTTTACACACCACCTCTTATTAATCATAACTAAAATAAGATTCTAGACTTTAGACCTTTTAAAAAACAAACGACAACTTAGTCAATTTTCATGCATTTCACCAACCATTGGTGAATTACCCGAAAAGTGGGTTCCACCTCTAAATAAGTAACTTTCTTTAAAAATTCGTAGTAGTTTTCTCCGACCCTAATTTGCTATTGCAAAAATTGGTGGGGCCCAGCGAAAAGGTGTTCCTTTCCCATTGGTTGTTGAGTTCGGCTGGGCAGAAGGCTTTAACCCTGTGGGTGCCACATGGACTTAGCCAATGTTAAAGAAATACTTTAGTGGAATGTATGGGCATTTGTGTAATAGTTTAGAACATGATAATTTTTTTAAGTACACGTGTCTATATATAGGTCAGTTGTATAATTTTCCCTATTGACAATGGAGCGTTTTTATTTTATAGTTATTGAATTTTATTTTTATTTTTTGACATTTCACCAAAAAGAGCTTTTGACAACAAAAGAAAAGGGTGTTGTTATCCCTACCCTCCCCTCATTCATAACCCCCCCCCCCCCTACCCTCTATCTCACTCACATACCCTCTCCTACCTCACTCACATGTCCCTACAAGAGGGGGTATGGATAGAATTCACCAAAAAAATTTATTTTTTCACTTATAGGAAAAAGAAAGATTACTCACAATAGATTGCTCTAAGTGGAAATTCCACACTCACCAATCATATTTATTTGTATTTAAATATAGTAAATTACAGTTTTGGTGGTTGAAACTCAATATCAAGTCATGTCTCTATTTTAAACTAATTAAGTACCCTTTTGATTATTGTGGTTGCCATCTTGTTTCAATTTTGTTCCTCTCACTAACTCTCCTTAAAATAACCCAGTTAAGGTGTGGACATTTATGTCTTTTCATTCTTTTTTGTCTATATTCCCTTTCATTTTATTATATATTTTGCCTTTTTTATGTTATTATAATGCATCCGCATGCCCTAACCCTGACCTGATCTCCTGTGTCGTCAACATCAACTGCCAACGTGACTTGATCCCTCCATTTCCTAAAGTCGATGAACTAGGGACCCAACCTAAATCGAAAAGCAACGAAACCAAAATCCAATGTTACAATCCCATCAACAAAATAAGAAACTTGATCCTAGTAAAGACCTAATTCATTTCCAAAAACCAAAACCTATTTGAAGTTGAATTAAACTTCCTTTCGCCGATCTATGGCCTGTTGGTGAAAGAGAAGAATTGAGAGATAAAAGGGCAACCACAGGAACCAAAAGTGTAATTTACTCTAAAAATATTTTTTTCTTCTCAAATCTCATATGCATGTTTTATTGTTTTTAATTTTTATTTTCAGTTCTTCAATAAAGTATAAAGGAGGGAATTACATTTTGATCCCTTATTTATGGTTGTTTTTTGGTTTTACACCCTGAAATTCATAAAGTATATATGTGGTCCTATTTTCGTGTTTTGAAACCCCTTAACCCCTTTAGGGGGCGTTTGGTTCGCATAATGTTTTTGAATGGAATGGAATCTGTTAAATGAATTTGACTTTGAAGGAATTGGAATGTAATATTGTCATGTTTGACCACCTGTTTGGTTGACAGAATTGGAATGAAATTTATTAAATGAATTGGAATTTTTCTGTTTGGTTCACAGATTGTAGCTTCAGAATTGGAATGGAATTTTGGTAAATGACCAAAATACCCTTTTTGATTATTTTATTTTTTTTAAACAAAAAATACTTTAATGAAATAGTCATTAAATAGTTTAATTTTTAACTAAAATTGTTTTGATTATTTTAGCACACGAATGATGTCGAGAGAGAGAGAGAGGGGAGAGATAGAGAGGAGAGAGGGAGAGGGAGAGGAGAGAGAGAGAGAGAGGAGAGAGAGAGGGAGAGGGAGAGAGGAGAGAAGAGAGAGAAAGAGAGGAGAGAGAAAGTTGGTGTCTGCTGATAATCAATATCAGTAGGGTTTAGTTTGGGGTAAGGGGTAATTTTGAAATTATGAAAATAACAAATTTCATTCCATTGAAATACTTGGGTTTGTTGATGGAATGATAAAATTCTTTAGGTATGGAATTTAATGGAATTGGAAGATTCCATTCCATTGAAAACTTTGAACCAAACAAGAGAATGGAATCTAATCAAAGGAATTCAACATTCCAATTCCACCATATTCCATCAGATTTTGCGAACAAACGTGCCCTTAGAGTTGGCTCTACTAACTTATGTCCGCTCACATAAGGACACTTTTGCATTTTAACCTTTTCTTTTTCTTACCATTTTGGCCACGAGGCTTATCCACCATCCTAAACCACCGTAAACCCATCACTGTCAATGTCAAAAAACCAAATTCAAACACATCCAAAAATCTAAGAATATCAAATATACTAGGAACATAAAAAATTTGAACATTAAACATATAAAGAAATCTTTTCCCAAACAAATTTATATCAAATTTATGTGATACGGAACTAATGCAAAATATAAATCCAAATCAAAATCCTAAATTGAAATTCCTAAAATCAAAACCTATAACTAAAATCTCTAGAATTAAACCCCTAAAATCATACTCGAATCAAGTTTAGAGCTTCAAAAACCATATATGCATCTTTCTTTTCTCTCTTCACAAACCAGATCTGCATCAAAGGGGTCTGGTATCTTGATGAATAGAGAAGAGTGTTGCTCCGTCTTGAACGGGGAGGGGGTTAGGGTGGTCACAATACATTCTCAAAACCGTCCTACAACAAAACTAATTACGATATTTATTTTAAAAATGTACTAAAAACTTGTCAAAACACTCAAAATCATTTCATAAAAATACATGTTCACAAGACATTTTTCAAAAATGCTTATAAAAAAAAACTAAGACAACTCTTTACTTTAAAAATATTGTAAAACTCTTGTTAAAAACGCACAATTTATTTGATCTTACAAAACAAGTAAACAACTTATTTTTATAATATTTAGACTTTTTTTTTGCATCCACATGAATTTAATAACAAACATTTCAATTCCTATTTATAACATACCTTCAACACACATCTTCATGGATCCTAAACTCACTATTTCAACACAAACATGGGATTCTTCTTTACCATCTTAACTCATCTTCTTCATGGAGTCATGAAACTTGCAGGCCTCACACCCCAAACCCTACAAATAGACCATAATACCCTCATGAACATATGGCTTCCAAAACAAACCATCATCAACCATCTTAATCATAAAAAAGGAAAACCCTTATATGTACCACCCAAGAAGCCTGCTGTACTCCTCCTCCATTGTTTTGCCATGGATGGTATCTTCCTATGGTTTCCCCAAGTCTTGGCCTTGACCACTAAATACTCGGTCTACGTGCCCGACCTTTTGTTCTTCGGTGGCTCGACCACCGGACGAACCGAGAGATCGGTGAGGTTTCAGGCCGAGGTTTTGGCGAAAGGGATGGAGATGCTTGGAGTGAAGAAGGTGATGGTGGTGGGGTTGAGTTATGGAGGGATGGTTGGTTTTGAGATGGCTAAGTTGTATCCGAACTTGGTGCGGTCGTTGGTCGTGTCGTCGACCGTTGTAGAGTTAACGGAGTCGATTAGCCGTGAGTCGTGCAAGCGGTTCGGTGGTTCGAGTTGGTCGGAGCTTTTGTTGCCGGAAACTGTGGAGGGTTTTAAAAGGATGCTTAGTGTTGGTGCTCATAAACTCCCATGGATTCCTAATTTCATTTATCGTGGAATTTTGGAGGTATTTTTTTCTCAAATTACAATGTATATTTCATGTCTCAACAATGACCTAAAAACATGTTATTATTATTATTATTATTTTGAGTAAAAATAATTAAATAAATTTATATTAATTAAAATAATGATGTGTCTACAGTGTAATTGGTGGGATGGGAGTTAAGGGATATGAGTTATGAGATTCGGAGACAAGAGATTTTTATTTGCATAAACCTTAGAGAAATATTTTTATTTTTACTGACTTAATAGTTTTTTTTTTTGTTTTTTTAATTAAACTTGTAGACGATGTTTAATAACCGAAAGGAGCGAAATGAACTCTTGACAGCCATGGTCGTCCCCGACAAAGATGCGAATACGGATACCAACTATTCTCAGGTTGTAAATTTACGTTAAAAAGTATGAGCATGTGTGTATATTTATAGTATAATGTCATATTTGTTATTTTTAATTAGACCTGGCAAACATGTCGTGTCGGGTTCAAAGTTAAACGGGTTGAAAGTGTCTAACCCTAACCCGACCCGTTTAATAAACGGGTCAGGAAATCCCAACCATAACCCGCCATGACCCGTCTAACCCGTTTAACATTTATAAAATTAAAATTAAAAATCGAAAATTCATAAAAAATTCAAATGAAAGCATTATAAATCCAAAATTTATAGTTCAAAATTATAATCAAATCTAAAACACTAAAAATCCAAAGCATTAAAAGGAAAACTTATATACACACACACACACACACACACACACATATATATATATATATATATATATATATATATATATATAACGGGTTATTCGGGTCATTTTCGAGTTGAAATTTTTTACCCTGACCTTACCCGTTTAATTTTCGTGTCGTGTCAACCCGTTTACTTAAACGGGTTGAAATGTATTACCCAAACCCGTTTATTTCGTGTCGAGTTTGTGTCGGGTTAGCGTATCGTGTCAGTTTTTGCCAGGTCTATTTTTAATGTTGTTATATATAGCATTTCCAACATGTCAATATAAATAGTCGTTTCTCCAACAGGCTGGTATAAGGGCCGACAACTGTGTTTTGGTATGGAAAACGCCAAATATGGCTAGGGCATTGTTTGGCAAAAAAAGCTAGCTGATATAAGCTAGCTTTTTTCTTTGGTACATGTTTGTTTGGATGATCAAAAGCTAGCTTATTGAAAAGCTACTTAAAGTAGTGTTTTGAAAAACTAGCTTATCAGCTACCAGCTAGCTTATAAGCTAGTTTGCCAAACATAGCCTAGATATAATTATGGTCAACATAATTTTGTGTGTGGCTGAAGTAGAAATGAGTTTTGGTGTATATAGGTCACCACTATACTCTATTTTAGTGATGTGGGTTGGAGATGTACTTATATACGTTGTAGTTCTAAATCGGCTAGATTTTAGACATTTTTTTATGATGAATGTTAAACCTTTGTTTTCTTCTACATGGCTTTATGAAAAAAAAGTAATCTAAAATGAATTTCAAGTATTCTCATATTTAATAGTGGTTTAATGGTTACAGAGAATTCTTATGTTGTGGGGTGAGGACGACAAGATCTTCAATCATGAGGTTGCGAACACCATGAAAATGTAAGATCCCAAAATTTATCTGCTTTTTAATTAATTTAATATTGTTTTGAGTATGTGTGGTTGGATGTACGCAGACAATTGGGAGCAAAAACGACCTTAGAGTACATAAAGAACGCTGGGCATCTTCTACCGTTGGAACAACCCTTTGCCTATAATCGACGTCTCAAACATTTTCTTGCGAGTTCCATGTTGAATTGAACATCGAACATGATATATGAATGTATTTCAAATGTTCGAAATAAAATCTGAAATTTGAAGTAAATTATATTCCTTTTATCCTTATATATAATTTTAAAATACAAAAATAAATTAACCATCATATATATGTATGACAACATTGTAATATTTGAAACTGTGGAGGGTTTCAAAACGAAGGTCGGCCGCCATGAGACCATCTCCATACAGATTCTTCAAAACGAAGAAAATGATGATTTTAGAAAATAAGAAATATTTGATCCTCTAAATTTGGATAATTCCCGACTAATGATGATGGTTTACAAAATCTATTAAAGATGCTTTTATATAACCCATTCTAGTAATGTTGTTACCCTAGAACTGGTTTAGAAGTTCGAGCTTAATATTGGATCGTTGCTTCCATCGACCGTTCTGGTTCTCGAGTAGTTCTATTGGTCCTTCGATGTTTTTTAATGTTCTTTTAGGGTGCGTTTGGTTTGTCGGAATGGATTGGAATTGGAGGGATTTGGATTTCAAATCCATTCCAATCTCATGTTTGGTTTGAAGGATTGGCCGGATTTGAAATCCTAGGATTGCTTTGAAATCCTAGGATTGCTTTGAAATCCCTAAAACATTGGATTTTGAAATCCTTTGGGGATGGGTGAGATTTCAAGGGATTTCGAAGGATTTGCATATAATAATGCTTTAAAATATGTTAAAAACGTTTGTTTTCCAATATCAATTAATAATTAGACAATTTAATTATTTTTATAATTTTTTATAATTTTTAATGATTTTTTTTATAAATAATGAAATTCAAATCCATTCTAAATCCTACAAACCAAACACACAAAAGGATTCCAAATCCTCCCAAATCCAAATCCCTCCAAATCCAAATCCTTACATTAAATCCAATCCATTCCAATTCATTCCGGCAAACCAAACGTACCCTTAGTGGATTTGCGACCTCATTGAGATGGTCCTTTATGTCCTTTTCTATGTTATGCACTTGCAAATTTGTTTTGTTGGGAGGTCTTGTGGTTCTCTTGTTTTTATTATATTTGCTACTTTTTTAAGATAAGGTAATGATCTTTTTGATATATTTGTATATATACACACACATGTATATATGTTACTACTGTTTTAAAAATAGTAACATTTTTTTTTATTTTTACTTTCCATTATATTGTATATTAGTGTTGGGCCCGTGCATTGCACGAGAGGATAAACTTTTTGTTGGAATATTGAACCGAGTTAAAATGAAACGTAATTTTTCTGTTAACAGTTAATGAAATACAATGTGAAAAACGAATGTATTTTCATAAGTGGTTAACTTGCATATATTTTTAATCGTTTGTTGTTATAACTTTGTGCAATAATATTGGTAATAGTTTTGTATTATATTATTTAAAACTCAAACGACATGTCTAACAACATATTTATCTGACTATTGACTTCAAGACCTCATAGTATTAGTCGATAAAAATAAAGATATGTATATATATCTTATTCCCCTACTTCGAAAAATATAAACAAATCATCAGTAAATAAAATAAAATATAAAAAATTAGTTTTTCAAAAAAACAAAAATATATACCTTTTGTTCAGTTGGAGGTTCCGCTAGACCGTTCGTCTTCTTCTTGTACTCGGATGATACATAGAGAAGCTATATATATTTATAGTGAATGTAGAGAATATTTTAAAATCTTTTATTTTTATTTTCGATTTTATATTTAAATGTAAATATATTAAAAATATGGAAGAATATTTTTATATCTACATCGTTTCTATTTTATTTTATTTACACTTGGTTAATTTAGAAATTATTGCGGAATATTTTTATTTTAAAGAATACGGTAATTTATTAGTGTATCTCGTTATTTTTTATTTTTAACTCATATCAACCTTCTTCTTTTTTTCTTTTAATGCTCGTGAAAAAAACACGTGTAAATTTTATATTATCAAAAAAAATACGTGTAGATTTTATATTATGCTAATATAAAATACGTGTAGATTTTATAAAATAAAATAGATTTTATATTAGCAAAAAAAATACGGAAGAAAAAAGAGTTTATATTACATCTCATTATGTAAAAAAAATTTATAAAATAAAATATGGAAAAAGATTTTATAAAATAAAATATGGAAAAATCATTATGAGATGTAATATAAATAAATACGGGAAAAAAAGATTTTATATTACATTTCATTAATATAGATTTAAATGTAAAATCTACATTTAAAATAAATTATGCTAATATAAAATCTGTTTTATAAAATCCTCCACCAAAAAAACAAATAGTTATATTAATAAATGAGTATCAATTCCACAAATAGATGATTATGTGAGATATTGTGTTTGAAAAGGTTGTACCGAAGCATTAAGAAATTGTAAATTAAGTAATTGGCTTTAATTAGTTGTAACTTATGCTTAAAATGTTGTAATTAAGAGTTTTTTATATCGTTTTTATAATATAGTATAGATACATAGAGCGAAGGGGAAGGATCATACGAGAAGATAATCAATTTTCAAGAAGAGAAAAAGGGATTTTGGCCAGCAGTTAATCTCATTAAATTAATATCTTAAATAAAACAATCCAAAATTAATTTAAAAAGATATATGTAAGTGTCATTTATCAATAGTGGTTATCTAATTAACTTATGAACTTTTAACAAAAATCATTATTTCACATGTTAATTTCTCTGGTTTCACCTCTGAATTTTGGTAAAAAAAAAAAATGGGAACAGTCAAAGTTCATAGTTGAAACAACACTATGAACTTTAAACAAACACTATATAATCATGAAGGTATGGACGGATCTAATGTATGGAATACGGTGGCACGTGCCATCGTATTATTTCTCCGACAAATAGTAAAAAATTTTAATTTCGTGAAAGGTGCAACCGTATCGTTTTGGAAGGTGCTACCGTATTATCTTGGAAACTTCAAGAAGATGCAACCGTACCTCATAATCAACCAAAAGCAACTATCGAAATCAACCAAAAAAACCGAAAAAAATCTCTTGAAATCGATAAAAAAAAAGGGAAATTGGCTCAAAGAGCCACATTACACACAAATATTGGTCTCCTAGCCATTTCTCTTTCAATTTGACGAAAATAGACCTAGGTCCGCCATTGTGGACCTACAGGTCCGCTACCTGCCACAAAACGACAAAAAAGCCACGTTCCGAGCTAGATCCGCAATCGGGTCGGTTCAAGACAGGTCCGCAACGGTAGAGGACCTGCAGGTAGAGAACGTAGAGGACCTGCAGGTAGAGGACCTAGGTACGCCATTGCGGACCTAGGTCTATTTTGGTAAATCATGGAAAGAAATGGCTAGGAGACCAATATGTCAATGTAATGTGGCTATTTGAGCCAATTTCCCTAAAAAAAAACTTAAAAATCTCTCGAAATCAAGCAAATTAACAACTTTAAAAATCCCTCGAAATTGTGGAATTAGGCTAAAAACACATCGGGTAATATTGAACGTCGGTGAAAAGATGAAAACACGTCGATAAAAACCGTGTTTTTTGTAATTATTTTTTGTCTATATTATATGGTGTTACCATATGAAAAAATTTCTGGATCCATCCCTGCACGAAGGAGCAAATTTTTGGGTTTTTAAATAAAATTTATTATCACTTTTTATGTGATACGAAATGAATAAGACCGAAATCCATGGAAACATGTTTGTCATGAATTGTCGTCCATCGCTTAGATCTTAAATGCTTGTACTTTTATTATGTACCTACCATCACGTAAAAGACTAATTAAAAACATATAAGAAATTAATAAATATATTTTCTTCATATACTATATTTACAATAGTAGGTACTGTTGATATATATATAGCTTGATGACCACCACTAGTGCCACTTTCCAACCTTTTTTTCTTAACGAATCTTAATTCCACCATTATCATCAACCCTCCTTGGCTTTGCTTCTTCTAAAACAGAAACCACACACAACCAATAGTTGCTACGTACGTACCGATGGTGTGTATGAGATGATAAATGGAGGATTTGAGGGGAATTCACTAGCGAGACATGATAGAATTTTTAGAAATAAATGGGGTGAAGATTATCTTCTAAAAATAAAGCAAAATATTTTCCTAGTATTAGAATTTACCATAATGAATGTTTCATTTTTTTTGTAAACTCCTCTCTATTTAAAGAACTTATGATTAATGAGAATTAAAAATTTCATTGTATCTCCATTCTATTGTTATTTTGTTTGTATTTTCCTTTAACACGTTATCAGCACGTACGCTCCTTACAACAAAGTAATCACGAAATCAAGCTAAAATTCGGCATTTGAGGTAAATTTTATATGTCTAAATTTTAAAACTTCAGCATATCATGTTTTATGCTATGAACAAATATGATAATTTTTAAGAATATGGTTTTTCTCTATATGTTTAAACTATATTATCATTCTATTGTACTTTATGTTATAGACGTAAATTATGATTTGCCAATCTCATGAAATTCTAATTCACATATTGTTTTTTTTATGCTTATAAAAATTGCATAATATGTGATATCATGATACATTCAATTTAAAACAAAATACATGGAATTGTTCATATATATATGTTTTTTTTGGAGAATACTAAATTGTTATCAGCAATTTTCGTTTTTCTTCTTTATCACTTATTGGTAGATAGATTGGTTAATATAATATTTCTTTATTACTGCTCAAATAAATAAATAAATAAAACCTAGCCTTTAATATGTTTGTTTTACGAGTAATTTATATTGATGGATTAATTTATTTTTATTTAACATTATGTTTATTAATTGCATATTTCATTATTCGTAAAAAAAAATCTAATTATATATATGAGTAATCATTTTATATTTTTCTTGTAAATCTACCTTTTAATATAAATAATAATGATATCTTTGTTATAAATTTATTTTTTTAATTGATAACGGGTTTATAGTTTATTCTTTTTATTAAACTGATTTTCTTTCCATAACAAATAATAATATAATATGGTTATGTTTTAAAATCATTAGATCTCCTCGATAACTTACACATTATATTTACTTTGTTGGTTAATTTGATTGGTTAAAATTATTTAGGCGAATATTACATTATTTATTTAGGCTTACTGTCATAAATTATTTTAGATGTTTAAGTTTATTCAAATCTATGTTTAATTTTATTTATTTATTTGCTTAGTCACAAATCATAATTAATTGGAAGTTACACTTCCACCCCTATACTGTCTTGTTTTGCTCTTTTGCCCAAGCTATTAAAATCTTAGAATGTATGATATTAAGTCGTTCTTAAATACATAAGTATGTTTGTCTTGATCATAAATCGTAATATTCTTTTGGTTTCTTGCCAAAAGCTCCTAAAATACCAATATGATCTTAATTTCGTTTGAATTTGATCTCCCACACAATATATTCAATGAATACCTTAATTATAAGTTCATACTTATAATTCCAATCATATAATTAAGTTTTTAGAAGTTACACTTCTAACCTTCATATATTTTGGTCTTTTCCAAAAGTTCCAAAAATATTATTAATATGTTAAAAGTTTGATATCGACTTTATGTCAAAACCAATATTTATTGTCTCACGATACCATTAAGGTATTAAAACATTGAAATTGGCCTAATATGCCAAACTCATGTCAAATGTTCTATAACTAACAATGTTATATTTAAATTAAATAAATCACAAGATATCAATTGGGTTTTATCAAACGGGTGTAAACAGCCCTAAGGTTTGTAGGGACTTAAGAAATCCATGTGATTTCCCTACTACCTGGAAATCCAATAGATTGAGTGATTTCTTTTCACAAATTGAAATATTGATGAAGTATTATCAACAAAATGTAAGCATACAAAAATCCAATGTTGTTATGATAAAGAAATTTCATACATAAAATAATAGTTATAACCATAATCCATTGTCTTATCAAACAGAAAATCATATATTATCTCTTATATATGTAAATGGTTGAAACAACTCATCCCTAAATCAACGTCGTAAACTCAAAAGAATCTGAGTACCATAAATGAGTATACAAATCTCACTTTGAAAAGTACAAAAAAAATTATCTAAAATCCATCAACTCCTTATTGACCCTAAAACCAATCATCTTGAAAAGGTACAAGTAAATACCTTCATACTTTGAGACGACATATAGATCCTAACTTTCATAGGAATACCTTTATTAGAAACCCCCCAAATAACTGTGGGATGTCCCGAAAGGGAGAATCGGGTGTATTCATGAATATGTACTTCCCGAACTAATCGTACAGTGGAATGAAACCCACTTACTCGATTACAAAAAGTTAACTGGTTTCAACAAAGAAATGTTATATCCAAAACGCGTCTCAATCTCTGTGGCAAGGAACTCACAGAAGATGACATGATTCTTAACATTATTTTCACCTTTCATATATCAAAAATATTAATGAACTAATATAAGTTGGAAAATAACCTTTAGACAAACTCATCAACCTACTGCAAGTGGTTGAGAGACATAACAAAGTTCTTTCGAATAACAACACCACATATGTCGAGACAAAGAAAATTCTCGAGATCAATAATGAAAGCATTAAAGGTGGAAACAACTCCAAAGAACAGAGAGTTAAAACAATTTCACACATGTGACATTTATCCACTATGTGCACGAAACCCTAGAACGAGGTCAGGGTCTTGGTAAGAGTCGGGAATGATTTTTCAAAATCTGGAGTAGAGATACAACTACTGGCTCATGTGATAATGGACAATCAAATAAGAAATGCACTAAAGAGTTCTCTTGTCAAAAAGGAAACACGTTGAAAATGAACTATAACATATTAATTTAATATTTAATATTGATTAAGCATATGTTTATTTGAAATTATTTTTTAAGTATCAAAATTAATTTCTTTGCTAAACTAAAATCGAATATGTAACCATTATAGATGTAAAAAAATACATCTAAATAAATAACAAAACTATTAATATTTTCCGTTCCATGTAGGAATGTATCGAGGAGAACTTGAGTTTTTGTAGAATATTCCACACAATCTAAAATGATAGACAAATACATATTACTTAGACGATGGACTGTCACTTTCTTGTTGGTACAAGATTAATAGGAACCTTGTAAAGATATTCGTATCAAATGGAAATGGAAATGGAAATGAGCATATATACATAAGTTCTAATGAATATGAAAGTAAACATATCATGGAAACTAATGTGTCAAACTAGTAGATTATTGGGTCATAGAAACATATTTTGTCACCAATAAAGAACTTTGGGGGAAATGACACATATATGTTTCGACATGACCATGTGGGACACCATGGTTATGACATAGTGATCCGTGTATTGCAAAATACACATAGACACATTCTCTTTCGAGTGAATGGCGGAATAAGGCAAATTGCAACTGTTGACTTCTGCAGCATAAGAAACAACATTGACATCATAATATGCCCTCTCGAATACCTAAAACTTTTGTATATACCCTAATCCTTAGCCAAGACAGGAATGAGATCATCCTAAAACTAAGGACATAAAACAAAAATATTCCATTGTTACAACGAATACAAGGTGATATTTATGGACATAAACATCCAGAATGCGGTCCATTAAAGTACTTTATGGTGCTGGTTTCGACACGATGAACGCATGTCGTATTATTGTCCACATGAAATACTGCACTCCTAGCACTAGCTATACATTTAAGGGCTCACCACCCTGATTATCTTATCAAGTCTACATGACTTGGAATGCTGGAGAATTTACATCATAAGGATTTGATGTTAATTGCATATGTATTATGATCAATGTAGAGTTTCCTATACCCCAAGTGTATATATAAAATGGTCTCATAGAAGTTGTTATCAAAAGAATATGATGACATCTTGGGTATTAGTAATGCGCACCAATTTACCCACATCTACCTGGGGTTATGCAGTTATTATATGCAATTTTTTTCTTTTCGTTTTTAGACCCACTGCTTGCTAGCCAGCCTCATGCGTACCAGTTGGTAACTGAATATAAGCCTGATAATTTACATTTACGCATGTTTGGTTCTGTAGTATATGTGCCAATTGCGCCCCCACAACGCATTGAAATGGGTCCGTAAAGACGATTTGGTATATGTTGGACATGAATTGCAACAATTATCCGCTAATTAGAATATTTGACTAGTGATCTCTTTACCGCTAGATTTGCGGGTTGTCACTTTCATGAGACAGTCTTCCCGTCGTTAGGGGGAGATAGGAAAAATGATTTTTCAAGGAAACGACAGGAAGTGTCATTGAATATTCCCACTCTGTCTCATTTTGATCCCCAAAACTTCACAACATCCCAAAACTTCACAATATAATGTTGAAGTCAAACGAATCAGACTCGATACCTGATACGTTTAATGCTATTCCAAAAGTGACAAGATCACATATACGAGCTGCAAATATACTCACAAAGTTAAAAAGTCCCCAATAGGGGCACAACGCCATTGGAAAGTGTGTTGCAATCACACATAGTGGAGGTGTGGTTGAGGTCGTAGCTACCAAATGGAAGTGGTGGAAGCTACTTGGTTCGATGGATACTATTCTAAAGGAAGAGAATAGTTAGGCACATCCATTTATCATCAATACACAAAACTCTCATGAGATTGTCTCTAATTATAATTATGTCCATGAATCATCACTGGAGGACGCTCCGAAGTTAATATTGATTCTAGAGATGAATATTAATCTCAAATGAACTATGAGAGTATATATGAGTTGATAGACAGATCATATATAATCATTGATGATTTATTCACATATACGATGGCTCATAAGATGATCGAGCACGACGACATCGAACCAGGCTCAGTTGAATAATATCAACAAAGAGCATATTGACCTAAATGTAAAGAAATAATCCAGAAAGAATTATATTCTTTGACAAAGGATCGGGCATTTGGTCAGGTAGTGCTAACCTACCAAGTGTAAAGCCCGTAGGACATAACTGAGTCTTTGTCAAAAAGCGTAACGAGAATAATGAAGTCCTAATATGTAAGGCTCTCCTTTGGCGCAAGGTTTCTCACAACGCCCTGGATTGACCACAAGGAGACTTACTCTCTCATGATGTATGTTATGACATCCGAATAGTTTGTTAGCCTAGTAGTTTCCGAAGGAATGGAAATGCAGCTCATGAATATGGTTACCACATATCTCTACGGGGATCTAGATTTAGAGATATATAAAAGTGTTTGATGATATTACAATACCAAAATCAAGTAACTCTAAACCACGGAATGCGTTTGCAATAAAATTGAAACGCCCACTTTATAGATTAAAACAATCTAAGCGGATGTGGTATACCCGCCTAATGGAATACTTGATTGGAAAATGATATATAAGAACGATGAATTGTTCCTTTACATATTTATTATGGAAAACAAGTTCCAGATTTTCAAAGTATCTCTATATGTCAATGTTGTGAACATAATAGGCACTCTTGATGAAATAAGAGGAATCACAAGTTGTTTGAAATCTGATTTTGAAAGGAAAGATCTTGGGAAAACTTGGTCCTGTCTAGATATTTAAGCTAGGACACCGAGTTTGTGAAATATTAATTCACCGATCGCATATGTCCAGAAAATAATCAGGCAATTTAATATGGACAAAGTGCATCCGGTTAGCACTCCCATGATCGGTCGAAGTGTCGGATATAAGGAAAGATCCATTTCGTCTAAAAGGATGATGACGAAAAATGTTGGGAGTTGGAATTCCCTATCTAAGTACAATATGAGCATTATTGTACTTAGCACAATACACTTGACCGTATATTGTATTTCTCAATGAACTTTTTAGCTAGATTTAGCTCAGCGCCAACGCAAAGTCATTGGAATGATATCAAATTAATCTTTTGGAACCATTGACACGGGTTTATACTTTCCCTATAGAAATAAAAACGGGATTGATGATGGAACTTCAATACCTACTTAGAATGTAAGCAGCAAAAGTACCAACTCTTATAGAAAACACCAAACAATGTCTTGGTATATGTTTGTTGATATTAGGTATATGTCTGACTTATAAAAGGATGTTCTCAAACTGGATAAGGAATTACCATAGTGAACACCCAGATTGCTTGAAAGTAAGCTAAGCAAACCCTTGTAACTACCTCCTTGAACTATTCCAAGAATATTACTGTCCATGAGATAATTAAAGAATGTATATGATTAAGGACTATCATTACATATATTAGAGGAGCTAATAATTTTGGGTTCAACCAATATCCTACGCATATATGAAAATAATACATCATGTATCGAAGAAATGTACATAAGATACACCAAGGGTGATAACACAAAGCATGTTTAAGTTTCTATACAATCAACAATAAAAGACTTTCTTTTAGATTCATGTGAATCAAGTAAGGTGTCAAAAGAATGTGACATATTTTACCAAGCCATTACCTAAAACCATATATTGGGAAATATGTAGAAAGTAAATGAAAATGTTTTCTAAACTCCCTTGATTAATGCACGAATCAGGGGGAGTAATAGACAAAAGGGGGAGTCTACTATATTTGTGATATTGGTATGTTGTGCTCTTTCCTTCAACCAAGGTTTTATTTTTCCCATTGGGTTTTGTTCCTTAGTGTAAGGTTTTAGATAGGCAACTGTTTATATACCATCATGCTTTCCTATCTCTCATGATTAATGTACGAATCTAAGAGAAAACTAGACTGAAGGAAAAGTCTATGTATTGCAAAGACACTGGTGTTGTACTCTTTCCTTCGTCCTATTTTTTATCCCACTGGGTTTTTGGCGTAAGGTTTTAACAAGGAAACAATTGTGCACCATCACTCTTTTGACTCGGCACAAGGGGGAGTGTTGTAGGATTATGTGCCATCATCAAAAGGAAGTGATTGACATAATATTTTCCTAGTATTATAATTTACCATAATGAATGTTTCATTTTCTTTGTAAACTCCTCCCTATTTAAAGGGCTTATGATTAATGAGAATTAAAAATCTCATTGTATCTCTATTCTATTGATGTTTTGTTTGGATTTTCCTTTGACAGTTTCAATATTGTTTTTTATTTAGTTTATTTCTTTTTTTCATCCGTTTATAACCTTCAATTTAACCATAACTATTGATCATCAAAAAATAATGACTCAAATGAGTTTGTAAAGTTAGCACTAATTAGTTGATTAACAAATGAATGTGGGTCTATATATATATATATATATATATATATATATATATATATATATATATGTATATATATTGTTGTGTAACACCCCGAATTTTCGTTTGGTTTTGCGAGGTTGTTTTTGAAGAAAAGAGGATGATATTTCTGTCTACAGGGCGCACGGGTCGTGCGCCATCCTTCAGGAAATGCGCACGGGTCGTGCGCATGAAACAGTGTGCGAGACAGTGGAAAACGCACGTGCCATGCGCCCTCCCCTTTGGAAAACGCATGGGCCGTGCGCTGTGTTGGGAGGTGTGCAAAGCCTTGCTAAATATCTCAATTTTGTTGAGATTTTTCTAAAAATCTCAAATATTCTCTCTCCCTCCTCTTTTTCTCTCTTTTTCTTCTTCGATCTTCAAGGCTCGTTTGGTTGCTAGTTTTCGGTGTTTCTAGCGAGGGGTCGGTGTTTTAAGCTTCACCTCTACGTCGTGGTCATTATCTGGTTTTCCGGGTTTTATTCTGAAAACCTACCGGTGAGTTCCTACTATCATTTTACAAACTTTATACATGTCAAAACCCTTATTTGCGAAATCTAAAGTATTTCTACGGTATGATTTTATGTTCTCTACATTTTGTTGTAAATAAAGTTTTTGGTGATTCTCGGGGTTCCCGGTCAGTTTTGACCAAAATGACGGGTTCCGCCCTATTGAAGTAAAATGATGTTTTACTTGCACATTACGTGATTATGTAAAAAAAGAATGTTTATGAACTCATTTTAATGATTTTCATTCTTACCAGAAGTTGAACTGATAATAGCATTTTGGTTATAAAATGTACTTATACCATATATTGATTTATGGTTGGTCACATATGTTGTTGTGACGAGTCCTTACCATTACTAGTGGATCCCTAGGTTTTGGAGTAGACTGTTTTGTTGGGAGGTTATATTCCCCAAATTGTAGCTATGGATCACATGTTCCTCGGGGGCAACTTGGTACGGGAAGAGATGGCAAAGCAGCAAGAGTTTCTGCTAAAAGTGATTGAGGACCGTGATGTGAACAATCGTAGAAGTGAGACGGTTGTGGAAAACGTCGTAGCAGGTTCTGGAGGCGATGGTATAAGGGTCACAGCGATGGAGCGCAGGATTTCTGATGCTCCGGGGAATAGGAAGAGTTGTTCCTATAAGTCCTTTCTGAGATGCGGACCGCCTGAATTCTTCGGTTCAGATGACCCGGCGGTGTGTGTAAAGTGGATTCGAGCGGTTGAGCAAGCTTTTGGCTCTTTCGAATGTGGTGATGATCAGAGGGTGCGGTTCGGTACCCAATTGCTGAGGGACACTGCACTCATCTGGTGGAATATCATCCAATCCACTCTATCTCCTGAAGTGTTGGCCCAGTTGTCTTGGGCCGAGTTCAAGAAGAAGCTACTAGAAGAGTTTTGCAACGAGAGGACCATGGACCGAATTGAGAAAGAATTCCGGTCCTTGGTGAAGGGAAGCCTGACGGTGAGGGAGTACACCCGTCAGTTTATGGAGAAGTTGGGTCTGGCGGGGCACGCTGCCCCAACAGAGAAAGATAAAATGAAAGCTTATCTCAACGGCTTACCAGCGGACATGCAATCGATGGTCCATAGTTTCAAAGCTTCTAACCTCCGAGAGATGGTGGAGGAAGCTCAATTCATGGAAGAGATGTTCGCGAAGAGCAAATATGAGAATTATGTGATAGTGTCTGATAAGAGAAAGTGGGAGAGCAGTTCAGTACCTCCCAAGCGGACCCGACCTTTTGTTGGGAACCGCAACTTCGGCGGTTATCAGGAAGCAAGGTGGTGCCCGAAGTGTCGGACAAAGCATCACGATAACTGTTACAACAATTCTCAAACTTGCTTCAAGTGTGGGAAGCCTGGTCATACTATCAAAGATTTCCCGGTCAGGGGATTCATCTGTTTTGAGTGCAAGGCACCGGGACACTCGAGGAAAGATTGCCCGAAGCTTGTGTCAGGTAGCGCGCCAGCAAGGAAGGAGAACCCTCCGAAGGTTCCGGGTCGAGCATTTCAGATGACGGCCGAAGAGGCTAGAGCATCCGCTGATGTGGTATCGGGTACTTTTCTTATAAACTCTGTACCTGCTCGTATTTTGTTCGATACGGGTGCTAGTTTCTCTTTCGTATCTGAATTGTTCCATCAGAAAATTGCTATGCCCACTACTAGTCTTGAGGATGCATTAATGGTAGAAATAGCCGATGGTAGTCAAGTTCTGATCCGCGAAGTTCTGAGGCAGTGTACTCTTAGTATCGAAGGGAAAGAATTCTCGATCGATCTATTACCGATGTTAATCGGGAGTTTTGATGTGGTAATCGGTATGGATTGGTTGTCAAACAATCAGGCCGAGTTCGTGTGTTCCAAGAAGATGATTCGACTTCCCAACCCCTCTGGAGAGGTCGTGGTCATCTATGGTGAAAAGAGGAAGGGTGAAGTGGCAATAATCACAATGGCAAGAGCACACAAGTGTTTAATAAAAGGATGTTCGTCTTTCCTAGCCTGTGTGATCGATGCTAAGTTAGAGAAGTCAAAGCTGGAAGATGTGAAGATCGTGCGTGAGTATCCAGATGTCTTTCCGGACGACTTGCTCGGGTTACCACCCGATCGTCAGGTAGAGTTTCGGATTGATCTTGTGCCTGGCGCAGCACCGATCGCTAAAGCACCTTATCGTTTAGCGCCATCGGAGATGCAAGAGATGGTAGCACAACTCCAAGAGCTATTGGAGAAAGGCTTTATAAGACCGAGTTCGTCACCTTGGGGAGCTCCGATCTTATTTGTCAAGAAGAAGGATGGCACAATGAGAATGTGCATTGACTATCGTGAGTTGAACAAAGCTACAGTGAAGAACAGGTATCCGCTTCCGAGAATAGACGACTTGTTCGATCAACTTCAAGGAGCGGGTTGTTTTTCCAAGATCGACCTACGTTCTGGTTATCACCAAGTGAAGGTAAGAGAAGATGATGTTCCGAAGACAGCTTTCAGAACGCGTTACGGCCATTACGAATTTCTTGTAATGCCTTTTGGTCTAACGAACGCACCAGCTGTGTTTATGGATTTAATGAATAGAGTATGCCGACCATTCCTCGACAAGTCGGTTATTGTATTCATTGATGACATACTCGTGTACTCCAAGAGTGAGTCAGAGCACAAGCAACATTTACGTGAAGTTCTGGAGGTATTGAGAAAAGAAAGGTTGTACGCCAAGTTTTTCCAAGTGCGACTTTTGGCTTAAAGAAGTACAGTTTCTGGGTCACGTAGTCACTCGGGTCGGAGTGAAGGTTTACCCCTCCAAGATTGAAGCTATGATGAATTGGGAGCCTCCTAAGAGTCCGTCCGAGATCCGCAGTTTCTTGGGTCTGGCGGGATACTACAGGATATTTATCCAAGACTTTTCAAAGATCGCTTCTTCCTTGACAGTTTTGACTCGGAAGAATGTGAAGTTTGAATGGACTGAAGCCCAAGAGAAGGCGTTCCGGATCCTTCAAAAGAAATTGTGTGAAGCTCCGATCTTGACGTTACCTGAAGGGTCGGAAGATTTCGTGGTATACAACGACGCTTCAAAGATGGGACTGGGATGTGTGCTGATGCAACGGGGCAAGGTGATCGCTTATGCCTCGAGGCAGCTTAAGATACACGAGCAGAATTATCCAACCCATGATCTGGAGTTAGCGGCGGTGGTGTTCGCTTTGAAACTTTGGCGACATTACCTTTACGGCACGAAATGCACTCTATACACGGATCACAAGAGCCTGAAGTATGTCTTTGATCAGAAAGAGCTGAACATGAGGCAAAGGCGGTGGATCGAGTTGCTCAAAGTTTACGACTGTGAATTGCTTTACCATCCTGGTAAGGCAAACGTGGTGGCCGATGCGCTAAGTCGGAAGGACTATAGCGGAAGTATTCGAGCTACCCATTCAAGAATCGAGCTTGTGTCTAGTCTTGTTGAGAAGATCAAGACATCACAGGTGGAAGCACTGTTAGAAGAGAATCTAAATGATGAAGTCATGACTAAGCAACGTTTACTCTTAACGGAAGATAGCCGTGGAGTGAAACTGTTCAGTGGTCGTGTGTGGGTGCCCAAGATTGGGGGAAACCGGGAGCTGTTGCTGGAAGATGCACACAAGTCCAAGTATTCCATACATCTGGGAAGCACAAAGATGTACAGGGACTTGAAGTTGCACTATTGGTGGCCGGTAATGAAGCTTGATGTGGCACGTTACGTTGAGCGTTGTGTGACGTGTTCGCAAGTTAAGTCCGAACATCAGAGACCGTACGGGAGTCTTCAGTCATTAGAGATTCCCGAATGGAAATGGGAGCATATCACCATGGACTTCGTGACAAAGTTGCCTAAAACTCTTCGAGGTCACGATACCATTTGGGTGATAGTTGACAGATTAACGAAGAGCGCTCATTTCTTGGCCATGCGCGAGACTCTACCGATGGATAAGTTAGCAAAGCTTTATATCGATGAGGTGGTCTCGAGGCACGACATACCATTGTCGATCGTGTCGGATCGCGACAGTCGGTTCACTTCGAACTTCTGGGATGGATTTCAGAAAGAGCTTGGTACTCGAGTGAAGTTGAGTACGACTTACCATCCGCAAACCGACGGGCAGAGCGAACGAACGATCCAAACCTTGGAAGACATGTTGAGGTCTTGTGTCATCGATTTCGGGGGTAGCTGGGACACTCACCTGCCTCTGGTGGAGTTTTCCTACAACAATAGCTACCACTCGAGTATCGGAATGGCACCCTTTGAGGCTTTGTATGGGCGAAAGTGTCGGACTCCCGTGTGCTGGCTTGAAGCGGGAGAAAAGCAGTTTGCCGGACCTAAAATCGTGCAAGAGACTGCCGATAAGGTCAAGTGCATTCGTGAAAGAATGAAAGCGGCTCAAGATCGTCAGAAGAGCTATGCCGATAAGAAGAGACGGCCGATGGAATTCCAAGTGGGCGACCGCGTTATGCTTAAAGTGTCGTCGTGGAAAGGCATTATACGGTTCGGAAAACGTGGGAAGTTGAGTCCCCGTTTCCTCGGACCTTTCAAAGTGCTTAAACGGGTGGGCTTGCAAGCCTACCAGTTGGAACTGCCACCGGAGTTGAGCAGAATACACAACACGTTCCATGTTTGCTACCTCCGGAAATGTTTGGCGGTAGAAGACAACGTCATTCCCCTTTCAGAGTTAAGGGTTGACGAAGGCAACCGTTGTGTGGAAGAACCCGACGCCATCTTAGAGAGAAAGTCTAAGAAGTTGCGTCATAAAGAAGTCACTTTGGTCAAGGTGCAGTGGAAGCATCACCGGGGAGCGAATGTGACGTGGGAAGCCGAGGAGGATATGAAGCGAAGATATCCTCACCTTTTTGTGTAGTTGGGATTTCGGGGACGAAATCATTCCCAAGTTGGGGAGGATTGTAACACCCCGAATTTTCGTTTGGTTTTGCGAGGTTGTTTTTGAAGAAAAGAGGATGATATTTCTGTCTACAGGGCGCACGGGTCGTGCGCCATCCTTCAGGAAATGCGCACGGGTCGTGCGCATGAAACAGTGTGCGAGACAGTGGAAAACGCACGGGCCGTGCGCCCTCCCCTTTGGAAAACGTACGGGTCGTGCGCTGTGTTGGGAGGTGTGCAAAGCCTTGCTAAATATCTCAGTTTTGTTGAGATTTTTCTAAAAATCTCAGATATTCTCTCTCTCTCCTCTTTTTCTCTCTTTTTCTTCTTCGATCTTCAAGGCTCGTTTGGTTGCTAGTTTTCGGTGTTTCTAGCGAGGGGTCGGTGTTTTAAGCTTCACCTCTACGTCGTGGTCATTATCTGGTTTTCCGGGTTTTATTCTGAAAACCTACCGGTGAGTTCCTACTATCATTTTACAAACTTTATACATGTCAAAACCCTTATTTGCGAAATCTAAAGTATTTCTACGGTATGATTTTATGTTCTCTACATTTTGTTGTAAATAAAGTTTTTGGTGATTCTCGGGGTTCCCGGTCAGTTTTGACCAAAATGACGGGTTCCGCCCTATTGAAGTAAAATGATGTTTTACTTGCACATTACGTGATTATGTAAAAAAAGAATGTTTATGAACTCATTTTAATGATTTTCATTCTTACCAGAAGTTGAACTGAGAATAGCATTTTGGTTATAAAATGTACTTATACCATATATTGATTTATGGTTGGTCACATATGTTGTTGTGACGAGTCCTTACCATTACTAGTGGATCCCTAGGTTTTGGAGTAGACTGTTTTGTTGGGAGGTTATATTCCCCAAATTGTAGCTATGGATCACATGTTCCCCGGGGGCAACTTGGTACGGTTATGTGAGGCCGGATACTAGCCATGGTTCATGGTGATCCTAGCGAAGGAGTATACATTGGTTTCCCTTGGGAGCGCGATCTCACCTCGTAGCACGGACTCTGGGTTCATTGCTGAGGACTCCAAGTGTTTAGCTCATAACTCGGATTTGTGGCCTACTTTGTGTTACACCACTCTCCTTGGTAAAATGGTCCTTTTATCACCGTTTAAGAGTTTTGGACCGAAGAGGCCCGGTTGTGGCGAAATGTTATCTTTACGAACTAAACCTTTATGAAAAGATTTCTTTATGATACCGATGTTATATCTTTTGAGCTTTATAAACTGTATGTTCTCACCAGGCTTTATAGTCTGACACTTCTTCTCAAATGACGTGTATAACAGGTTTCCATTAGCGGTGGGTGCCGGGGTTTTTGGAGAGACGAGTTTTGAGTCTCGGGGTTTTTGGAGATGTTTTAAGTATTGTTGTTGGGCATTGTTAAGTCCCATTCTTTTGATGAAATCCTTGTATAGAATTGTATAGTCTTAAGGACTGATCCCATTTATGGGAAGTTAATGGAATTGCTTTCGTCATTTGTCAGGTTTTCAATGTTTTAATTTACTCTGAATTTTAGATCGTTACAAGTTGGTATCAGAGCTCTAGTTTAAGCGAACTAGGCATGAATGTAAGATGTCTAGACTTAGACTGCGTATGCTAAGAATTGATCCGCGAGATTTGGGTAGAGCTCCTAAGATGGGTTAGTCTTAGAGTCAACGGAAAGTACGATTATCAGGCGTTGTAATAGCGGTGATAAGAACCGTTATGTGTTGTATGTTCGTAATTTCACTTAGCTAATGTTATTATGAGGATATTGTACGTAAGAGTCCTTGATTTGCTGTTGATATGACAATTGGTAATGTGGTAGTACGTCTTCCTTTGTGTTTATTCAATCTCTCTCTTATCTCTGTCTCTGTTCTGTGAAACAGTTCAGTATGGTGAATACGCGTGGTAGACCGCGTACTCGTGTTGACGGACTGGAAGCGACAGCCTCCACAGCTGATCAGCCGGAAGTAGTTGAGGTTGTCGTGCGTCCGCCAGTTCAACAAATACTAGGTGGGGGGCCAGAGGTCATTCCGCGTGTGGACCTGGCTTCGTCCCACCCAGTAATCAGGGATGCTAGTTCCCCGTCTGAGTTGATGGCCAGCATGATGTTGGCAATGAGGGAAGAGATGGCAAAGCAACAAGAGTTTCTGCTAAAAGTGATTGAGGACCGTGATGTGAACAATCGTAGAAGTGAGACGGTTGTGGAAAACGTCGTAGCAGGTTCTGGAGGCGATGGTATAAGGGTCACAGCGATGGAGCGCAGGATTTCTGATGCTCCGGGGAATAGGAAGAGTTGTTCCTATAAGTCCTTTCTGAGATGCGGACCGCCTGAATTCTTCGGTTCAGATGACCCGGCGGTGTGTGTAAAGTGGATTCGAGCGGTTGAGCAAGCTTTTGGCTCTTTCGAATGTGGTGATGATCAGAGGGTGCGGTTCGGTACCCAATTGCTGATGGACACTGCACTCATCTGGTGGAATATCATCCAATCCACTCTATCTCCTGAAGTGTTGGCCCAGTTGTCTTGGGCCGAGTTCAAGAAGAAGCTACTAGAAGAGTTTTCTTTAAAAGAGTGTAAAATACAAAACATACAATTTCTGATCTTCGGAAGAGGTCCACGTCAATGCAAGATATCACAAATATACTTTGTCAGAAAAGTATAATGTGTTGGAGAAATCTTCAGGCCTTGAAGATTAAGAAGTCTTCGGTTGCCGAAGAGATCTTCGACTCCTGAAGACTGAGAGGTCTTCGGCTCTTAAGACTGAGAGGTCTTCGGCTCCTAAGACTGAGAGGTCTTCGGCTCCTAAGACTGAGAAGTCTTCGACTTCAGAAGATTGAGAAATCTTCGGCTTCCGAAGAGGTCTTCGGCTCCTGAAGATTGAGATCGACACCATCCTGGCCAATGGTGTTGATCAAGTGGACATACTTCGCTTTAGGCTGAGAAGTCTATCTTTAATCCGCTTTGAAAGATATTCTCCTTCTTTGTCTTCTTCGACTGATCTTCGACTTCACCGAACATTTGTATAGAAACCAAGCTGCTAAAAGAACCTTAAACATATTCTAAGTAGGATGATATAAGATGGAAGATCAGGAGATCATCTTCAAATCTTCAGATGACCCAACAATCTCCCCCTATTTGAGGATGGCATCCATACTAAAGAATAAGACAAAGAGTATACTGAATAATTTCATTTTGACCCATTTTTACTCTTTTTGGGTTCTTTTCACATAAACCATTTTTTTTGGTATATCTGACATTTACATAGTGAAAGAAAAAGTATAGCTATACAAACGAATAAATGAATACAAACGAATAAATGAATGCAATGAATAAAGAATGAGAAAGAAAAAAAATATACAAAGATACAGAAGACAGTAGCCGTGATTGTTTGAACTTGAGTGGTTGGAAGCTCCCCCTCAATTCATACTCCCCCTCAACTAATGTCAGGAGGATTTGATCACACAGTCCATTGCAATAGTTTCAACAGAGTTTAAGTTTGAGTGGTAAGTTGCTCCCCCTCAACTCAAACTCCCTTTTAACTAAGAAGTCAGAAGATTTTAGGGATCCTCCGAACCTGCTCCTGGAAGGGCAGATTCGTCCTTGGATCGTGCAGAAGTATCAGGACTGAGAATCCTGGGTGATAGGCTGTGAGGTGGAGAAGAGGCACCTTGGATAGGGAAGGAGTCCAAGTCATCCTTATCAACCAAGGAAAAGGTTGATGAGGGAATAATAGGGGTACTCAATTTTACAATTGTATCCTTTTGTGAGGATACAAAGGAGGTGGTTTTGGGTTTAGCAGAGTCCCCGGGCCCGGATGGGAAAATTTCAACACCTGCCGATTGTGGAGAATCGGTGGGTGGAGTTTGTGGCTTGGCCCTTGAAACCTTCCTTAGCCTCTTGAGAGGAGAGGGAGGGGAAGAAGGTGAGTGCCTCCTCTTTGAAGAGGGATGTGTGACCGGGGCAACAACCGAAGGTTCTTTTAGTCGTATGGTCATCTTAGCTAGTGCGGAGGTGCCGAAAGCCTTTGAAGATTCTTTCTTGCTAGTCAGCTTCACTTGGGACGGGGAAGATGGGGCCACTACAAATGAGGGAGCCTTGGACACCAGAGTGTCGAGAGCATCAACCCATTGTAGATTGGGAGAGGTTATGAAAGAAAACATACCTGGGTTGAGAGCTCGATTGGTGGATAGAGAGCCCTTGTGGAGAGAGAACTTCTTGAGTTTCTAAGTGTTGGTAGGAGAGTCATCACCAAATCAATTTGTGACACAAAAATTTTTCTCCCCCTATTTGATGATGACACCAACACATAGAAAAAAAATGGTACTGACACGAAGAAAAATTACAAGACACGACAGTGGCCTTTTTTTTTTGTTTCTTTTTTTTTTGGCTCTTTTTTTTGTTTTTTTTAACAGGAAAGAAAAAAAGGAGGGAAGAAAGTGGTAGGTAAAAAAAATAGGATGAGATATATGGGGGGAGAGAAGATATGGAAGAAATAGGGTGAGATATGGTAGGTGGTGTATGAAAAGGAAGGGAGAGATGGGATGGGTTAGGGGATAGTCTTGGGAAGGGGGAAAAGCAAAAAAAAAAATCAAAAAGAGTGGGGTGAGGGGTGGGGGCAAGGGGGTTCGGTGGGAACAAGGGACCGAAAGGGGGGAAGAGAGGAGGGGCCGAAAAAAAATAAGGGGGTGTGTTGGGTTTTCGGCTTGGACTGAATGAAGGGGGGAGTGAGAGAGAGAGGGAGTTTGGTGGGGAGATAGAGAGGGAGAAAGGAGGCCGAAAAGGATAGAGGGTGAGGGAGAGAGGAGGCCGAAGGGGGGGAAGGGGAGGAGGGGAGGAGGGGTTTTCGGTGGGAGAGAGGAGGGAGGGGGTTTCGGTGGGAGAGGGGAGGGAGGAGAGAGAGAGCCAAAGAAGGGAGGGAGGGGGGGTTTCTTTGGGAGAGGGGAGGGAGGAGAGAGAGAGCCGAATGAGGGAGGGAGGGAGGGGGTTTTCTTTGGTGGGTTTAAGAGGTCGAAAGAGAGAGATGAGAAGAGAGAGAGAGAGAGAGATGTACCTGGGTAGATGAGGTAGAGCACTCAGCAGACACAAGGGCCATAGAGAAGGATTGAGTTTCACTGTTCATCAACATCATCTATTTTAGCCATGAAACAAAGGTTGACCATTTCTTTGTCACTTTCAGAAGTGGGTTCATCTGCCCAATCTTGGGTTTCAGTCATTTGACTTTTTACCTTTTTTAGCAAGGTTTCATTTCTTTCCTTCTCTCTCTTATATTTTGCCTTGTACTTTTCAGCACGGTCAGAGTTTGAAGGAGCAGAAGTGTTTGATTTTTGAAAAGAGGGTTGAAAGGAATCAGACTTGGTTCTGACAGACCTAGAGGATGTACAGTTAGAGGAGGGCAGTCGAGATTTATCAGAGGACCTGCTTCTGCATTCAGAAGCAAAGTGTCCCTTCCTCCCACACCTGTAACATTCCTGGTTTGATTTGTCAGAGGGAGTGTTTTTAGAAAGAGTAGAGGAGGGTTTTCTAGAAAACCTGGATTTTCCAGAAGAGAAGTGAGGTTTGCCTTTAGAAAAGCCTGCCAGCATGGCAATACCATCTGACAGCTGAGCCACAGAGGTCTCCTCTCCTTCATCATCAGCCTCACTCAGATAGGCTTCTGAAGGGTCATTGGGGTCCTCTTGACTATTGTTGTCAGAATCAGAGGGATAGGTGATCCTAGGGACACACACAGTACTTTTGGAAGATTCACCGACAAGACCTAGAGAAGAGCCTTTGATGTCTTTTGTGATTGACTTCCTAAGCAGTTTAGTCTGCTCATAGTTGAAGAGAGTGCCATACAAGGCAGTGAGAGGCATGGAATCAAGATCCTTGGTAGACTTGATACAAGTACAGATATTTTCCCAAAACTCAGGAAGACAATCCATAAACTTGCACAAGACTTCCTCATTATCATATATGCGACCCACAAGTTTTAGATCGTTGAGAAGACTGTTAAAGCGATTGTAGTAGTCTGAGAGAGACTCACCCTTCTCATGAGAAAAGAGTTCATACTTTCTTACAAGAGCAATCTTTTTGCTCTTTTTCACCTCAGACGTACCTTCATAAAGAACACACAGAGTGGACCACATTTTTTTTGCAGTAGAAAGGTTAACAAGAGAATGGTAGACCTCATCAGGCAGAGAGAGGGCAATGATGGCTCTAACTTTAGTATCAAGAGCTATAAGACGTCTGTCTTCATCATTGTATTTACTGGGGTCCTTTACAATGTATCTCCCAGTAGCTGGAGTTCTTTCTTCCTCAGAAGAGTCCTCATCAGCTTTTGCCTTATCTGCATTGTAACGTTCCCAAACTCTAGGAATAAAAGGACCTTCATGTAAGATAGTTGGATATCTGTTGTCAACTCCTTCTAGAAAGAGTATCATACGACTTTTCCACAAGAAGAAGTTATTGGGGTTAAACCTTGGTGGTTTGGCTATAAAGCCATTGTCGTATGAAACAGCAGTGAAGTTTTGAGAAGAATCATTTTTCAAAGAGGAAGAAGAAGAGGTTGTCATTGCGGATCTAGTTGATTGAGTTAAACTAAATCGCTCTGATACCACTTGTTGGTCCCAAATAGCAGTAAGTAAATAAGAAAAGTATTGTAGAAGGGGGGTTGAATACAATACACACAGTTTTTCACTTAATTTAATTCTTATTGATTTGAAATCAAGAATTACACATAGAAAACTTTGATTGTTGCGGAAGAGAATAGATGAAATCTATTCAAACAATCTTACACATAGAGAATGAAGAACAATTGTAAAACACTTAGAAAACAATAAGATCTTCGTAGAGAGAAAGTTGCCAGGCACTTAGAGAACTTGAAGGTAGTAGAGCTGGTTCATCTTGCATGTTGAACCATCCTCCATATTTATAGTGCCTTATGCATTAAATGCATGGGACACCTATTGAGCAAGGGATGGACACAGGTCTTCAGCAAGGTACAGGATATACCTTTTGTCTTGAGGTGTTTTGGCTTGAAGTGTTGACCTGTAGAGGATGGTGGAGACCTTTCCTTAAAAGAGTGTAAAATACAAAACATACAATTTCTGATCTTCGGAAGAGGTCCACGTTAATGCAAGATATCACAAATATACTTTGTCAGAAAAGTATAATGTGTTGGAGAAATCTTCAGGCCTTGAAGATTAAGAAGTCTTCGGTTGCCGAAGAGATATTCGGCTCCTGAAGACTGAGAGGTCTTCGGCTCTTAAGACTGAGAGGTCTTCGGCTCCTAAGACTGAGAAGTCTTCGGCTTCAGAAGATTGAGAAATCTTCGGCTTCCGAAGAGGTCTTGGGCCGAAGAGGTCTTCGGCTCCTGAAGACTGAGATCGGCACCATCCTGGCCAATGGTGTTGATCAAGTGGGCATACTTGGCTTTAGGCTGAGAAGTCTATCTTTAATCCGCTTTGAAAGATATTCTCCTTCTTTGTCTTCTTCGGCTGATCTTCGACTTCACCGAACATTTGTATAGAAACCAAGCTGCTAAAAAAACCTCAGACATATTCTAAGTAGGATGATATAAGATGGAAGATCAGGAGGTCATCTTCAAATCTTCAGATGACCCAACGTATATATATATATATATATATATATATATATATATAGAGAGAGAGAGAGAGAGAGAGAGAGAGCAAGGATCATTTGTTAACCATCCATTTCTTGTTAACTTTATAAACCTTGTTCAACCAATAGAAATGTAAGGATGATTGTTGTTTAAATTGTGTAAATATTTAATGTAAAAGGGTAGAAACGTCATTTTGTAAGTAACCAATTTTTCATTAATTTTATTGGGAGTTACAAAATGAAGATTCTATAATTATATTATATTGTAGGTTATGATTGTATTATTTTGTCCATTTTCATCATATTTTTAAAATCATATCAATATTAATTACTAGAGTCTTCTGGTTCATATGTTTGATAAAATTGTATAGTCGTTGTTTTCAAGAATTTTTTCCGGTAGTCATCTTAATTCAGAAAACACATGAACATCCCTGAATTTTCTGCAACAACGACATCCAATGAACATTGATGTTCTTTCGTTATGAACACAACAAAATTAACAAATAATCAAACATTGTTTATAATATCTATTATTTTTATATTATTTTTTTAAACATTGACGATGAACAAATGTCTTCATTTTTAGCATTAATGATCATTTGAAAGATATTCAAGCACATAATGCACATTGATCGTATATGTCATTCTGAATCGGTTGGTAAAGACTGCAACTTTTAGTAAAACATTTCGATTATCGTATGTGGCAAGATGAAGAAATATCCCGAATTAATGTAGTGAAAATGAATAAACAGTGTAACGAAAATATATGTTCATATTTATAATGTTCAACAACGTTTATTGTTTATAATGTTCATCAATGTTCAAATATATGTAGTTAAAATGAATGAACAGTGTAACGAAAAATATTTTTCAATGTTCATATTTATAATGTTAATCAACGTTCATTGTTTATAATGTTCATCAATGTTCAAATATATGTAGAGAAAATGAATGAACAATGTAACGAAAAAGTGTAAATGTGCACTTTCATTCACCTTGGATGCACATGAATGGACATGAACATTCACTACAAAACAGAGGCTTATCACCGACGGAAGAATCCGTCGGTAAAATGGAATTCCTTCGGTGATCCGTCGGTAAATGTCCGTCGGTATAAAGGTGGTCGGCGTTCAGATCACCGACGGACCACCGACGGATATTACCGACGAATCTATTTTTCGACAGATCTCCGACGGTTACCGACGGTGAGGTTATTTCCGACGGATCACCGACGGTCGCCATTTAGCGACGGATTACCGACGGTTATTTTCCGACGGATTATTTCCGACGGATTATTTCCGACGGATTTAGCGACGGAATTCCGACGGGTATTTATTAAATAAAAATTAAATTAAAACTTCGTTTCCGACGGATTACCGACGGATAATCCGTCAGTAATTTAATTTTTTTTTAAATAATTAAAAAATAAAATTTTCCAGTTTTTTATCCTGTACAAAACCTGCCAATTTTTAAATATTACTAATTTTTAAAGTGTACAAAATATCTATAAATACATAAACATAATCCTACGGAGGGGGAAAGGGGTGCTGACTGTTAAACTTGATCATGAACGCGTCAAACTGAGCCATTCGTTCCCACATCTGTCTCTTCTCTACTTCATCTCTATCCATTCGCTCCTGAATCCCGATCCTTTCTGCTTCTTCTCTCTGTAGTCGCTCCTGCAACTGGATCCTCTCTGCTTATTCTCTCTGTAGTCGCTCCTGCAACTGGATCCTCTCTGCTTCATCTCTCTCTAACCTCTGCCTCAGCTCCTCCAACTGAAATTCAACATTTGACAAACATATATAGAACAATGTCAGACAACATTTAACAAACATATGATTAACAATGTTAAACAACATTTGACAAGCATACCTCCTCATCGCGACGGCCGCGTGTGCTCCCGCTCGAACTGGCACCTGAATCATCGGTCATAGCATAATAGGGATCCTGACTGGTCCCCCATCCAAAAAGACGGCCCTTACGCCGTCCTCCGACACTACGCTCCCACAACTCGGCGTACTCCTCCTCCCTAACCCGATGGTAGGCATCCTACAGTTTAATTGGGAGGTACAGTGCCGGGAGATAAGTCCGGGTACTCCTCCTCCCAAACCCGATGGTAGTCATCCTACAGTTTACCAAATTAGACATTGTCAAGTCAACTAACCTATAGAAAATTTGGCAGCATTTCAACTGTGATTTGAACATATATCCATGACCTGTTTTTATCAAAACAATCCTATCGTCTGCCCAACAATGGCAGCCCAAACTAAGTTTGCTATAATTTCTATCGATCTTATAAAACAAACAAATATCGAGCCATGCATAATTGAACTTACCGCCATATGAGACGCCTTTGGGTAAACGTAGATCGGAGGATCCGTGGACGGACCAGTCGCACCCGGAACAAGCTTCCTGTTGGTGCAGTGTGTAGCCTCCCAAACCTCGTCGCTGGTAGGCTCACGGCCCCATGCATCTCTCTACAATACACAACTTAAATTGTTAGTAGGTAATAAAATCATGTATATAATACATATATTCATCAATTATATACATTTAGTCTAGTGTATGATAAATTACCATGCGGTCTCGATGCATAGGGATACTAATAGATCTAGTATAGTGTCTGGATGTCATCCCCTCATACTCGGTGGCCCGATTGGCCGTATTGGCCGCAACTACACGCCGGAAGGCGTCGGTGTTCCATACCTGTTAAAAAGAAGACATAAATCAATATAAACCCTAGTACAACCAGATACAAGTATTCAAAACAAAACAAACCTGCTCAATCATCTCGACCCAAAACTCACTCTGGATCCACTCTGAAGGGTGTGGCGCAAGAATCCTGTAGTCACGTCCGTCGAACTGGACACCATCAATGGCTAAAGCCCTTTCCTCGGCGAAGCGACGTGCATCTCTCATCATGTCGGCGTACCTATTATTTAGATGACGCCGAAATGCAGCTAATACGTCGGCGTCCATCTCAGGAGGCCAACTATAATACAACTGCAAACACATTGTTTAGATTAAGTAAAAATAAATCCACTCAATAAGTTAAATAGAGTAAAATACCTAACCGAAATCGATCCAGCAACCGTGGATAGTGCTCATTAGGGACATCCCTAAAATGAGCCCAAGCACCATCAAACATGGACTTAAAGACGGCAATGGCCCTCCGGACTGTCGACTTGTCCTTAAACCTTCACAATTGTAAAATATACAACATAAAAAACATTAGGATCGGTTTATTATGTACTAGAATAAATAATATATCACATCTACTTACCCGCCCGCTTCAGACAACAAAAGTGGCGGTTGCTGACTCGGCTGGGGCGTCTGTGATGCCACATTTGGGCCTCTAACCCTCGAGCCCACTGCTCTGTCATCGGACTGGATCTGATCTAGTCCGTCATCGGTGAACTCATCGGCGTGGGGGTCACCACGCCCAGCGGAGCTGCTACTGCCCATACCCCTATTACCCCTACTACCTCTACTACCCCTAGAAGGGTGTCCCGACATCTAGATCATAGAGAATGATAAACACAAAATGATATAAGTGTACATAAATCATAAGACCCAAAAATGTCTACATAAGAACAGCAAAATAAAGAATGTTTAACACGAAAAATGTCTACATAAGAAAGGCAAAATAGAGAATGGTTAACACGAAAATGTCTACATAAGAAAGACCCACTAGTTATTAGACGAGTGATCAGATAACTATTATGTGTGACACGCCCAGCAGCATGTGTAACCGTATGAAACTTGTAACCATTGACAAAATATCCCTTATGCGACCAAGCATATCGGCCTGGTCCACGTGCTAGGGATTTCAAATGGTCGAAGAAATCTCCTGATCCGAGCATGACCTATAAAACCACAAATAAGAAATAAATTACATATGTGTAAGATTACATACGTAAATTTCATATGTTTGTACTCACGTGTTGTTCGAACCAAGTAGAAAACCTTTCATCCCGAGCTTTATCCCGTGCAACTGCATCAAGATGAGGTTCTTTTTGTCGTATACACAAACAAACACACACACACACACACGTAGATTCATACAAAAACAAACACACACACACACACACACACAGATTCATACATACACACACATAGATTCATACATACACACACACATAAATAAAGATATAAAGATATGGGTTTAAATAGAAATTGATATATAAGTTGTTGAAACACATAGATTCATACACAAACAAACATACACACACAGATTCATACCCAAATGTAGATAAAATGAAAGAATATACCCAAATCAGGAGGTCGCCGGCGACAGGGGCCGTCGCCGAAGGGGATGGAGGTCGCCGGCGTTCGAGTGAGAGGTCGTTGAGAGAGAGGGAGAGATTGATATCGAGAGACAAGAGGAAGAGACGAGAGACTGAGAGAGGGAGACGAGGGAAACGAGAGACGAGAGGCTGTCGATCGAGAGGCTGTGAGGGAGACGAGAGACGAGAGTCGACAAATTAGGGCTTTAAGCCCGCTATTTTTTTTAAGAATTTTCGGACATTCACCAACAGATTTCCGACGGAAATTCCGTCGGTATTTACCGACGGATAATTGTTTTTTATTAAATAAATTACTTTTAAATTAAAATTATAATTATTAAATAAATTATTAATCAATATATTATTTAATATTAAAATTAATAAATAAATTATTAATTAATTAATTTATCAAATTATATTTAAAATTATTAATTAACTTATCAAATTGTATTTAAATTGACTAAAATACGCCTGAAGTAACTGGGCTTTAAACGAATCCGGTTAGATCAGGGACCAAATATGATCAGTTAGGCTTTAACATACCCAGTTGGGCTTTAAACGAATCCGGTTGGGCTTTAATGGATCTGGTTGGGCTTTAATGGATCTGGTTGGGTTTTAATGGATTTAGTTGGGCTTTAACGTTACCAGTTGGGCTTTAATGGATTCAGTGGGGCTTTAACGTTCCCAGTTGGGCTTTAACTTATCCAATTGGGCTTTAACGTACAAAGTTGGGCTTTAATATACCCAGTTGCTTTTAATGGATCCAGTTAGACTTTAAACGAATCCGGTTGGGCTTTAATGGATTTAGTTGGGCTTTAACGTTACCAGTTGGGCTTTAATGGATTCAGTGGGGCTTTAACGTATCCAATTGGACTTTAACGTACATAGTTGGGCTTTAATGAATCCAGTTGGGCTTTAATATACCCAGTTGCTTTTAATGGATCCAGTTAGGCTTTAACGTACCCAGTTGGGCTTTAAACGAATTTGGTTGGGCTTTAATGGATTTAGTTGGGTTTTAAACGAATCCGGTTGGGCTTTAATTTGGTTGATCACATATGTACATACATACATATTACATACATGATCACATACATACTATACATGGTGTACATACATACTATACATGGTGTGATGTACATACATACTATACATGGTATACATACATTCATGATCACATACATACATGTGTATATACATACATGAACACATATGTACATGTACATACATACATGATTACATACATACTATACATGATCACATACGTACTTGTATATACATACATGATCACATATGTACTATACATGTACATGATGTACATACATACTATACATGGTGTACATACATTCATGATCACATACGTACATGTGTATATACATACATGATCACATACATACATGAACACATATGTACATGTACATACATACTATACATGATCACATACATACATATATATATACACACACATACATGATCAAAGAAAAAATAAATATTTATTAAATTATTAAATTTACCGACGGATTACCGACGGATTCTTAAATGCCATCGATAATCCGTCGGTAATTACCGACGGACGTCAGAAAAAAATAAATATTTATTAAATTATATAAATTACCAACGGATTTAAAAATAAAAATAAAATAATTAATTTAATATCCGTCGGTAAATGTAGACAGTTACCGACGGATAGTGTATCCGTCGCAAAGTTTTCATTTCCGTCGGTGATCCATCGGTAATACCGACGGATATAATCCGTCGGTAATCTTGGTCGAAAATAAGCAATTTTCCAGTAGTGATTGTATACGTGATGTTCATATATATTATCATTATAGATGTGCAAAACATATAATGAAGAGGTTTTGATAAGTGAATCCTAATTATTGGCGATATATGAACATTAGTAAATGATGAAATAATTAACAATCTCAATTTCAAAATAATGAATCGTAGAGAAATCATTGGTTACAATTGTGTTTTTAGAGGAAATTAATGAGCCATTAAATGGGGGTTTAAATGAATGATTATTTGATTCCCCAAATTACCCCTAACCACATATGTTCACATGTTCATTTAATAAATAAAACCTATTTTATTAATTACAAAATTAGTTTTAATCTCAATCATCCAATGTTAAGATGGATGCTTGAGATTAGTTCATAAAGTTAATAACAAAACAATGGTTAACAAAAGAACCTAACCCTATATATATATATATATATATATATATATATATATATATATATATATATATATATATAGGGAGAGAGAGAGAGAGAGAGAGTATCATTCTTTTGTTAACCAAGGATTTAGTGTTAACCTTGTTAATTACTAATATGGACCCTTAATCTTAAAAATTAACGGTTGTGATTAAAACAGTTTTTAAATTAAAAAGAAAAAGAAAAAATTGGTTCAAATTTGATGTTCCTATATGAACAAGGGTAAAAAGATAAAATTGTATTTGTTGATAATCAAGGAAAGATATCAAATCCCAAAATACTAAGGACCACGTCTTCTACCTCAATCAACTATATATTCATCCATTAACAAGGTATGTGATGAATTACATAAGCTTGATTTCTGATTACGTTTCACATTTTCTTCTCCCCTCTTAAAACCACTTTTCGCACCCCGATTCTTGTGTTGCTATCAAACAGTAAACCTGAATCTTCACCAAAATTCCTTGATTTTTTATTCACTGTTTTCAGTTGTTTAATTGGAAAATAAGGTGTTAAATTGAGAATTGTAGTTGGTGATTTTGATCAGTCTGCAATGCAGGGTTTATGCTACTGGATTACTGGTATGGAAACGAGGAGGTTTTGTGGGAAAATGTGGAATTAATAACTAAATTAATTAATTATAACATTTTTAGTTTTTGTTATTTTGATTTGAATTCAGAGTTGATTTGTGTTGATTTCTTTTTGTATGTTTATGTAGAGATTATCGCAGGGAAGAATTTTGATTTGCGTTTATAATCGGGAGTTCTGGACCAAACTATGGAACATAATTAGGAAGCTGATAAGATGTATGCATTGGTAATTGAATATATGAATAGGGTGGGTTTATTGTTCATATATATGTGAATGTTTTTGAAGGGTGGGTTAGGGTTTATTGTTTATATAAGAAACATAAGATTTTTGTCTACTGTTTAAAAGTTGAATATAAGAAAAATAAGGAGTTGCATATGTAATTTGCTATGTGCATATATGCACGATTATTGGTGTGCATATATGAAGACTGGATGTCCATTAATGTGCATAAATGCACTTAGTGATGGCATATATATGGACGATTATTGAACACAGCGAAGGTAAATGCACTTGTCTACTGATTTGGTACTATGTGCATACGTTTTTTCCTATGTGCATATATGAAAATTGTCTTTTGCGTACATATGTGAAAATTGGATGTACATTTGTGTGCATAAATGCACTTGCTGAATCGGGTTCAATTTCATTGTCGTCCATGATAAAAAAAAAAGAATTCAAAATTAAAAAATTAAAAAAAAAAAAGAATCAAAGTGATGATAAGAAGATTAGGATAAACAATTAAAAAAACAAATCAATTCCATAATTATCTCAAATCCCATAAATATCTCATAATGTGATTATGATATAATATAATATTAATTAAATTTAAAATTCCTAATTCCTAATTTACCCTTGCTAAAAAACGGTTACATATACTAAACCTAATAAATCCTTGAAATCTTATTGGTCTAAAATGGTTAACAAAGTTAACACAAAATTCTTGGTTAACAAAAGAAGAGCACCATATATATGAGAGAGAGAGAAGGGGGGGCGTTCAAATGCAACCCCTTTACATGGTACAACTCATGAAACTCATCTATCCATCACTCATTTTATTTTCATTTTGTAATTAAGAAAAAAAGCTAAAATTAAAATGAATGGTGGATAGAGGGGTTGCATGGGTTTCATGATGAATAATACATGAATTCGTGAATCGTGAATTATTCACCCTGAATGTTATATTATTCATCCTGAATGATACATAATTCATGAATGACTTGTGAAGATGTGGAGACGTGATGTTGAGTCAGAATTGTATTCAAGATTAAAAGGTCAAATTATATTTGTTTGTAACTGTTTGTAAAGTCAAAGGTAGTCAAAGGTAGTCAAAATAGTAAAAATCAATATTAGTCAAAGTAGTTAGTTGTTTAGTTTGATTTGTAAGCCTTGTAATTGGGAAGTATAAATAGGTTTTGTTTAGTTGTACTTAGGTAGAAACCCTTTGACATTGTTATATCTAGAGAGAATACGTATGAGAGTTTCTAGAGAGAGAAACTGATTTTAGAGTGAGAAAGCTCAAGATCAATGAAATAAACTTGTGATTTGTGATTGAAATATGTTTGTATGGACCTATCAATTGGTATCAGAGCAAGCAAAAGTCAGAAATCAGATCAAGAAATGGAAATATGTTGAAATTTTGAAGAACTCGCAGATCGTGTCAGTTGATAATCAAATTTTTTTATTTTGTTTTGTTTTGATTGTAATTTTTGTTGCTTTGTATTCGGATTGGTATATAGAACATATTTGATTTGATTTGTATTGACAAATTCACATCCAATTGTGTGAATTTTGGATTTTTGTGAAATTCGTGTTGTAAGTCTGTACGCACTATTTCTCAATCGAATCTTGTAATTTTGTTGTTTTTAGATAAAATCATGTATTAAGTTTGTGTTAAGACTATATTCGAGAGTGGTTTGACAAAGTATCAGAGTTGAATTCGAAGTTTTGGGTCGAATTTTGTATGATTACAGTGTTTCGAAGTTGAACAAAGCAAGAACTCGCAAGATTTGAGGATTTCGCATCAAGAACTTGCATGATACATGGGTTTTAAAATCTAAGTGAGGAATTCATAGGGTACAACTGTACAAGATACGAAAAGTTCAGAATTCGTATAAGCATGCATGCGAAAAGTGCAGAATTCGCATATAAGAGTGATACGAATTGCCAAGAATTCGCATACTTTGTTGAAAATTTTTCCAAGTATGGAATTCGTATCGATGCGAAAAGTTTGAGGTTCAAGTTTTGGCTAAGGCAAGAATTCACATATAATAGCGTGCGAATTGCTCAGAATTCTAAATAACATAATAAATAACACTGATATTGTACTGCAATCACCACTTAAATTCTAACACTTAATCCTCCAAGAAAAATTAAAAATACCCAGAAAATCAAATAGCAGTGAAAAAATTCAACCTAACCAATAAATGAACCATTACACTTCAGGACAATTCCGAGAGTCATGCCTCGCCAGTTGACCACGTTTTCGGAAAACCCTTTTCGGCTCCTTAGCTTTCGTAACCGCCTTCTCACGAACACCTATCAATCTCTTCCCGGTTCCACATCCTTTATTACGGATCTCAGAAGGTGGCAACACATCAACACTCACAATTTCAGATACACCCATGAACTCTTGAATGTTGGTATTTTTCCGCTGACAAATGGATTGTTGTGGACAACCAATATCAAGATCCGCAAACCATTTCTCCAAGTCATTAACAAAATCTGCCAACGTATCTTTGTCATTCCTTACCTTCTCTACAATACGATCAACCAATGAATATGCACTCCCCATCAACTTCTCAGATTCAACGTCAACTTCACCATACCTAATGGAAGCCCGTAACCACTCCACAGGAACTAGATCCCGACGCCAACGACGTATGACGTAATGATTAGGTATACACTTAGCTTTCTCATTCACTAACAACTTTAACGCATTCTGACATAATATATCATTACGCACAAACAAATTACAACTACAGTCTAGATTTCCAATCAAGGGGTCACGAACAACCTACACAACAAAACACACATATCGAAACAGGCAACAAACAGGAAGTAATCCAAAAAAATGCTATCTTATACTAGATATATTATGAAATAGGATCAAACGGATCTCGATTAGTTTCTGCTAGACAAGAAATAAAGAACCGCCATATTGATAGCTCAGCTAAGAAGAGGACTAGATTCGAGCCGTTGTATAAAGGCGAGCAACCCTTATAGTAATAGAAAACAGCGCCCTTTTTAAGTTGATAGGAGAACCACCAACGCACCTATAGAAGTAATCAAAAGCCATTTTATATGTTTCAATGAAGTTGAGCACAAACCTTGATTTCAACCTTCTTCATGATATGCCACATACAAAGACGGTACTTAGTATCCGAAAATGCTTTCGAAAGTGTTTGCTTCATCGCAACACACTGATCAGTTATTACAAAAAGCGGCTGACGTCCATGAGCCTTCAAAAAGGTCTTCAATATCCATGTGTAGTGATCAACCGTCTCACCGGAAATCAAAGCAGCACCAACCACAACTGATTTTTTGTGGTTATCTATAGCGACAAACGAAACAAAACTCATGGCATGTCTGTTTCGTCAAATAAAATTATCAAAAACCAATGACAACATGAAAATAGCTAATAAAATTATTAGACAAAAAAGCACATACTTGTTGGTATGAAAGGTTGCGTCGAACGAAATCACATCACCAAACTCCTTATAATTCACGAGCAGTCTCATATGCCCAAAAAATCGCTTCCAATTCCTTTTCGTTACATTTGTATTCATAAAAGTAGTCGGACAAATATTTTATCTATTGGCTATAGTATTAATCAACATTTGGGCATCCTTATTACCAACAAATGAATTCATATCACGACGGTAATTCTAATAGTCTCTCATGTCCCACCAGATTTCCGACCTCCCCGGTTCAAAACATTGCGGATCCTATGGCCTTTTGTAACTCTAACCTTCTGACTACATGAATGGAACACATTCTTTTGCTCAGCATAACTAAGTTGTCTACTTGACCGAGAAAAAATCATCTCCTCCTTACTAAATAAAATGTGATTATGCCATTAAACAAATTTATAAACCTCATATCCATTCTTCTCCTTGACAAAATGAACCTTAAAACAAGCTTTACACCCATTTTTTTTACATTTGTATTACGCCTCTTGCGTGCACCAGTTACAACATCCAGTGAATCAAACGATTTCGGTGTGGGTATTCCTTTTTTGGTAAAAACCAAATACCTAGTCGTTATTCTACCTAACCTATTAATTTTTTTGTTCGACAACCTAACATCAAATCCAGCTTGCTCGGCATATCTCGTATAAAAATTTTCAACCAACTCAGAATTAAAGAAAAAGTCACCAATTTTTGGGATGGACTAAACAAGAACCCTAGGAACCCAATACTTGTATAAGAATCTGCACTTTCTTGCATGAGTTAATGAATCAAATCTACAAAAAAAAATCCAATAGAACGGTATAAGATAAAGCATAAAACACAACAAAATTTGCAAAGTCACACCATGCTAAAAACACATTCAAACCATGCAACATGAAAGTTCCCACCATGAAGAACTGCATCCTATTAACAAAGCAATATCAACATAGATCGAATGCCCATGCACCAACATGTATTACCGCATGTACCCTTAAATCATCATCCTTGAACAAGCAAATGAATTTTCTACTGGAAATTCAACAAAACATCAAATGCATTTAAAGCTTCATCGTCATGCTTACAACTGTTGACGAATGAATCAATGGGTATTTTTAATACAAATTTAAAAAAAATTACATGAATTTTAACTACAGCTTCACTTAATGATAAAAAAAATACAATAACGTTTAATGTTCAACACAGAACTATAAATTCTGCAAAAACCCTAAATACCATACATGGCATAACTTTAATGCAAACCTTCTACGAACAACCGTCAATATAGAACATAGAATTCATCCGCAACTGCGGTTAAAAAAAAACTTTACACAACACTACATTCGTACCACTGTCATCAACCAACCGATTTGAATCTTCATCGCTAGACAACCCTGTCGTTGGCGAATCCACATAGAAACCATCGTCGACTGCCATGCCTACCACGGGAAGTGTCTTCGATGAACCAATGATATCATGAACGTAAATTTCATTCAATGAATGGAAATCTCCAGTTGCAAAACTCGCCTCCTCCATAATCGAGTGGTTGAAAACTGAAAACTGAAACCGGTAAACACGAAGATCAAACCTAAATTTGCAACTGCATCAAACAAAATCACGAAAAAGGAATATATCCCCAATAGTACGCCATTACCATATAATTAATATTAATCAAAATAATTATTAATTCATTAGAAAAGCCAAAATTACATGACTACCATCCTCGCCTATTAATATAATAATAAAAATCGTAACTAAATTATCCAAAACGATTGGTTATAAATGGTTCACAAATTTTGTACAAAATACATGGTTTGTTGGATATCTGATTCAAAGGATCGACAAATTATACCCAAATATAATAACAAGACAAGAAAGCTTAACTCACAGTTGGGGAATTTTCTGTGTTTATCATTCACTTCTCGAAAACTGGAGATTACATCGAAATAAAAACGCAAAGGAAAAAACCATTACTTAAATACTTAAAAAAAACAAACTAGCTAAAACGTGGTGGGAAAACGGAAACATGCTCCATGTTCTCCAGGTTATTTGCCAACTATCCAGAATACTCGGTCAACCATTGACCAATTAGAATTACGGTCAATAATCTCCCCCCTAATTCTAATCGCTTCCCTCCAGATTTTTCAAACCAAGCAAGCTCCTCATCTCCACATGCTTGACCCGATGCAACGCTTTAGTCAACGCTTCTGCACGTTGTTCTTCACCGCTAACATGCTCCACATTAATCATTTTCTTCTCAACGCATTCCCTTATGAAGTGATACTTCGTGTCGATATGCTTGCTTCGACCATGAAATACCGGATTTTTCATCAATGCTATGGCCGATTTGTTGTCAACATACAGCATAACACACGATACCTCCCAACCGGTTAAGTCCAACAACAAATTTCTCAACCACACAGCTTGGCACACTGCCGCTGTTGCAGCCATAAATTCTGCTTCACATGAGGATAGAGCGACTGTGTTTTGCTTCTGCGATGTCCAAGTGATCGGATTGTTTGAGAGGTAAAATATTGTACCGGTGGTACCCCTCCCATCATCCAGATCCATCCCGTGACTACTGTCACTGTATCCAATCAGTTGTCCATCGCCTCCCTTCTCATACAGTAACCCAAAAGTCAGCGTTCCTTTTACATATCGAAGTATGTGCTTCACCGCCTTCAAATGGCTTTCATTTGGTGCATTCATGTATCGGCTAAGGACTCCAACCGGATAAGCGAGGTCCGGTCTAGTATGGATCAAGTACCTCAACCACCCGATGAGCCAGCGGTATTCAGTAGCATTCACCGACGTCCCATTTTCATCCTTCGACAATGAACTTTGATTCCATTGGAGTTTTTGACGAGTTGCAGTCTATCATCCCTGCCAACTGTAGGATCTTCTTTGCGTATCCACTCTGGCTCAACTCGATTCCCTTCCGATGTTGTCGTACCTCTATCCCCAAATAATACGACAAGCTTCCCAAATCACTCATTTCAAAGACTTGTTGCATCTGTTTTTTGAACTTGATCACTTGATCATTACTTGACCCTGTCACGATCAAATCGTCCACATATACACCAACTATGAGAATAGCCCTGTGGCTGTGGAGCTTGTATACTGCTTGCTCATGAGAACACCTTTGAAAACCTAAATCCTTGAGTGATTTGTCTAGCTTTTCATTCCAAGCTCGTGGTGCTTGGTGTAAACCATATAAGGCCTTGTGCAAACGATAGACCATATGCTTCTTTCCTTTAACCATAAATCCATCAGGTTGCGATACATAAACCTCTTCACGTAACTCCCCGTTCAAGAATGTTGATTTCACATCAAGATGATGAACACGCCATTCATTCATCGCTGCTAGTGCCAATATCAGTCGTATACTCTCCATCCTTGCTATGGGGGCGAAGACCTCATCAAAGTCCACACCTTTCTGCTGGACATAGCCCTTGGCTACAAGTTGGGCTTTGTGCTTAACCACGTTCCCATCAGCATCTCTTTTAACCTTGAAGACCCACTTCAATCCAATCGGTTTTTGACCTGGGGGTAAATTCGTTAGTTTCTAGGTGCGATTCTTTTCAATCGATTCAATTTACTTCCTCATAGCTTCCTTCCAAGAATTATCATTTTCTGCTTCTTCATAGGTCACTGGTTCATCTCCAACCAGCAGCAATTCATCAGCTTCTATGGGTTCTGTTTGAGCATAAATTTCACTCAATCGTCTAAACCCTCGAACAGGAGTATCGTCATAGGTTGAGGGGCTCACGTAATCGTTATCTCCAGAGGCTCCGATCGATGTACTTCCTGTGAAAGGGGTTGTTTCACCTTGCGCCATCGGTGAGCTGATTAGAGAGGAACAGTCTCCCAGATTAGTTTAGAGAATTGGATCTCCGCTGGTTTCTTTGAGAATAGGTTGTTCATGAGTTTCTCCATTGGGTGATGTGCTATCTTGTATGTTGAACCACCATGGGCTTGCTGTGGACTGATTTTCTTGAGTCATAGCCCAACTCCACTTAGCTTTCTCATCGAATACCACATCACGGGCCACATGTAATCTGCTTTGCTTAGGGTCATACAACCGATAAGCTTTGCTGACTGGTTCCACACCCAGATGAACCAACGGTATGCTCCTGTCACTGAGCTTTGTGATCTGATTAGCTGATCTCTTCGCATAGGCAACACAACCGAAAACCCGCAAGTGTTCGAGTGTCGGTTTCGAACCCTTCAGTCCTTCATGCGGTGTCATTCCTTTCACTCCTTTTGTCGGGAGTCGATTTAGAACGTACACGGCGTGTCTAACAGCCTCACCCCAAAATTTATCAGGTACCCCGGTTGTTTTCAAAAGAGATCTTGTGGCTTCAAGTATGGTCCTATTACGTCGTTCCGCCACACCATTTTGTTGGGGTGAATATGGTGCTGTAAGTTGTCTCTTAATTCCTTCTTGTTCACAAAAACAACCAAACTCTTTGGAGGTGAACTCCCCCCACGGTCAATACGCAACCCTTTCACCTTATGTGGAATTTCCATCTCAACTTGACGTTTAAATTTCTGAAAATTAATGAATGTTTCATCCTTGGTTTTCAGCATGTAAACCCACATGTATCGGCTATAGTCGTCTATAATTAACAAGAAATAACAGTTACCTGCCACAGTTGACGGGGAAATAGGACCACAAAGATCGGCGTGTACTAACTCGAGGGGTCGTTTTGCACGCCATTGTGCTTCTTTCGGGAAGGGTTGTCTGGCTTGTTTCGCTACCAGGCAGCCCTCACAGATTTGGGTAGGATGGGAAATTCTTGGAACACCTCTTACCATCTCCTTTTGCACCAATGACCCAAAAGTTCACATGAGCTAATCTAGCGTGCCACTTCCACGCCTCTTCGTCAAGGCTTCCCATCAAACACACTGGTTGCGAGATTCGAAGAGCTATCGTGTACAATCGGTTTCTGGATCGTTCCACCTTCATGACCAACCGTCCGCCCTCATCAGTAATTCTCAAAAATTTGTGCAGCATTTCAACTATGTACCCGATCTCGGTCAGTTGCCCAAGACTCAATATATTACTATGCAAGGCTGGGATGTAGTATACCTCCGAAACAATCTGTTGTTCGCCATTTTTACATTCCAGCAGAACTAAACCTTTTCCTGCGATCTCCACCTTCGAGCCATCACCAAAACGCACTGTCCCGGTGATATTCTCATCAAGTTCTGCGAAAAAGTGTCTCGTTCCAGTCATATGGTTGCTTGCTCCGTTCTCAAGGTACCATACATCCTCCCCGTTTTCATTCCTTGCCTCGTTTTTGCTGGGAAAAACTTTTCCTTCATTCAGCAACACCAAGGACTCACTTTCCTCACCACAAACAGTCAGCATCAACGCCGGTTCTTCTTCTTGCAATTGGGTCAGATTTGCCTCATCTCCATTATCCTTTGGGGCCTTGCACTCAGATGCATAGTCTCGTATATGTTGCAGTTAAAGCACTTAATGTGCCTCTTATCCCTTGGTTTGTTGTTGCCATTACCTGTTTCTCGTTGTCCTTGGTAGCCACCCCGACCACCTCTCCCTCGGCCTCGACCACGACCACCACTTCGGCCACCTCTATCGTTAGATCCTCGACCCCGTCCCCTAGAAGTATACACACCTCCTGAGCCTTTTTGAAGTGATTGGCCCTCCGTTTTAGTAAGCAACAAACTAGTTTCCCCACTAGAATTTCCGCTGCGTAACTTCAACCTGTCTTCGTAAGCCTTTAAACGACCAATCGCTTCCTTGAAGGGCATGGAATCGATGTCGGAATATTGCTCAATAGAGGCTACAAGTTGCAGGTACCTGTCAGGGACCGAATTAAGCAGCTTCCTCACTAGTACCTCATCCTCGATTGTTGCCCCGAGGCTGTTGTATTTCGACACCATCCCACTCAATTTTCCGGTGAAGTCATCAATGGTCTCCCCATCCTTCATCCGAAGTGCCTCAAACTCACTTTTGAGTGTTTGCAATCTCGCCTTCTGAACCCTTTCTGCCCCGAGATATCGCGTCTTCAAAGAGTCCCATATCTCCTGTGCCGTCTTCTTCTTGGCTACTTGTAAAAGAATGTCCTCCGGCAATGCTTGAAAGATGAAAGCCTTCGCCGACTTGTTCTTCTTCTCGTCCACCACCACACCGGTCGGTGGCTCAATGGATTCCCATAACCCCTGGGCATCCATGACTGCTTCCATCCTGATTGCCCACGTTGTATAGTTTGAAGACGAGAGCATCGGACATTGGAACGGCACGCCGCCGCCTTCTTTTCCTTGAGTGACGATAGACATCTTTTCAAGTCGAAGATATTTGGGCATAAGCGGAAGCTCTGATACCAAGTGTTGGATATCTGATTCAAAGGATCGACAAATTATACCCAAATATAATAACAAGACAAGAAAGCTTAACTTACAGTTGGGGAATTTTCTGTGTTTATCATTCACTTCTCGAAAACTGGAGATTACATCGAAAATAAAAACGCAAAGGAAAAAACCATTACTTAGATACTTAAAAAAAACAAACTAGCTAAAACGTGGTGGGAAAACGGAAACATGCTCCATGTTCTCCAGGTTATTTGCCAACTATCCAGAATACTCGATCAACCATTAACCAATTAGAATTACGGTCAATATGGTTTGCAAAAGATACGCCCCTATATATATATATATATATATGGTGTGTGTGTGTATATATATATATGTGTGGGCAGATATGAAGTCATTGGTTTTGTAGTTTATTCTTTTGTTACCTGTATTGTTTATAATGTGTTTGCTGAAAGTCCTCAAAGAACATATTTGATGTTTTTCTAAACCCACATTGGACACTGGGAGGGACTGGTGTTCTTTTAAATATGATGAATTGAACTAGTTGATGTATGTTTCTTGATGATACCTTTAAAAACCTTCTTTTTTTACCTATTTTAGGGAGCTTTGGTTTGCTAATAGGTTTTATTTCTCCGAATCATTAGAAAAATGTGTAGCTTAGTTATTGTCTGACAAAAGAACCTTGCCCTCATGGGATGAAATGAAGTCCATTCAAGAGTTCTATTTTGATTCGTAAATCCATGTTGTAACTTTAGTCTTTAAACATATGTTGCCATGCATGTGGAGGGAGTCTTTGAATGATTTGGTGAGGAATATTGGGGTTATTATTTCAACTTCATCTTTTAAAATTTTCAAGTATGGATACATATGATTTTATGGTTTATAGATACGAATATTTTATCTAAGGTGTGAAATTTCTTTAATTTCTCAACTATTTGTTTGTTTATCTCCCTTTTCTTCTACTTAATTGTATTAAGTTTAATTGTTTTGCTTATCGTGTTAGTATTTTGAATGAACGGTGTGGTGAAAAGCTATATGTTTTAGAACGACATGGATCAAAAAAATAATGTTTGGTGATGAATGTTGTCAAGAATAATAGAACATCGAACACAGATTTATGTCATATCACATTTTAAAGTCATAGAATATATATGCATCGAACTTGTCTTTTGTTAGATGAGAAAACGTAGTGGTTTATCGTTTAGAGGTGTTTGCATCCATTTTGGTTGTAAGTTCTTCTCATATGTATTAATCACATTGGGATTTTCCAAAGGCATCTTACTAGAACCAGACAACAAGTCCAGGCACACTATTTGGGTGGCTAAATTTGTCACGACAATTTACACTAGGGTTTTTTGAATGCAATTAACTAAAGTTGATATCCAAGTTCTCTTGTAGACTATTTGAGTGGATTGATGGTTGTCACCAAATTTTTCACAAATCAACTGTGCTAATAATGAGAGCCTTAGACCATCTCTGCTCATAATTCTTGTAATTTTGATATGTACCAAAGTTTAGCACAAACAGTAATTCTTAGACCATCTTTGGTAGTTATTTGTCGAGATATCGATTGTTGAATCCTTGCATGTGTTATCTAACTCTAGGAGGTCGGGTTTTGAATATCAAAGATACTCTCAATTCCACTAAAAAAAAGTTATTGTTTAATTCTTGATTGTATTCTCTAAAGTAGAAAGAAAGAGTGTTTCTGAAGTGAAATCTTAAAGCAACTTTGGTTGAATTTGAAATAAGCAACATTCTTATTTTTAGAGAATGGATTTCTTACTAGATGAGGTTGTCCAATGCATTTTCTCCAACTTGAGCAATGATGAGGATTTGGCATCTTGTAATTTTCTCCAAGAAGTGGAAAGACGTAATGACTTGGCATCTTCAAGAGCTTAACAGACCATCAAGACTCGATTGTGATGCAAATGGTGTCATCATTTTCTTGACTAGAAGAATAAACTATTGCAAGCAAGCCTAACATAAGCAGACCTACCCTTTAAATTCGCAAGACTATCCCGAGTACTTGCTTTTGGCTATATAAAAATATTAAAATTTGTAACATTCATTGAATAGGTTATATGCAAATGTATATGAACTAATATTCCTTCCTTAACGGTCGCTACACTCATGCGTTGAGACACGGATGAGTCAACTCTGAATTGCCTTCTCATATGTGGTTCCTATGAACCGTGTTCCATGTGGGGGTCGATCGAAGTTGCCAGTAATCAACATTTTGATCAAACATTCTTCCCTTAGCGTTCTTTTTCTCAAATCATTTTTCTAAAATAATATTTTACCTCTCGCTACATTGCATGGATAGTAAGTTTTGTATAAATAGCTCAATTCCACTCAAACCCCCTATTTTACTAGAGCTTAGAAATCAAACATCATTTAGGTTGCGTTAGGTAATCACAACTCTTGGAGTAGACAGAACTGAACATTACAGGAGATAGGATTGGACTGTAAAGGACTTAACAAGTTGCATGTGTAGTGTTTCTTACGACTAAGACTACATAGGACAAGAATAAACAAGTTTCCTCTGTCTAATAATTTCATATATCATATAATAATAATAAATGACACAAATCAAATAAAAGTTTAAATAATTTAATATAAACATTTTTAAACAATATAATAACACCAAATTTGATATAATTGATAGTAGTCCAAAAAACCCAGTTCGCTTCATACAAAAGAAGTTTCACTCAATTTGGAAGATCCTTGAAAACTACAAAGGCACTCTAAGGGTTGTTGCAACAACTGTAGGAGGGGTAGAAGTGGTGGTGACCGATGGACAACAATATCTGTGAAAGATGTGAAGATGGACAATGATGGTGGTGGCAGTCTGTAACGACCGTTAACTCCCATCATCTCAAGAAAAACTTTGTTGTGTAAATAGCGTAATCTTGAAGAAAATTGAGGGACCTCTTTGAAATTTTAGGCACAAAAGACCTAAACCTTATGTGATTTCCCCATTTTTGGCAAATCTGGTTTTGTGACCTAACCTGGGATTTATTTTGAAATGGAATGTCGATCGAATTTGGTTAAAATGGTGAATAGTGGCTTAGGTTTCTCCTAATCGATCTGTCCTTTAAGGTTGTGGATTAAATCAACTTGAGATTTCTCCCAAGCCATCGTCGCCAAGCCCTCTCGATTGAAAAGCGTCGCCGCTTTTAAAATGAGGGTTAGACCGGAATATTATTTCTTGTATAACTTTTCACATTATGAGATGATTGAATATTCGCTGAGATGGATTATAATTACTTATTCCCTCCTTTAATAAAATGTTTGTAGTCGGGATCTCACTAGACCCTTTCGGTCTAACCCTCATTTTAAAACCTTTCTAAAACCATTTTCAGGAAAGGAAAAGGTTGGTGGCTCAACGAAAAAGGAGAAGTGTTGAACTAGCAAGTCAATAAGAGTTTTGCCTTAGTGCAGTATTAGTAACTTTTAGAGTTCACAGTTGTGATAGAAACACTACTATTGATCTATGTTGAATTTAAATTTCTTTTGAATGTTTGTATTGGGACCAGTTTGGGAAATTAAATCTTACATTATGATGCCCATCATGGGTTGTTAGTTGTTACTCAGTCAGAAGTGGTGGATGTGGTTGTAGTTGATGTAGTGAAGGATAGGTAAAGGTAGAGGTAGCAACGAACAATGTTAGTGGTAGTTGATGGTGGTGGAGAACAACAATGACTGTGCACAAGATGTAAAGTTGGTAGACAATGGTGGCAAAGGGCAATGATGGAGATAGTTCTGGCCAATGTGGTAAAAGTAAAGGTGGTAACTTGAGTATTAGCTTTGCTACTTCATATTCTTACAATTACTTTTGATATAAAACTTGGTGATTGGGTCTTGGTATTTGATTTTTGGAAAAGTGAACCTAATCTTAACTTTGGTTTATACTTAGCGATTAGGAACATGATTCTATCATTGGCTATGTTAAATTGGGAAGACGATTTCATCATAAATCCTAAATCTATGGCAAGTATACATGTTCTAAAATCGGAATTTGTTAACTATAGATAACATATTTAACAGAAGAGCGAAACTTGCAAACCATAAAGTTTTGGCGTACAAGCATTATACTTCTGTCATAATTTATGGGAAGAGTAACTAAGAGCTAGGTAGATCTGACAACAGAAACACCTTACTTTCTTCCCAATCTCCCAGAGAAATTGAAACAAATAATCATTTAACACAGAAACCAACTAGATCATAACTCGATAGAATGATAGACCGATTTAAGAATGTTGAAAACGAAGGATTCAATCTGGTCACAAATTTACGTCAATAAACATGCTGGTTCAACGGAACTAAACTGTACATATTCATACTATAATGAATCTAACAACAGATAATGATCAGTTTAATAATGATTATTACGACCACTAGATCGTCTGTAATTAAGCGATAATCATAGTAATTATTCACATAATTTACATGGAAAAACGTATGGTTTATATCAAAGTAAGAGATGAAATAGCCGAAGATCAGATGAGAAATTGTACATATTATATACATCGATAGAATGTGTATATATGTATAATTTTATAGATAAAAAAGAGATGAAATTAGAGGAGATGCTCAGACGCTCTATAAGGAATGGATTAGAGAGTTTGTCCTCAGTAAATCATATCAGATTAACGAGATTATTAACATAATCATCATTGCATCTCCTCTGTTTTCTTCGATATCAAAATCACAAACATTCAAACTAAAATCAAATGATACATAAAATTAAAGAGGAAAACGGTGAGATATACAAGATCATTCATACCATATGTTGATGGACTACGATTTAATCGGAAAAGAAAAGTGGATTAAGATGTATAGAAGATGAATCTGCATAAATAGGTTTTTGTGGCTGCCATATCTGCTAGGGTTCAAGACTTGTTCGGTTATATATAAAGAGAGAGAGAGAGAGAGAGAGAGAGAGAGGTGGCTGAATACCCTACGCAAAACTTTGGGCTTTCGATGTTTTAGGGCCCAATTTGGTGAATTCTAAACCTTGGTTTGAATTCTATTCTTAACCTATAAATTATCGTTAAACAGATTCTTAAAAATACTTAAAAAATTTAAATAAAAATACATTGAGATACTCTATTTTGGAGATGATATTATTGATTATTTTATTAAAATATTTCATTCATCTAATAAAATATTATTTCTTGTATAAAAAATTAATTTCAAAGTTTTTCTAATAAAATATAGTGAAATGTGGATTTTGGTCCTTGTGGTTTTGTGATTTTTTGATCATGGTCCTCATTCTATGTTTATTGTAGATTTGGTCCTTGTGGTATTCAATTTGTCTTGGTCATGGTTCTTCTAACTAACATCTCCGTTAACTTCGTTAAATCAATGACCATTTTCGCCATTTGCCATTTTTTCGTCCTTTTACGATAAGAAAAAAACAATACTTTTATACACACACATATAACGATATTAAAATAAACTAGTTGTGTACCCGCACAAAGCGGCGGGATACATCTTGATTTCGAGATTGACAACTAAAACCCATAATGCAACTCATAATTAACAAATAAAACCCGATATGTATGTTTGAACAAAATAGAATTATAATCATCTGCGACAATACAAATTTGTACACATAGAAAACGATAAGATATCACTCGGAGCATCCATCTGTAGACTTACCCCTGTAAGAAATGTCATATGATTATAATAGATACAAACAAAATGTAGTTGTAACAAATGTATAATAATAAGTAGTCGTTTGTACCTTGTTAATCGCGTAAAACTTCTTGATACACCACATTTGTAAAGATAAAGTTCTTATTAAGAACCTTTATTATAAAGTTTTTTTAGTTGGCAAGAAAAAGTAGAATAATGAGGTTCTTAAAAGAATGTATGCTATAGATACTCTCTTAAGTTAACTTATCTTTTGAACTTCTTAAAGAAATTTTGTTTGGATGGTCAAAAACTATCTGATAAATTACAAGTTGTTTATAATCTACCTTTTGAATGTTACTTGGAGTAATGTTTGAATAATATGAGTTTTTTGCCACTTTCTTCTAGTTATACCCCTGGTTAGCATTAACTGTTTAATTTAGACTTAATAATATAATGTAATTTATTTTAGTTTAGTTTAATAATATAATTTTTTCTTATAAAATATTTTGTAAGATTTTTTAATTATATTTTAGATTTTTTATATCTAAAATATGCTGAGAGTTATTTTAGGGGAGTTAAAGTGGGAAATGATTTTAGGGGAGTTAAAATGGTTAGAGATAATGATTGAAAATTAATGAATAGCATTAAATGTACTACATGAAGTACAACTTTTATGACTGCTTTTTAAGTAATTAGCATTAAATAGCGCTATATTAAGCTTTAAGACTTGTTTTTAAGAGTTTTTTATGTCATCTTTATAATATAGTATAGATTAGATGCCTTGTAAAAAAAATTCTCCTAAAATTTGTATTTAGTTAAACAAATTCACACACACATAAGGGGCTCATCATGGAATTTACTAAAATCCATATTTAGTTGCAATTTTAAATACCTCTAACGAGCCGATTAAAAAATAGGGTAGAATCCAATCTTTATCCAAAATATTGTTATCTTCAACCATATACAACATTTGTAATGTATTTGTTTGTTTATATAATCGTTCAAGCACTAAATGTGTCGAGTTCCATATTATAGATGTGTCAGATGCTAGTTGTGAGGCTTAGCACCTACGTCATGACAAAAACGTTTATATGATTTAGTGACTACTTTACCCAAATAAAAAACCAATCTTAAAATAAATTAAAAAATTTTGAAGGTACTCTAGGCAAATTTCAAAATTTCATGCTAAAATACATTACTAATATTCCAAAACTTGAGCCAATAACTTCATAACGTCTCGCAGTTGACGGACGGATCAATGAGGATATTGAGTTTCAAATGACACAATGGGGTGATCTGAGCCGCGTTGGAAAGGTTCACTGGAAATGCTTGAACAACAAACGTGAGACAACGACAAATAGCCTTCAGAGCATCTTTCGAGGCATCAGCCGCTTGGACCAAATCTTGTGCACCAACACAACATTGTGGGCTAGGCAATGTCGAAAATCCAAACAAGAAAGGCTGGCAAGTGATAAGCTTCGCGATTACATCTTGACATCCTATTTGTGCATCCGCACGTTGGTTTGATAACAGAAGTATCGAAACCAACATCAAAATAATCGGAATCGTGTTTCGAACCATTTTTTTGGATGTATATTTTTTGTGGATGTATATTTTGTATGGATGTAGTATTGGATAGTATTGGATGGTAAAGGGTATTTATAGGGGGATAAAAGTTCATTTTATGGTAAGGAATTAAATTAAATTAAATGTAATAAAGTTAATTTCAATCAACGATGTGATTTTTTCGGTTTATTTATTTATTTTTGGTACTGATTATAATATTTATAATAAACAATTTCTTTTGAAATAATTGCTTATTTGTTAAATGGCTAAAATACGATGTAAATTAAGAAATTAAGTAAATTAAGAAATTTTATTTTTGGTACTGATTATAATATTTATAATAAACAATTTCTTTTGAAATAAGTGCTTATTTGTTAAATGGCTAAAATACGTTGTAAATTAAAAAATTAAGTAAATTAAGAAATTGACTTTAATTAGTTGTACCAAAGCATTAAGAAATTGTAAATTAAGTAATTGACTTTAATTAGTTGTAACTTGTGCTTAAAATGTTGTAATTAAAAGTTTTTTTATGTCGTTTTTATAATATAGTATAAATAAAATAGAATATTATTGTATGATTTGATTGTTTAACTTTTTTAAAAGATTAACTATATTAATACAATTTAATTTTATTATTAAATTATAGCATAAATAATGGAAATATTATAATTTATAAAATTACTGGATATTTGTTGACTTTTATTCTTAACCTATAAATTATCGTTAAACAGATTCTTAAAAATACTTAAAAAATTTAAATAAAAATACATTGAGATACTCTATTTTGGAGATGATATTATTGATTATTTTATTAAAATATTTCATTCATCTAATAAAATATTATTTCTTGTATAAAAAATTAATTTCAAAGTTTTTCTAATAAAATATAGTGAAATGTGGATTTTGGTCCTTGTGGTTTTGTGATTTTTTGATCATGGTCCTCATTCTATGTTTATTGTAGATTTGGTCCTTGTGGTATTCAATTTGTCTTGGTCATGGTTCTTCTAACTAACATCTCCGTTAACTTCGTTAAATCAATGACCATTTTCGCCATTTGCCATTTTTTCGTCCTTTTACGATAAGAAAAAAACAATACTTTTATACACACACATATAACGATATTAAAATAAACTAGTTGTGTACCCGCACAAAGCGGCGGGATACATCTTGATTTCGAGATTGACAACTAAAACCCATAATGCAACTCATAATTAACAAATAAAACCCGATATGTATGTTTGAACAAAATAGAATTATAATCATCTGCGACAATACAAATTTGTACACATAGAAAACGATAAGATATCACTCGGAGCATCCATCTGTAGACTTACCCCTGTAAGAAATGTCATATGATTATAATAGATACAAACAAAATGTAGTTGTAACAAATGTATAATAATAAGTAGTCGTTTGTACCTTGTTAATCGCGTAAAACTTCTTGATACACCACATTTGTAAAGATAAAGTTCTTATTAAGAACCTTTATTATAAAGTTTTTTTAGTTGGCAAGAAAAAGTAGAATAATGAGGTTCTTAAAAGAATGTATGCTATAGATACTCTCTTAAGTTAACTTATCTTTTGAACTTCTTAAAGAAATTTTGTTTGGATGGTCAAAAACTATCTGATAAATTACAAGTTGTTTATAATCTACCTTTTGAATGTTACTTGGAGTAATGTTTGAATAATATGAGTTTTTTGCCACTTTCTTCTAGTTATACCCCTGGTTAGCATTAACTGTTTAATTTAGACTTAATAATATAATGTAATTTATTTTAGTTTAGTTTAATAATATAATTTTTTCTTATAAAATATTTTGTAAGATTTTTTAATTATATTTTAGATTTTTTATATCTAAAATATGCTGAGAGTTATTTTAGGGGAGTTAAAGTGGGAAATGATTTTAGGGGAGTTAAAATGGTTAGAGATAATGATTGAAAATTAATGAATAGCATTAAATGTACTACATGAAGTACAACTTTTATGACTGCTTTTTAAGTAATTAGCATTAAATAGCGCTATATTAAGCTTTAAGACTTGTTTTTAAGAGTTTTTTATGTCATCTTTATAATATAGTATAGATTAGATGCCTTGTAAAAAAAATTCTCCTAAAATTTGTATTTAGTTAAACAAATTCACACACACATAAGGGGCTCATCATGGAATTTACTAAAATCCATATTTAGTTGCAATTTTAAATACCTCTAACGAGCCGATTAAAAAATAGGGTAGAATCCAATCTTTATCCAAAATATTGTTATCTTCAACCATATACAACATTTGTAATGTATTTGTTTGTTTATATAATCGTTCAAGCACTAAATGTGTCGAGTTCCATATTATAGATGTGTCAGATGCTAGTTGTGAGGCTTAGCACCTACGTCATGACAAAAACGTTTATATGATTTAGTGACTACTTTACCCAAATAAAAAACCAATCTTAAAATAAATTAAAAAATTTTGAAGGTACTCTAGGCAAATTTCAAAATTTCATGCTAAAATACATTACTAATATTCCAAAACTTGAGCCAATAACTTCATAACGTCTCGCAGTTGACGGACGGATCAATGAGGATATTGAGTTTCAAATGACACAATGGGGTGATCTGAGCCGCGTTGGAAAGGTTCACTGGAAATGCTTGAACAACAAACGTGAGACAACGACAAATAGCCTTCAGAGCATCTTTCGAGGCATCAGCCGCTTGGACCAAATCTTGTGCACCAACACAACATTGTGGGCTAGGCAATGTCGAAAATCCAAACAAGAAAGGCTGGCAAGTGATAAGCTTCGCGATTACATCTTGACATCCTATTTGTGCATCCGCACGTTGGTTTGATAACAGAAGTATCGAAACCAACATCAAAATAATCGGAATCGTGTTTCGAACCATTTTTTTGGATGTATATTTTTTGTGGATGTATATTTTGTATGGATGTAGTATTGGATAGTATTGGATGGTAAAGGGTATTTATAGGGGGATAAAAGTTCATTTTATGGTAAGGAATTAAATTAAATTAAATGTAATAAAGTTAATTTCAATCAACGATGTGATTTTTTCGGTTTATTTATTTATTTTTGGTACTGATTATAATATTTATAATAAACAATTTCTTTTGAAATAATTGCTTATTTGTTAAATGGCTAAAATACGATGTAAATTAAGAAATTAAGTAAATTAAGAAATTTTATTTTTGGTACTGATTATAATATTTATAATAAACAATTTCTTTTGAAATAAGTGCTTATTTGTTAAATGGCTAAAATACGTTGTAAATTAAAAAATTAAGTAAATTAAGAAATTGACTTTAATTAGTTGTACCAAAGCATTAAGAAATTGTAAATTAAGTAATTGACTTTAATTAGTTGTAACTTGTGCTTAAAATGTTGTAATTAAAAGTTTTTTTATGTCGTTTTTATAATATAGTATAAATAAAATAGAATATTATTGTATGATTTGATTGTTTAACTTTTTTAAAAGATTAACTATATTAATACAATTTAATTTTATTATTAAATTATAGCATAAATAATGGAAATATTATAATTTATAAAATTACTGGATATTTGTTGACTTTTATATATTAGGCTAATATAAAATTTGTCAAAGATTATATTTCAAAAAAGGGGTGAGTGAGGCCAATTACACGCCTACCTATTATTTTTCTCTTCTTATACATTTACATCAAATTTTATTTTTTACATTTTCAATATAATTTGATTTGATTCGAACATTTAAAAAAAAGGAGAAAAAAGGTGCATGTAACATTTGTGATAGCATTAACCTTATAAAAAAGATTGAAGAGAAAGGACTATAGCATGTACGGCGGTGAGAAAATGCGTAAGTTGTCGTTATCGGTTCAATAATTATAAACATTCAATCGATCGATGGAATGAATGAATATAATTCTCTAACATTTGTGACAACTATGGTTTATTTTATATTTACAAAAAATGTACGATGATGAATATATCATTTGATTTAATTTTATATTTAAAAAAATAAAATTCAGTCTAATAAAGAAAAAGAAAATATCACCTGTAGCTTTTGTCCTTGTCAAATAGGAAAACTGAATTGAAAATAAACTAACTTTGAACTTGGACTTCCGAACTAAATTTCGAAGAATAGTATTTCTCAAAAGAAGACATGAAAAATAATTGAAATTCCTTAATACAATGCAAGGAATTTAAATTCCACTATATGCGGAATTGGACTTCCGAACTAAATTTCGAAGAATGAACTAAGCGCATATATTTAATTTGGTCAATTTCCAAATCTTTAAGATCTCATCGGATTCCAACCAACCAAATACTACGATAAAGTTCGCTACATATTGAATCCCAATACAAAGATCTCCATCCTAAACAACCTGGGTTTTTCATCATCCCCCATCATCAGGGACGAACCGAGAATTTTTTTTCATACAGTGGCACCATATAATATAGATTTTTTTTACAAAAAGTACGATTTTAATCGACGTGTCTTCATCTTTTTACCGACGTTCAATATTGACTGATGTGTTTTTAGCCTAATTCCATGATTTCGATAGATTTTTAAAGTTTTTGGCTTGATTTCGAGGTATTTTTAAGTTTTTGTTATCGATTTCCATTATTTATGCTATATATTTGCTATTAAATCGTATTAATATAGTTAATCTTTTAAAAAAGTTAAACAATCAAATCATACAATTATATTCTATTTTATTTATTTTGATATCGTTATATGTGTGTGTATAAAAGTATTGTTTTTTTTCTTATCGTAAAAGGACAAAAATGACAAATGGCGAAAATGGTCCTTGATTTAACGAAGTTAACGGAGATGTTAGTCAGAAGGACCATGGCCAAGACAATTGAATACCATAAGGACCAAATCCACAATAAACATAGAATGAAAATCATGGTCAAATAAATCACAAAACCACAGGACCAAATCCACAATTCACTCCTTTGGTGCAAGGTTTCTCACAACGCTCTGGATTGATCACGAGAAGACTTGGGGGCTCTTTACCAAATTTTCCATTAAGTCCTGTATGGATAAATGTGTTTGTCTGGATAAATTTGTCTGTCTGGATAAATTGATGTTGTTGTTTATTTTTTTATCTGAATTAACAGTCTGAATAACATAAATGGCCAATTTACCCCTGAATATGAATTTTAAGTTGTTTTATAAATTGTTGTTTATTTTTTAAGGCATATATTCATAAATTCATTGATATAATGCAAAAATAAAACAAAAACTCATCAAGTACTTAAACTTCCAAGTTCAAACACAATGTAGCAAAGTTCAAACAAAAAGTAACAAGTATGAAACAAGTATGAAATCGACATTGTAGAAATCATGGTTAATGTAAGTTATTATATGCCCATGACACGTGTCACACAGAGATACTGCTAAGGAGTATGTAAAACTATAGGGTCGCACACAAAGAATGCGTTTGTTTCTATTTGTAGAAACCCGGATTTTATGAAAAATATGTGTTAAACTGGGGTGAAAACGTAATTATGTTAATTACGGGGAATTATCTGTATTTATATAATTATATTTTAAAGTTTAAAAAGGATAATTATATATATTTATATAATTATATTTTAAAGTTTAAAAGGATAATTATATATATACATACATACATACATACATACATACATATATATATATATATATATATATATATATATATATATTTTTTTTTTTTTGAATTTGAATATTACAGATAATTACTAAACCTTATTTAATCCTTAATTGAATTATAGTCTAACTATAAATCTTCTTATATAAATAAGGGGTTAGGCTAAACCATTTGAAATACAATTGAGTTAGAAAAGCCTTTCAGAAAAATACAGAAAAGAAACCCTTTTCTTTTCTGTAAAACACATATAGATCTAGGGTTATTGGGCTAGCACCCGGTGGAATTTCGCGTGTTCGTGTGTGGATAACCGCTAGAGGAAATCTCGATTGGTTTCTAAGTGCTCAGCTAGTTCAACCACAACAGATCTGAAAATGTACATCTCTAAACACTCTATGGTGTGGTTCTTATTTAATTAAATGCATCACTGGATCCGATTGGGTTTTAAGTTTTAGAAAAGTTTTCTATTTAATTTTGTAACCAAAATTCTTTTTTAATTTCCGCTACGTATAACGGTTACAATTTATTTTAAAACCCAACAGTGGTATCAGAGCCACTTTGAGCATTTAATTAAAAAAAGGGGGGAAACATAAGATGTTATATGGCAATAAAATTTAGTATATATGTTTATATATTAGACTCATCCTAATAAACAATATACGTTTGTATTTTTGGTTAAATAAAATAAATAAAACAAAATGAAAGGAAAAGATAAGAGGGTGTCAATTATTAAAATAAAAGGAAGTAGTCGGCTTTTGTTTGATAAATTAAAAGGGTTTTCAAAACCCTAATGGGATATTTTCTATACCAGCAGTCACATCTTCAAAAAGGTTTGAGAAACCTTATCAAACCCCTCTCCTTTTTCTCATGACTTTTTCGACTTGCTTTGCGTTTGTTGCTGTGTTTTCTTCTCTAAGAGTTCAAATGGTCGTTTTGGTTTTTGAGTCAAGGCTTTATGTCGTTTGTTTTAAATCGGTTAAAACTTTGACATTAATATAATGATCACTTTATTTATGTTACTTATTTGACCAAATTATTTTAGTTATGTTTAAAATTATAATTAATGAGTTAGTAACCCACAAATTATAAGATTTGGTCCAATTAAATTTAAATTGACATATAGTATTTTGTTCCAGTTTTGGCCTTTTATATTTATGTTAAGTTATATCGGCCAAATATTTATGTTTAAGATATGTATAATATATGGTTTGCCCCAAAAACCCGTGGTTGGTTTATTTTTATTTTGGAAAATTAAAATGTATTAATTGCATGGGATGTAATTTTAATTTTCTAGATAGGTCCAAATGTAAAATAGATTAGGATATGTTATCTTTCTATTGTAAATCATCCGAAAACGAAGTTTCAAGAAATCAAGACGGAGACCTTGGAGTTCACCAAGATGGCGAGGCCAGTGGGAGAAGATTGATGATGTCCTTAGATATTGATCGTGGTTGTTGTGTTGGCTCACAACACCACATTAGGGGCAAATCCATATATTATCTTGTATGTTTATTATGTGTTTGTTTTATTTATTTATCGATTTATTATTGTTATGATAATTGCAAACGCTTAAAATAAAAATCAAACGCAAAACAATTTTAAATCGGTAAATAAAATATGATATTTTAAATTGATATGTTTATCAAACTCAAACCGATTTAATAAAATAAACTTTTAAAACAATATTTTAGAGATAAATTCAAACGTTTTAAAAGAATTAGAATGTTTTCTAAAATTAAACCTTTTTAAAAATGTAAACTTAACGCCACCCATTTAAGGTACTTGTCAAGCATACATGATCCCGGTATGGTCAGTGCTCAGCCAATCATGTCGGTTGAATGTAGTGTAAGATAAGGAGCCAAATTAACGAGATTTAAGTGGACAGTTGCTTGGCCATTCACTTAAATAGTCGTATTTTGGACGACTGATCCTAGTAAACCCTAAGACTAGTATTTAGGTGGGATCACGATACCTTAGTACGGTTTGTTTACTTGAGAATATCATAGACAGTTGCTTGACCATTTATGAGTATTTTCAAGGCGTTGAAGTGGGATTAAACGTGTCAATTTCAATATATGATATATTGAATAGGATCCCACGACATCTAAGAGTTATGTTGAACATAATTGGATGATGCCTACCTAAATAGCCTAATTTCATAGACAGTTGTTTGGCCATTTATAGAAATAGGTGAAATATGGATCTTAGCTCAAATCAATTTTTTTTAAAAGGTTAAATTAATTTGAGATTTTAAAAGAAATACTAAAATTGAACTTATTTTGTAGATGGTCGTTAACGCCTCCAACCAAACTGTATGCACAAACGGCTTATCCTAATTTACATTACGATCAATCCTTGACAAGGATAAACTGAACGGTACGAACTTCGTGGACTGGTTTCGTTTCTTGAGGGTCGTCCTAAAGCACGAAAAGAAGTTATACGTTCTCGAAAACCCCCCTCCAAACCCTCCTGCTAGAAATGCTTCAGCTGAGGTCAGGGCTGCTTATGATAAGCATCTCAATGACTCATTAGATGTTAGTTGTCTGATGCTAGCATCCATGACTCCCGAGCTACTGAGGGAACATAAAGACATGAATGCTTGGGATATGATATCCTCTCTGAAATCCATGTTTCAGTTACAAGCAAGGCAAGAGAGGTTCAATACAGTCAGGGTATTGCATGCTTGCATGATGACTGAGGGTTCATCAGTCAGTACCCACGCTTTAAGAATGAAAGGGTATATTGACCGATTAACCCGTCTTGGCTACCTACTGGGTCAAGAATTGGCAACCGGCATGGTTCTCAATTCTTTATCCAAGTCATATGACCAGTTCGTTCTGAACTACAATATGAATGGTTTCGAGAAAACTCTCATGGAGCTTCACGACATGCTTAAAACTGCTGAGAGAAATATGAAATCCAAGTTGGATTTATCCAAACCAAAACAGGTGTTGATGATCAAACCTAAAGGTGGGATAAACAAGAAGAAAAGGGTGGTTACCAAGGGTAAAAGAAAAGTTGGAAGCTCCAACAAGGAAAAGGGCAAGGGAAAGATTCCTGAGGAAGCAGTTTGCTTCAACTGCAACCAGAAGGGACACTGGAAGAGAAAATGTCCCGCCCTATTGGCAGAAATGAAGAAGCAGAAGGCTAATGGAGTCAGACCTTCTGGTATGTTTACCATTGATTTATTCACTTCTGACTCTGATTCCTGAGTATTGGATACTGGGTGTGGTACTCACATTTGTACTACTTTTCAGGGACTAAGAAGTGAAGAGAAAATAAAACCAGGCCAGATGGAGCTTCGAATGGGGAATGGAGTTAAGGTAGCTGCTATTGCTCAGGGGACTTATAACATGAAGCTGCCAAATGGTCTTATTTTAGCACTTAGCAAGTGTTTATATGTACCTAGCATTACTAGGAATATCGTTTCTTTTTCTCGTTTGCAACAAACTAGATTTATGTTTACTTTCAGTAATGATTCAATTTCAGCTTATCTTAACAATGTTTTGTATTTTGTGGCCAAACCACACAATGGTATTTATGAAATTGATATGAAAAATAGTTATAATTATGAATCAATGTATAATGTAAACAATAAACAATTAAGCGAGGCTTAAATTAGACCTATTTGTGGCATTGTCGTCTTGGACACATAAACAAAAAACGCATAGCCAAACTCCAGGCGGACAGAGTGTTGGAATCATGTGATGATTCATATGATGTATGTTGCCCAGTGGGGTTTCAATCAAACACGAAACAGGTAATAACGAAAGTAAACCGATTGATTCAAATTATGTAGTTTATTGAAATATGAATATTTGTACAATAATGGTTCTACATCTATTGATCATTGTTTTCAGTTTACAAATACAAGCCTATATATATACAGTGCCAATCGACACCATCCAACCAATGTGTTGGTTCGGTCCTTTCTATAACTAACTATTCCAACCATCGTGTCCCTTCGAACCATCGCATCCCTTCGAACCATCGTGTCCCTTCGAACAGGTATGCATCTCTTTTCCGAACCATCGCAACTGTTGTTGGACGTGATTAGTCTAACAATGTATGCGAATCTTGCTTAATGGGCAAGATGACAAAAACGCCTTTTAAGGGTAAACCCGAAAGGGCAACAAAACTATTAGGGATTATACATACTGATGTGTGTGGACCCTTTAGTTCAACCACAAGAAATGGTCATCGCTACTTCATTACTTTTACTGATGACTTCAGTAGATACGGGTATGTTTACCTAATGAAAAACAAATCTGAAAGCTTTGAGTTTTTTAAAGAGTTTCAGAATGAAGTATAGAATCAACTTGGCAAAAAGATAAAGACACTTCGATCGGACCGGGGTCGGGAATATCTAAGCCAAGAGTTTATTGACCATCTATGAGATAACGGGATAGTATCCCAATTAACTCCTCCCGGAACACCGCAACATAACGGTGTGTCCGAAAGAAGGAATAGAACCTTGCTGGACATGGTTCGCTCTATGATGAGTCGTACCAATCTGCCTAAAAGTTTTTGGGGTTATGCCCTAAAAACAGCTGCTCGAATACTAAATAGTGCGCCAACCAAAAAGATCGATAAAACCCCTTTCGAACTATGGGCTGGGAAGATCCCAAAACTGTCATATATGAGAATATGGGGTTGTGAATCTTATGTTAAGCGGGAAGCTTCTGAGAAGCTTGATTCAAGGTCTGAAAAATGCATCTTTGTAGGATATCCAAAAGAGACAGTTGGATATTACTTCTACAAACCCAGCGAGAACAAAGTTTTTGTTGCGCGCCGTGGTGAGTTCCTAGAAAATGATTTTCTATCGAGAACCACAATGGGGGATACAGTAGATCTTGAAGAAATTCAAGAACCACAAGATGAAACAATGGTTGATACGGACAATCAACATGATGTTGAGCCTCAACAAGTTGTTGAAGGTAATGACGAGATACAAACAATCCGAAGATCAAATAGAAGTCTTCAAGAGCCTGAGAGATATGGTTATCTCATTGGCAATGACGATACGGTTCATGATGAACCCTTAACCTATCAGGAAGCCGTATCAGGTTTAGAATCTGATAAATCGCAAGATGCCATGAAGGCTGAAATACAATCCATGTCAGATAATCAAGTTTGGAACTTGGTAGATGCACCTACCGACTTCAAAGTTGTAGGGTGCAAGTGGGTATTCAAAAAGAAAATTGACATGGATGGGATTGTACATACCTATAAGGCTAGGTTGGTAGCTAAAGGTTTCACTCAGACTCATGGAGTAAATTATGATGAAACTTTTTCTCCAGTAGCCATGATTAAATCCATCAGGATACTTCTTGCCATAGCTGCATTTCATGATTATGAAATATGGCAAACGGATGTTAAAACCGCATTCCTTAACGGAACTTTAAGCGAGGACGTGTACATGGTACAACCAGAAGGTTTTAAACATCCAAATTTTCCTGAAAAGGTATGTAAGTTGCAAAAGTCCATTTATGGACTGAAGCAAGCATCTCATAGTTGGAATTTTCGTTTTGATGAAAAGATTAAAGAATTTGGTTTCTTAAAGAACGAAGATGAACCTTGTGTATACAAGAAAGTCAGTGGGAGCATAGTAGTATTCCTAATCCTATATGTCGGTGATATATTGATCATCGGAAATGACATCCCTACCCTTAAAGGTGTAAAAGCCTGGTTAGGGAAGTGTTTCGCGATGAAGGATCTAGGAGAAGCAGCTTATATCCTTGGTATAAAGATCTATCGTGATAGATCGAAACGCTTAATTGGATTAAGCCAAAGTACATATATTGACAAGATCTTAAGACGCTTCAAAATGGAGGGTTCTAAGAGAGGAAACTTGCCAATGGTACATGGTGTACATCTGAGCAAAACTCGGAGTCCTATGTCTAAAGAGGACATGAACCGCATGAAAGGTGTTCCCTATGCTTCGGCCATCGGTTCAATCATGTATGCCATGTTATGCACTAGACCAGATGTCTCGTATGCCCTAAGCATGACGAGCAGGTATCAGTCAAACCCAGGTGATGCTCACTGGGTAGCAGTAAAGAATATTCTAGAGTATCTGAGAAGAACCAAAGAAATGTTCTTACTGTACGACGGTCAAGAAAGAGATTTGTGTATTCAAGGATACACAGATGCTAGTTTCCAAACCGACCGAGATGACTATAAATCACAGTCGGGATACATGTTTGTGTTAAACGGGGGTGCTGTGAGCTGGAAGAGCTACAAACAAAGCACAATAGCGGACTCAACTACAGAATCGGAGTACATTGCAGCGTTGGACGCCACAAAGGAAGCTGTTGGGATGAAGAAATTCATCACAGATCTGGGAGTAGTCCCTAGCATATGTGACCCTGTCGATATATATTGCGACAATGAGGGTGCCATTGCTCAGGCAAAGAAACCAAGGTCACATCAGCGCTCCAAGCATATCATGAGACGATATCACCTAATTCGAGAGATTATTGAAAGAGGTGACATAAAGATATGTAAAGTTCGAACACAAAACAATCCAGCATATCCTCTTACCAAACCTTTGAGTCAAAGCAAGCATGATGCTCACATTAGCTCAATAGGCTTGAGGTTTTGTAATAATTTAGTCTGATTTGTAAAATTTTAGTAATCTTTTACTTTGTGAACATTAAAACAGTTATGTTTTACAGTTGTGGCATATTGGATATGAGTATTTAATTAAAACATCTATGTGTTCGTTTTAGCATGTTTAACTATCCTTAAATGAATATGATGATCATATTATTTAAAACTGTCCTTGATCACTTATTACTAGGGGACTAGTAATAAATCAAGATCATTATGAAGTATGGTCATAGTCCAAGTTGGAAGTGCACTAGGTGCAACCAGAGTTACATGCGTTTGTCGAAGCATAAGGCGTTGGACAAGACCCACAGTCAAGATCACCTCATAGATCGACGTCATAAGGTGAGTCTTGAAATAGTATAACACTATTTATCCTCAGACCTGAGATGTGCATTGGGATCTAATGCACAAAGAGTGGTATACTTTGATATAGTCTAACGTTACCCTTGACCGGGTAATCATAAGGGCTATATTAGGTATAACATGAATTGTGTAGTTAGTCGTGTACATCCAATATGGGATTTGCTCCTCTCAAGATGAGAGAGATATTTCTAGGCCCCTCGATTACATATTATGATTTACATGAATGAACAAGTGGATTAGTTGGACTAATGACACTTGTATAATCAAATATGTTGGGATCGAGAAACACAATCTTTGAACTATAAATGATGAGATAGATCTATGCCTTAAGTTTAAAATAAAATATCGTAAAGCAAAAGGATAATGAATGATTCTACTATATGATTGATTAGATCAATCAAATTGCTCGAAGGTAAAAGCATATTTACATAGCCTTGGGGGGCGGTGACGTGTTGCTAGACGCTTACCATCGTCTGTGTTACTGTGTATCGTGTGCAAGTGGGAGAATGTAAGTTATTATATGCCCACGACATGTGTCACATAAAAATACTGCTGAAGAGTATGTAAACCTATAGGGTCACTCACAAAGAATGTGTTTGTTTCCATTTGTAGAAACCTGAATTTTATGAAAAATATGTGTTAAACTGTAATTATGATAATTACAGGGTGAAAACGTAATTATGTTAATTACGGGAATTATCTGTATTTATATAATTATATTTTAAAGTTTAAAAAGGATAATTATATATACTTATATAATTATATTTTAAAGTTTAAAAGGATAATTATATATATACATACATACATATATATATATATATATTTGATTTTGAATTTGAATATTACAGATAATTACTAAACCTTATTTAATCCTTAATTGAATTATAGTCTAACTATAAATCTTCTTATATAAATAAGGGGTTAGGCTAAACCATTTGAAATACAATTGAGTTAGAAAAGCCTTTCAGAAAAATACAGAAAAGAAACCCTTTTCTTTTCTGTAAAACACATATAGATCTAGGGTTATTGGGCTAGCACCCAGTGGAATTTCTGTGTTCGTGTGTGGATACCGCTAGAGGAAATCTCGATTGGTTTCTAAGTGCTCAGCTAGTTCAACCACAACAGATCTGAAAAGGTACATCTCTAAACACCCTATGGTGTGGTGTGGTTCTTATTTAATTAAATGTATCATTGGATCCGATTGGGTTTTAAGTTTTAGAAAAGTTTTCTATTTAATTTTGTAACCAAAATTCTTTTTTAATTTCCGCTGCGTATAACGATTACAATTTATTTTAAAACCCAACAGATACAAAAATCTACATTGCAGAAATGTCGAGCAGCTATGGAGAATAAACAAGTATGGAACAAAAATCGTCTGAAAAAAACAAGTAAGGAACAACAATCGACTGAAGAAAACAAGTATGGAACAACAATTGACTTAAGAAATAAGTATGAAACAACAATCGACTAAAGAAACAAGTATGGAACAACAATCGAGTATGCAGAAGGTGAAATCGAAATCGAACAAGTAGTGAAGGTGAAATCAAGCACCTGGGTTTTTATTGCGTGATTATTGAGTAGGAGGGTAGGCATGTCTATTTTTAAAGGGTAGAAATGTCAAAAATGTGTTTTAATGAGGACAACACATCTTTCCCCTACTTAGTGAATAAGCCGAAAATGTTTGCGCGAATAAGCCGGTTTTGTCATTAAGCCCCAAGTAAACACTCCAAACGTCTGCGCAAATAAGTCGGTTTTGTCATTAAGCTCATTAAGCCCCAAGTAAACATCCCCTTACTCTCTCGTGATGGACGTTATAACGTTCTGCTAATTAATTAGCCTAGTAGTTTCTGAATGACTGGGAATGCGACTCATGAATGTGGTTACCACATATCTCTACGGGGATCTAGATTCAGAGATATATAAAAGTGCTTGATGGTATTATATTACCAAAATCAAGTAACTTTAAACCATGAAATGCGTTTGCAATAAAATTAAAACGCTCACTTTATAAATTAAAGCAATCTATGCGGTGTGGTATACCCGCCTAAGTGAATATTTGATTGGGAAAAGGTATATAAGAACGATGAACTATGTCTTTGCGTATTTATTTAGGAAAACAAGTTCAAGATTTTCAAAGTAGCTTTATATGTCGATGTTATGAACATAATATGTACTCTTGATGAAATAAGAGAAACCACAAGCTACTTAAAATCTAAACTTGAGATGGAAAATCTTGGAAAATTTTGGTTTTGTCTAGCTATTTGAGCTAAGACACCGAGTTTGTGAAATATTAATTCACCGATCGCATATATCTATAAAATAATCAGACAATTTAATATGGACAAAGCGCATCCAGTTAGCACTTCCATGATCGGTCAAAGTGTTGGATATAAGGAAAGATCCATTTCGTCACATTTCGTCTAAAGGATGGTGACGAAAAAGTGTTGGGGAGTTGGAATTCCCTATCTAAGTACAATATGCGCATTATCGTACTTAGCATGATACACTTGACCGTATATTGTATTTCTCAGTGAACTTGTTAGCTAGATTTAGCTCAACGCCAACGCAATGTCATTGGAATGATATCAAATTAATCTTTTGGAATAATTGACATAGGATTATACTTTCCCCATAGAAAGAAAAATTGAATTGATAATGAAACTTTAGTACCTACTTAGAATGTAAGCAGCAAAAGTACTAGCTCTTATAGAAAAATACCAAGCAATGTCTTGGTATATCTTTGTTGATATTAGGTATGTGTCTGATCCATACAAAAGTTGTTCCCAAACTGGATAAAGAATTACCACAGGGAACACTCGGATTTCTTGAAAGTAAGTTAAGCTAACCCCTGTAGCTACTTCCTTGAACGATTCCAAGAATATTACTCTCCATGAGATTGTTCAAGAAATGTATATGATTAAGGACTGTCATTACACATATTAGAGGGGCTAGTAATTTTGAGTTCAACCCCTATCCCACTTGAATATATGGAAATAATACATCATGTATCGAATAAATGAAAGTAAGATACATTAAGGGTGATAATACAAAGCATATTCTGCTTAAGTTTCTATACAAGCATCAGTAATAAACTCTCCTCTAGATTCAAGAGAATCAAGTAAGATGTCAGGAGAATGTGACATATTTTACCAAATCATTACCTAAAACCATATTTTGGAAACATATAGAAAGTATTAAAATGCAAATGTTTTCCAAACTCCCATGATTAATGTACTAATCAGGGGAGTAATAGACAAAAAGGGGAGTCTACTATACATGTGACATTGGTATGTTGTGCTTTTTCCTTCACCCAAGTTTTTATTTTTCCCACTGGTTTTATTCCTTGGTGCAAGGTTTTAGTGAGGCAACAATATATAAATCATCTTGTTTTATAAACCCCTTGATTGATGTACAAATCAAGAAATATAGTAAGCTAAAGGAAATGTTTATTGGTGCCTTGTACTCTTTCCTTCGTCCAAAGTTTTTATTTTTTCCATTGAATTTTGTTTCTTTGGCGTACGGTTTTAATTAGGCAAGAACTATGCAATATCACTCATTTGACACGGGCACAAGAGGGAGTGTTGAAGGATTATGTGCCATCATCAAAAAAAGTGATTGACAAAATATTTTCATAGCATTATAATTTACCATAATGAATGTTTCCTTTTCTTTGTACACTACTCCCTATTTAAAAGGGCTTATGATTAATGAGAATTACAGAATTCATTCTCTCTATTTACTGTTGTTCTGCCCTGTTTTCCTATAACATCTCTATCATTATAATCATTTTTTAGGAGTTCTCCAAATTTAGAGAATTTTACTCTCTCTCTCTCTCTCTCTCTCTCTCTCTTTCTTTGTTGTAGCAAAAATCCTGCCCAAAATCTCAATTTTCTCCATTTTGAAGAATCTGTTGAAACAAAAAACATGCTCAAAAACTTTGTCCAAATCTCAGCAACCTTGTACTTGATAAAGGCATTCTCTAAGCACCTTAAAAAACATGTTTATCTTCTTATGCTTTTGTTGTAATCTCTTAGAGATGTCCTAGATAATGTTCAGCGACAAGTTACGATGAAAGTGACTCTCCAAAGTCCTCAATGCATAAGGTGGTATTTAAGGCAGAGTTCTTCTCCCATGCAAGGTTATGCATTTGAAATTGCTCTCTACGTGAATCAAGCGAAATCAGCTACTCTCTCTCTCTCTCTCTCTCTCTCTCTCTCGCATAAGAAAACTATCAGTGTTCTTTCTGTTTTTGTTATCTTTGTGAAAAGAATAGTTATTAGTTAGGTTAGCTTAACTCAGTTTAGCTTTCTTATTCCGCATCAATCTCTGTATTCTAAGTGCAATTCTTGATATTATTAAAAATTAAATTAAGTAAAAATAGAATAATTTTATTCAACCCCTCAACAATTTCTTGGTTTATTTCCACCTCTTTTGGGACCAACAAAATGGAAATTGATGTATGTTTCTATTTGACATAGAATGACAAAAATGTAGTGTTAAAAAAGAAAATTGGATTAAAGTACATTCTTAGTCTATAATTTGACCCAATTATATACATTTAACCATTTGTGTTTTTTAATCCTGGAACACGAAATTACATAAAGTCATTTCACTATGTAGAAATTTATTTGAATGATCATATACACCAATCTCTCAAGCCACCTCATATTGCCCTCACACTTTTCAAAAAATTAACTCATCATGTTTTTACACTCTATAACAATAAGAAGGTTTTGGATTTCGGATTGCTTCGGGTTCGAGTTAATCGGGTTTCGGTTTGATTTTGGTCGGGTTCAAGTATTGTTATAATGCAAATATATATATATATATATATATATATATATATATATATAACTTCAATAGATTTTGAGGATGAATTCAATCGATTGAGAGATTGATGGAATTGATAGTAAGTTTATAAATTAGAAACATTTTGACCGACTAGAATTTACGATTTTCAAAGATAATTAGACAAATAAATATACTTATATAATATATAAAATATATGTATATTATTTTGAGTTTTCGGACGGATCAGTGGCCAAAGATAAAACCCAATCCGAACCCAAATATCCCCACAAAAACCGGGTTTCAGATTTTCAGATTTCGGGGTATTCAGGTTTTGCAAAAACATATTATTTTCGGTTTGGGTTCGGGTTTCGAACTATTCAGGTTTTGCACACCCCTACCAAAACCCGTTAACTTACGCCTAACTTTTGGGCCCTAATTAGGTTTTAACCGGGTCTTCCGGTCCTAAACTTTTCTTAACCCACCTCAAGTTAGGCCCGAGCCTGTCACGGGCTTTCTAGCCTTGATGATCATCTATACTCAATTGTATTATATATGGAGCATTCAACTCGGGGTATTGACTCCTTGATGTTGTCACTTGTGTATGTATTAAATAAATTTTCTTTTAAAAACAATTTTATTTGATTAAAATGTATGACCATAGACTCAAATCTCAACAACTTGGTAAAATACGAACATTTAGGTTTTTTTTTTAAACCTCTTAATGACTCTTAAGTCTGAATCGTTTATATCTTTTTACACACCACCTCTTATTAATCATAACTAAAATAAGACTTTAGACTTTAGACCTCTTAAAAAACAAACGTCACCTTACTTAAAATAAAATAATAATAAAATATGGTCTACGAGACTACAACTCTATGATCGTGGTCCTAGTTCCAAACTTTTCATGAAACAAGCTAGAAATGGACTCTTTCGGTGAAGAGTAGTTATCATCAAAGTAGTCATAGTACTGTGAATCATTATCTGAATGGTGACGGAAAAAATATATAGGCATCAATATTAAATCTAAAGTAAATTAAGGTGACATTTTTTTTAAGAGGCCTGAAGTCTGAAATCTTATTTCACTTCTGATTAATAAGAGGTGGTGTTGAAATCTGAAATTTGAATCAATAAGACTGTTTGTTTTTGTTTTATACGTTTGGAGGCGTCTTAAGAGAAAAAAAAAGCATTGAAATGAGGCGGCAATAAGAGGTTTTAAGAAGTCAGGTCACCACTTCTAATTTCAGATGTATTTAACAGTTAAAAGGTTATGAAAACTGGAAAAAAACAAACAGTCTGAATGTAAAGGTCTGACAGATTTAGACTTGAGAGTCATTAAGAGTTTTTTTTAAACAAAGAGCCTCTAAGTTTTTTGTCTGAGGTTTGTAAAAAAGTATGATTTTTGTCCCTATGGTTTGTAAAAAAATACGATTTTGTCCCTATAATTTGTAAAAAAATTAAGATTTTGGTCCTTGTTTAGAAATTATGGGTTTCATAGTTTGCAATTTACTGTTGTTTTGATCAATGTGATTTACAATTTTTTGCTTTTTTCATCCCTTGTACTTAAAGGTAGAAGTTAGGCTCAATGATAAAAATAACAATAATTACAAACTATAGGGACAAAAAATCGTAATTTTTAAACCACAAAGACGAAAATTGTAGTTTTCAACTAACCACATGGACTAAAAGCATAATTTATTCTTGAATCTACTAGGCATATACATGCGCACGATGTGGCACGAAAAATCGTGCAATCGAAGGAACAATTGACAAAGGTATGTATCCGCTCGCGAAACATCTCGAAATCAAAATGACAACAACGCTTTCATTTTAAGTTTGTATTATTCGTTCTTATCGATACTTTAGTCTATGAAAACACGGTGCTTGAGTCGTTTGGTGCACTTATATGTGAATCATAGACTAAAGTATCAATAAGGACGGAGAAATACAAACATAAAATTAAACCTTGTTGTCATTTTGATTTCGAGATGTTTTTCGAGCGGATACATACCTTTGTCAATTGTTCTTTCAATTTCACGATTTTTCGCGCCACATCGTGCGCGGGTATATGCCTAGTTTATAATAATAATGAAATGTATTTTTAATATATTTTAGTTGATCTGCGATTATGTATTTTTAATTTGCTAAAGGTGAAAAAAATAAAACGTATGGATAGAAAACAAATTAATTCATAGATATTCATGATACTTAATAGTACGGTTAATTAAAAAATATTCATATTGGGCTCGTTTTGAAGATATTGACGAGATGATTATAATGGAATACTTTGTAAAAAAAGAAACATATTTTTTCATTGCATTTTGTTCATATACCATTATTTGTGTTAATGTAACACCCTAAAAATAGGGATAACAAAAATCCGGAAAACGGACATGAGGTATACTAAAATTGCCATAGCAAGAGTCTCCTAAAAATGGGGAATATAAATAAACAACCTGTTTAATCACAATTGTAATTTAACGGACAATAAACAACAACCAACTAATCTAATTTCTACATCTAGAAAGGAGATTACAAAAAGGGTTGTTATCTATAAACCCAAACGGTTTATATTCAAAAGTATAACGCGTCCATGTGCAACTCCCCAAGCTCTCACCCCAAAGCAACTAAACCTGCTTAGGATCGCCGCCGCTAGAACTTGAGATATACATCGACACCAAACAAGTGTTAGGCCAAAAAGCCTAGTGAGTTGAACAATAATAAGCATGCATGAACAATCACATTACTTATCAGCAATTAACCATAATTCAACAAATGTGGAGTCAATAGGGGAGACCCATAGCACCAATCAAGTCCCACCCAAGAGTCGATATACCTTGATGCCCTTAACAAGGAACACCCCAAAGGCCCGGCCCACCCGAAGACTATCGCTAAGAAAATTCCCCGAGTAGCGGAGGTCTAGGCACATACCATCACAGTGGCGCCCAAGACTATATCCTCCTAGTGTACTGACTTGGTTCGTCCACATAACATTTATAAGGGGTCCTTTAGATATATTTCAACCCACATAATTCAATACCAACTACGGGTATAATATTACCACCTTATCCTCATGATGTCTAACAAAAGACCCAATGTAAATCATGCTCATCATGCATATAAACATATCACCAAAATGTTGTTCCAACTAGAATCATCATCATGCCCATATATGCATACATTTAACATATCAAGGTACCCACATTATGTATCTATGAGACAAATTCCAAATAATGATACATATAACAATAATCATGGCAAATCACCCACATATATACATCTTCCAACTATTTTCATGAAGGAATCCCCAAACATTTGAACATATAGAGATAAAGTAACAAATAGGAGATTATGATGTGTATGTAGTTTTAACAAAAGTTTAGTGAACTCACAATCTAGGTTTTGAACCCAAAACCTAGAAAATATGGAAACCCTAGGTGTTGGAGAAGATGAGACTTGAAGGTGAGAAATGAGAGTCTTGAAGAATACTTCAATGGGGACACTTGGACGAAGCTTGATGACCACTTAATGCTCCCAACAACCCAAAACCCTAGGAATAAATGAGGTAGGTGATGAAACCCTAAAAATCGCCTCCAAGAAGAGCTCTCCCCCTTTTTTTTTTGTAAAGTGTTATTGTGAGAAATGAGGCTGCCAAAGTGTTTTAAATCAACCAGACCACGCGGGCGATAATGCCCGGCGATAGTGCCTTTGGCGATAGTGCCAAGTCACAATCGCGTGGCACAATCGCTGGCATCCAACAACCCACGGTACGTCTTCGGCGATAGTGCCAATGGCACAATCTCCAGGCACAATCGCTGGCATCCCAAAACAGTCCGAAACTTAACCAAATTCGATGACGAGTGCGAGGTTTGAATGATAATCAAAGGTCATTCAATTATATGACCCTTCGACAAAACAATGATCATAAAGGTGTGCACAAAGACAAGTATTCACACATAAGCACAATTAATGTATTAAGAGAGGCAAAATACTTACCTTAAGAATTTACGGGTGTTACAATCCTCCCCACCTAAATGGGATTTCGTCCCCGAAATCTTACCCTAAGCAAACAAGTGAGGATAACGCTTCTTCATATCATCCTCGGACTCCCAAGTAATGTTAGCACCCCGATGGTGCTTCCATTGGACTTTAACCATGACTACGTCTTTATGCCTCAACTTCTTCATTTTCGATTCTAAAATCGATTCCGGTTCTTCCATACAACGATTCCCATTGTCCACCCGAATTTCCGACAAAGGAATCACGCTTTCCTCTTCGGCTAGACACTTCCGAAGGTAACACACGTGAAATGTAGGATGTATCCCATCCATCTCCGGCGGTAAATCCAACCGATAGGCTTGCAACCCAATCTTTTCCAAAATAACGAATGGTCCAAGGAAACGAGGACTAAGCTTCCCACGCTTCCCAAAACGTATGATCCCCTTCCACGGAGACACCTTCAACATGACCCGGTCACCCACTTGAAACTCAACCGACCTTCTCTTCTTGTCCGCATAACTCTTTTGTCGGTCTTATGCCGCCTTTAGCCTTTCCCGGATCTCTTTCACCTTGTCGGCCGTCTCTTGAACGATTTTCGGCCCGACGAATTGCTTTTCGCCCACTTCTAACCAACAAACCGGGGTTCTGCACTTCCGTCCATACAAAGCCTCGTACGGTTCCATTCCGATACTAGAATGGTAACTGTTGTTGTACGCGAATTCTACTAGAGGTAGATGTGAATCCCAATTTCCCCCGAAGTCTATTACACACGACCTCAACATATCTTCTAGAGTCTGGATTGTCCTCTCGCTTTGACCATACGTTTGAGGATGATACGCCGTGCTCAAATTCAGTCGAGTACCCAACTCCTTTTGCAAACTAGCCCAAAAGTTCGAAGTGAATCGGCTATCCCGATCCGATACTACAAATTGCAGAACTCCGTGCCTTGACACCACCTCGTCGATGTACAGTTTAGCCAACTTATCTATTGGCAAGGTCTCCCGCATTGCAAGGAAATGCGCGCTCTTGGTCAATCGGTCAAAAATTACCCAAATGGTGTCGTGGCCATGCAAGGTCTTCGGTAACTTTGTCACGAAATCCATAGTGATGTTGTCCCATTTCCACTCGGGAATGGACAACGGTTGTAAACTTCCATACGGTCTTTGATGCTCCGCCTTGACTTGAAGGCACGTGACACACTTCTCCACATAACTTGCCACATCTAACTTCATCACCGGCCACCAATAATTTAACTTTAAGTCTCTATACATCTTGGTGCTACCGGGATGTATAGAATATTTCGACTTATGTGCTTCCTCGAGAAGCAAGCTACAAATTCCCCCAATCTTTGGCACCCAAATTCGCCCTTGGAAGAGTTTAAGTCTACGACTATCTTCTGTTAAGATTTCCTTTTGCTTGGTCATAACCTCGGCCTTGAGGTTCTCTTCTTTAAGTGCTTCCGATTGGCTCGTTCTTATACTTTCCAACAAACTCGACACCACATCGATTCTGGTAAGGGACATTTTAACACTATCGCCATGATTCCTTCGGCTCAATGCATCCGCCACCACATTAGCCTTACCGGGATGATAGAGTAGGTCACAATCGTAATCCTTCAAAAGCTCTAACCATCTCCTTTGTCGCATGTTGAGTTCCTTTTGGTCGAAGATGTACTTGAGACTCTTGTGATCCGTGAAAAGAGTACACTTGGTCCCATACAAGTAGTGTCGCCACAACTTTAACGCGAAAACTACCGCCGCCAACTCCAAATCATGAGTTAGATAGTTCTTCTCATGATCCTTTAATTGTCGCGACGCGTAGGCTATTACCTTCCCCCTTTGCATTAGTACGCACCCAAGTCCCATCTTGGAAGCGTCACTATACACCACAAAGTCTTCCGATCCATCGGGTAAGGACAAGATCGGGGCTTCACACAACTTCCTCTTGGGCGTCTGAAACGCTTGCTCTTGTGCATCGGTCCAAAGAAACTTGACGTCCTTCCTTGTAAGAGAAGTGAGCGGTGTAGCCGTCTTTGAGAAATCCTGAATGAAACGCCGGTAGTAACCCGCTAAACCCAAGAAACTTCGGATATCCGTCGGACTTGTTGGGGGTTTCCAACTCATCATTGCCTCGATCTTTGCCGAGTCCACTTTTACCCCGTCCTTTGATACCACATGCCCCAAGAATTGCACTTATTGAAGGCAAAATTCGCACTTCGAGAATTTCACGAATAGTTTCTCCCTTCTTAGGACTTCTAATACTTCCCGTAAGTGTCTTCCATGTTCGGACTCATCCCTTGAATATATTAAAATATCGTCAATGAAGACGATCACGGATTTATCCAAAAATGGGCGACACACACAGTTCATCAAATCCATGAATACGGTCGGAGCGTTGGTTAAGCCAAACGGCATCACCAAGAACTCATAATGACCGTATCTCGTTCGGAAAGCCGTCTTCGGAATATCTTCGTTCTTCACCCTCACTTGATGATAACTGGACCGAAGATCAATCTTCGAGAAATATCCCGCCCCTTGGAGTTGATTAAAAAGATCGTCGATGCGAGGCAGAGGATACTTGTTCTTCACCGTGACTTTGTTTAACTCCCGATAATCTATGCACATCCGCATGGATCCATCTTTCTTCTTCACGAACAATACAGGTGCTCCCCAAGGTGACGAACTTGGTCGAATGAAGCCCTTCTCCAACAACTCTTGAAGTTGCGTCATCATCTCCTTCATTTCTGTCGGTGCCAAACGATATGGAGCACGAGCTATCGGAGCAGCTCCCGGTGTGAGGTCAATCTGAAACTCTACTTGCCGCTCCGGCATTAATCCGAGTAAGTCTTCCGGAAAGACGTCCGGATAATCTTGTACCACCTCCACATCTCCTACCGACTTCTTTTCTTTCTTAGCGTCTACAACGTAGACGAAGTACGAAGGGTAACCCTTCGCTAAGAACTTGCGAGCCTTTAGAGATGAGATAATAGGATTACTCCTCCTTCCTTTTTCCCCATAAATGGTTGCCACACCATTTTCCGGCAATGGTACTTGGATCATCTTTTTGGAGCAAAAGATGTCCGCCTTATGCCTCACTAACCAATCCATGCCTATGACTACATCAAACCCTCCTATAGCCATAGGTAGTAAATCTACTCCGAAAGAAATTCCGTCGATCTCTAGAGTGCAATCACAAAAACGGTCACGAATAATCACTTGATCCCCATTAGCTATTTCTACTACTAACGCATCGGGAATAACACTAATAGGAGTGGTGAATTGTTTACAGAAGGCATCCGACACAAAAGAACATGTAGCACCCGAATCAAATAAGACACGAGTAGGCATGGAGTTTACTAGAAACGTACCCGAAACAACATCCGCGGTCTCCTTTACCTCCTCGGTAGTCATCTGGAAAGCTCGACTCGGTGCCCGTGATGGTTGCTCGACCCTAGCCGTCGAACCCACAGAATTTCCACCATCTCCTCTAACCAGCCTTGGACACTCTCGCTTCATATGCCCCGGCTCTCCGCATTCATAACAAACCGCCCCATGGAGGGAACACTCTCGAGTCGTGTGATTTTTCTTACCACACTTGCTACACCCAGCTGGACCGGAGGGAGTCCTTGCAGCGCACGACCCCGAGTGCTTTGACCTGCACTTGTGGCACCACCGATCTTCACGACGTTGATCACCCGATCTCCCGCTTACAAAGGGTCTAGATTGACGAACGGGCCCAGATGGCCCCTCCCACTTCCGTTTCTCACCAACGTACCTCTTCTCATCCCTTCCGAATTGATGTTGTCCTCAATGAGTAAGGACTCCTCGATAACCTCTTGTAGAGTCGAACACTTAGCATTCCTTATATCCGTTCGCATTCCGGCCGGTAAACCCTGTTGATATGCTTTCATCTTCGACTTTTCGTCGGGGACTAGATGTCCCACCAAGTTTAGCTTCTCCAAGAAGAGCTTGGAGTAGCCAACAATCGACATATTCCCCTTCTTTAGATCTCGAAACTCCCGCTCCAACTTGTCCAACGACCACTCACTGCAGTATTTCTCCATGATCTTCTCTTTGAACACCGTCCAAGTTAGCTTAGCCAGAACTTCCGGGGTGAGGGCGGACCGTGTGAGGTTCCACCAAATCATAGCCTCTCCCCGAAGTAGCTGAGAAGCAAACTTGACCCGTTGAGAAGGATCGCATTCACTGGACTCGAAGGCCATCTCTAACTCCTTGAGCCAGTACATACAAGCAATCGGGTTGTCTGAACCCGCAAACTCCTTAGGGTGACACCCCATAAACGTCTTATAGGTACACCCTTTAGTCTTCGTTCTGGTTCCCTCAGCGGATGGTTCTTCAACCGTTACCACATTCGGTCCACCCTACCCCACAATAACGTTTTCAGCCATAGTCTCGGGTTGACGGTTACTGACGTCTCGATCCTCTAGAAGTTTCATGAAAAACTCTTGCTGTTGGGTCATGGCCGAAGTCATGGCCAACTGTTGTTGAGCCAAAGCCGCATTCATGGCCAACATCATGTTATCCCGAAGCCGGGTCTCCATGGTAACTTCCACCAAGATGGCGTTACCTGTGTTGAGGTTCCGGCGCGGAATGTGCTCAGGCCCTCCTGCCAATATTCTGAGTATAGGAATGTCACCGGAGGTTTCCCCCACCGGATAATTAGACAAATAAATATACTTATATAATATATAAAATATATGTATATTATTTTGAGTTTTCGGACGGATCGGTGGCCAAAGATAAAACCCAATCCGAACCCAAATATCCCCACAAAAATCGGGTTTCGGATTTTCAGATTTTGGGGTATTCAGGTTTTGCAAAAACATATTATTTTCGGCTTGGGTTCGGGTTTCGAACTATTCAGGTTTTGCACACCCCTACCAAAACCCGTTAACTTATGCCTAACTTTTGGGCCCTAATTAGGTTTTAACTGGGTCTTCCGGTCTTAAACTTTTCTTAACCCATCTCAGGTTAGGCCCAAGCCTGTCACGGGCTTTCTAGCCTTGATGATCATCTATACTCAATTGTATTATATATGGAGAATTCAACTCGGGGTATTGACTCCTTGATGTTGTCACTTGTGTATGTTTTAAATAAATTTTCTTTTAAAAACAATTTTATTTGATTAAAATGTATGACCATAGACTCAAATCTCAACAACTTGGTAAAATACGAACAATTAGTTTTTTTTAAACCTCTTAATGGCTGATACGAAATGTTTGCACACCTCTATGACATGTGATAATTGAATCTCAAAGCAAGTATACAACGGGATCCAATATCGTCTTTTCAAGTAATAAAATGGTAAAATACCGAATATCGTCCCACAGAGATTGGTGTAAAAGCGTAATAACAGTGTAGTAAAAGAAGAGATTTCAGATGGCGAATTTGAAGACTTTGTTTGAGTTGGTTAACAGTGATATGATTAACAAGATATATAAAGATAGAATGGGTGCAAGACTTAAAGTGAGGAGTAAACACAAATTCTGGAGGCCAATGCTATAGGAATGCTATAGCATTAGTTCATCAACAACAAGTTCCACCATGTACTTTAAAGAGGATCCTTCCGGATATCTACCATTGCACTTTTGTTTAGCCTTCAATCAACATATGCCTATGCAAATGTCCGGACCAGTGTGAGTGTCAAATGGTTTCTTTAAAGTATATGGAAAAACAAATGCCTTTGTTTAAAAATCACTCTTTCGAGTCGATTCCCATATCATTCAAGTTGACGTGTTCTTAGTGGCTCATTCCTGAGTCCACTACACTTTAACACTTTGACTAGTGATCAACCCGTCAAGAATCAATCGGTTTGAAAAACAAAGATAACAAGTTCCCTTGCTAGTAACTCTTCCAAGTATACTTCCCGTATCATTCAAACTGACGTGCTTTTTCATGGCTTATTCCTAAGTCCATGGCACTTTCACACTTTAAGAAGTGATTAATTCGTCAAGAAGTGCTTTTGGATTTATAAAACTTAAAATGACATAGTGGAACAATGTTATTGAAGAAACAAAGTCCACTAGTTTTTGGTTTACAACCTCCCTTTTTGTCTCACACCCAAACTATAAAATTAGCTACTCATTACGTAATATAAATTGCAATAAAAGTAAATGACATAAATTAAAGACAAAATGTAAATGACGGTATATAAATGACATAAATTAAATGACGGAAATGTAAAACGCATAAATTAAATATAATAAGTAAAGAAATATAAGGACAAGCAATTAATAATGAGGAACACAAATTATAAAACTATGAATACTTAATATTAAACTTTGTAGAGAGAATATAGCAATTCTTTCCTTGGATGAATTACAACCCAAAAGATCATCCAAAACATGAGAACACATCACCAATTTATACCAATCCATGATGGCAAAGTGGTAAAAATTGAAAACTTAAAATACTATATATAAGGACTACCAACTAAAGTTATACCCATGGTTTTGTCCAATCCACTTGTTTCTAAGTCCAGCCAACAAAAATATGCTTTCTTCAAATAATACAAAGATTTGGAAAGAACAATAAGTCAAAGATTTCCTTTGTTTCCAAAAAGTGTTCTTTAATCTTCATATTCATTTCAGTCTCAATGCTCCAGCATTCAACCTGACATTACAATAAACACAAGATTTTAGGTCGTTTTACGCAAAATAGCAACAATTAGTTAACTACTATACTTAGTTCCATGTATGAGAAAATATAAAATAAGATAAGAAAATGACTCAATTATTCGGGATAAAGAAAATTTAAATCCTAAAAGAAAAGAAAAATACGCAATATGTATTGAAAACTCAATACATATCAATGACTCTTAAGTCTGAATCGTTTAGATCTTTTTACACACCACCTCTTATTAATCATAACTAAAATAAGACTTTAGACTTTAGACCTCTTAAAAAACAAACGTCACCTTACTTAAAATAAAATAATAATAAAATATGGTCTACGAGACTACAACTCTATGATCGTGGTCCTAGTTCCAAACTTTTCATGAAACAAGCTAGAAATGGACTCTTTCGATGAAGAGTAGGTATCATCAAAGTAGTCATAGTACTGTGAGTCAATATCTGAATGGTGACAGAAAAAAATATTGTTGGGAACTGAAGATGTGACTAAGTCATTAATGCTGCCAGTTCAGAGTTAGTGCTCCTAGAGGATTTCAAAGATTAATATTGCTAGGTATTACTACTTCTAGTAGAATTAATACTGCTAGTCAAAGTTAGTGTTGCTTGAACAAAATTAGTACTACTTAGCTAGTTAGTACTGCTAGAGGTTAGTGCTGCTTAGTAGTTAATGCTGCCAAGACTCAGTTAATGCTTCTAAGGTGATCAAGGTAATTAATGCTGCTTCTGAGATAATGTGAAGATAATGCTGAAGAGCTTGCGTGTGAAGCTAAACATGGAAAGCTGAAGATAATTATGAAGATTATTTTGAAGATCTTTTTATGTTTAGTAATTATCTTTTATTATTCAGTATATGTATAGAATTGATAGAATAGTTTAGAGATTATTATTCATTCTGTGTTTTTGAGATAGAGAGAGAATCAACCTCAAGACAAAGTTCCTAATTCTAGAGAAGTAGACTTCGTCTTGAAAGAGCTGGTTGAAACTCTTCCTGCCAAAAACAAGGGACTAAGAAATTATTCCATCGAACGTACTCCCCTCTGGATGCAGGAATAGCGACAGATATGTCCGAATGTTGAGCCTCTTTTTAGACCGGCAAGTTGAGCTTGAGCTTTCAGATGAGATTGCCTTAGTCGAGAAGTGTGCTCCTTTCACCTCTTCCCTCTCGATAGAGGGCTAAATCACCTACTCAAAATCCCGATTCAAGTAGTCATTTATTTGGTACCTCCCAAAGGAGCCGAGTGACGTGCCAACGCTACTAATTGAGTGCCAGCACGTAGCTGTGCTGTCAGTTCAAGATTGAGGTTGTGTGTGTAATCTTGTAACTTCAATCATTCAATACAAGTTTACAAGTTGTTCTTCATATTTACTGTTTGTTTAATGTTTCATTGAATATCAAAGTGTTATTCTGCAAACTTCTTTGATATTGTTTCTGAGTATTCATAATTCTTGTTGAGAATTCGATCCTGACAAGTGGTATCAGAGCCTGTTCTCTCAGAAACATTCACTCATTCATCATGGAAAACTTTGCAGAATCAAACAATACACTTGTCTCTAAGGTACCAATGCTCAAACCCAGTGAGTTTGACATGTGGAAGATCAGAATTAGACAATACATTCTTCTCACTGACTACTCAATGTGGGATATCATTGAGAATGGCCCTTCTGAAGCAGGAAAGATTGGACCAGATGGGAAAAGACCTCCACCAAAAACAGATGGTGAGAGGAAGATCAGGCAAACAGAGATGAAGGCCTTGAGCACTCTGCTCTTGGCCATCCCCAATGAATATCAACATCAATTTTGCAACTGCACTGATGCTCAGATTCTCTGGAATGCTCTAGAGAAAAGATTTGTTGGAACTAAGAGCATCAAAAGAAATCAAAGGGATGTTCTGAAGCAACAGTATGAGAACTTCACTTCTTCAAAGAATGAGTCTATGACTCAAACTTTTGACATGTTCAACAAGCTTATTGGTGAACTGGCTACTGTTGGAGTGAAGATGTAGCAAGATGATATCAACAGGAAGTTCCTCAGATCTCTTGGGGATGAATGGATTATGTACACTGTCTCATATAGACAAAGTGACAATCTGGAAGAGAAGGAACTTGATGATCTGTATAATGATCTAAGAGTTTTTGAAACTGAGGTAGAAGCCAAGAAGAAGCCCACTGGGTATATTCACAATGCTGCACTTCTATCAGCATCTACTGATACTACTGCCAACCCTGAAGCAGTTAGTGCCGCCAGTGGAGTGAATTCAGAAAAAGGCACTGAAACTGTCTTTGAAGCTTTTTTGTCCAGTCACAGCAACAACTCTTTGATTAATGATGATCTGGAACAACTTCACCTTGACGATCTGGAGGAGATGGACATTAAATGGCAGATGGCCATGTTATCTATGAGGGTGAAGAAGTTTATTAAAAGAACAGGGAGGAACAACTTCTCTCAAAGAAGAGAAGATGGAGCTGGTTTTGACAAGACAAAGGTGGAATGCTATAAGTGCCACATGAAGGGACACTTTGCTAGAGAGTGAAGAAGTGGTGTACAAAATAACAACCACCATCAAGCTCAGAAAGGAGGCTACAATCAAAACAAGAACTCTACTCAAACTCTTGTTTCTCAACAAGGAATGGGGTTTGACTGGAGTGACCAAGCTGAGGAAGCCATTCAGAATCAAGCTCTTATGGTAGAGGTGTCTGACCTCCCCTCTGAGGTAATTTCTAATCTTTGTACTCAATCTTGCATAGACACTGTCAAAAGGTACAGGGATCACAACCAAAACATGTGTGATGACCTCAAAAGATTAGAAAAGGACAGAAGAGACTATGTGTTGATAGTTGAGAGGTTTGAAGAACAAATCAAAGGCTTCCAAGCCAATGAACTTCAACACTCTTATGACACAAACTACTGGAAGTGGGAAAAGAATGAGTTAGAGACCAAACTGTGTAAGTCCAAAGAAGAGAATGATAAGTTGAAATGTTGGTCCCAAATAGCAGTAAATAAACAAGCAAAGTATTGTAGAAGGGGAGGTCGAATACAATACACACAGTTTTTCACTTAATTTAATTCTTATTGATTTGAAATCAAGAATTACACATAGAAAACTTTGATTGTTGCGGAAGAGAACATATGAGTTCAAACAATCTTACACATAGAGAATAAAGAACAATTGTAAAACACTTAGAAAACAATTGAACTTTGTAGAGAGAAAGTTTCCAGGCACTTAGAGAACTTGAAGGTAGTAGAGCTGGTTGATCTTGCATGTTGAACCATCCTTCATATTTATAGTGCCTCATGCATTTAATGCATGAGACACCTGTTAAGCAAGGGATGGACACAGGTCTTCTGCATGGTACATGATGTACCTTTTGTCTTGGAGTGACTTTGTCTTGAAGTGTTGACCTGCAGGGATGGTGTGGACCTTTCCTTAAAAGAGTGTAAGAGACAAACTTACTTTTTCTGATCTTGGGATGAGGTCCACGTCAATGCAAGATATCACATATATACTTTGTCCGAAAAGTATAATGTGTTTGAGAGAAATCTTCAGGCATCTTCGGCTCCTGAAGATGTGAGAACATCTTCAGCTTCTACGGAGAGATCATCGGTTGCCGAAGACTTGAGAGATCTTCGGCTCCTAAAGATGTGAGAACTCCTTCATACTCCTGAAGATATGAGATTGACACCATCCTGGCCGATGTTGTTGATCACTTGGGCATGCTTGGCTTTAGGCTGAGGAGACTATCTTCAATCCGCTTTGAGAGATGTATTCCTTCTTTGTCTTCTTCGGCTGATCTTCGACTTCACCGAACATTTGTATAGAAACCAAGCTGCTAAAAGAACCTCAAACATATTCTAAGTAGGATGATATAAGATGGAAGATCAGGAGGTCATCTTCAAATCTTCAGATGACCCAACAATCTCCCCCTATTTGAGGATGACATCCATACTAAAGAATAGAACAAAGAGTGTACTGAATAAATTCATTTTGACATAGACCATTCTTTTTTTCACATAGACCATTTTTTTTTTGGTATATCTGACTTTTATATAGTGAAAGAAAAAGTATAGCTATACAAACGAATAAGTTCAAACAATGAATAAATAATAAGAAAGAGAAAATACAAAGATATAGAAGACAGTAGTCGAGATTGTTTGAACTTGAGTGGTTGGTTGCTCCCCCTTAATTCATACTCCCCCTCAACTAATGTCAGGTGGCTTTGATCACATATTCCATTAGTTTTAGCAGAGTTTAAGCATGAGTGGTAAGATGCTCCCCCTCAACTCATACTCCCTCTTAACTAAGAAGTCAGAAGATTTTCGGGATCCTCCGAACCTGCTCCTGGAAGGGCAGATTCATCCTTGGATCGTGCAGAAGCATCAGGACTGAGAATCCTGGGTGATAGGCTGTGAGGTGGAGAAGAGGCACCTTGGATTGGGGAGGAGTCCAAGTCATCCTTATCAACCAAAGAAAAGGTTGATGAGGGAATAATAAGGGTCCCCAGTTTTACAATTGTATCATTTTGTGAGGATACAAAGGAGGTGGCTTTGGGTTTAGCAGAGTCCCCGGGCCCGGATGGGAAAATTTCAACACCTGCCGATTGTGGAGAATCGGTGGGTGGAGTTTGTGGCTTGGCCCTTGAAACCTTCCTCAGCCTTTTGAGAGGAGAGGGAGGGGAAGAAGGTGAGTGCCTCCGCTTTGAAGAGGGATATGTGACCGGGGCAACAACCGAAGGTTCTTTCAGTCGTATGGTCATCTTAGCTAGTGCGGAGGTGCCGAAAGCCTTTGAATATTCTTTCTTGCTAGTCGGCTTCACTTGGGAATAGGGAAGATGGGGCCACTACAGATGAGGGAGCTTTGGACACCAGAGTGTCGCGAGCATCACCCCATTGTAGATCGGGAGAGGTTATGAAAGAAAACATACCTGGGTTAAGAGCTCGATTGGTGGATGGAGAGATCTTCTTGAGTTTCTAAGTGTTGGTAAAAGAGTCATCACCAAATCAATTTGTGACACAACAATTTTTCTCCCCCTATTTGATGATGACACCAACACACAGAAAAAAATGGTATTGACACGAAGAAAAATTACAAGACACGAAGAACTCATAAATTCAGTGGCCCTTTTTTTTTGGGGGGGGGGCTCTTTTCTGTCTTTTTTTTTAACAGGAAATTAAAAGAAAAGAAAAAGGGAAGGGGAAGGGGGGGTAGAAAAAGGTAGGTAATCATGGTGAGATTGGAAGTGGAAAAAAAATGAGGATGGTTAATAAGGAGGAGAAGAGATGGGAGGAAGGTATGTAGGAGAGAATTCATTGATGGAGGATATCTAGTAATTGGGGAAAGAAGAGAAGAGTGGAAAAGATTATGGAAGGAAAATGTGAGATTTGGTAGGATGGGATAGATGGAAGAAAAATTTGGGAAGGAAAAGGTATGGAAGAAAAAAGGGTAAAGGGAGGATGGTAGGATGGGAAGGGAAGGGAAGTAGGAGGTGTAAGAAAAGGAGGGATGGGAAGGGTAGGTAAGTCTTGGGAAAGGAAAGAGAATGGGGAAAGGGGTAAATTAAAAAAGATATGGGATGAAGGAAAAAGTCAAAGAAAGGGGGGGTTTGGCCAAAAAAAATGGAGTGGGGAAGGGGGGTCGGCTAGAGGGTGAGGGGAGGGGGATTGGTAGGGAGAGGGGAGAGGGGAGGGGGTCGGTAGGGAGAGGGGAGTGGGTCGGTAGGGAGAGGGGGGGGGTGTCGGCTAGGATAGAAAAAAAATGTTTTTTTATAGGAATGTTATCGGCTGGAATAAAAAGGAAAGAATAATAATAAAAAATAATTCTTTTATTAAATCATCGGTTAGGAAGGAGGGTTGGTTAGGTGTTCGGTTGGGAAGGAAGAGGATGGAAGGGAGGGGTTGTGAAGAGAGGGAGGGAAGGAAGGGAGGAAGGGAGGAAGGAAGGAAGGGAGGGGCTGTGAAGAGAGGGAGGGTGAGGAAAAGAAGAGAGAAAAAAAAACATTTTTTTTTACGTTCGACCACCGAAAAAAATATATATATTTTTTTAAAGTTCGGCGGCTATGAACAGTAAACTTCGGTAGACAATTTTTTTTTTTGTACATGAACAATAACTTCGGTAGACAATTTTTTTTTAAAGAACAGTAAATCGGTAGCAAAAAAAATAATTTTTTTTTGTTCGTTAGCCGATGAATAGTAAATCGGTAGCAAAAAATATATATATATATTTTTTGTTCGGTAGCCGATGAACAGTATCGGTAGCCGAAATTTTTTATTTTTTTTTGTTCGGTAGCCGATGAACAGTAAATCGGTAGCCACTTGTTAGGATCGAATTCTTAACAAGAATAAATACTCAGAAACAATATCAAAGAAGTTTGCGGAATAACACTTTGATATTCAATGTAACAGTAAACAAGCAGTATATGATTAACAACTTGTAAACTTGTATTGAATGATTAAAATCACAAGATTACACACTCAACCTCAATCTTGAATAACAAGCTCTTTCAAGACGAATTCTACTTCTCTAGAATTAGGATCTATGCCTTGAGGTTGATTCTCTCTAAAACAAAAACTTAGAATGAATAATAATTTTTAAACTATTCTATACATTCTATCCATATACTGAATAAAAGATAATTATAATAAATAAAAAATCTTCAGTATATCTTCCATGAATATCTTCAGCTTTCCATGTTTATCTTTAACCACTATCTCTTCATCATTATCTTCATATTATCTTAGAAGCAACATTAACTGAGTCTTGGCAGCATTAACTACTAAGCAGCACTAACCACTAGCAGTACTAACTAGCTAAGCAGTACTAACTTTGTTCAAGCAGCACTAACTTTGACTAGCAGTATTAATTCTACTAGCAGCAGTAATACCTAGCAGTACTAACTGTTGAAGTCCTCTGGCAGTAGTAACCTTATAATAGCAGCATTAACTATACTTGGTAAATTCTTTAGTTCCCAACAATCTCCCCCTAACTTGACTTTTAGGAAGAGAAGTCAAGTTCTTCAGATGCTCCCAAAACCTCATAGTTCATGCTCCTGTATCTGGATTCAGCCCCAAACTCTGATTAATGATTCTCTTTATCAAGTACTTTGCCACCTCAGAATCTGGTACACATCCAAGCTTCTTTTTCAACATTTCATGCAGCTTTAGCCTGCTATGATTATAGACTCCATCCACTAGGAAGTATTCTACATGATTAAAATCCATAGTTATAGCATATACTCCACTAGTTTCATATAAAGTCCAATTGTTTATAGTCTGGAAGACATTTCTGATCACTTCTTCCACTTCTTCAGGTTTGAACATCATACACAGATACTCCATCACTAGTTTCTTGATTGACACTTCAGGAGCTTTAAGTTGATCTGCATACAATCTCATTCCTATCTCAAACATTTCTTCCAGATCAGACCTTGAGCAAGTTCTGACAATTTTGTTCCAAGTAGCATATACCTCATACTTCTCATCACTTCTCTTCAGTCTGATATATTCCTTGCCATCTACCTCCAAAATATCCCAGTTAATTACTTCAGGAGGTTTAACTCCTACAGGTTCAGCTGAAATTGGTTCAGGCACTTTGTCCATCGCTACCATGTACATCTTTACATCATCAGTGCTAGTAGGTTCTTTCATTGTAGATGACTCAGGTGCCTCTTCTTCTTCAGCAACCTTTTCAGCCCCTTCTTCTGAAGCTATTCTAGGCTTCTTGACAATCTTCTTTCTCTTGGCCATCATCTTAGTTCTTTTCAGATTCCTTTGACCTTGCCCTGTAGTAGTTTCCTTCTTCTTTTCTTCCCTTTTCTCTTCCTTTCCTTTGGTTGGAGTTCCCTCTTCACTTTCAGGGAAGGGTTGATTGATATTCACATCATGCCTCTCCTTTGCCTTCTTTTCAAACTCCACTCTATCCTTTTCATTACTCTTCAGCTTCCCCATTTCTTTCTCATAGAGATCCTTGATTTGATCAAAAGTCATCTTCACAGACATTTCTTTCTTTACACCAATTGCACTCCTCAAGAAAGTTATCATTTTGTTTCTTTCCTGAGTGGCAAGGTAAGTTTGTGAAGGTCTTCTCTTCTTAGCACTTGTTCTGGCCATCATAGCCTTTCTCAAGCTCATTGCTCTTTGCTTTGCCTTCTCTGTTTCCAGCCCTTTCTGGAATGCTTCATTTAACTCATTTGCAAGTGCTCTGGCCATTTCTCTGTCTTTTTCAACCTGCTCCTTTTCTGCTTGATCTAACTCTTCTTGCATTTTCTTGGCTAATGCTTCATCTGACTCAATCATCTTTTGCTGTTTGGATGGTTGATCAGATTCTATCATCTTTTCTTTTCCCTTTTTCTTTGCTTCTGCAGCCACTCCTTTCTTCTCTATCATCTTTGCTCCCCCTTCATTTATGACCACTCCCTTTGCTTTGGGAGTGTCATTCTTTGCTTTGATGAGCATTTCATCTACTTCAATCTCTGTTGGTGTTAACTCTGTTACTGCTGCTTGTGAAGTTTCAGCAGCACTAATAGTTTCTGCTGCTTGATCTTTTGTATCTCTTTCTGCTTCTTTCTCTGCCTCAACATTGTGTTTTTCCCCTTCATGCTCCCCCTCAACTTTTTCTTTTTCATCTTCCAAGTTTACTTCAGCCTTTGACTCCCCCTTTTTGGGAGCAGCAGACACTGGTTCCCTTCTCTTTAGCACAAACTGTTTCCTTCTCTTCTTTTGTATCAGCCTGGTCACCATCTTCTTTAATTTTTCAATCTGGACTTGTTGTGACAGTATCACCAGCTTCATCTCTTCTATGTCTTTTCCTTGTTTAATAACATCTAAGTTGATGTTTCCCATAGTTTCCATCAATTCATAGTAGTTATATATGTCCTCACCTTCTCCAGAAGTGTTACCCTCTATTGAAGGATCATGGGATCTTTTAGTAGTGGAAGTCTTCTGCCTAGCAGAAGCACTATCCACCCCCGTGGTTTCTTGGCACCTGGGACCTTTGAATGATTTCTCATTCAAAGTTTCCATGGGGGAGGTCTTAGGTATGTTACCACTGTCCTCCTCTGTGCTAGCAGGAGTAGTGGCAGCCTCAGCACCCATATGCTCTTCCTCCTCCTCAGAGAGCACCTCCTTGGGGTTGGGAGACACCCCTTTGGTTTCCCTATTGATATTCTCTAAAGGAGAATTCTCCCTTAGAGGGCTTAAAGGCTGAGTGGGTGAAGGTACAAGAAGGGAAGGAGCCTTCTTTACCTGTTTCCTTTTGTATGTTTGGGTGATTGGTGAAGTTGGTTTATCAAGAAGAGACTGGGGAATTGATTTAGAGTGGGAAGGCTGGGATTGACTAGCAGTGGGATGGTCTAATGGGGGCCTTGACCCTACTGCCATACCTTCATCAGTGTGGGACACCACCATCATTGTAGAGAACAATGGGGTGTCAACTCCTTCCGAGTCCCCAGCAGATCTTCTCATATTTGAGAAAACCTTGACTTTAGGGGGTTTAGGTACATATACCCCATCAAAATGAGGCATATCCGTCAATTCGTGGGTGATAACTGCTTAAACAAACCTGGGGTACATATAAAAGCTCTTTTTGTTTCCCAAGTTTGAGACAAGATCATTGAAAATCATTTTAGAAAAATTGTACTTTCTGGCAGTGGCCAAGCACACCAAATCATAAGCAATGGTGCTACTGAACTCACTCCATCCAGTAGTCTTTTTAGAGATGCAGTGCATAAGGGTATGGACAAAGAAACGCCATTGGGGTGAAAATTTGGCTTTTGAGAACTTGAACACACCCAATGGGCCTCCATACCCCATTCTTGTAAGAGTAGAAAACAGTTCATTATTAGAGATAAAAGTTATACCAGAGGCATCGTCTAGACGTAGACTGATGCGAATTACCTCTTCAGTAACTGTCAATGGCTTGCCACACACCTTTGTCTTGATCATTTGCACACCATTCTCAGTAACAATGGTGGCATGTGCCCAGAATTGTCTTTGATGCTCGATAAAGATTGATGGCGAGACAGTGAGAGCATGGGCAATGTGGGTTGTCTTGAGGAAATCCACAATCTGGTGGAAACCAGCGGCCTGTTTGGGCTTCTGTAGCATCGCGATTTCATTGTGCTCGTCTATGAAAGCCATTGATGCCATTGATCTTGGACGTTCTTGCCTGAAAACTTTGAACTTGAGAGAGAAAGGGTTTAGAGCGCAAGTGAACAGTATGCAAAGAGTCGTTATGAACTTTTTAGGCGGGCAAAGAGTATTTATAGTATTCGGGACATAAGCAGTATTAACCTAGAGCAGTATTAACGGCAAGCAGTATTAACTGCGAGCAGTATTAACTAACTAGCAGTATTAACGGAGAGCAGTATTAACTGAGAGCAGTATTAACCACTAGCAGTATTAACTGAGAGAAGTATTAACTACTAGCAGTATTAACTAACTAGCAGTATTAACTGAGAGCAGTATTAACCACTAGCAGTATTAACTAACTAGCAGTATTAACTGAGAGCAGTATTAACCACTAGCAGTATTAACTGAGAGCAGTATTAACCACTAGCAATATTAACTGATAGCAGTATTAACCACTAGCAGTATTAACTGAGCACTGGCATTATTAAAACTGTACTGGCAGTATTAACCATACTTACTCTTTTAAGCTTGTGATACACTGAGTACTGCTATACATATCCTGAAAAAGAAGATTAGTAACACCAAGAATAAACAATATACATGTATGTAACCACTTTTTGAGAAGGGGCTTATTCAGAGTTGATCATTCCCACACTTGTTACCAAGAAAGTGAATCTACCTACATCAAAAGCTTTGGTGAATAGATCAGCAAACTGGTTATCAGTGTGAACTTTTACAACTTGAATAAGTTTCTTTTCATTACATTCTCTTATGAAGTGATACCTGATCTCAATGTGCTTTGTCTTTGAGTGCTTGACAGGATTATTCACAATGCTAATAGCACTGCTATTATCAATAAAAATTGGAGTGTGTAGAAAGGTTACCCCATAGTCCAACATTTGATTTTGAATCCATAAGACTTGAGAACAGCAACTTGCAGCTGCTATGTACTCTGCTTCTGTAGTAGATGTGGACATTGTGGTTTGTTTCTTGCACTGCCATGAAACTAGTCTTGCACCCAAAAACTGACATCCTCCAGAAGTAGATTTTCTGTCCAAGTTTGCTCCACCTAGATCACTATCTGAGTATGCAAGTAGGTCAAAGGATGAGTCATGAGGATACCAAAGTCCCAATCTGGGTTGCCCTTTGAGATATCTGAATATCCTCTTAACAGCTTGATAGTGAGATTGCTTTGGCCTAACTTGGAATCTTGCACATACACAGACTGGAAACATTATATCTGGCCTAGAGGCTGTAAGATACATGAGAGAGCCAATCATGGATCTATAATTATGAACATCCATATCCTCCCCCTCAAGATCTGCTGTTATCTGCTTGTATGTCTCCATAGGTGTGCTGGCAGGTTTTGAATCTGAGAAACCAAACTTGGTTAGAATGTCCTGCACATACTTGGACTGACAGATAAAGATTCCATCTGACTTCTGTTGAACTTGGAGTCCAAGGAAGAAAGTAAGTTCCCCCATGGAACTCATCTTGAACCTTTGATGCATTAGTTCGTCAAACTCCTTGCACATGTTATCTCTTGTGGATCCAAAGATAATATCATCAACATAGATTTGGACCAGCAAGATATCCTTCTTCTTTCTCTTGATGAATAGAGTCTTATCAATGACTCCTCTTTCAAAGCCATTTTCCAAGAGATAGGATGACAGAGTGTCATGCCATGCTCTTGGAGATTGATGTAGTCCATAAAGTGCTTTCTTCAATTTGTATACCCTGTCTGGATAGCTTAGGTTTTCAAACCTTGGTGGTTGACAGACATATACTTCTTCTTCAATTGAGCCATAAAGAAATGCACTTTTGACATCCATTTGATAGACTTTGAATTTCATATAAGAAGCATAAGCCAGAAATAATCTAATTGCTTCTATCCTAGCCACAGGTGCAAATACTTCTTCATAGTCTATTCCTTCTTCTTGTGTATACCCTTGAGCCACCAACCTGCTTTGTTCCGTATGACTATGCCTCTTTCATCTCTCTTATTCCTGAAGACCCATTTTGTTCCTCTTGCTCTTTGGCCTTTAGGAAGGTCTACCAGATCCCAAACATCTTGCAGCTTGAACTGCAGTAGCTCTTCTTGCATGGCTTCTATCCAACTGGACTCTTTCATAGCATCATGTGCCTTTTTAGGCTCAAGCTGGGATAAAAAGCAAGACAGCACTGTATGCTTTTGGTCTTGCATTTCTTGAAGCCTACTTTGATTTCTAGTCATCATAGGAGAAGATATATCTCTTATTACCAGCTGTGGAGGATAATTCTTTTGAATTCTGGTGTGATGACTAGGTTCTTCATTAAGTCCCACCTCTAGATTAGAGTCATTCAAGTCAACTGAGGTGTTTTCAGCAGCTACTTCTGGTTCTTGATTTTCTTGATTCTCCTCATCTCTACTTTCTTCTTCACTCTGATTTGGTCCAGTAGATGGTTCCTTTTCACATAAATCCACTATTGGTATGGGAAAGATCACAGATTGAGATATACTGTCTTGAACTTGTGTAGTCCCTGATCCTCCACTCCCTGAACCTGCACAATCATCACTACTGAAACCAAAAGAGTTAGTTAGTGAATCAATGTCAAACAGCCACTGAGGACCAGATCCAATAGGATTTGGTGTGTTCTCATTGCATTTGACATTGTCACTTTCTTCAATTATTCTAGAAGAAGAGTTAAAAACTCTGTAAGCCTTACTCTGAGATGAATACCCAACAAGAAATCCATCATCTGCTTTGCTATCAAACTTACCTAAGTGAGATTTGGTATTGAGAATTGTACAAGGACACCCAAAAGATTTGAAAAATCCAATAAAGGGTTGTCTTTTATTTAAAAGCTCATATGGGGTCTTGTTCTTTGGCTTGACCACTAGAACTCTGTTTTGGACATAACAGGCAGTATTAACTGCTTCAGCCCAGAAGGTAATTGGCAGTTTTGAATCAACCAACAGAGATCTAGCAGCCTCTATTAGTGTCATATTCCTCCTCTCAGCAACTCCATTCTGTTGAGGAGTCCTAGGGGCACTATATTGTCTCTCAATTCCTTTTTCTTCACAAAAGGTGTTTAGATCAAGATTTTTAAATTCAGTCCCATTGTCTGATCTAATGACTTTTACTTTTTGATTAGATTGGTTTTCAATTCTTAGAATAAAGGATTTGATCAGTCCACTTGTCTCATCCTTAGTCCTTAGAAAATATACCCAGGTAAATCTAGAGTAATCATCAACAATAACCAAGCAGTAAGATTTCTTGCCTATACTCATAACATTTGTAGGACCAAACAGATCCATATGCAATAACTGGAGACAAGAAGAAATTGTATTTATCTCTTTGGTCTTATGAGAAGTTTTGTGCTGTTTGCCTTTAAGACATGCAACACAATGATCATCACATGAAAATACTTTTGAAGGTAAACCTCTTACAAGGTTGTTTTTAACAAGTTTGTTCATTGTCTTGAAATTCATGTGACACATCCTTCTGTGCCATAGAGAGGATTCATCCACAGAAGCTTTTGACACAAGACAGTTCAGGGATGAATAACTATCAACATTGTCCATATCTAGACAATAAACATTGTCCTTTCTTGGAGTTCTAAGTAGTATCATGCTTTCATCAACTACCTTGAACCCTGGAGCAAGGATCATACACTCTGTATTAGTAAATAATATGCTATGTTGTTTGTCACACACATGTGATACACTTAACAGGTTGTACTTTAATTGATCAACATAGTAGACATCCTCAAATGTCATCTTACCTTTTCCACTTATTTTACCACCAGTAAGATTATCTCCAAATGCAACATGTCCTCCATTGATGTGCTTGAAATCCTGAAGGCATGACATGTTGCCTGTCATGTGCCTAGAGCAACCACTATCAACATGCCATATGCTCTTTCCCTTGAGCTGTTGGTTGCCCTGCACATAAAGTAATTCAGTTAGTATGAAATAGGAACCCAAGCCAAAGTGGTCTTGGGTACCCCTTTCTCATCAAAATATTTACATTCTTTCTTGATAAGATTTTTAAACTTTGACTCCTCATTTCTGGAGTACTTTGTCACAATGATTAGTTTGGAAACACACTTGCTAGAAGCAGTACTGGTTTTAGAAGTACTAACTGCATTAGCAGCACTTGCATGCTTAGCAGTACTAACCTTGTTAGAAGTAGTAACTGTGTTAGCAGCAGTAACTGTGTTAGCAGTATTAAAATTATTAGCAGTACTAACACTGGTAGCAGCAGTAATGCTTCTAGCAGCACTATCTCTGTCAGCAGTACTAACAATTTTAGTGCTTCTAGGCACCCATATTAAAACACTTTCTTTTAAAACCTTATTCTTCATGGGGCCTTTGGTTTCAACAGATTTCTTCATCACATGTTTCTTTCCAGCCTTCCTATAACCAATAGGTTTTTGCACAAATCTTTGAAAGTTCATCTGTTGGTTAATAGGGTTAAAGAAACAATACTTAGCCAAATGGTTTAACTTTCCACAAATGAAACAAGGCTTTGGTCTATTGATTTTACTCAGATCAATGCCTTGTTTTTGTGTCCATTGGTTATTCCAGTTTCTCTGATTTCCCCTTGGTTTATCATGTTTTTGGGGCTCAGATTTACTGCATGCACACTGCTTGCAAGGGATAGGGTTCACAACAGTGGTCTGCTTATAGTGAACCTTCTTGTTCTTTCCCTCAGTCTTCTCTATCTCATTGGACTTGATCCAATGCTTTCCACATCCCTCATTGGTGATTATGTGGTTTTCTATAGGAATCTCAGCACTCACAGTATTGTCCTTATCCTTGACAACTTTTTTCTCAGTTTTATCCTTAACAACTACTTCATCTAAGGGATCTATCTTAGTGGCTCCCTTAGATAGGTCCTTCCTATCCTTTGTTTCTAACAAATCTGAACTAGGAGGGATGTAGTTGTTGTTATAGGGTGGTGGTGTGGTATTGTACCCTATTCCTCTTCTCAGTTTATCATGAATCTGAGTTTGTAGCAAAGAATCCATTGCTTTGGAAGCATTGGAAAATTTTTCTACATCTAGTTTGACTTTAGCTAGCTCTCCTCTTAGCTTTTCACTCTCTTCTTTGGATCTGGTCAGTTGAAGTTCTAAGTCATCCTTCTCCCACTTCCAGTAGTTTGTGTCATAAGAGCGTTGAAGCTCATTGGCTTGAAAACCCTTAATTTGTTCTTCAAATCTCTCAACAATCCTCACATAATCTTTTATGTCCTTTTCCAATCTCTTAAGGTCATCACTCATGTTCTGATTGTGATCCCTATATCTTTTAACAGTGTTAATGCAATTTGGAGAGAAAAGATTGGAAGTTACCTCTGTTGGGAGATCAGACACCTCTGCCATTAGAGCTTGGTTTTGGATGGCCTCTTCAGCTTGATCACTCCAATCAAACCCCATACCTTGTTGAGAGACTAGGGATTATGCAGAGCTTCTGTTATTATTGAAGCTTCCAGACTGTGTCTGCTGGTGGTTGTTGTTGTGAGACACTCCACTTCTGCATTTCCTAGCAAAGTGTCCCTTTTGATGGCATTTATAGCATTCCACCTTAGACTTGTCAAAACCTGCTCCATCTTCTCTTCTTTGGGAGAAGTTGTTCCTCCCAGTTCTTTTGATGAACTTCTTAACTCTCATAGAGAGCATGGCCATCTGCCATTTAATGTCCATCTCTTCAAGATCATCTGGATGGAGTTGTTCCAAGTCATCATTAATGAGAGAAGAATTTCCATGACTTGCCAGAAAGGCTTCAAATACAGTTTCAGTGCCTTTCTCTTGATTTGCTCCATTGGCAGTACTAACTGATTCAGGGTTGGAAGTAGAATCAGTTGATGCTGAAAGGAGTGCAACATTGTGAACATACCCAGAAGGCCTCTTTTTAGCCTCTACCTTAGATTCAAAAACTCTTAGATCATTATAGAGATCATCAAGTTCCTTTTCTTCCAGTTGATCATTCTGTCTGAAAGACACAGTATACATGGTCCATTCATCACTCAAGGACCTTAGAAACTTTCTGTTCAGATCATCTTGATCAATTTGTACTCCCACTGTAGCTAGTTCACCAATAAGTTTGTTGAACATGTCAAAAGTTTGAGTCATGGACTCATTCTTGGTTGACATAAAGTTCTCATATTGTTGCTTCAGAATGGCTTTCTGATTTCTCTTGGTACTTTTGGTACCTGAGAATCTCTTCTCCAGAGCATTCCAGAGCATCTCTACATCAGTGCAGTTGCAGAACTGATGTTGGTATTCATTGGGAATAGCCAAGAGCAAGGTGCTCAAGGCTTTCATCTCTGTCTGTCTAGTTTTTCTTTCTACATCAGTTTTTGGTGGAGTTCTCTTTCCATCTGCACCAATCTTTCCTGCTTCAGAAGGACCATTCTCTATGATGTCCCACATAGAATAGTCAGTGAGGAGTATGAACTGCTTGATTCTGATCTTCCACATATCGAATTCATTGGGTCTGAGCATTGGAACCTTTGAGACCAGAGTACTGTTTGATTCTGCAAAGTTTTCCATGATGAATGAATAGATGTTTCTGAGAGAAAAGGCTCTGATACCACTTGTCAGGATCGAATTCTTAACAAGAATAAATACTCAGAAACAATATCAAAGAAGTTTGCGGAATAACACTTTGATATTCAATGTAACAGTAAACAAACAGTATATGATTAACAACTTGTAAACTTGTATTGAATGATTAAAATCACAAGATTACACACTCAACCTCAATCTTGAAGAACAAGCTCTTTCAAGACGAATTCTACTTCTCTAGAATTAGGATCTATGCCTTGAGGTTGATTCTCTCTAAAACAAAAACTTAGAATGAATAATAATTTTTAAACTATTCTATACATTCTATCCATATACTGAATAAAAGATTATTATAATAAATAAAAAATCTTCAGTATATCTTCCATGAATATCTTCAGCTTTCCATGTTTATCTTTAACCACTATCTCTTCATCATTATCTTCATATTATCTTAGAAGCAGCATTAACTACTAAGCAGCACTAACCACTAGCAGTACTAACTAGCTAAGCAGTACTAACTTTGTTCAAGCAGCACTAACTTTGACTAGCAGTATTAATTCTACTAGCACCAGTAATACCTAGCAGTACTAACTGTTGAAGTCCTCTGGCAGCAGTAATCTTATACTATCAATATTAACCATACTTGGTAAATTCTTCAGTTCCCAACAAATATCCTACTAACATTCCTTCATAAGATTTGTTAATGCTCAAACACCTGCAATCACAGAGAAATCATTTCTTTGGTACCCATTTGGAAATGGGTCCTTTTGAGTTAGAAGAAGAGAAAGAATCCTTGGAAGTATTTTTATCAAATCTTTCCATAGGACAATCCTTAGCAAGGTGAAAGGCATTACCACAGTTATAACACTTTCTATAGATAAAAACCTTTTTGGAGCTTTGATCACCTTCCTTGTGATGACTGGTCATGTTGACTTTCATGGCCTTAGAGGTTAGAGGATAGTCAAGAGGCTTAGGACCCAAGATACCTTTGCGAGAGTCAGCTGAAGGAATAGAAGAAGGTGTCTTGGGATGAAGCTCTTTCAACATCAGAGGTCTAGGGATATGAAGAGAAGATGGTTTCTTTGAGTTTTTCTTGGGAAGTTTCTTTTTGGGAGGAATATCGGTAACGACTGATTTTCCTTTTTCAAAAGAAGAAAATTTCCTTGAAGAAGGTTGAGGATCTCTTGTTGGAATCTTAGAGAGTTTGGGTTTAGAAGAGTCATTTGAGTCTTGGGCTTCCTCACTCTCATTAGGTGAATCAATGCTCTTAGCTTTGATGAACATTCCAAACTTGAGATCTTTATAGGGGTCAGAAGAGTCCAAAGGTTCGAAGTTGTCATAGTTCTCTTCAGAAGATTCATAGAATGAGGGAAGACAGAAAGGAGCATGAGAGTCAGATGGAGGTTCAAGGTCAGATTTCCCAAAGCCTAGTCCAGACTTGTCATCACAAGTTATTTGATCCTGAAAAATCCTTTCTAAGTTTTTGGAGGAACTTGTCCACCTTTTCACAATTTCTTGCTCCTTTTTAAACCTTTTAAGAATGTTATTTTTCTCTTTAGCAAGAGTAAAATTTATGGTTTTCAAATCTTCAAGCTCAACCTTGATTTTGTCAAAGTGTTTTAACTGAGAAAGACAGATTTGTAGCTGAGAAGAAAGAGATTTTATCTGAGCATTTGCCTTCTTCTTTGCATCCTTGGCTTCATAGAAGTCAATGGTCAAAGAGTCAAATGCTTCAATTTTCTCAGCATCAGAGAGAGAGAAAAATGGATGTACCTGAGTAGATGAGGTAGAGCACTCAGTGGACACAAGAGCCATGGAAGTGGAAGAGGTTTCACCGTCATCAACATCATCTATTTTAGCCATAAAGCAAAGGTTGGCCATGTCCTTGTCACTTTCGGAAGTTGGTTCATCTGCCCAATCATGAGATTCGGCAAGAGGACCTTTTCCTTTGTTTGCTAAAAGAGCATTTCTTTCCTTCTCTCTTTTGTATTTTGCCTTGTACTTTTCAGCACGGTCAGAGTTTGAAGGAGCAGAAGTGTTTGATTTTTGAAAAGAGGGTAGAGAGGAATCAGACTTGGTTCTGACAGACCTAGAGGATGTACGGTTAGAGGAGGGTAGTCGAGATTTATCAGAGGACCTGCTTCTGCATTCAGAAGCAAAGTGTCCCTTCCTCCCACACCTGTAACATTCCTCGTTTGATTTGTCAGAGGGAGTGTTTGTAGAAAGAGTAGAGGAGGGTTTTCTAGAAAACCTGGATTTTCCAGAAGAGAAGCGAGAGTTACTGAAAATTTCCTCACCTTCATCATCAGCCTCACTAAGATAGGCTTCTGAAGGATCATTGGGATCCTCTTGACTATCACGGTCAGAATCGGAGGGATAGGTGATTCTAGGAACACACACAGAGTTTTTGGAAGAATCACTAACAAGAGCTAGAGAAGAGCTTTTAATGTCATTTGTGATAGACTTCCTAAGCAATTTAGTTTGCTCATAGTTAAAGAGAGTACCATACAAGGCAGTGAGAGGCATGGAGTCAAGATCCTTGGTAGACTTGATGCAAGTACAAATGTTTTCCCAAAACTCAGGAAGACAGTCCATGAACTTGCACAAGACTTCCTCATTATCATAAATGCGACCCACAAGTTTTAAATCATTGAGAAGACTGTTAAAACGATTGTAGTAGTCTGAGAGAGATTCACCCTTTTCATGAGAAAAGAGTTCATACTTTCTTACAAGAGCAATCTTTTTGCTCTTTTTCACCTCAGACGTACCTTCATAAAGAACACACAAAGTAGACCACATTTCTTTAGCAGTGGTGAGGTTAACAAGAGAGTGATAGACCTCATCAGACAGAGCAAGGGCAATGATGGCTCTGACTTTAGTATCAAGAGCTATAAGACGTCTGGCTTCATCATTGTATTTACTGGGGTCCTTTACAATGTATCTCCCAGTAGCTGGAGTTCTTTCTTCCTCAGAAGAGTCCTCATCAGCTTTTCCCTTGTCTGCATTATATCGGTCCCAAACTCTAGGAATAAAAGGACCTTCATGCAAAATAGTAGGATATCTGCTGTCAACTCCTTCTAAGAAGAGTATCATACGACTTTTCCACAAGAAGAAGTTATTGGGGTTAAACTTTGGTGGTTTGGCTATAGAGCCATTGTCGTATGAAATAGCAGTGGTGTTTTGAGAAGAAGCATTGTTTAAAGAAGAAGAAGAAGAGGCTGCCATTACGGATCTAGTTTATTGAATTAAACTAAACCGCTCTGATACCACTTGTTGGTCCCAAATAGCAGTAAATAAACAAGCAAAGTATTGTAGAAGGGGGGTTGAATACAATACACACAGTTTTTCACTTAATTTAATTCTTATTGATTTGAAATCAAGAATTACACATAGAAAACTTTGATTGTTGCGGAAGAGAACATATGAGATATGTTCAAACAATCTTACACATAGAGAATAAAGAACAATTGTAAAACACTTAGAAAACAATTGAACTTCGTAGAGAGAAAGTTGCCAGGCACTTAAAGAACTTGAAGGTAGTAGAGCTGGTTGATCTTGCATGTTAAACCATCCTTCATATTTATAGTGCCTCATGCATTTAATGCATGAGACACCTGTTAAGCAAGGGATGGACACAGGTCTTCTGCATGGTACATGATGTACCTTTTGTCTTGGAGTGACTTTGTCTTGAAGTGTTGACCTGCAGGGATGGTGTGGACCTTTCCTTAAAAGAGTGTAAGAGACAAACTTACTTTTTCTGATCTTGGGATGAGGTCCACGTCAATGCAAGATATCACATATATACTTTGTCAGAAAAGTATAATGTGTTTGAAAGAAATCTTCAGGCATCTTCGGCTCCTGAAGATGTGAGAACATCTTCAGCTTCTACGGAGAGATCATCGGTTGCCGAAGACTTGAGAGATCTTCGGCTCCTGAAGATGTGAGAACTCCTTCATACTCCTGAAGATATGAGATTGACACCATCCTGGCCGATGGTGTTGATCACTTGGGCATGTTTGGCTTTAGGCTGAGGAGACTATCTTCAATCCTCTTTGAGAGATGTACTCCTTCTTTGTCTTCTTCGGCTGATCTTCGACTTCACCGAACATTTGTATAGAAACCAAGCTGCTAAAAGAACCTCAAACATATTCTAAGTAGGATGATATAAGATGGAAGATCAGGAGGTCATCTTCAAATCTTCAGATGACCCAACATGAAAGAAGAACTAGCCAAAGTTAAGCTTGATATAGAAAAGTTTTCATATGCTTCAAAAGCAATGGATTCTCTTCTAAAGGCTCAGATTCATGATAAGATAAAGCCTGGTATTGGATACAACAACACACCCCCTCCTTACAACAACACCTACATTCCTCCTACATCAGACTTGTTAGAAACCAAGGAGAAAAAGGACTTGTCTGAGAAAACCTTAAAGATAGATCCTTTGAATGAGGTGGTTATTGAGGATATGACTGAGAAAGAAGCCTGTGAAGACAGGAACAATGCTGTGAGTAAAGAGATACCTTTAGAGAACAACATTATTACCAATGAGGGTGGAGGAAAAGTCTGGGTCAAGTCTAAAGAGATAGAGAAGACCAAAGGAAAGGCTAACAAGGTCCATTACAAACAGACCACGGTTGTGAATCCTGGACCTTGTAAACAGTGTGCTTGCAATAAAACTGAGAGCCCAAATTCTGGTACAAAGAGAGGAAATCAAAGAAACTGGAACAATCAATGGGCTCAGAAACAAGGAGTTGATCTGAGTAAGATAATCAGACCAAAACCATGTTTCATATGTGGCAAGTTGAATCATTTGGCTAAGTACTGTTTCTTTAATCCTATTAACCAAAGAATGAACTTTCAAAGATTTATGCAAAAACCTGTTGGTTATAGGAAGGCTGGAAAGAAACATGCGGCTAAGAAATCTATTGAAGCCAAAGGCCAAATGAAGAAAAAGGTTTTAAAAGAGAGTATTAAAATGTGGGTGCCCAGAAGCACTAAAACTGTTAGTACTACTACATCCATTAGTACTGCTGACAGGGATAGTGCTGCCAGGAGCAATACTACAGCTACCAGTGTTAGTACTGCTGAGAATTTTAATGCTTCTAACACTGTTAGTGCTTCTTCAAAGGTTACTACTGCTAACACAGTTACTGCTGCTGACACAGTTACTACTTCTAACGAGGTTAGTACTGCTAAGCATGCAAGTGCTGCTAATGCAGTTAGTTCTTCTAAAACCAGTACTGCTTCTAGCAAATGTGCAGCAAAACCCATTATTGTGACAAAGTACTCCAGTAATGAGGAGTCAAAGTTTAAAAATCTTATCAAGAAGGAATGCAAATATTTTGATGAGAAAGGGGTACCCAAGACCACTTTGGCTTGAGTTCCTAATCCATACTAACTTATTTATCTTATGTGCAGGGCAACCAACAGCTCAAGGGGAAGATCATCTGGCATGTGGATAGTGGTTGCTCTAGGCACATGACAGGCAACATGTCATGCCTTCAGAATTTCAAGCACATCAATGGAGGACATGTTGCATTTGGAGACAATCTTGCAGGTGGAAAAATAAGTGGAAAAGGTAATGTCACAAAAGGTAAGATGACATTTGAGGATGTCTACTATGTTGATCAGTTAAAGTACAACCTGTTAAGTGTATCACAGGTTTGTGACAAACAACATAGTATATTATTTACAAATACAGAATGTATGATCCTTGCTCCAGGATTCAAGGTAGTTGATGAAAGCATGATACTACTTAGAACTCCAAGAAAGGACAATGTTTACTGTCTAGATATGGACAATGTTTCAAGTGATTCATCCCTGAACTGTCTTGTTTCAAAAGCCTCTGTGGATGAATCCTCTCTCTGGCACAGAAGGATGTGTCACATGAATTTTAAGACAATGAACAAACTTGTTAAAAACAACCTTGTAAGAGGTTTACCATCAAAAGTCTTTTCATGTGATGATCATTGTGTTGCTTGTCTCAAAGGCAAACAACACAAAACTTCTCATAAGTCCAAGGAGTTAAATACAATTTCTTCTTGTCTCCAGCTATTACATATGGATCTGTTTGGCCCTACAAATGTGATGAGCATAGGGAAGAAATCATATTGCCTAGTTATTGTTGATGATTACTCTAGACTTACTTGGGTATATTTTCTAAGGACTAAGGATGAGACAAGTGGACTGATCAAATCCTTTATTCTAAGAATTGAAAACCAAACTAATCAAACAGTAAAAGTCATTAGATCATACAATGGAACTGAATTTAAAAATATTGATCTAAACAACTTTTGTGAAGAAAAAGGCATTAAGAGACAATATAGTGCTCCTAGGACTCCACAACAAAATGGAGTTGCTGAGAGAAGGAATAGGACACTAATTGAGGCTGCTAGATCTCTGTTAGCAGATTCAAAACTGCCAATTACTTTCTGGGCTGAAGCAGTTAATACTGCCTGTTATGTCCAAAACAGAGTTCTAGTGGTCAAGCCAAAGAACAAGACCCCATATGAGCTTTTAAACAATAGAAAACCATTTATTGGTTTCCATAAACCTTTTGGGTGTCCTTGTACAATTCTCAATACCAAATCTCACTTAGGAAAGTTTGATAGCAAGGCAGATGATGGATTTCTTGTTGGTTACTTATCTCAGAGTAAGGCCTACAGAGTTTTTAACTCTTCTTCTAGAATAATTGAAGAAAGTGACAATGTCAAATGCAATGAGAACACACCAAATTCTGTTGGGTCTGGTCCTCAATGGCTGTTTGACATTGATTCACTCACTAACTCTTTTGGTTTCAGTAGTAATGATTATGCAGGTTCAGGAAGTGGTGGATCAGGGACTACACAACTTCAAGACAGTATACCTCAGTCTGTGATCTTTCCCATACCTACAGTGGATCATGTTGAAGACTGTGAAAAGGAGCCAACTACTGAACCAAATCAGAATGAAGAAGAAAGAGGAGATGAGGAGAGTCAAGAAAATAAAGAACCAGAAGTAGCTGCTGAAATCACCTCAGTTGAGTTGAATGACTCCAATCTAGAGGTGGGACTAAATGAAGAACCTAGTCATCACTCCAGAACACAAAAGAATCATCCTCCTCAACTGGTAATAAGAGATATCTATTCTCCTATGATGACTAGAAATCAAAGCAGGCTGCAAGATATGCAAGACCAACAGCATACAATGCTCTCTTGCTTTCTATCCCAGCTTGAGCCTAAGAAGGCTCATGATGCTATGAAAGATTCCAGTTGGATAGAAGCTATGCAAGAAGAGCTGCTCTAATTCAAACTACAAGATGTTTGGGATCTGGTAGACCTTCCTAAAGGTCAAAGAGCAATAGGCACAAAATGGGTCTTCAGAAATAAGAGAGATGAGAGAGGAATAGTAATAAAGAACAAAACAAGGTTGGTGGCACAAGGGTATATAAGAAGAAGGAGTGGATTATAAAGAAGTATTTGCACCAGTGGCTAGGATAGAAGCAATCAGATTGTTCCTGGCCTATGCTTCCTATATGAAGTTTAAAGTCTATCAAATGGATGTCAAAAGTGCATTTCTCTATGGATCAATTGAAGAAGAAGTATATGTCTATCAACCACCACGGTTTGAAAACCCAAGCTATCCAGACAGAGTATACAAACTGAAGAAATCCCTTTATGGACTGCATCAAGCACCAAGAGCATGGTATGACACTCTGTCATCCTATCTCTTGGAAAATGGCTTTGAAAGAGGAGTCATTGATAAGACTCTGTTCATCAAGAGAAAGAAGAAGGACATCTTGCTGGTCCAAATCTATGTAGATGATATCATCTTTGGATCCACAAGAGACAATATGTGCAAGGAGTTTGAGGATCTCATGCATCAAAGGCTCAAAATGAGTTCCATGGGGGAACTTACTTTCTTCCTTGGACTCCAAGTCCAACAGAAGTCAGATGGTATTTTTATTTGTCAGTCCAAGTATGTGCAGGACATTCTAACCAAGTTTGGTTTCTCAGACTCAAAGCCTGCCAGCACACCTATGGAAACACACAAGCAGATAACAGCAGATCTTGAGGGGGAGGATATGGATGTTCATCACTACAGATCCATGATTGGCTCTCTCATGTATCTTACAGCCGCTAGGCCAGATATAATGTTTCCAGTCTGTGTGTGTGCAAGATTTCAAGTTAGGCCAAAGCAATCACACTATCAAGCTGTTAAGAGGATATTCAGATATCTCAAAGGGCAACCTCGATTGGGACTTTGGTATCCTTATGACTCATCATTTGACCTACTTGCATACTCAGACAGTGACTTAGGTGGAGCAAACTTGGACAGAAAATCTACTTCTGGAGGATGCCAGTTTTTGGGTGCAAGACTAGTTTCATGGCAGTGCAAGAAACAAACCACAGTGTCCACATCTACAACAGAAGCAGAGTACATAGCAGCTGCAAGTTGTTGTTCTCAAGTCTTATGGATTCAGAATCAAATGCTGGACTATGGGGTAACCTTTCTACACACTCCAATCTTTATTGATAATAGCAGTGCTATTAGCATTGTTAATAATCCTGTCAAGCACTCAAAGACAAAGCACATTGAGATCAGGTATCACTTTATAAGAGACTGCAATGAAAAGAAGCTTATTCAAGTTGTAAAAGTTCATACTGATAACCAGTTTGCTGATCTATTCACCAAAGCCTTTGATGTGGGTAGATTCACTTTCTTGGTAACAAGTGTGAGAATGATCAACTCTGAATAAGATCCTACTTAAAAAGTGGTTCAATACCTGTATATTGGTTACTCTTGGTGTTACTAACTTTCTTTCTCATGAAATGTATAGCAGTACTCAGTTTATCACAAGCTTAAAAGTTTAAGTATGGTTAGTACTGCCAGTACAGTGTTAATACTGCCAGTGCACAATTAATGCTGCTAGTGGTTAATACTGCTCTCAGTTAATACTGCTAGTTAGTTAATACTGCTAGTGGTTAATACTGCTCTCAGTTAATACTGCTCTCAGTTAATACTGCTAGTTAGTTAATACTGCTAAGTGGTTAATACTGCTAAGTGGTTAATACTGCTCTCAGTTAATACTGCTAGTTGCTAATACTGCTTTCACTGTTAATACTGCTTTCACTATCTTTTTAAGGTTAATACTGCTTATAATCCAAAAGCTATAAATACCCTTTCACTGCCTAAAAGATCATAACGACTCTTTATCTACTGTTCATCTTCTCTCTCACTCTTTTCTCTCAAGTATCCAGTGCTCGATAGTCAAGAATCCTTGCGTACAGATGGCTTCAATGGCATTTATCGATGAGCACAACGAGATCGCCATGCTTCAAAAGCCAAAACAAGCTGAAGGTTTTCACCAGATAGTCGACTTTCTGAAGTCCAGCCACATCGCTCATGCTCTCATTGTGTCTCCTACCATCTACAAAGAGCATCAAAGGCAGTTCTGGGCCAATGCCACTACTAGCTCTGAAAATGGCGTGCCGTGCATCAAAACAAGGGTTTGTGACAAACCCTTGACAGTTACTGAGGAGACCATTCGCATCTGTCTACGTCTAGACGATGCTTCAGGTATATCTTCTATTCCAAATGAGGATTTGTTTTCAAACCTCACCAGAATGGGGTATGAAGGCCAATTGGGGATTTTCAAGTTTTTTTAAAGAACAATTTTCACCCCAATGGAGGTTCTTTGTTCATACCCTGATGCACTGTATTTCCAAAAAATCCACTGGCTAGAGCCAATTTAGCAGTCCCATTGCATATGCTTTGGTTTGTTTATCTACTGCTAGGAAATATAATTTTTCTCTGATGATCTTCAATGATCTTGTCTCAAACCTGGACAACAAGAAGAGTTTCTTCATGTATCCCAGGTTTGTCCAGGCAGTTATCACAAATGAATTGACGGATATACCTCACTTTGATGGGGTATATGTACCTAAACCCCCTAAAGGCAAGGTTTTCTCAAATATGAGAAGATCTGCTAGGGACTCGGAAGGAGTTGACACCCCATTGTTCTCTACAATGATGGCGGTGTCCCACACTGATGAAGATATGGCAGCAGGGTCAAGGCCCTCCTCAGACCATCCCACTCTATATCTATCCCACAGTCCTTACTTCATAAACCCACTTCTCCTATTACCCAAACTTATAAAAGGAAACAGGTAAAGAAGGCTCCTTCCCTTCTTGTACCATCACCCACTGAGCCTTTAAGCCCTCTCTTGGAGCATTCTCCAATAGAGAATATCCAAAGGGAATCCCATAGGGTGTCTCCCAACCCTGAGGAGGTGCTCTCTAAGGAGATGGAGGAGCATATGGATGAGAAGGCTGCCACTACTTCTGCTAGCACAGAGAAGGATAGTGGTAACATCTCTAAGACCTTTGTTGGTCCCAAGTAAGCAAAACAAGTATTGTAGAAGGGGGGGTTGAATACAATACACACAAAATTACTTAATTTTAATTCTTTTATTGATAATGAATATCAAGAATTACACATAGAAAACTTTTAAGATTGTTGCGGAAAAGAACAGATAAATCTATTCTAACAATCTTTCACTTAGAAACTAGAAAACTAAACATAACTTGAAAATACAAATATCAAAGCTATGAAGTTCTTGAGAGAGAGAGAGAGAGAAAGAGAGAGAGAGGTTGCCAACTTTTCTTGAGCACTTAGAAATCTCTTCCAAAAATTGTTAGCTAGAATGGAGACGTTCTTCACCTTTAAATACCAACATGTGCATTAAATGCAAATGACACTTGTCATCTTGATATTGGATACCAAATATCTTCTTGCAAAAGCAATAAGATCTTGATGTGACTTATCATAAAGCAAAGTAGACTTTTGTACTTTGATAAGACAACACCTCAATAAAATATATTTGGTACATGTCCTTTTTCTGATCTTTTAGAGAAAGTCTCCATCATTTCAAAACTTGTGAGAATATCTTCTAAGAGAAGGAAGCCTCCATTCCCATTGTCAGAAGAACATTGGGAATGGTGAAGTATGTCAAATCGAGAGGCTTTGACATAAAGGGGTGTTGCCGACACAGAGAGGATCGGTAAGAAAGAGATTTGCCGAAAGGTGGCAAGGGGTATGTCGAACATGTGAAGGTTCGGCAGAAGAGAGTTCTGCCGAACATGAGAGGATTCGGCACAGGGGTAAGCTGCCGATGAGGGTTCGGCTGATAAGACTTAGTTCCTTGAAGTTCACCTCAATCCGTAAAGTAGACTTCTTTCATGTTGATTTCGGTAGGTCTTCGACTCACCGATCTTTTCATGCGTAACTAAGCTATTACAAAGAACCATACTAATTATAAGATGTACAATCATTTACAGAAGAGTAAACACAAACTAAAGGAGAGATCATCTTCAAATCTTAGATGACCCAACAATCTCCCCCTATTTGATGATGACATCTCATACTTAGAATTTAAAAAGATAAAACATGAGTAATACATTTTGACCCTTGTTTATATTCTTTTGGGTTCTTTTTCACATAGACCATTCTTTTTGTATTTTTTTTAAGTATAAACGACATTTACAAAATAATAAAAGAATGAGTATAGCTATACAAACGAATAAATAAATACAAAGAATAAAGAATGAGAAACAATATATATATACATATATACAAAAGACAATTGTCGGGAATTGTGGGTGATTGCTCCCCCTTAATTCATACTCCCCCTCAACTAATGTCAGGTGGCTTTGATCACATAGTCCATAGCAAAATTAGATTCAACAGAGTTTAAGCTTGAGTGGTAAGTTGCTCCCCCTCAACACAAACTCCCCCTCAACCAATTCACGGTGTCAGAAAGTAAGAAGTCAGAAAGTTTTCGGGATCCTCCGAACCTTCTCCTGGAAAGGCAGGTTCATCCTTGGATCGTGTAGAAACATCGGGACTGAAATCCCGGGTGATAGGCTGTGAGGTGGAGAAGAGGCACCTTGGATTGGGGAGGAGTCCAAGTCATCCTTATCAACCAAAGAAAAGGTTGATGAGGGAATAATAGGAGTCCCCGATTTTACAATTGTATCCTTTTCTGAGGATACAAAGGAGGTGGATTTGGGTTTAGCAGAGTCCCCGGGCCCAGATGGGAAAATTTCAACACCTGCCGATTTTGAAGAACCGGTGGATGGAGTAAGTGGCTTGGCCCTTGAAACCTTCCTCAGCCTCTTGAGAGGAGAGGGAGGGGAAGAAAAGTGCCTCCGCTTTTGAGAGAGGTGGGAGACGAGGGCAACTACCGAAGGCTTTTTCGGTGGCATAGTCTCAGAAAATGTTGCGGAGGTATCGGTGGCTTTTGATTTATTCTTTTTGGCCACCAATTTCACTCAGGTAAGGGAATCAGGGATCACTGAAGTGAGTGATACGGAGAGAGCCATCAATTTGGAGAATGATGGTTCCTCAGCATCTCCTTACTTCAGATTAGGAGAATGAAAGAAATCATACCTGAGGCTGAGAACTCGATTGGTGGAGAGAAAAACATTGTTCAAAGTGGTCTTCATGACTTTCTAAATGTTGGTAGGATAGTCATCACCAAATCAATTAGTGACCCAATAATTTATCTCCCCCTATTTGATGATGACACCAACACTTAGAAAAAAATAGTACTGACACTCAGAAAAGGGAGAAGAACTAGAACTCATAAATTCAGTGGCCTTTTTTTTTTTTTTTTTTGGTAAGGCAAAGAAAAACGAGAATAAAGACTCAGAGAACAAAAAAAATTGGGAAGAAAAAGAAAAGGAAGAAAGAATTGGGAAGAAATGGAGGAAACTTTGGGTAGACATTTCGGATAGAAATTGGGGTGAAATGTTGGGGATTTATAGGGGGATGGATAAGGGAATTTGAAAAGGTAGGAGTGAGGGGCGCTGAAGTCATTCGGGTAGTGGAAAATAATGGGGGATTTTAGGGATATGGAAGAAAATATAGAATGTGATGGGATAGATGGGGAAATTATTGGGAAATGAGAAGAATAAAAGATTGGAAAAGAATATGGAAGGATTTGGAGGGAAGATGAGAGAGGGTAGGAGATTTAGTTTTCGGTGGATATGGAGCCGAAGAGAGAGAGTTTGAAAAGGAAAAAAAACTTTTTTTTAAATTTTCGGCAGCTATGAACAGTAGTTCGGTCCTGCCGGATTTTTTTTTTTTTAATTTTCGGTAGCCGATGAACAGTAAATCGGTAGTCGAATTTTTTTTAAATGAATAGTAAATCGGTAGCAAAAAAAATAATTTTTTTTTTTCGGTAGCCGATGAACAGTAAATCGGTAGTCGATTTTTTTTTTTTTTTAAGAATAGTAAATCGGTAGCAAAAAAAATAAATTTTTTTTTCGGTAGCCGATGAACAGTAAATCGGTAGTCGAATTTTTTTTTTTTTTAAGAATAGTAAATCGGTAGCAAATTTTTTTTTTTTGTTCGGTAGCCGATGAACAGTAAATCGGTAGCCGATTTTTTTTTTAAATGAATAGTAAATCGGTAGAAAAAAAAATAATTTTTTTTTTCGGTAGCCGATGAACAGTAAATCGGTAGTCGATTTTTTTTTTTTAAGAACACTATTTAATATCAAAGATCGATATTTAACATACCGAGTTCTCCAATTAGAAACTTGAACCGAGCTTCGTCAAGAGGCTTGGTGAAGAGATCCGCCAGTTGGAGATCGGTAGGGATGAAGTGAAGTTCGACGTCACCTTTGGAGATGTGATCCCGGATGAAATGATATCGGATGTCGATGTGCTTGGAATGAGAGTGCAGCACCGGATTGTTTGCGATTGCGATCGCACTTGAGTTGTCACACAAAATCGGAATATGAGAGTACAGTTGATTGTAGTCTCTCAGTTGGTTCTTCATCCAAAGGATTTGAGCACAACAACTTCCAGCAGCTATATACTCAGCCTCAGCAGTAGAAGTGGAGACTGATTTCTGCTTCTTGTTGGACCAGCTAACAAGCTTTGCCACCAAGAGGTTGACAGCTGCTAGTGGTGCTTTTCCTATCAATCTTAGAGCCTATACACGTGATCAGGATGGATTGGATCTTCAAAGACAGGGGTGTTTCACATAGACTTTCTTCAGCTAGCTCCCCATTCAGAAAGGCACTCTTGACATCCATCGAAAGGTCGAGGCACAAGTCGCCAGACTTTGTTTCTTTCGAATTGAGACAACTCTTCTTGCATGGCAGTGACCCAACAAGAGTCTGGTAGAGCTTCCTCAATTTTCTTTGGCTCCACAGTAGAGAGAAAATTCACATAGAGACAAATGTTTCCAACACCTCTTCTAGTTTGGACACCTGCTTGCTCATCACCGATAATTTGATTAATCGGATGATCTTTGGTCCATTTTAAAGCTGGAGGAAGAGGTGCAGGAAATGTGTTTGAAGGTGAAGGATCGGTGGGTATAGGATGTGTGTGATGAATGGGTGAAGAATGTAAGGTAGGTTCGGTGGGAGCTATGGATTCGGTAGGAGCTGTGGGTTCGACAGTTGGTTAGGGTTCTGCTGAACCATGATGGAGGGAAGTAGAGGGTACCGAGAATGGAACATATGGAGGTCCTGAAGACAGAAGATTTGGAGAATCTTCTCGAACACACGAAATGATCCATTCATGAAGCTCAGTATCATCACAAGATAAGGAAGATGTCTTGTGATCATCGAACTTCACATGTATTGATTCATCAATACATTTTCTCCTTAGATTGTATACTCTGTAGGCTTTAGAAGTGAGAGAATAGCCCATAAATATACCTTCATCAGCCTTGGGATCAAATTTCCCAAGATGCTCTCGATCATTCAAGATAAAACACAGACAACCGAAAACATGAAGAAAACCAATGTTTGGTTTTCGGCCATAGAAGACTTCATAGGAAGTCTTGTTGTGTCTTTTCACAATGATAGACCGATTTTGAGTGAAACAGGCTGTATTGACAGCCTCAGCCCAAATATAGGTTGGAAGATTTGATTCATTTAGCATAGATCTTGCAGCTTCACATAGCGTACGATTCTTCCTTTCCACAACACTATTTTGTTGTGGAGATCTTACTGCTGCAAAGTTTTGAGAAATACCTTTGTCACATAGAAAGGCATCCAAGGTAGCATTTCTGAATTCGGTCCCGTTGTCACTTCTGAATGATCTGACTAGTTGGCCGTTTAGAACTTCATATTTCTTGATAAAGTTGATGATTTCTTCAGGTGTATCACTTTTGTACCTGAGAAAGAATACCCAAGTGTAACGTGTGTATTCATCAATAATTACAAGAATGTACCTTTTTCCACCTAGGTTGGGTGTGTTGACAGGCCCACAAAGATTCATATGCAGCATCTGGAGAAGAGTAGAGATTGAGAAACACTGTTTTGGCTTGAAAGAAGATTTTGCAGTTTGCCTTTCTCACAAGCAACACATAGCTTCTCTTTTGAGAAAGAGTTTTTCGGCAAGCCGACAACAAGCTTCTTGTTGGAGAGAACATTCAACGGATGATCTTTTGATCACTTAGTAGCTGGTGGAAAAGGTGGTGGCAACATTTTATGAGGTTGAGAGGAAGATGGGAATTATGGAGGGAGGAGAAGTGATATGATGAGAAAAGGGATCTGCTGGTGTGAATAGGAATGATGGAGGAAGGTTCAAGTTGAGTGAAATGAGGAAGAATAGGATAGGAGGGATCTTGATCTTCAGAGATGACTATCTGAAGATCAGGGATTGGAGATGAAAAGATAGGTAGGTCATCTCTTTGAGGAAAGGTGTCTGAAGAGAATGGAACAAAAAAGGATTAGAGTTGGTTGAAGAATTTTGAGAACCTTCATAACACATGATGAAATCCGCCGATTTAACTCATCACCATCATATGAAAAAGAAAATGATTCGTGATCATCAAACTTCACATTAATAGATTCATCAATGCAATATCTCCGAAGATTGTAAACTCGGTAGGACTTTGAAGAGAGAGAACATCCCATTAAGATTCCTTCATAAGATTTGTTGATGCTCAAACACCTGCAATCACAGAGAAATCATTTCTTTGGTACCCATTTTGAAGTGGGTCCTTTAGGGTTAGAAGAAGAAGAAGAGTTACCAAGATTCTTTCTTTCAATGCGATATTTTGGACAAACCTTTACTAGATGAAAGGTGTCACCACAATTATAGCATTTTTTATAAATAAAAGTTTTCTTTGATTTCTGACCCAGATCTTTGTCTTTGACCTTAACATTGATTTTGAAAGATTTAGAGGTGGAAGGTGAAAGGCAAGGCTTTGGTCCAAGGATTCCTTTTTTCAGAGGAAGAGAGAGGAAAGGTAGAGATACCTTGGATTTTGACTTCTTCAAGTGCATAGATCAGGAAATGAGCTTTGTATGAAGAACAAGAGGTTCATTTTTGGAAGAAGAAGGTAGTTTTCTTTTTAAACGTAGGTCAGTAAATACTGATTTTTCTTTATCAAAAGTTAGAAAACTTCTTTGAGGCAAGTTGAAAAATTTTCTTAGGAAAATTTGAAGGTTTAGGAGAAGAAGAGGTAGCCTCATCAAGATTTAAAGATTTAAAATGTTATGAATAGGCTTAACAAGATCATTTGATCATTGATCCTCCTTATTTTTAATATGAGGAGTAGAATCTTTGACCTTGATGAACATACCAAATTTTAGAGCTTTGGAGAAATCAGAAGAGTCCAAGAATGGAAGTCACTAGAGTTAGGATCGGTAGACTCATAGAAAGAAATATGTTTTGAAGAAGAAGAAGAAGCTTGAACAACACTTAGAAGAAAAGAGGGGTCAATATCCATTTTTCAAATCCAAGACAAGAAAATTGATGATTTTCAAATCTTCAAGTTCAACTTTGATTTATCAAAAAGTTTCAGTTAAGAAAGACACATTTGAAGTTGAGAGGAGAAAGATTTTAAACCATTTTCTTAACATCATTTTTACTATAGAAGTCAATGGTTAAGGATTCAAAGGCCTCAATCTTTTCAGAAACAATAAGAGAATGAAAGGAATGTACCTGAGAGGAAAAAAAGAGGAGCACTCAGCAGAGACTAAAGTGGTGGACGATGCATGTCCTTCAGGATCTTCCACATCATTTATTTTTGCCATAAGGCAAATGTTGGAGATGTCCTTCTCACTTTCAGAGGTTGGTTCATCTACCCAGTCATAGGTTTTAGTCATTTGACCTTTTCCCTTTTTGAGCAAGGTTTCATTTTTCTTCTTCTCTCTCTTGTATTTGGCCTTATATTTTTCAGCACGGTCGGTACTCTCTTTGAAATAAGATGAGGAAAAATTTCGAGAGTGAGACCTGTTGGCAAAGTCAGGTCTCATTCTTCTTAACTTAAAGGAATTTTGGTTTGAAAAGGTAGTTTTAGATTTTCCTGAAGAATTGCTCCTACACTCAGAGGCAAAGTGGCCTTTCTTGCCACAAGCATAACATTCCTCATTTGCTTTATCGGAGGGATAGAGTTTTGAGATAGAAGAAGATTTTCGGCCAAACTTAGATTTTCTAGAAGAAAAATGAAGGTCAATGGAAGTTTCCTCACCTTCATCACCAGCCTCACTAAGATAGGCTTCTGAAGGATCATTAGATTCCTCTTGACTATTAAGGCCAGAATCGGAGGGATAGGTTATTCTAGGAATACACACAGACTTCTTGAAAGAGTCACTGATAAGAGCCATAGATAAGCTTCTTATCTCTTTTATGACAATCTTCCTTTGGATCATAGTTTGTTCATAGTTAAAGAGAGATCCATAGAGAACAGTAAGAGACATATGATCAAGATCCTTGGTTGTCTTGATGCAGGTACAGATGTTTTCCCAAAAGTCAGGAAGACCATCCATAAACTTGCATAAAACTTCCTCATTGTCATACACTCTACCCAAGAGCTTAAGGTCATTAAGAAGGTTGTTAAAACGGTTGTAGTTATCAGAAAGATACTCTCCCTTTTCATGAGAAAAGAGCTCGTACTTTCTGACAAGAGCAATCTTTTTGCTCTTTTTAACCTCATATGTTCCCTCATACAAAATGCATAAGGTAGACCACATTTCCTTGGCAGTAGAAACATTCACCAAGGAGTGATACACCTCATAAGGGAGGGAGAGAGCAATGATGGCTCTGACTCTAGAGTCAAGAGCAAAGAGACGCTTGTCATCATCATTGTATTTTCTGGGATTTTTGAGGATGTACCTCCCAGTAGCAGAAGTTCGTTCTTCATCCGAAGAATCATCAGAAACACCAAAAACAACATCTTTATCTCTTAAGTCAGAACGAGGTTTTTGGGGTCTCAAAGCGAGCCCAGACTTTAGGAACAATAGGTCCCTCACGAAGAACAGTCAGATAACGGCTGTCAGCTCCTTCTAGGAAAAGCATCATTCTACTTTTCTAGAGAGAGAAATTGATAGCATTAAACCAAGGAGGTTTGACCATAGAGCCATTATCAGTTTGAGAAGAAAAAGAAGAAGGATCAACTTTTGACGAAGATGCCATCACGGATCTGATTTATCAAGTTAAATCAACCGCTCTGATACCACTTGTTGGTCCCAAGTAAGCAAAATAAGTATTGTAGAAGGGGGGGTTGAATACAATACACACAAAATTACTTAATTTTAATTCTTTTATTGATAATGAATATCAAGAATTACACATAGAAAACTTTTAAGATTGTTGCGGAAAAGAACAGATAAATCTATTCTAACAATCTTTCACTTAGAAACTAGAAAACTAAACATAACTTGAAAATACAAATATCAAAGCTATGAAGTTCTTGAGAGAGAGAGAGAGAGAGAAAGAGAGAGAGAGAGGTTGCCAACTTTTCTTGAGCACTTAGAAATCTCTTCCAAAAATTGTTAGCTTGAATGAAGACGTTCTTCACCTTTAAATACCAACATGTGCATTAAATGCAAATGACACTTGTCATCTTGATATTGGATACCAAATATCTTCTTGCAAAAGCAATAAGATCTTGATGTGACTTATCATAAAGCAAAGTAGACTTTTGTACTTTGATAAGACAACACCTCAATAAAATATATTTGGTACATGTCCTTTTTCTGATCTTTTGGAGAAAGTCTCCATCATTTCAAAACTTGTGAGAATATCTTCTAAGAGAAGGAAGCCTCCATTCCCATTGTCAGAAGAACATTGGGAATGGTGAAGTATGTCAAATCGAGAGGCTTTGACATAAAGGGGTGTTGCCGACACAGAGAAGATCGGCAAGAAAGAGATTTGCCGAAAGGTGGCAAGGGGTATGCCGAACATGTGAAGGTTCGGCAGAAGAGAGTTCTGCCGAACACTAGAGAATTCGGCACAGGGGTAAGCTGTCGATGAGGGTTCGGCTGATAAGACTTAGTTCCTTGAAGTTCACCTCAATCCGCAAAGTAGACTTCTTTCATGTTGATTTCGGTAGGTCTTCGACTCACCGATCTTTTCATGCATAACTAAGCTATTACAAAGAACCATACTAATTATAAGATGTACAATCATTTACAGAAGAGTAAACACAAACTAAAGGAGAGATCATCTTCAAATCTTAGATGACCCAACAACCTTCCCCATGGCAACTTTGGGTGAGCAATCATCTAAAGGTCCCAGGTGACAAGAAACCAAGGGGGTGGATAGTGTTTCTTCTAGGCAGAAGGCTTCCACTACTAAAAGATCCAATGATCATTCAAAAAGGGGTAACACTCCTGGAGAAGGTGAGGACAGATATAACTATGATGAATTGATGGAAACCATGGGAAACATCAACCTGGACGTTCTTAAACAAGGCAAAGAAATAGATGAAATGAAGTTGGTAATCTTGTCTCAACAAGCACAGATTGCCAAGCTAAAGAAAATGGTGTCAAGGCTAGTACAAAAGAAGAGAAGAAAACAGTATGCTTTGAAGAAGAGATCAACTGATAAAGATGCTTCCAACAAGGGGGAGAAAGAGTCTGAAAAAGAGAAAGAAAGGTCTTCTGAAAAGGGAGATGAAGTTGAGGGGGAGAAAGAGGATGGGATAGAAGCAGAAATAGAATTTGCCCAAGAAGCAGAAACAGTTAATGCTGCTGAAGTAAAAGAAGCAGTAGAAACAGAGGAAGCAGTAACAGGGCTTTCTGTAGAAGAACTAGAGATTGCAGAAACACTGGTTAAAGCCAAGAATGACACTCCCAAAGTAAAGGGAGTGGTCATAAATGAAGGGGGAGCAAAGAAGACAGAAAAGAAAGACAAGGCTGCAGATACAAAGGGAAAAGGAAAGGAGAAGATTGTTGAATCTGAAATGCCTTCAAAGAGAAAGACTCAAATTGAATTGGATGAGGAAATAGCAAAGAAGCTTCAAGAACAGATGGAAAAGGAGGAACAACTCCAAACTGAAACTGATAGAGAACTTGCAAAGATTATGGCCAGAAAGCTAAATGCAGAGTATCAGAAGAGTATAAATGAAGCAACTCAGGCCAAGAAACTTCAAGTCAAAAGAATGTCAAGTCAAAAGCAGAAAAGACAACCTTCCAAGACCTTTTTGGCCAATCAGGAAAGGAGAAAAATGATAAATTTTCTGAAAGGTGCAATTGGGGTCAAGGGAGAGATGTTCACCAACATGGCATACAGCAAGGTTGAGGAGCTGTACAAGAATGAAATGGCCAAACTTCAAGGGGACTCATCTCAAAGGGAAGAGGCTGAAAGAAGAATGAAGGAGATGCATGACCTCAATATTCAAGAACCATTCCCTGAGGAGATCACACCAACAAAGAACACAGCTGAAGAAATGAAGGAAGAGCATGAGAATGTGGGTGTAGAAGCTAAGTCTGCAAAAAGGGTAAAAACCATTGCTTCAAAAAGGATTTTCAAAAGGCCAAGAGTGGAAGAAAAAGCAGAAACTGCAGCAGAATCAGTGCATAATCCAGAACAGTCCAATAAGCAAACTGATGAGAATATGGATGTTTACATGACTATAGTAGAACCTATAAAGGCTGTTCCAATCTCCATGAAAGCTCCTGAGATCACCTTTTGGGACATTCTAAGAGATAATAGAAAGGATTTCTTCAGAATTAAAAGAGATGATGGTACATTTGAAGCATTTTCAACCTGGGGGAGAGTGATCGGAAGTTGTTCAAGAGCAGACATAGAAGAAACGTACAAAGTGGGAATGAAACTCTATGAACCTGTGTTGACAAGTACTGAAGAAAATCTTCTCAAGTGGACAAAATTTATAATCACAACAAGGAGAAACTAGCAGGGATGCTAAAAGCTAAGTTAGTATGCACAAAGGATTCAGAAATGGCCAGAATTGTGGTGAGAAGAGCTATCAATCAAAGTCTGAGCCTAGATCCAAATTTGGGCAACTGAACCTGAGGTTTTGAAAGCATCTTGAAGATCAGATTTGAAGAACTTGACTTCTCTTTCTAAAAGTCAAGTTAGGGGGAGATTGTTGGGAACTGAAGATGTGACTAAGTCATTAATGCTGCCAGTTCAGAGTTAGTGCTGCTAGAGGATTTCAAAGATTAATACTGCTAGGTATTACTACTTCTAGTAGAATTAATACTGCTAGTCAAAGTTAGTACTGCTTGAACAAAGTTAGTACTGCTTAGCTAGTTAGTACTGCTAGAGGTTAGTGCTGCTTAGTAGTTAATGCTGCCAAGACTCAGTTAATTCTTCTAAGGTGATCAAGGTAATTAATGCTGCTTCTGAGATAATGTGAAGATAATGCTGAAGAGATTGCGTGTGAATCTAAACATGGAAAGCTGAAGATTATTATGAAGATTATTTTGAAGATCTTTTTATGTTTAGTAATTATCTTTTATTATTCAGTATATGTATAGAATTGATAGAATAGTTTAGAGATTATTATTCATTCTGTGTTTTTGAGATAGAGAGAGAATCAACCTCAAGACAAAGTTCCTAATTCTAGAGAAGTAGAATTCGTCTTGAAAGAGTTTGTTCTTCAAGATTGAGGTTGTGTGTGTAATCTTGTAACTTCAATCATTCAATACAAGTTTACAAGTTGTTCTTCATATTTACTGTTTGTTTACTGTTTCATTGAATATCAAAGTGTTATTCCGCAAACTTCTTTGATATTGTTTCTGAGTATTCATAATTCTTGTTGAGAATTCGATTCTGACAAATATGTAGGCATCAATATTAAATCTAAAGTAAATTAAGGTGACATTTGTTTTTTAAGAGGTCTGAAGTCTGAAATCTTATTTCACTTCTGATTAATAAGAGGTGGTGCTGAAATCTGAAATTTGAATCAATAAGACTATTTGTTTTTGTTTTATACGTTTGGAGGCGTCTTAAGAGAAAAAAAGCATTGAAATGAGGCGGCAATAAGAGGTTTTAAAAAGTCAGGTCACCACTTCTAATTTCAGATGTATTTAACAGTTAAAAGGATATGAAAACTGGAAAAAAAAACAGTCTGAATGTAAAGGTCTGACAGATTTAGACTTGAGAGTCATTAAGAGTTTTTTTTAAACAAAGAGCCTCTAAGTTTTTTGTCTGAGGTTTGTAAAAAAGTATGATTTTTGTCCCTGTGGTTTGTAAAAAATTACGATTTTATCCCTATAATTTGTAAAAAAATTAAGATTTTTGTCCTTGTTTAGAAATTATGGTTTTCATAGTTTGCAATTTACTGTTGTTTTGATCAATGTGATTTACAATTTTTTGCTTTTTTCATCCCTTGTACTTAAAGGTAGAAGTTAGGCTCAATGATAAAAATAACAATAATTACAAACTATAGGGACAAAAAATCGTAATTTTTAAACCACAAAGACGAAAATTGTAGTTTTCAACTAACCACATGGACTAAAAGCATAATTTATTCTTGAATCTACTAGGCATATACCCGCGCACGATGTGGCATGAAAAATCGTGCAATCGAAGGAACAATTGACAAAGGTATGTATCCGCTCGCGAAACATCTCGAAATCAAAATGACAACAACGCTTTCATTTTAAGTTTGTATTATTCGTTCTTATCGATACTGTAGTCTATGAAAACACGGTGCTTGAGTCGTTTGGTGCACTTATATGTGAATCATAGACTAAAGTATCAATAAGGACGGAGAAATACAAACATAAAATTAAACCTTGTTGTCATTTTGATTTCGAGATGTTTTTCGAGCGGATACATACCTTTGTCAATTGTTCTTTCAATTTCACGATTTTTCGCGCTACATCATGCGCGGGTATATGCCTAGTTTATAATAATAATGAAATGTATTTTTAATATATTTTAGTTGATCTGCGATTATGTATTTTTAATATGCTAAAGGTGAAAAAAAATAAAACGTATGGATAGAAAACAAATTAATTCATAGATATTCATGATACTTAATAGTACGGTTAATTAAAAAATATTCAATATTGGGCTCGTTTTGAAGATATTGACGAGATGATTATAATGGAATAATTTGTAAAAAAAGAAACATATTTTTTCATTGCATTTTGTTCATATACCATTATTTGTGTTAATGTAACACCCTAAAAATAGGGATAACAAAAATCCGGAAAACGGACATGAGGTATACTAAAATTGCCATAGCAAGAGTCTCCCAAAAATGGGGAATATAAATAAACAACCTGTTTAATCACAATTGTAATTTAACGGACAATAAACAACAACCAACTAATCTAATTTCTACATCTAGAAAGGAGATTACAAAAAGGGTTGTTATCTATAAACCCAAACGGTTTATATTCAAAAGTATAACGCGTCCATGTGCAACTCCCCAAGCTCTCACCCCAAAGCAACTAAACCTGCTTAGGACCGCCGCCGCTAGAACTTGAGATATACATCGACACCAAACAAGTGTTAGGCCAAAAAGCCTAGTGAGTTGAACAATAATAAGCATGCAAGAACAATCACAATACTTATCAGCAATTAACCATAATTCAACAAATGTGGAGTCAATAGGGGAGACCCATAGCACCAATCAAGTCCCACCCAAGAGTCGATATACCTTGATGCCCTTAACAAGGAACACCCCAAAGGCCCGGCCCATCCGAAGACTATCGCTAAGAAAATTCCCCGAGTAGCGGAGGTCTAGGCACATACCATCACAGTGGCGCCCAAGACTATATCCTCCTAGTGTACTGACTTGGTTCGTCCACATAACATTTATAAGGGGTCCTTTAGATATATTTCAACCCACATAATTCAATACCAACTACGGGTATAATATTACCACCTTATCCTCATGATGTCTAACAAAAGACCCAATGTAAATCATGCTCATCATGCATATAAACATATCACCAAAATAGTGTTTGTAATAACCGAGTTTAAAATAAGAATTTTCTAATTTTGGGGGAAAAGGAGATCAAGTCCAAAGTTAAGGGGGGAGTAAGTGTAAATTGTCAATATAAAGGATTTTGCCTAGGGTTCTTTTCTTTTGTAGGCGGCTGGAGCATAGGGAGGGGGAGGAGAACGGGTTTCGACGAAGAGAGTGAAGGATTTTGAAGTTTTGAGAATTTCCTCTTCTTGCAAGGTATGATTCTAATCCTTTAGTTGTATGTTTTCTTTTAGAGATTATAGATTGTTGTAAGACCAACTGGGTAAGTTTGAGTTTATAATTATTGGAAAATTTTCATCTATTCATTGAATCTTGGTTCTCTAATCTGGGGTTGTAGTTCTTGGTTAATAAGGGATTAGTAGAAGTTATTTATTGCCTTAATGTTAATGTTGGTAGTTAAGACAAGTGTTAATGCATTTTTTGGGTTATTGGGAGATTATGGGTTCGATGAAAACCCTTAATCGCCGCACCGTTTGTCGTTTGGGCGAAGGGGACCGGAGTGAGTTCGGTCGATTGAGACCCCGGGCAGAAGTGAGATCCGGGGGAGTCCGGTCGTTGAAGACACCGGGAGCCGGGACACCGGTCGACACCGGTCCAGGTCGATGCTAACCCCGGTCAAAAGGGATCCGGGCGACCACCTCGGTCAGCCCCGGTCGATCCTTGTGGACACCGGGCGGGTTTATGCTGGGCAGCAACCCATTCTTTTGGGTTCTAATTACCTTTTTAGTTGTGTTCTATTGGTAAGATCAGGCCCATCAAGTATTTTATGTTAGACCTGTTTTATTCATTTTTGGGTTGTTAATCATCTAGTGAGTTGGGTTGCTTATGAAATGTTTCGGTCATGGGGGTAAGCTCGGTTTTAATTAGGATTTAACAGTGTAAGCTCATAGTGGGTTAAGAGTCGGTTATCGTTGCGATTTAGAAATGTATCGGAAGTTTACCAGGCAATGGTTTTCTTATAGGTTTTGTTCAAGTAGGCGCAAAGATTTAAGCAAGGGACGCCAGGTGAGTTTTCTGAACTAAATCCTTCTGCTAACGAAAGTATGTGAAAGTTTTATTTTAAACTTTGATTTATATATGATGGCATGAGTATTATGAAAATTATATGCAAGCTTTGAAATGATGTTGCTTTAGTATTTACTTGCGAGTTTATTTAAATGTTAAAGATGGTTTTCTTATGGTTGTCAAAGTGGAAATGTATGCATACATGGTCCTAAGCGAGTAGGCTCAAAGTCGGGGGGTGTGGCCCGCCTGTGCTCATACTGGGGGGTATTTTCCGTTTATGCCGTTAGGGGGTGTGTCCCAACAAAGGCAGTGTGAGTCACAGACACGCTGTCACCTTAGGGTGTGGTAGTGTGAGCGAAGAAGTTGCGGAAAGTTAAAGATTTTTCCTTGAAGCTGAAAATGGTTTATTTTATGATAAATTCTTGATTATTTGTTTGATGAGTTAAAAACTGTTATAAGAGGGGACTCACTAGACCTTTTGGTCTAACCCTCGCTCTTTTCAAATCTAAAACCCTTTTCAGGTATAGTGTGGCAGTAGAATGAGCAGATACGTTTTAAGAGAAGATTCGAGCTGGAACTACATTAGAGGACCTCCATTATAGATTCTTGTCGTCATATTCTCAGTTGTGTACTATGTTGTCTTTCCGCAAACCTTGTGTTTTGGTTGTTGTATTGTGTCGTTTGGCTTTAATATTTTATAAAGTTGTGTCTGTCTTTTGTAGAGATAATTGGGTTGTTACAGTGTTCCAACTAGAATCATCATCATGCCCATATATGCATACATTTAACATATCAAGGTACCCACATTATGTATCTATGAGACAAATCCCAAATAATGATACATATAACAATAATCATGTCAAATCACCCATATATATACATCTTCCAACTATTTTCATGAAGGAATCCCCAAACATTTGAACATATAGAGATAAAGTAACAAATAGGAGATTATGATGTGTATCTAGTTTTAACAAAAGTTTAGTAAACTCACAATCTAGGTTTTGAACCCAAAACCTAGAAAATATGGAAACCCTAGGTGTTGGAGAAGATGAGACTTGAAGGTGAGAAATGAGAATCTTGAAGAACACTTCAATAGGGACACTTGGATGAAGCTTGATGACCACTTAATGCTCCCAACAACCCAAAACCCTAGGAATAAATGAGGTAGGTGATGAAACCCTAAAAATCGCCTCCAAGAAGAGCTCTCCCGTTTTTTTGTAAAGTGTTATTGTGAGAAATGAGGCTACCAAAGTGTTTTAAATCAACCAGACCACGCGGGCGATAATGCCCGGCGATAGTGCCATGGGCACTATCGCTTGTCACAATCGCGGAGGCCCCCACCCCCACGGTACAAGCCCGACGATAGTTCCTTTGGCGATAGTGCCAAGTCACAATCGCCAAACACAATCGCTAGCATCCAACAACCTACGGTACCTCTTCGGCGATAGTGCCTCCGGCGATAGTGCCAATGGCACAATCTCCAGGCACAATCGCTGGCATCCCAAAACAGTCCGAAACTTAACCAAATTCGATGGCGAGTGCGAGGTTTGAACGATAATCAAAGGTAATTCAATTATATGACTCTTCGACAAAACAATGATCATAAAGGTGTAAACAAAGACAAGTATTCACACATAAGCACAATTAATGTATTAAGAGAGGCATAATACTTACCTTAAGAATTTACGGGTGTTACAGTTAATATAACAAAGGCGTAAAATGAAAAATGAAAAAGTAAGGGATATAAAGTAAATTAAATAACTAATTGTAAAAATGTTAAATGTTACATTGAATTTTGAAAATAACCGTTTTACAATTGTAATATAATAGTATAGATATATAGATAGTATATATTTAATGTTACACATTTATGTTATCCATAAAAATATTCAATAATTAGTTTATATTAAAATTATTGACGAAAAAATTATAATATTATAATTTATTGTAGGAAAAAGTTTCACCAAAAGAAAGGGATTATAAGAAGTTGTTTTCCAAAACATAATTAAAATAAAGATACTTACAATGTTATAAAATAAAGGTACTTGGAAACAATCCGAGTATTAAGTCGAGGCCCGTGTTGAACACGGTTTCCTTAAAACCGATTCGCCCCCAACTGGTGCGTCGATTTCCCAGGATACAACGACTCTAAAACAGAATCTAGTTCTGTCAGACTTCGCCTATGCTTGAACTTGAGAATCTATTTTCTCGAGAAAGTCCCAATTGTGTTGTCTTTCTTTTCCCTTTTTGGTTATGACCTTTATATATGCAACATATTTGTAACCAACCGAAGATTAAAGGTCGTCACCATAATGGAACATAATTCCACCAGTTATAACCGAAGCACATGAAAGGTCAAAAGACTCTATCATTAATTTCCATTTAATTTAAAATTAATATTTTAATTAATTTTCCAACAATCCCCCACATGAATGGAAATTATTATGGACATCTCATGAATCAAGATACTCAAGTTCAATGTCTGAATCTTGCAAAGGATAGGTAGGTGTTAGCCTTTGAACCTTCCCTTATGAAGTATATCTAGTCTACTAGCGGATCAGTAGACACGATGTCTTTGAACTGTTCTACCATTTGTGTAAACATCAACACACTTCACACAAGATTCTTTCTAACATAGTAAAGTCCTCATTGGTGTGTTCGTTATGGTCATGAACACTTGCCTGGTTCTGCGAGATTTGTTAGGAATTAAGACCTCATAATCCCCCTAGAAGTGACCCCACTTCTTCTCACTTAGGTGATCTCACTATGATCATTAAAAGCCATATGCTTAACCTGATACCATTCACTGTTTATCAAAGGAATGGACAGGGGTTACAATGATTCGACTTAGTTCATACAATTAGGTTGTCCCATTGAACCTAGATCTTGGGATCTCCAGTTAGCTAGGTTGGGTTTCCTTCGCACAAACTTTCTCATGGGCTATAATCACATTCCCTTTAGACTACTTACTCACCAACTCTCAATTTCACAGTTAGGTTAGAGGATCCTCAATCTCATCCTTTGACTTAACTTAGTCAACAGAGATAACCTTAGTTGAGAGTATTAGTCAAACGGTGTTACATCTTTGATGAATATGTCTAGAAATCATATTACACCACCTTATTATTACGGGTTATGTCTAGCGATTCTGATTCTTTTCCATAATTTCCCATAGCTATGAGATCAGACTCCATACCTAACCATATGTTTAAGGATTGCCAGATTGTATTGTCCCTCCAAGTGTGATCACAAACCAACCGGTTGCTTGGAGTCTTTATAATCTGAAACCTGATATGAATCGCTAACCCATCATCATTTACAAGATATACAAAAAGACACAAGTTTGTCTTTACATATCTTATGACTCGAACGATTCGAGTATCTACTCAATCTGGTTACATATCTTAGTTTACATTGCTTTCGTTTCCATCATTGATAGAGATGAATGTTATACCATAGTCACCACTTAATGCGCTTAACATTTATCTAGTCAATATGATCAAGTACACATACATGTATCAGTGGATTCACAATAACATTGGCCAGACGTAACTATCAATGCACCATACATGAGGGTTCTTGTCACCACCAATTAACGCATGTGCTTATATCATCTCTTCATAGTGACAACCTTAGGTATCCCATTTCAAGGATCCTAATTGTTTTATTTCATTTTTCGTGCCTATAGCCTTCTACAATGATAAGTATATCATCAACATAGACTTATGATTGATTTAAATCCACAGATTATCATGTCTATCAAACTTTGATACCCTTGCATTAGACCTAATACAAGTTTGCAACATTTTCTCTTATGTAAATGTTGTTTGACGAATTTGATCCAAATTTTCTGGATTTGTACAAAACATTCTTTGAGCATGGAATTAATAGCAATACTATGGATACATGAGGAATTAGTAGCATTACTATGGTTGCATAGATCATGGAGCATAGTCAACTGATTTTTGTTTCTTGGCAAGACTCCCCCACATTTCGAGGTATTCAATCTTTTCATGTCTTGATTTTCTTTCTCGTATGTATGCTTTTAGAAGTTACAAGCCAATATTAATGTCTATTTCTCACTTCTTAGCATCACCAACATTTGAGTTGTAGTGTTGCTTAGTGAACCAACATATTCACTATCATGATCACTTTATTATATAGTAAACTAGTAATCTACATCTCGCTTCTCTATAATATTATCTTTTGGTTTGACACATACGACTCACACAGTTATAATTGTTCTTATAGAACTATTCATAATCACTTCCCCACAATTCTCGATACCGTTAACATTGCTCAAAGACTCATTCTTGACAATTTATTTCCTTTTATATGCAGGGATCACTGTGTAAAAGTCACCAAATGTGACAATTTATTTCCCTTTTAAGCCAAAATCACATCAATCGATGTATGAGGCATACCTCAAATTAGTGTTTAGGCATAAGGAGTTACAAGATAAACTTACCAATCAATACGAACTAAAACACTACCAATTTGAGCACAGTTTTCCGTTCTTCCATGTACCCATGAGCGAGTATCCAACTCTTATTTACCTCATGTGGGATTCATTTCCCAACATCACGTTTTAATACGTATTATGAGATATCGTGTTTTTCCTTAATGTATATATATATATATATATATATATATATTCTTTTCTTTTCATGACAACCAAGGTTTTATACTTACATGATTATTTAAAGCAACAATTTTAAAATAACATAGTTATCATTTGTAATCAAAATTTCCAACAAAATGATCTTTAAAAATTAATTTCAAACCAAGGTACATCAAAGATAAACTAAACATGGTTGCTAGCACTAGAGCTCTCACTTTCTGATATCTCAATAACATCATTAAGCTGTAATCGGTATATCTGACCTACCTTCTCAGTGTGGCCCAAGGTACCTCCTTGCCCAAATATCACAGCTCGAGAATGGAATCCCATCATATATCCTTCTCTAGTGAGCATTCCAACGGATACAAGTTTCTTTGATGCTTCAGGAACATGTAGGACCTCTTTCAAAGTCAAGGTCTTCCCGGTTGTGAATCTTAGTATCAATATTCCCATGCCGATAGCCCTTAATCGTTGTCGATTGATCAGAACCACATTACTTGCGATACTTTGATATTCAACAAAGTCAGATCGGGAGTTGGTTACATGACTATCAGTTTCAGAATCCAAGAACCATCCTTAAGAAGCGGATATTCTTGTTTCTTGGGTTAAGAAACCAATCGTCCCATGGACTTGGTCCCGAGATCTTCTTCCACGATCTCTTCGTGTGGAACTATTCACAGTTCTCGCCATTTCAATTTCTGAAATTGATAACATTACCAATTAGAACTAATTAATGAGGTTTCAACTTAAACCCATCCTCAATTTCACAAAACCCCACAATATATTTTTGTTTCCGTCAACTCGTTAAAAGGTGAATATATGAAGATTGTTAAAATACACGTGGAACCAAAATTGATAGGTTCTCCAAATTTACAACTTCAACAATATTATATCTAACTCGAATTTTAACACAAACATTCACCATAACGGAAAATTAAAGAAATCTTGCACCTATTGGTATCATCTTTTGGGGTATCTTGTTTAACAAATTAGTAATATGTTAACACTCCTTAAAACCCTTCAAAAACAACATTGAGCATTCTTCATCTCTCACGAGGATACTATATCAAACCATATCTTATGATTAAAGATATTTATGCTTTGTTAATGGTGGTAAAAATCACCTTAACTTCATTATAATTTCTTTAAACATATGGCTACCATGAAGGCATGTATCATTCACAAGTTGCTCCTTAGTTGAACTCTTTTATCAACTAAGACATAACACCATTACTCAAATAATCATTGGTTAAGGTGACATTATACCACTCGATAAAGTCCCTTACATACTTGCAAATCATTCAAAAGCATTCATATACCAAATCCAAGAACACTAATAACCGAAGACTAAATTATATATGTAGAGAATAGTTACAATTTTCTAAACCAGAAGCATTTTTTGTTTCCTTTCAAACGATATACTTATTTTGTTTCATGGGAACAAAAGCTTGGTTCCAAAAAAAACAATCCCACGACCGTTGTTCTAATCCAGAATGAAAAATCAATTGAATGATATTGTTTCTCTTTCAGTTTCTGAAATTAAATGGAGCATGAGAAACATTTGCCTCTTTTGACATAATCGAAGCGAACACAATGTATTTTGCAAGGACCGAAGGACTAATGCAAACAAATTTTGCATTTGTTTCTAAATTGCGAGGGAAATATATATCCTCACTAGAACAAATTAAAAAAAATGCATTTGCTTTTGCATTTTTCTCAAATACTTGTTAATTGTATTTTAATACACTATATTATCTCAAATCAAGCACAAACAGTGGGCAAGATGTCTTGCTAACCCAAACAAATCAAACTTCTATTCAAGGAATTCTTTTGCATGAGTGATGGGACCTACTAAAAAGGTTTGTGCATCAATGTTTGCAAGTCGAAGTTAGTAGCGGAATCATATCACGATAACAATCCCTCATTGGTGCCATCCTTTGTTAATTGAGAGCAAAACCCAATAATATATGACTTTAAGCCTACTCAGCCATACCCGAAGAGAACTGCAAGCATGCATCTTATAAATTTCAAATTTAAAATTCTTAGGAAAATTTAAATTTAATCATGATATGCACAGAATGGGGTGGAAACCTTTAAAAAAAATTCCTTTTTTTTTTTTACCTAGAGGAATTCAAATGAAATGCCATGTTTTAATTAAACCCCATTTTAGTTACCGGTAGGCATCCACATCACATAACCTAGTAGCATGGCAAGTATTGGACTTCTAAGACTTTCAGTGCAAGCTACAAAGTTACTTATTAGAGAGAGGTGCATGTTAGATACATACACTATGTATAATTTTTTTTCCCGGTACAAAGAACATCAATTGCAATGTATCTTCGATCAATATATACAACAAAATGATTTAAGATTTAACAACTAATAGTAGCCAGAAGAAGAAGAAACCAAAAGAAATTGAATCTGGGCAAAGATTTTTTTTATCTTACGGTTACAAAAAATGATTTGAGAAGTGAATGTTTTACATCAAAAGCAAAACCGTACCAATGGAGGTTGTTTTGATACAAAAGATATAAATAAAACTTGACGTTTCTATTCCTTTATAGACCAATTAACCAAAATACCAACAGGTAAATAATTAAAACGTTTGGTTTTGCTAACAACCAATAGTACCATCAAGTTGCTTGAAAATTAAAATAGGTGAACGGTGAACAACCATAGAAAACAATTAAGCATATTTGCTTTGCAAGAACAAAAGAGTTAAAATTGGTTTGAAATTAGGAATCGGTTTTAAGATTGTAGGAAAAAGTTTCACCAAAAGAAAGGGATTGTAAGAAGTTGTTTTCCAAAACATAATTAAAATAAAGATACTTACAGTGTTATAAAATAAAGGTACTTGGAAACAACCCGAGTATTAAGTCGAGGCCCGTGTTGAACACGGTTTCCTTAAAACCGATTCGTCCCCAACTGGTGCGTCGATTTCCCAGGATACAACGACTCTAAAACAGAAGTTCTGTCAGACTTCGCCTATGCCTGAACTTGAGAATCTATTTTCTCGAGAAAGTCCCAATTGTGTTGTCTTTCTTTTCCCTTTTTGGTTATGACCTTTATATATGCAACGTATTTGTAACCAACCGAAGATTAAAGGTCGTCACCATAATGGAACTTAATTCCACCGGTTATAACCGAAGCACATGAAAGGTCAAAACACTCTATCATTAATTTCCATTTAATTTAAAATTAATATTTTAATTAATTTTCCAACATTTATAATACTAATGAAACATATTTTTAATATATTTTAGTTGATCTACAATTATGTATTTTTAATATGCTAACGGTGAAAAAAAATAAAACGTATCGATAGAAAACAAACTAATTCATAGATATTCATAGTTTTTAATAGAACGGTTAAATTAAAAAATATTCAATATTGGACTCGTTTTGAAGATATTGACGAGACGATTATAATGATATAATTTGTAAAAAAAAACGTATTTTTTCATTGCATTTTTGTTCATATACGATTATTTTGTGTTAATATGATAATGGTGTAAAATAAAAAATGAAAAAACAAAGGATATAAAGTAAATTAATTAATTGTAAGGGTGGTAAATGTAACATTGTAATAGTGGTAAATGTTATTATACAAAATATAATAACCGTTTTAGAATTTTTAGGGTATATAAAGTAAATAAATAATTAATTGTAAGGGTGATAAATGTAACATTTAAGAGTGGTAATGTTATTGTATAAAAGATTGTACAATAACCGTTTTAAAATTTTTATATAAAACAATTTAATTCGTAGATATTTATGATATTTAATAGTACGGTTAAATTAAAAAATATTCAATATTGGGCTCGTTTTGAAGGTATTAACGAGACGATTATAATGGTATAATTTGTAAAAAAAGAAACGTATTTTTTCATTATATTTTTGTTCATATACGATTATTTGTGTTAACATGATAAGAGTATAAAATGAAAAATGAAAAAATAAGGGATATAAATGAAATTAAATAATTAATTGTAAGGATGGTAAATGTAACATTTAATTTTAATGGCTTTCCAAAAATTGTTTTCCAAAAACTGCTTTTCAAGAACGGTATTAGAATTTTAATATATAGTATAGATTTTTGTTCATATACAATTATTTGTGTTAATATGATAATGGTGTAAAATGAAAAATGAAAAAACAAGGAATATAAAGTAAATTAAATAATTAATTGTAAGAGTGGTAAATGTAACATTGTAAGGGTGACAGATGTTATTTTACAAAATATAATAACCGTTTTAGAATTTTTAGGGTATATAAAGTAATTAAATAAATAATTGTAAGGGTGATAAATGTTATTGTATAAAAGATTGTACAATAACCGTTTTAGAATTTTTTATATAAAACAATTTAATTCGTAGATATACATGATATTTAATAGTACGGTTAAATTAAAAAATATTCAATATTGGGTTCGTTTTGAAGGTATTGACGAGACGATTATTATGGTATAATTTGTAAAAAAAAGAAACGTATTTTTTCATTGCATTTTTGTTCATATACGATTATTTGTGTTAACATGATAATGATGTAAAATGAAATATGAAAAAACAAGGGATATAAAGTAAATTAAATAATTAATTGTAAGAATGGTAAATGTAACATTTAATTTTAATGGTTTTCCAAAAACTGTTTTCCAAAAACTGCTTTTCAAGAACTATTTTTCAAGAACGATATTAGAATTTTAATATATAATATAGATTTGTCTAGCAGTAATCATCTAATTGGGTCCCTTCATTTGTTAACCACGACATTGGTGATAACCGTACTAACCAATTTTCGACCAATCAAAAGCTTCCTATAGTTTATGTCATTCACTCAATGTTATTAAAACTCAAAGGGTATTATTGAAATTTTACAATTTTCGGCCATTTAAAATTTTTCCATATTTTAAGGAGTATTTTAATTTGGTAGTTATCCGATTTTTAAATATAATATTTTTAAATTTTCAGCCATTTAAATATTATATTTTAAAAAAATTTAAAATTGGTAGTTATCCAATTTTTAAATATAATATTTTTAAATTTTAAATTTTTCCATATTTTTAAATGATAATATTTTAAAATTTTAAAATTGGTAGTTATCCAATTTTTAAATATAATATTTTTAAATTTTCGTCCATTTAAAATTTTTCCATATTTTAAGGAGGTTTTTAATTTGATAGTTATCTTAATATTAAATATAATATTTTTAAATTAAACTTGATAATTTCCTAATTCACGCCACATCTATCCTAATTCACGCCACAATTATCTTGTTTCCATAGTTCAAAGTTTTTTTTTAAATTGGTAGTTATCTTTATTTTGGAATATAATAATTTATCGTTTCTAGCGTATTCAAAATGCATATATGCACATCAAGGCTTAATAATTTGAACAATGCACACATGCAGAGAAAACAATAACATTTTAAACATTAAGTTTGAAACTTAACATATAACCATATGCACAAATGCAATCTTAAAAGATGCACAAATACATAGATGCATTTTCTACTCTTAAAAGATGCACACATGCATATATGCATTTTCTAGATTCCACACTCTTAGAACATGCACAAATGCATATCCACAATTCTTACACAATTTTCATATGCATATTCAAAATGCATATATGCACATCAAGACTTAATAACAGAAAACAAAAACATTTTAAACATTAAGTTTGAAACTTAACATATAACCATATGCACATATGCAATCTTAAAAGATGCACAAATGCATATATGGACAGGTTGCATATATGAATATACCATTTACATCGAACTGCATATATGCACAGGTTGCATATATGAATATACCATTTACACTTCTACATTGTTTCATGGTTGAAAATAAGCTACAAACAACAAATTTGGATACCGAAAATGGTGTTAAAAAGAATATAATCAATAAAACGATCGCAATCAACCCCGACCACACGAACACGATCGTCGGTGTTCTTCCCCTTCTTCCCATCAACCCTTTCGCAAATGGATACAAATGCGCCAACACCAAAAAACTGAAGAACACGCCACCAAGAAGATGACTCCGTAAAGATCCGCGAATTCGTAAACTGAAGAACACCCAAAAACTACGTAAAGATTCGCGAATTCGTCATCTTCATGGTTAATATGAATCATGGATTTGAAATCTCATTCACGCTGAAAGTGGTCACCGGAATACATGAATCATGGATTTGACAAAATAGAATCAAATAAAAAAGGATAATTGCAAATTGAAAAGATAACTCCCAAAAATAACTGCATAATTTAAATTTAAGATTCTCCCTGATTTCATGCACTGTGATTATCTTCAAAAATAATTAAAATAAATTTTAATTAAAATACAAAAGGAAATTTATTTTGACCGAAATACCCCTATGCATACATGCATTTTATTTTTATAAACCGTTTTTTATATTTTATTTTAATCAAAATTCTAATTAATTGTGAACCATTGATCTAAATAACCAACCGTCCAGATTGGTTAACACGGTTAGCACCAATGTTGTTGTTAACAAATGAATGGGCTCTCATCTAATTACCATCTTGTTATGTGAAAACAATAATTTTAATCTTGATTTCATAATTGCTAAGCTAGAAATAATATAACTTTTATAATAAAAAGCACTGTTCTAGGTACATAAATGATTTAGGGGTATTAAGTAGTAATTAATAAACTTGATAATAAAAAAAACTATTTAATTGTATATAATATAACGAATCCATTTTAATAAAAGTCTAAATTTTCATTTCAGATTAAACTGAAAGAGAGGAGGGGAATGAAAATACATTGGAAGTTTCATTCCCCTTGTCTGAACCAAGTAGCCCCTTAGGTTGATATTTTAACAAACTAATGGGCTCTGCTGATTAGCCCAAAACTTTTGGTTAAATGGGTTTAGTTACGATTTGAATGAGTTTGTATGGTTTCTCAATTTTCACATATAAAAACACATCTGATCAAAATTTTGAACAAGTTTTTTTTATATAAAATTCAATATATCATTGTTTTTTTAAAAAAACAAAAAAAGGGAGAAACGATCGTATTGTGTTATTATATTGATAGATACAAATCGGTTTAGCTAAAACGACTTCTTCTTTTTTTCTTTTTGCCAAAAACCATCACCGAACCAAATTAGTCGTAATAAAAATTCTCAAACAAGGCAAATTAGGGAATTTTCAAGCTACCAAATTGGTTGAATTGTTTTCTTTGTGATTAACTCGGTTTCGACCCAACAATGCACATTGTTAATTGTTTTCACATTTGTATTATATTGTTCAGACGTTTACATCTTATCGTGGAATATGCACTGTTTAACGGGTTCTAACATTACAATATTAAAAGTTAACATGTCAATTAATCACTAAAATTGTATGTTTTGATAGCTCGACCATTTTAATAAAAAAGAATTCTAACATATCGTCGCAAAAATAGTTCGTCTATTAAATTATATGTTATATTTATTTTGGAACCAAAAAGAGTAAATAGTTTCGTACTCCACGTAATTGGTTCAAGTGATACTAAACAAGTCTTCTTAACCAACAATAATGTGTCAAACAATAAAATAAAATATGATCGGAGTACTCATACCAACAAGTGAAGGCCGATGCCTACTTAAAACTCAATCTTTTGTTAATTTGCTTGACGTCACACCTAACAGAGGGTCTACGGTCTGCATGAACTCATACACAACTTCAAGGTCACTTATGATGTCACCTGTTGAAAAGGCGACTTTGGGTAAGTCCTTTAGACCATCTCGCACATCTTCCTCCAGGTGACCTCCAAGTCACATGCAATGTCGTGCATGCTTCATTTTTGCGGCTTGGTTGCATAACTTCAGTAGACGATTTAATCTCTAAAGTTACTTGCATTGCATTATGTCTTTTCACATTGGCCTTTCCAGACCATTCTAACTCCTTTTAAACTCGTTTTCTTTTGTTTTTTTTCCTCATTGCAATGATTATGGCATGCATTTCCGACCTTTGGAATTCTTAAAAACATTAATATAGTATACAGTTGTGCTCTAATCTAAATATTTTTTATTCATCATTACACAACAACATAAATGTCATTTCTTACTTAATTGATGGTCTTATGGTCTCATTCTTAGTTTTAAGACTCTTACCAATCGTCATGTGCTACTATTTAAACCATAAAATTGTGAGTTTATAGATGAAATCTACCTCAAATCACTGATTTCTTCATGAAAGTTTAACAATTATTTGCTTCTTTTCTCCTTTGTTTCGTACTCTTTCTTTGGAATTCTTCGTGGGTTTCTTTTCAATACTTTGAAACAACTGACATTAATTTCATCTATGCCGGTGCCTTATCGAGTGCAAATCTGCACTCTAACGCTGACGTAAAAAAACATATATGCAACCCAAAATTTAACTTTAACAAATCAATCCCTGAATTTCCCTCTTTCAAGAAACGTCATATAATTCTACTATCTCGACTTTGCATTGCATTTCTGTTAAACTATAGATATTACATTTACCTATTATATACCTTTGAATGACATGTTTATACAAAACCGATAAATTAAAATATATATATATATATATATATATTTTTTTTTTTTTGAACGACAGAAATTTTATAAAACTAGCAAGACGCTAGGGAAAGAAATTACATATGTAACACCCTCAATCTGAAAATAGCATTGTTCAAAAAACTCGCCGCACAGCCGCCATGACACCAAGACTTGTGTCTCACGCCACGTTAAGCCCGTGGCACGCCATGCCCTGATGTGCAACTTTTGTAATGTGATATTTGGTTTTTCTTTATGTTTTTAATGTTTTATTTGCATGTTTTAAATATATAGAACCTAATTAAACTTGCTTATTATTATTATTAACTTATCGAGTAACACACCAAAACATATGTTTTTATGTATAATATTATAAATAAATTAGAAATTTGATGTCATAAGTCACGCCTTGAAAACGCCATGGCTTCGCCGTAGCTCCTAAGGCTTGAGGCTTGGCCTCGCCACCACGTCACGCCTCACGCCATTTAGAACCTTGGGAAATAGCAACTAATTTAAAATTTTCTAATTACATCGATGACTAAATCACTACAAGATTATTGCTTATTTCCGACCAAGATTACCGACGGATAATAACCGTCGGTAATTACCGACGGATCACCGACGGAAATGTAAACTTTGCGACGGAAACACTATCCGTCGGTACTCCGTCGGTAAATTATATAATTTGCCGACGGATTACCGACGGATATTAATTAATTTTATTTTATTTTATTGTTATTTTTAAATCCGTCGGTAATTTATATAATTTAATAAATATTTATTTTTTTCTGACGTCCGTCGGTAAATTTAATAATTTAAAAAATATTTATTTTTTCTTTGATCATGTATGTGTGTATATATGTATGTATGTACATGTACATATGTGTTCATGTATGTATATACACATTTACGAATGTGATCATGAATTAATGTATATGTACACCATGTATAGTATGTATGTACATCATGTACATGTATAGTACGTGTATGTGATCATGTATGCATATACAAGTACGTATGTGATCATGTATGTATATACAAGTACGTATGTGATCATGTATAGTGTGTATGTGATCATGAATGTATGTACATATGTGTTCATGTATGTATATACAAATGTATGTATGTACAACATGTATAGTATGTATGTACATCATGTACATGTATAGTACATATGTGATCATGTATGTATGTACATGTACATATGTGTTCATGTATGTATATACACATGTATGTATGTACACCATGTATAGTATGTATGTGATCATGCATGTAATATGTATGTGTGTACATATGTGATCATCCGGATTCGTTTAAAGCCCAACTAAATCCATTAAAGCCCAACCGGATTCGTTTAAAGCCCAACTGGGTACGTTAAAGCCTAACTGGGTCCATTAAAAGCAACTGGTATATTAAAGCCCAACTGGATTCATTAAAGCCCAACTGTGTACGTTGAAGCCCAATTGGATACGTTAAAGCCCAACTGGGAACGTTAAAGCCCCACTGAATCCATTAAAGCCCAACTGGTAACGTTAAAACCCAACTAAATCCATTAAAGCCCAACCAGATCCATTAACGCCCAACCGGATTCGTTTAAAGCCCAACCGGGTACGTTAAAACCTAACTGATCACATTTGGTCCCTGATCTAACCGGATTCGTTTAAAGCCCAGTTACTTCAGGGGTATTTTAGTCAATTTAAATATACAATTTGATAAATTAATTAATAATTTTAAATATAATTTGATAAACTAATTAATTAATAATTTATTTATTAATTTTAATATTAAATAATATATTAATTAATAATTTATTTAATAATTATAGTTTTAAGTATAATTTTAATTTAAAAATAATTTATTTAATAAAAAACAATTATTCGTCGGAAATCCGTCGAAGAATGTCCGAAAATTCTTTAAAAAAATAGCGGGTTGAAAGCCCTAATTTCATCAGTTTCCCTCTCTCGTCTCTCACTCTCGTCTCTCACTCTGTCTCCCTCTCGTCTCTCGTCTCTCACTCTCGTCTCCCTCTCACTCTCGATCACTCTCACTCTCACTCTCACTCTCGTCTCCCTCTCAATCTTGATCCCTCTCACTCTCGTTTCACTGTCGACAGGTGTCGACCTCCACACCGGCGATCTCACCTCCACCGGCGACCTCCATCCCCTCCGGCGACGGCCATCCCCTCCGGCGACCTCCTGATTTGGGTATGAATCTGTGTGTGTATGTTTGTTTGTGTATGAATATATGTGTTTCAACAACTTATATATCAATTTCTACTTAAACCCATATATATCTTTATATCTTGATTTGTGTGTGTGTATGTATGAATTTGTGTGTGTGTGTGTGTTTGTTTGTGTATGAATATATGTGTTTCAACAACTTATATATCAATTTATATTTAAACCCATATCTTTATATCTTTATTTATGTGTGTGTGTATGTATGAATCTGTGTGTGTGTATGTAATGAATATGTTGTGTTTTTTGTTAATGAATCTGTGTTTTTGTGTGTGTAGATTGAAATTGAGTGAAATTTGGTGCCGCTTCAGAGACATACACATACACACGATCTACTCCTGTCTTCTTGACGTGATTTAAGGTACCAAAATAATTTTAGACGTTATTCCTTATTTAATTTATGTTGTCATTTAATAGGAAAATTTGAGTATAGTAATAATGGAATTATTTGATATTTGTTATGCTTGTAAACCCAAACATTTTCGTTACGTTTGTTTCTCGTTATGTCTGTTTTTGGGATATATGACAACTATGGATGATTATAATTATGAGAGTTTATTGTAGATTGAAATTGATATGAGTATATTGTAGATTGAAATTGATATGGGTATATATTGTAGATTGAAATTGATATGAGTTCTTTTAGCTTATGAAAACCATTGTTATGAGCACGAATATATCAAATGTTTTGGTATGATTTGGTTTGATAAACTTGTGATATTAATTAGTTGGGTTGTCATTTATTGGACAAACATTAGGTTGATAAATGGAGACATTTGGTATGATTTAGGATTTGATTATACTTGATTTTATTTATTTATTTTAGTTGGGTTGCCAATTGTTGGGCAAACATTAGGTTGATATATGGAAATATTCATTTTATAGCCGTTATGCTGCCAAAATTTTAAAAAACATATGTTTGACTTTCCAATAGTCAAACCATTACACTTAGAGTTTTAGAGTCATCCAAAACTCCTCTAAACCAATGGTTTGACTTTCAAGAAGGCAAACCATTATACATGTAGTGTTCAATAGACTTCTAACTTCATTGACACCTACGGTTTGACTTTTAAATAGTCAAACCATTACACGTAGGTTTTTTAAACTTTCCAAAACACCTTTCTTTGATTGTAACCTACGTTTTGACTTTCCAATAGTCAAACCATTACACTTAGAGTTTTAGAGTCATCCAAAACTCCTCTAAACCAATGGTTTGACTTTCAAGAAGGCAAACCATTACATGTAGTGTTCAATAGACTTCTAACTTCATTGACACCTACGGTTTGACTTTTAAATAGTCAAACCAATACACGTAGGGTTTTTAAACTTTCCAAAACACCTTTCTTTGATTGTAACCTACGTTTTGACTTTCCAATGGTCAAACCATTACACTTAGAGTTTTAGAGTCATCCAAAACTCCTCTAAACCAATGGTTTGACTTTCAAGAAGGCAAACCATTACATGTAGTGTTCAATAGACTTCTAACTTCATTGACACCTACAGTTTGACTTTTAAATAGTCAAACCATTACACGTAGGGTTTTTAAACTTTTCAAAACACCTTTCTTTGATTGTAACCTACGTTTTGACTTTCCAATAGGCAAACCATTACACTTAGAGTTTTAGAGTCATCCAAAGCTCCTCTAAACCTACGGTGTGACTTTTCAATAGTCAAACCATTACACCACCTCTATCTTGAGTATGTCGATTAACTACTTCTTTCTTTGTTGTAGTGGTTGAATATGTCGACAGATAGAGGATGGATGTATAGAAAGAACGACAGTCGGGGGTTTTTTAGCGTCGACTATATTGTTGCAATGGACAGTTTTTTGGACTATGCATATGCCGATGAAAGGACTGTTGAAAGGAAACCTACACATGATGGGATAGTCCTTCGTATTATATGCCCTTGTAAGAAGTGTCAAAACTTACGCTATAAAGAAAGGATTGATGTGAGGCTGCATTTGATGAAGCACGGTTTCATGCCTGATTATACCACATGGTGGGCACATGGTGAAACTTATTACCATAATGAAGGGCATCAAGACGTGGGTCAATCTTCTACTCCGGTAGTAGATCATAATGAAGGTTATGTTGAAATGGTGAACGATCACATGATACATGATGGCATGACATGGGAAGAAGAAACCCCTAATCCTTCTGCCCAAGGATTTTATGACATGCTACAAGCTGCTGACGAGCGACTATGGGACGGGTGTCCAAATTACTCGAAATTAGGAGCTGCAACGAGATTGTTGAATTGGAAGGCAGAATGTAATGTACCCGAGACGACTTATAACCGCAATGTTGATATAATTAAAGAGATGTTACCCGAGGGTGATAAACTACCCGGTAACTTCTATGAGACGAAAAAGAGTTTGAAAAGGCTTGCTCTGCCAAAACAAAAGATCGACGCTTGCAAAAACCATTGCATGTTATTTTACAAGGATGATTCTGAGTTGACCCACTGCCGAGTGTGCAATGAATATCGTTTCAAGACAAGTGGTCGAAACAAGGTCCCTAACTTAGTGATGACATACTTGCCGATTGTTCCTAGACTTTAAAGATTGTATATGTCAAAGAAGACGTCTAAAGAGATGACTTGGCACAAGGATCATCAGACAGAATCGGGTGTGATGGTACATCCAAGTGATGGTGCGGCTTGGAAGCATTTCGACATAGTACATCCTGACTTCGCTTCTGAGGTCTGGGTGTGATGGTACATCCAAGTGTATTACACACCCTTTCCTTCAGAAAGTAAGGATTTAAAGGACTGGTGGACAGTTGTGAAGACCAAAGCCCGTGGAATATATGAAGTTGCAGAAAGGGCTATCGATGTGTTGAATGATGATAACGTGGATGGAGAACCGTTCTTTCAAACCAAAGAATGGGTAACTCATCATATAAACAACTGGGTAAATGAGGATCTCGATCCCGTCCCTCTTGTCACTGGGGAGCTCAACTTAGTCGCCACAAATGACGAAGCTAGCGAGGAAGATGAATCAGATCACGAAGCTAGCGACGAGGAAGAAGAATTTGAAGATATGGATGATGATGAAGATAACGAAGATGAACTTATGTTATCTGATCACTCGTCTGATAACTAGTGGGTCTTTCTTATGTAGACATTTCCGTGTTAAACATTCTCTATTTTGCCGTTCTTATGTAGACATTTTTCGTGTTAAACATTCTCTATTTTGCTGTTCTTATGTAGACATTTTTGGGTCTTATGATTTATGTACACTTATATCATTTTGTGTTAACCATTCTCTATTTTTAGATGTCTGGACGCCCTTCTAGGGGTAGTAGGGGTAGTAGGAGTGGTAGGAGTAGGGGCAGTAGCAGCTCCGCTGGGTGTGGTGACCCCCAGGCCGATGAGTTCATCGGCGACGGCCTAGATCAGATCCAGTCCGATTACAGAGCAGCGGGCTCGAGGGTTAGAGGCCCGAATGTGGCATCACAGACGCCCCAGCCTAGTCAGCGATCACCACTTTTGTTGTCTGATGCGGGCGGGTAAGTAGATGTGATATATTATTTATTCTAGTACATAATAAACCGATCCTAATGTTTTTTATGTTGTATATTTTATAATTGTGAAGGTTTAAGGATAAGTCGGCAGTCCGGAGGGCCATTGTCGTCTTTAAGTCCATGTTTGATGGTCCTTGGGCTCATTTTAGGGATGTCCCTAATGAGCACTATCCACGGTTGCTGGATCGATTTCGGGTAGGTATTTTACTCTATTTAACTTATTGAGTGGATTTATTTTTACTTAATCCAAACAATGTGTTTGTAGTTGTATTATAGTTGGCCTCCTGAGATGGACGCCGATGTATTAGCTGCATATCGGCGTCACCTAAATAATAGGTACGCCGACATGATGAGAGATGCACGTGTCTTCGCCGAGGAAAGGGCTTTAGCCATTGATGGTGTCCAGTTCGACGGACGTGACTACAGGATTCTTGCGCCACACCCTCCAGAGTGGATCCGGAGTGAGTTTTGGGTCCAGATGATTGAGCAAGTTTGTTTTGTTTTGAATACTTGTATCTGGTTGTACTAGGATTTATATTGATTTATGTCTTCTTTTTAACAGGTATGGAGCACCGACACGTTCTGGCGTGTAGTTTCGGCCAATAAGGGCAATCGGGCCACCGAGTATGAGGGGATGACATCCAGACACTGTGCTGGATCTATTAGTATCCCTATGCATCGGGACCGCTTGGTAATTTATCATACACTAGACTAAATGTATATAATTGATGAATATATGTACTATATACATGATTTTATTACCTACTAACAATTTAAGTTGTGTATTGTAGAGAGATGCATGGGGCCATGAGCCTACCAGCGACGAGGTTTGGGAGGCTACACACTGCACCAACAGGAAGCTTGTTCCCGTGCGACTGGTCGTCCACGGATCCTCCGATCTACGTTTACCCAAAGGCGTCTCATATGGCGGTAAGTTTAATTATGCATGGCTCGATATTTGTTTATTTTATAAGATCGATAGAAATTATAGCAAACTTAGTTTGGGCTGCCATTGTTGGGCAGACGATAGGATTGTTTTCATAAAAGCAGGTCATGGATATATGTTTAAATCACAGTTGAAATGCTGCCGAATTTTCTATAGGTTAGTTGACTTGACAATGTCTAATTTGGTAAACTGTAGGATGCCTACCATCGGGTTAGGGAGGAGGAGTACCTGGACTTATCTCCCGGCACTGTACCTCCCAATGACGCCGAGTTGTGGGAGCGTAGTGTCGGAGGACGGCGTAAGGGCCGTCTTTTTGGATGGGGGACCAGTCAGGATCCCTATTATGCTATGATCGGTTATTCAGGTGCCAGTTCGAGCGGGAGCACGCGCGACCGTCGCGATGAGGAGGTATGCTTGTCAAATGGTGTTTAACATTGTTAATCATATATATGTTTGTTAAATGTTGTCTGACATTGTTCTATATATGTTTGTCAAATGTTGAATTTCAGTTGGAGGAGCTGAGGAAGAGGTTAGAAAGAGAGGAAGCAGAGAGGATCCGGATGCAGGAGCGAATGGATAGAGATGAAGTAGAGAAGAGACAGATGCATGAACGAGTTGCTCAGTTTGACGCGTTCATGATCAAGTTTAACAGTCAGAACCCCTTCCCCCCCGGTAGGATTACGTTTATGTATTTGTACATATTTTGAACACTTTTAGAATTAGTAATGTTTAAAAATTGGCAGGTTTTGTATGGGATAAAAAACTGGAAATTTTTAATTATTTTTTTTTAAATTTTTTTAATTACCGACGGATTATCCGTCGGTAATCCGTCGGAAAGTATTTTTTTAATTTAATTTTTATTTAATAAATAACCGTCGGAAATCCGTCGCTAAATCCGTCGGAAAGAATCCGTCGGAAATTTTCCGTCAGTAATCCGTCGCTAAAAGAAGACCGTCGGTGATCCGTCGGAAATAACCTCGTAGTCGATAACCGTCGGAGATCCGTCGGAAAATGTGACCGTCGGTGATTTGATCGCCGACCACCTCTTTTCCAACGGCCATTTACCGACGGATCACCGACAGATTTACACTTTACCGACGGATCAGCGACGGAATAATCCGTCGGTGATAAACCTCTGTTTTGTAGTGAATCATCTACAACAATAAATTAAGGTTTAACTTCAACAAACACATTTCAATCCTTATACGTGATCTATAAAAGGTACGGATGTTACTAAAACCCAATAACATACACTATCTCCAACTGCGGAAGACTTCACCAAACTACTCACCCTCGTGTAAATCTAGTGCTCATCTCTTCATGGCACCGCTAGAAACCAAACCCCAACTGACCTGATGCACATGCCGATAAATAAAAAGGTTAGGCTTAACGCCTAGTGAGCTCAAGAGTTTTCATCATAAACGTATAAAGCAATAAACTTAAAGAAAATTATTTAAATCGTGATTGCCAAAATGATGACACGTTCCATCTGAAACGACCAAGACGAAATACATTAAATCTGAAAACAATCTATTTTTCAACGTTCACCCTCTTTGTGATTAAAATCATAAGACAAACGTTTCTTCAATTATAAATCTAAAACCCAAAACTCACGTAATACATAACTGACACTTTAATAAACAATTACTGAAAACGTTGATGAACTCCATTATCCAAAACATCCAAAACATGGATAAAGTTCAGTATGCAAAACCCAAAACATGGATAACAATCCATACTCAAAACATCACTGAAAACATGGATTATAAAACTCCATAACCAAAACAACACCTTGCGGTGACGGGGAAGTCCCGATTACATAGAGTGTGACATAACACAAAAGTAGGTCACATAATTATGTAAGAAATCAAAACATGTGGGTTATACATATAAAAACCGACCGAGCTCAACTCCTCTGAGTCTATCGCTCGAAAACATCAAGTCAACCCCTCTAGGTCTATTCTTGAGAGTTCCAAAACGGGGAACTCTAGCACAAGGGAATTACACCTTACTGCCCATGGGACGTTGCCCGACCGTATAGGTCCACACCTTACTTACCATGGTGACCCGATGCCTATTCCGTGTCAAAGTGGTGAACTTGTCCAAAACGGGACAAAAGAACATTGTGCCTATGGATCCATTGCACTAACTAAAACATTACATGACTCCAAACGAATGAATTAACACATTCAAAACATGTAATTCTCAAATATGATGCAATAAATGCAAATCATAACCAAACGCTCTACATTGAGCTATTAAAATCGGACAAGTGTCCTCGGAACCCAACAAAATCCAAGCCGATCCATAAGCTCAACAAATACAAGGACTCAACGTTGAAAATCATAAAATGAAACCAAACGTAAACAATCCGCCTTTATGTAAACCCATGCTCCAAAATTTAAAGATGACTCCCACGTAGATTAAATTAGGACAAAACATTTTCCAAGTGAGTTTATAACATCTATCCTTTAAAAAAACATCCCATAACACACAATCAACATTTATTTAAAACACACCATAAAATGCATTTATGCTCAAACTCTATTTCATGAAGTAAACCATTAAAATACCAATGTGTATGTTTTATTTGTCAAAATGCTCAAAACCCCAAACGTGGGTGTTTTACAAAGTTTATAAAACCAAACACTTCAAATAATCAAGATTTATCAAATAACACAACAATTAATAATTTAATGTAAAATATGTAAACACTTTAAAATAAACATTTTGACATGTACACCATTTTCACAAATCAACTTGAGTTCACCTTGCTAGATTTAGGCTAAATCTAGATTTTACCCCCATATTGAGCTTCCTTGGAGAGATCTGAATCCACTAGCAAAATCCTTCCAAAACCTAGATCCATAAATTTTCAACCATAAATAATCATATTCAATCCCTTTATAATCGATCCCCAAACATTTTATATTAAAATCCCCAACTTGACCAAAACCCTAATTTTGACCTAATTCCTCCAAAATCACCCAAACTGAAAACTTAAGAAATAAAGCACTAGGAAGTTATAAATAGAGCATTTATAACTTGATTAAAGTGTTAAAAAGAAGAAGTGATGAACTCACAATGGTGGGTTTTGATAAAACTCAAAACCCTAGAATTTTCTTGAAGGAAACAACAATAGAGATGGTGGGATGGTAGCTCCTTGAATCCTAGACTTCCAAGACCTTAGATGATGATGGAATGCTTCAAGATTAAAGTAAAAGGCCATAGGAATGGTTGGGGTTTGAACCAATAGGATGGAATCGTTTTGGGAGATAAAGGGTGGGATTTGAGAAGTGAGAAATGAGGAAAAAAAGCTGAAAATCGCGACTTTTAACCCACTGGCACTTTTCGGCGAGAGTGCCAAGCGATTGTGCTAGTGGCACTTTCGCTGGCACAATCTCCTAGATTGTACCGTGGCCCAAAGTGGCTCGGCGAGAGTGCCAAGCGATTGTGCCCCTCTGGCACTCTCGCTGGCACAATCGCCCAGGTGCCCCAAACCCTGAAAATTCGACTTTTTCCGCTCTCAATTAGCTTGGCATCCAAAGCAACTAATATACCAACAATAATGCTTAATCGTAGATTAAATGGGGAAGGAAAGATAACCAACCGTATAGAAATTCAGGGTGTTACAACATATCAGAGATGGCGAGAAATGGGTTTTGTAACCACCCCACCCAATTAATATTAATCTTCCTACTCCTACTAGTAGCCCAAAAGTACGAATAAGTCACAATATTATCCCACAACTTCGCCTTCTTGGGCTTAGGAGTTTGTAACACCCTAAAACTTACAGTAATTTAAAAATTCGAAAATTCGGCTATAAAACCTTTGCATTTGGAATAAACCACCCAAAATGGGTAAATGTATAAGGCATGTACAAAAACCTGTGAACGAATAAAAATTGACAACAAACTAATCTAAACATATCCTATCTAGATTACATCGGTTGTCAACCCAAGGATCACTAAAATATGGAACTAATTCAAATGCCTCTAACACCAAATACTAGCAATCACAAAATGCTTCAAGGTTATGCTCGTCACTCAAGCCCTTAGCAACCCACCGCTAAAGGAACCTGTTATACACATCATTTGAGAAAAAGTGTTAGGCTTAAAGCCTAGTGAGAACATACAATTTATATTTTAAAGGAATACAAACAATCGTAATAAAAAGGAAATCTTTGCAAAAGCATTGAGTTTATAAATTAAAACTTTTCCATATAAGGACTGTTAGGTCCAAAATTCATCTTGCGATGACGGGGGATACTCGATTTACCAAGGAGTGTAGCAGAACACCGAGTAGGCTACAATTCTGAGTTATGAGCTAAATACTTGGAATCCATGGCCACGAACAACGTCGGTCCGTACTAAGATGTGGGGGAGGGCACCCGAGGAAACCAAGTCATACTCGTTCACTAGGACTACATTATGATCCATGGCTAGTAACCGGTCCCACATAACCGTACCAAAGGGCCTCCGAGGATCAAATGCATCCATAGCTACAATGGGGAAAAACATCCCAATATATATATATATATATATATATATATAAGCCGACTCAATACCTAGGGATCCACTAGTAATAGTCTAGACTTGTCACCATTACATTTGTGACTAACCAAAGCTAAACATATAGCTTCCAACAACATTTACTTCCAAAAATGCATTTTCCAACTTTAACTGCTGATAAGAATGAAATTCATAAAATGAGATTATACATATTCTTTCAAGTACTTCACCATAAATGTGTAAGAAATACTTTATGTTAACACATAACAAATGGAGTCCTTCATTTTTACAAAACTTAGCAAGAACCCTAAAATCTCCTAAAAACTCAAGTTAGGTCAAAATATGATTATTGTAAATCCAAAATCAAGGAGGTTTATAGGAGTTCAAAATATGAGTTTTGACATGTATAAAGTTTAGAAAAGATAGTAGGAACTCACCAAGTAGGTTTTAGAAGAAAACCCAAAAACCTAGATCTTGACCCCTTAGAGAAGATGAAGATGGAGATGGAGCTTCCAAACTGAAACATTGGATGAATGCTCTTAACTCTAGCAATCAATGAATGGGATGGTGGTTGGAACAAACCCTAAGATGAAGTTAATGAAGAGGGAGAAGGTTGGGAGAGAAACTTGGAAGGAAAGAAAGGATGAAATGTGAAATAATGAATTTGGGGCTGAAAACTCATTAAATGGTCTGTGTTATTTATTCCAATGCCCAGCACGACCCGTGCTGCGTTAGTGAAGGAAATGGCACGACCCGTGCCAAAGCTTCTGTGGTCAAGCACGACCCGTGCTGATTTTGTGAAGAAAAGGGCATGACCCGTGCGCCCTGTAGACCAGAATAGATGCCCCTTGTTCTTCCTTGATTTTTCTCAAAGAACCCTAATCCCAACATAAGAATATAGAGATGCACGAGGGGTTTTTCATAAGATTGAAAATTCAAGGTGTTACAATCCTCCCTTCTTAGAAATGATTTCGTCCCCGAAATCTCACCTACAAGAACAGATGAGGATATCTCCGCTTCATATCCTCATCGGCTTCCCACGTCACGTTGGCCCCACGATGATGCCTCCACTGCACCTTGACCATAGTGATCTCCTTGTGACGCAACTTCTTAGACTTCCTTTCTAAGATAGCGTCGGGTTCTTCTACACAACGGTTGCCTTCGTCCACTCTTAACTCGGAGAGAGGGATGACGCTTTCTTCATCAGCCAAACATTTTCGAAGGTAACAAATATGGAACATGTTGTGGATTCTACTCAACTCTGGCGGCAGTTCCAATTGATAGGCTTGCAAACCCACCCGCTTAAGCACTTTGAAAGGTCCAAGGAAACCGGGACTCAACTTCCCACGTTTCCTGAACCTAATAATCCCCTTCCATGACGAAACCTTAAGCATCACGCGGTCGCCCACTTGGAACTCCATCGACCGCCTCTTCTTATCGGGATAACTCTTTTGCCGATCTTGGGCCGCTTTCAACCTTTCTCGAATGCCTTTAACCTTGTCGCCCGTTTCTTGCACGATTTCAGGTCCGGCGAATTGTTTCTCACCCGCTTCAAGCCAACATACGGGAGTTCTACACTTCCGCCCATACAAGGCCTCGAACGGAGTCATTCCGATACTTGAGTGGTAGCTATTATTGTAAGCAAACTCCACCAAAGGTAGGTGAGAGTCCCAACTACCCCCAAAATCAATGACACAAGACCTTAGCATGTCTTCGAGTGTTTGGATCGTTCTCTCACTCTGACCGTCGGTTTGTGGATGGTAAGTCGTGCTCAACTTTACTCGCGTACTAAGCTCCTTCTGAAAGCCATCCCAAAAGTTCGAAGTAAACCGACTTTCACGATCCGACACGATCGACAAGGGTACCCCATGCCTCGATACCACTTCATCGATGTAGAGTTTCGCTAACTTGTCCATCGATAAGGTTTCACGCATGTCCAAGAAGTGAGATCTCTTAGTCAACCGATCGACTATTACCCAAATGGTATCGTGACCTCGAAGAGTTTTAGGCAACTTCGTCACGAAGTCCATGATAATATGCTCCCACTTCTACTCGGGGATCTCTAAGGATTGCAGACTCCCATACGGTCGTTGATGTTCAGCCTTTACTTGTAAGCACATCACACAACGCTCCACATAACGCGCCACATCAAGCTTCATCACCGGCCACCAAAAATGCAACTTCAAGTCCCGATACATCTTTGTACTACCCGGATGTATGGAATACTTGGACTTGTGAGCATCCTCCAGAAGTAGTTCCCGATTACCCCCAACCTTGGGTACCCATACACGACCATTGAATAGTTTCACCCCACAGCTATCTTCCGTTAAGAGCAACCGTTGCTTGGTCATCACCTCATCCTTGAGATTTTCTTCTAACAACGCTTCCACTTGAGATGCCTTGATCTTCTCAACAAGACTTGACACTAGCTCGATTCTCGAAAAGGTAGCTCGAATGCTTCCGCTATAGTCCTTCCGACTTAACGCATCGGCCACTACGTTCGCCTTACCGGGATGGTAAAACAACTCACAATCGTAATCCTTGAGTAACTCGAGCCACCGCCTTTGCCTCATGTTCAACTCCTTTTGATCGAAGACGTACTTCAAACTTTTGTGATCTATGTGGAGTGTACACTTCGTACCATAAAGGTAATGCCACCAAAGCTTCAAGGCGAACACTACCGCCGCTAACTCCAAATCGTGGGTAGGATAGTACTTCTCATGGATTTTGAGTTGCCTCGAGGCATAAGCAATCACCTTGCCTCTTTGCATCAACACACATCCTAATCCCATTTTCGAAGCGTCGCTATAGACCACGAAGTCTTCCGACCCTTCGGGTAGCGACAAGATTGGAGCTTCACACAACTTCCTTTGCAAAGTCCAAAACGCTATCTCTTGCGCTTCGGTCCAATCGAACTTCACATTCTTCCGCGTCAACGCCGTCAAGGAAGAAGCGATTTTCGAAAAGTATTTGATAAATCTCCGGTAATAACCCGCCAAACCTAAGAAAATGCGGATTTCGGATGGAATCTTTGGAGGCTCCCAATTCATCATGGCTTATATCTTGGAGGGGTCCACTTTCACTCCGTCTCGAGTGACAACGTGACCCAAGAATTGCACCTCTTCGAGCCAAAAATCGCACTTGGAAAATTTGGCGTACAATCTTTCTTTCCTCAACACTTATAGAACTTCGCGAAGGTGTTGCTCGTGTTCCAACTCGCTCTTGGAGTAAACGAGTATGTCATCAATGAATACGATGACCGACTTGTCGAGAAATGGTCGGCACACCCTATTCATCAAATCCATAAATACCGCCGGTGCGTTCGTTAGGCCAAACGGCATTACAAGGAATTCGTAATGGCCGTAACGCGTTCTAAATTCCGTCTTCATGACATCTTCATCTCTCACCTTCACTTGATGGTAACCCGAACGTAAGTCGATCTTGGAAAAACACCCCGCTCATTGGAGTTGATCGAACAAGTCGTCTATCCTCGGGAGCGGGTACTTGTTCTTCACCGTTGCTTTGTTCAACTCACGGTAATCGATGCATATTCTCATCGTGCCATCCTTCTTCTTGACAAACAAGACCGGAGCTCCCCAAGGCAACGAGCTCGATCTTATGAAACCTTTCTCCAAAAGCTCTTGGAGTTGAGCCATCATTTCTTGCATCTCTGATGGCGCCAATCGGTAAGGAGCTCGAGCAATAGGAGTTGATCCCGACACGAGATCAATTCGAAACTCCACTTAACGATCAGGTGGTAACCCGGGCAAGTCATCCGGAAAGACATCGGGAAACTCACGCACAATCTTCACATCTTCAAGCTTCAACTTCTCGAGTTTGGCGTCGATCACGTAGGCTAGGAAGGCCGAGCATCCTTTCACCAAGCACTTGCGCGCCTTAGCCATGGTAATGATTGCCACATCACCCTTCCTCTTCTCCCCATAGATCACCACAACTTCACCACCGGGATTGGGGAGTCGGATTAATTTCTTGGAACATACGATCTCGGCATGATTGTTCGCTAGCCAATCTATGTCGACCACTATATCAAAACCTCCAATGACCATTGGCAACAAATTGATCGGAAATTCCCTCCTTTCGATTCCGAGAGTACACTCCCTCAAAACATCGCAGATTAGAACCTAACTACCATTTGCTATTTCTACCACTAACGCATTCTCTAGACTATTAGTGAGCATAGCAAGCTTTTGACGAAACAAATCGGATACAAATGAGAAACTGGCACCCGAATCAAACAGTACACACACAGGTACGGAGTTTAGAAGAAACGTACCCGATACCACATCGGTGGATGCCTTGGCCTCATCGACCGTCATCTGAAAGGCTCGACCCGGAACCCTAGGTGGGTTCTCTCTTTTCTCCGCCGCACTACCCGACTTGAGCTTCGGGCAATCTCTTTTCATATGCCCCGGTGCCTTGCACTCGAAGCAAACAAGCCCTCTGATCGGACAATCTTTGGTAGCGTGACCAGTCTTGTCACACTTGCTGCAAGGTTGGAGAGTGGGGTTACAGTTACCAAAGTTCTTACTATGACACCTTCGGCACCATCTAGCTTCTTGATGACCACCGAAGTTTCGGTTCCCGACAAAAGGTCGGGTTCTCTTGGGAGGTACGGAATTGCTCTCCCACTTTCTCTTGTCAACCACCACCACAGCCTTTTTCGGTCTACCCTTCGCGTAAACCTCTTCCATGAATTGTGCCTCTTCGATCATCTCACGAAGGTTAGAAGTCTTCCAGTTTCAGACCATAGACATCATGTCCGCCGGCAGACCCTTCAGATAGGCCTTTATCTTCTTTTTTTCTGTGGAGGCCACATGCCCCACCAAACCCAACTTCTCCATGAATTGACGGGTATACTCCCTCACCGTCAAGTTCCCTTTCTCAAGTGCTCAGAACTCAGCTTCAATACGGTCCATGTCTCTCTCACTGCAGTACTCCTCCAGAAGCTTTTTCTTGAACTCGGCCTAAGATAGCTGAGCTAATACAGTAGAAGAGAGGGTGGCCTGAGTGACAGTCCACCATGAAAGTGTCATATCCCTGAGTAATTGAGATTCGAATCTCACCTTCTGATCCTCTCCACACTCGGAGGAGCCAAAAGCTTGTTCGACTGCCTGGATCCATTTGACGCATGCAACCGGGTCATCAGAACCCGAGAACTCTGGTGGTCCACAACCAAGGAACGATTTGTAGGAGCAACTATTCCCACTTCTCGGAGCACCAACCACTCTGTGCTCTTCAGTCCTAACTCTGTTTCTTGTGCCGCCAGAACCAACCAGCACATTCTCTTCCACTGCCGCATGCCTTATGAGGCTCGCATCCCGGTCTTCCATCATCTTTAGAAACGCCTCTTGTTGCTTCTCCATAGCCGACGTCACCATCTGCATGACGCTGTCCATCATATCAGCTTGAGGGTTTTCCTCACGAATAACCGGGTCCTTGGATGACAAATCCACTCTAGGCACGTGTTCCACTACCCCAGTAAATATCAGCTGCATGCCGGGAGGAACGACAACTGGCGCCCTTACCACCGGGTTTGGATTGGGCGAACTAACATCGCAAAGATCTCCATCGCCTAACTGACGACTACGTGTATTCACCATAAGGAATAATGGTTGCAACACAAGCATGAGAAAGAGTAAGAGATAGATAGAATAACGCACGAAGGAAAACGTACTACCATACCACCAATTGTCATAGTAACGGCATTTCAAGCACATCCACGTAAAACATCCTCATAATAACATTAGCTAAGTGAGATTATGAACATATAATACATAAAGGTTCTCGTTACCATCGCCATTAGTGATGGCCAAAAATCGGGCCCGGGCCGGGCCGGGCCAAAACGGGCTTCGGGCCCAAATAGTAAACCCAAAAACCGGGCCAATCGGGCTTCGGGCCAGGCCGGGCTTCACCCAAATATGTGTGGCCCGTTTAATGTTGGAAAAAACCGGTTATAGGAAAACCGGGCCGGGCCGGGCCCAAACCGGACCGTGATCGGGCCGAACATTTTTCCGTATTTAAAAAAAAAATCTTTATATAATAATTAATTACTAAGCTTTAAAAAATAAAAATTGGATTGGATCACTAAAATACACTTTAAAAATGCGTTTTATTTATAATAAATCACTAAAATACACTTTAAAAATACGTTTTATATATAATTTTAAGTTACAAACTTACAATACAAGTATTTTAAGGGGTTTGGGGAGGTAAAAGATACAAAAAAGGTCAAAAAAACGTATATAAATGGTAACATAACGGCTCTTTTTTTTTAAAATACAAATCGGACCGGGCCGGGCCAAAAATCGGGTCGTGAACCGGACTCGGGCCGAGCCGGGCCGGGCGGCCAAATCCTCCAAAAACATGAACCGGTTCATGTTTTCGGGCTCCAAACCGATTTTCCACCGGGTCGGGCTTTTAAGCGGGTCGGGCTCGGTTAACCGACCGGGCCGGGCCGGGCCGAGATAGCCATCACTAATCGCCATGACGCTTGACAATCATAATTTCCGTCAACTCTAAGACTAACCCATCTTAGAAATTCTACCCAACTCACAATCAATACTTAGCATACTCAATCTAAGTCTAGACATCTTACATTCATGCCTAGTTCACTTAAACTATAGCTCTGATACCAACTTGTAACACCCTAAAATTTACAGTAATTTAAAAATTCGAAAATTCGGCTATATAACGTTTGCATTTGGAATAAACCACCAAAAATGGGTAAATGTATAAGGCATGTACAAAAACCTGTGAACGAATGAAAATTGACAACAAACTAATCTAAACATATTCTATCTAGATTACATCGGTTGTCAACCCAAGGATCACCAAAATATGGAACTAATTCAAATGCCTCTAACACCAAATACTAGCAATCACAAAATGCTTCAAGGCTATGCTCGTCACTCAAGCCCTTGGCAACCCACCGCTAAAGGAACCTGTTATACACATCATTTGAGAAAAAGTGTTAGGCTTAAAGCCTAGCGAGAACATACAATTTATATTTTAAAGGAATACAAACAATCGTAATAAAAAGGAAATCTTTGCAAAAGCATTGAGTTTATAAATTAAAACTTTTCCATATAAGGACTGTTCGGTCCAAAATTTATCTTGCGATGACGGGGGATACTCGATTTACCAAGGAGTGTAGCAGAACACCGAGTAGGCTACAATTCCGAGTTATGAGCTAAATACTTGGAATCCATGGCCACGAATAACGTCGGTCCGTACTAAGATGTGAGGAAGGGCACCCGAGGAAACCAAGTCATACTCGTTCACTAGGACTACATTATGATCCATGGCTAGTAACCGGTCCCACATAACCGTACCAAAGGGCCTCCGAGGATCAAATGCATCCATAGCTACAATGGGGAAAAACATCCCAAAATATATATATATATATATATATATATATATATATATATATATATAAGCCGACTCAATACCTAGGGATCCACTAGTAATAGTCTAGACTTGTCACCATTACATTTGTGACTAACCAAAGCTAAACATATAGCTTCCAACAACATTTACTTCCAAAAATGCATTTTCCAACTTTAACTGCTGATAAGAATGAAATTCATAAAATGAGATTATACATATTCTTTCAAGTACTTCACCATAAATGTGTAAGAAATACTTTATGTTAACAATAACAAATGGAGTCCTTCATTTTTACAAAACTTAGCAAGAACCCTAAAATCTCCTAAAAACTCAAGTTAAGTCAAAATATGATTATTGTAAATCCAAAATCAAGGAGGTTTATAGGAGTTCAAAATATGAGTTTTGACATGTATAAAGTTTAGAAAAGATAGTAGGAACTCACAAAGTAGGTTTTAGAAGAAAACCCAAAAACCTAGATCTTGACCCCTTGGAGAAGATGAAGATGGAGATGGAGCTTCCAAACCGAAACATTGGATGAATGCTCTTAACTCTAGCAATCAATGAATGGGATGGTGGTTGGAACAAACCCTAAGATGAAGTTAATGAAGAGGGAGAAGGTTGGGAGAGAAACTTGGAAGGAAAGAAAGGATGAAATGTGAAATAATGAATTTGGGGCTGAAAACTCATTAAATGGTCTGTGTTGTTTCTGCCGATGCCCAGTACGACCCGTACTGCTTTAGTGAAGGAAATGGAACGACCCGTGCCAAAAATTCTGTGGTCAAGCACGACCCGTGCTGATTTTGTGAAGAAAAGGGCACGACCCGTGCGCCCTGCAGACCAAAATAGATGCCCTTCTTCTTCCTTGATTTTTCTCAAAGAACCTTAATCCCAACATAAGAATATAGTGATACATGAGGGGTTTTTCATAAGATTGAAAATTCAAGGTGTTACAGAGTTCTAAACAACGTCTCATTCTTGTGAGACCAAATATACCAAAGAGTCGTAAGTAAGACCGCCTCTAGAGAAGTTAAATCCACTTTCTTCAACCTCAACGAGCTCAACCAGTCGTCCAATCCAAAATAGATTTGAGATCCGGAATATCTAAACTCCACCACTGGCCAATTTTCATCCAAATATCTCGTGCCATGTGACATTCGAAAAACAAATGTTCTACAGATTCGACATCCACATCACAAATCGGACATAGGATGGAATGCACATCAATACCTCTTTTAGCAAGATTATCCCTGGTTGGGATCTTATTCAGACCTAAACGACATTCAAGGACATTGACCTTTATGGGAACAAGATTGTTCCATCTACTAGGAGCCTGATCAATCACCAAAATTTTAGAGTCTATGTACTTCCGAGTGGAAACGACCGAGAACTTAGCCGAGCCGTCAATGCACCAACACCATCTATCCCGTTGACCAGAGAGCATCACAGTTCCAAGGAGATTCCGTAACACTACCATTTGAGTCGCCTCTACATCGCCTCTCGGCATCCTGTGCAAAAACGAACCCCAATCCCCCATTTCCACACGCTCAATAACCGAAGCCATTTTATCGCATTCAAGCGCATACACCCTTGGGAATTGCATTTTAAGAGTAGTTTCTCCCAACCATACATCTTCCCAAAAAAGAGTAGCTCTACCATCCCCCACTTTTTTCTTACAAAAAAATAAGAGATTTATACCCTTATTCTCCAATTGTTGGACTGCCTTCAAAATACCAACCTAAATAGAATTTGACTCCTTATAAAGTAATCGCGAGCCAATAAGACCGCTCCTACCGTATATTACTTTATCACTTTTATCCATAGCGCGTATATGTTATAAAATATTTTCCATCATACAAAGTTTACTGATTAATACTTTTTACAAAATATTGTGTGTATTTATGTATTGATATATGTTACTTAAAAAAAAGTACTAATAAATAAAAAATATAAGCCCTAGACTTGATAAAAAAAAAATTGAGTTAGGAGCATTTAGTTTGATGGAATGGTTTTGAAGAATTTGGATTTTTTGGAAGGATTTGATTGAAAGAATTTAGATTTAATATCTTTGGACTTTGGTGTGTTTAGGTTGTAGAATTTTGAATGGAATTGTTCTCCCTATTTTATAAATAATTTATAAAAATAAATTAGAAATAATTATAAAAATAATTAAATTACTTTTTTATTAATTGAGTATTACAAAACAAATGTTTTTAATACATTTTAAAATATTATTACATACTAATTCTACAAAATCCCGTGATATATATGTAACACCTCAAAAATGGGCTAACAAAAAATCCCGAAAAATGGAAATGTGGTATTTAAAATGTCATAGCATGAGCCTCCCAAAAATGGGGAAATAAGAATACCTTTTAATTACAGTTTGTAGTTGTAAGGAAAGATAAAACAACAACCGACTAATCTAATTTCTACGACGAAATAAGATTACAAAAGGGGTGTCGCCTATAAACTCAAATCAATCTTCACAAAATGTGTGCCCATATGTACTTTCCCCAAGTCCTCACAAAGTCCGCCTAGACCTTCTTAGGTGCGGCGTCACTAGAACCTGCGATACACATAAACACCAAACAAGTGTTAGGCCAAAAAGCCTAGTGAGGTTAAATGACAAGTAATAAATGCATATATGGCAAATTTTATAGTTCCAACGAAATTCATAACCAAGATTGGAATCAATGGGGGAGACCCATAACACCAATCAAATTACACCCAAGAGACGAGATACCTTAGTGTCCATTTCTACGAGTGACACCACAAGGCCCGACACACCCAAGGATACAACATAGGCATTGCCCCAAGTGGCGGAGGTCTAAGCACATACCATCATAGTGGCACCCAAGACTATGTCCTCCTAATGTCCATTTGACTTGGTTCATCCACACAACTCATTTGTAACCATGTAGCATATTAGCTCACATAAGGTGTATTCAACCCCAATATTTGTCGTATGGTCCAAAGATTCATATTCATCATCAAATAGGTGCAAGGCACATAACGACTTACACATCATGACTATTTATGCATATAACCATAAAAGAGTTTACCCATAATGTGAGATATCTCCCAACCACTTAAGCAACAATATCATAGAGGTCTATGAGCATAAATACCATTATTAGTTTATCCATATTACCAATATAGACTCATCCCTTTCCTTAAAAACTAAACATTCATAATCCAAGGCAATATTAAATCCAAATAACAATGTGAGTAAACCCTAATTTCATAAAATAGTAAAAGACAACATTTAAGCAAATAAATACATGTATCTCATTTTAAAAAGGGTTTAGAACACTTACTATCTAGGTTTTCGATTAAAACCTAGAAAATAGGAAACCCTAGATTGAAGAGGTTGAAACTTGGAATTGAAGGTTAGTTGACTTGATAATCTTTAATGAATGCAACCACAAATCACCAACAACTCCAAAGTTGATATTAATGAGGGTTAGGGTTTGAGGGAGAGAAAATCGCACTTGAGGTCTCAAAAATCGCCCAACAAAACGAGAGAGGTGAAGGAGTGAAGTCAAAATCGGTCAAAAACTCAATTTAAGGCTCCAGGCCCCGCTCGCGACTATGTCGGCGACATTGCCAAGGGCATAGTCGCCTGGGCACAATCGCATGCATTCCCCCACTCTCGGTACAATACCGGCGAGAGTGACACGCGAGAATGCCCTCAGGCACTATCGCAGTCACAATCATGCGGTATATACCGCAGGTCTCTTACTCCCCGCAAGTTTGACACATGCAACTGTGACACATGTCACAATCGTCGGGCATACTCGCCCAGGCCCGACTCGGGTCCGATTTCTCGTCCGAACTTCCGTTCAATGCGTCAAGTCTAGGGGTCTTCAACTAAGTGAGTGAGATATCTAAATACTTGACCTATTCGAGAGTGGAATTAAGGAAAAGGAGTATGAAGGTCTAGCAAGGCTTACTTGAGAAATTTCGGGTTTTATGATATACCAACCACCCATGTGGGATTCAAATCCTATGTTTGTGTGATCTCATTGATTTCAAATGCAGAAAATCATTCAAACCAAACATGAGATTAAAATGAAATTCAATTCCAAATCCAATCTTACAAACTAAATAGAACCTTACATTATGATCATTAAAAATACAATGAATAACTAACTCTTATCAATTTCAAATGAGTTTCTTTAAGGGGGCATTTGGTTTGATGAAATGTTTTGAGGGATTTGGATTTCGTGGAATGATTTAGAATTGGAGGGAGTTCAAATCTTTTTTTTAGTGTATTTGGTTTGTAGGATTCGGAACAAAATTGAGATCTATTTTTTACAAATAATTTATAAAAACAAATTAGAAATAATTATAAAAGAAATTAAATTATATTTTTATTAATTGATTATTATAAAACATTATTACTGACAAATCTAACTAAATCCCGTTAAATACTAACAACCCCTATGGGATTTCTAAAATCCACCACCTGTGGGATTTCAAATTCAAACAATCTTTCAAATCAAACATCATATTGAAATGAAATTGAGTTCCAAATTCCTTCAAATCCTTCTAAATACTATTCAATCCTATAAATTAAACGGGACTTAATATTTTCATATTATCTTTATTAATATTGAATTTTTTATTTTTACATTTTTAATTGTATAATTTAACTCAAAGAAATTAATAATTCAAGGAGCAACACTATCAAAATATCATGCTTTATGAACCTGGTCGTGAAGTTGCTCTTATGAACCTGGTCTTTATTCCAAACTTTTAGTCAAATAAGGCAAAAACTACCATCGACCCTGTTTTTGCAGAAAAAACATTTTTAATTTTATAACTATTTAGAATTAAAATAAATCCAGATTTTCATAATAAAGACATTTTTGGTAGAAAAAAGAATTAATTATTTAAATTATATCATAAAGTATTTAGAGAAAAGTTATAAAAACAACTTATTAACTATTACTGTTTAACAATTTATCATAAATTTCAAAATTATAAGTAATTATTAGTTGTTTTTTTAACAACAACAAAAAACATTTATAAAGTTTTCTTGAACAAATTTTATAAGTAATTATTAATTTATTACATACGTACAACCTTTTAAATTTCATGAAATTAACTAATAACGAATAAACATCTTTAAATAGAGAATAATTACTGCGCCCTAATAAAAGTACTCCATTATTATTTTTATCCAAAAAGTCCTTCAACATCAAAACTAAAATAAATTATATCTTTATTTTTAGATATAAAATATTTAAATTATAAATTAAAATCAAACAAATTATACCAAAAAACGAAGAAAAAGAAGTTAATCTTTAGTTTGATACCAATTTTGATTTATTTGTTGAGTCTTTTTGCTAGATTTTTGAATTAGCAAGACATGTTCAACCACGACTTATAATTTCTACTTTATTCATACAAAAATTTTATAGTTTCTTTTTCCAATAACAAATTTTGCATTAATTTTTTGTTGTCAATTTATATAAAATATTCGACGTGGTTGCTGTTAGGAAAAATGTGTGCCTCACATTTACAAAACTAGTGAATTGATTCTAAGGTCTCAAATGGGTAGAAATCCAAGTGCATAATTAATCCAACAACGAATTCGTATAACAATAATTTAGGTGTTGAACTATAATTCTCTACCGTAGAATAATAAATCCACGAAATATAGATAATAATAAATACGTTATTATCTATAAATATAGCAAGTTCAAAACAAATAACACCGAGATTTAACGTGGTTCTACTATCGGTAGAGAGTAAGAATATTATTACCAACCAAAGAGATTACAAAGTGTTTGTACAAAGATCTTGAGATCCACGGTCGCCTAACAAAAACTTCACGAACACCACCAAATATTAAGAACACTCTCGACCTCACATAAACTAAGTATATCGAAAGGATATACTAGGGAGAGTATTTGGTGTTTAGCAACTAGAGGAAGCTTGGAAGGGATGATCAATATGTTGGAGGGGAAGGGGTATTTAAAGGATGGAAGAGGAGTAGGGACCAAGTATTATGAGTGGTGACCAAGTATGAGTGATGACCAAGTTGGCAAGCTTGGAGGCCAAGCTTGGCATTTCCATCACATGTATCATCCAAAATATATAATATGATTAAAAACTATAACACTCCACCATGATGCATGTGATCCTCGATAACGAAACGAATCCCAATCCAACGAATACGAGTTCTCCCAACGGTTGATCATCACAAGTAGATAGCAAAGTAAATTGGTACGAGGTAGCAAAATGCATTCCAACCGTGAGGAGCTTCGGCATGGCCATCACCCGTCAAAGTTACAAGCAAACAAATAACCTCAAATGCACAATCTACTAAACAAGGTAGAGCATAAGCAAAGCTCTAAGCACTTAACAAAGTAATTCCTTCAAAGATGTCATTTTGTCACATGTGGTAATATCTTCTCTCTCTTGAATAAAGTGCCCAACGGCACTAACACAAACGGAGTTGGATCATGTTTGAGCAATGCTCAAACATAGCTGGCGGTAGCGACTTAGTGAACATATCAGGGACATTGTCGTCTGTCAGGACTTTCTTCAAATATGTAACACCCTCGAATTTGGTAATAGCAACTAATTAAAATTTTTAAACATAACACCAAAATAAGGGATAAAAATTCCTCTTACGATCCAAAACTCTATATGCCTCAATTACGAACTCTATAATTACCCTTGACAGTTAATAAACTCCAATAATATAAACAGAATGAATTGAAGTTGGGTGTTACTTAACCCAAATACTAGATGCTCTCCGTAACCTAGTGCGGAAGACTTCATCAAGTTACTCACTCCTCGGGCGCACAAGAGGCACTCCTCTCTTCACTGATACTAGCATTATTCCCAACCGGAACCTGTTGCACATGTCGACAAATAAAAAGGTTAGGTTAACGCCTAGTGAGTTCAAGAGTTTTACATGAGTAATTATATCTTTAAAAGAATGAGTTTCACTTAAAATCGTGACCTTTTAATTTATGTACTTTAAAACGTGGAAACGACTCATTTCCAATATCATGGACTTTCAAAGATGGGCACCTCATAATAAACATTCTTTATATAAATTGATGCAACTCAAACTTACTCGAAACTATAATATGAATTGACTCCCATTTAAGAAACGTAGATAAAACGTTACATCCTCAAACTCCCAAACACGGGTGGGGTAAAATACTCAACCCACACACATGGTTGAAACCCGCATGTACAATATGTTGCCAAAGACACAGACGCTAGGCCCGATACTCACGCGACCATAAATTGAAAGGAGACCAATTATCAAACATGAGGATGACGTACTTTATTCAAACCTTAATATACGTGGATGGAGATCCAATATTAAGGTCCTCATTTACGGTCAACCACATAAACCCAATGACAATAAAGTAAAATGTCATTATTTTTAAAATGTTGCTAGCCGACAACGGGGGAGACTCGTATCCATTGAGAGTGGAGGAACACAAAAGTATGCCACCCATTCAACGTTAATCGTATGACACCTCACGACATACAAGCCTAAATGTCCCTACGATTTCTATAACAAGTTTCACCACAAGTCAGTTGACCTTGATGAACATTCCAAATGACTCCATCTCGAAGGCCCGACACACTTAAAGACTACCTCCCAGGCATTACTTCAAGCGGCGGAGGTTCTAGTGCCTACCTCCTCGGTAGCACCACTAAACTCAACCCTCCTAGTGCCTACTTGTAAAGTTTCCGGTCGTAAAACATGGATAACAGAGCTCAACTCCGCAATACCCAATTGACCATCCAAAACAGATTGACTTACGTGCCTATGGATCCAATGCAACACAATCTAACATTACATGACTTCACAAAAATGACTAACGTACTCGAGCATGTAAACTATAACCGGCTTTACATTGAGCCGTTAAAACTGGACAAGTGTCCTCAAGACTCTTTTAAGTCAATACCGAGCCAAAATGCTCAAATCTCTTTTTGACCGAGCCAAACAAATAATTAAATAACACAATCGACTCACGCCATGCGACCACACCCCAAAATACATATGTGGACTCCAATACGGTTTAAGTTGGGGCAAAATACTTTCCAAACGATTTTATACCATTTACTTCTTCAAAACGTCCCATAACACAAAGTTAAGCGCTTCTTCGAAACAAACACTAAAATGCCTTTTAACCAAATAATCTCATTTATGTAATAAATCCCCAAAGCACATCCATTTACGACTCATTTATCAAGATACTCAAAAAATCCCAAACATAGGTGTTTTACAAGGTTCATAATGCCAAACTTCTCAAATAATCAAAACCCATAAAGTACTCTACAAATAATAATTTCATGTTAAACACATAAGTACTTTAAAATAAGCATTTTGGCATGTACAACGTTTTCACAAATCAACTTGAACTCACCTTGCTAGATTTAGGGTAAATCTAGATTTTCCCCAACTTGAGCTTTCTTGAAGAAACTTGAGCCCACAAGCAAATTCTTCCAAAAACCTATATTGACAAGTTTCCAACCATGAATATACTCTTTCAACCATTACGAATCGATCTCTAAACATTTTACCTCAAAATCCCTAATTTGACCAAAACCCTAATTCCCATAGATGAAGAAACGAGAAGGTTAACTTACCCACAACTTGAATCCATGAACAATGCACCACTAAGTCACCAAAATGAGCCATAACCTCCCAAACTTCGAAATGGTGAAAAGGGTTAGGTGAAAACCCTAGAAACTTGATGAAGAAGAAGAGGATGAAGTTACCTTAGTTCTAGCACCCAAAACCTTGCTATATGAGAAAGGGTCACTTGAAACTCAAATCTTGGTGTCTCAAATGCTCAAAAACGCTAAAAGAAGCAAATGGTTCGATTCTTGGGAGAGGGATATGAAATTAGTGAAGTGATTAATGAGAAATGGGAAAACAAGAGATTTAAAGCAAACCCTGGACCCGTCGGGGACCTTGACACGGCGACTATGCCCTTGGCATAGTCGCGGGGCATAGTCGCCCGCTTCTTCCCATTTGCGGTACCAAACCCGCAATTGTGACATCTGCGACAGTGACCAGGGTACAATCGTTGGGCACTGTCGCCCAACCTGTACCGAGGGTCTTCCTCCCCCGCGACCTTGCCCTGGCGATAGTGACACTTGTCACAGTCGCCGAGCACTGTCATCCAGGCTGTGCAAGGCTCCAAAATTCTTTCGTTCTCGCGTCCGAAAGCTCCTGACACACGTAGGATTCAAAGCACCACGATTCATACTCAAAAGCCATAGCCTAACGATCAAGTCCCCATAAATAAATATATAACCACATAAGCAAAACCCTTATCGAAAATTACGGGTGTTACAAAATAGACAATCTTCGCTTCATGTAATCTCACAAAATATGCATCACGCACGTTTATGTGCTTTTTTCCAGAAGCTAAAAGCCAAATTATTTGCCAAATGTATGGCACTCTGATTATCACAGAAAATGCGCACGAAAGGTTGCTCGAAGTCTAAACCATTCATCAATTCTTTTAAATGGACCGCTTCCTTTGCAGACTCAACCGCCGCAACAAGTTCAGCTTATGTGGTTGACAATGCAACAATGGACTGTAAACGTGATCTCCAACTGACGGATGTTCCACCTAAGGTAAATACATAACCGGATGTGGATCTCCAACCAACTCAATCACCTGCATAGTCAGAATCACAAAATCCAACAATTTCACAGTCATTGTGCAAACCAAATATAAGACCATGTGTCTCAGTTCCCTTCAAATATCGTAATGCCGTTTTAACGACTGTCCAATGTGATCGACCCGGATTCGCGAGAAACCGACGTACCACTCCAACACAATGTGCGATATCGGGATGAGTGCACACCATCGCGTACATGAGACTTCCTACCACACTAGCATATGGAACCTTTGACATTTCGGCCTTTCCCTGGTCATCCTTCGGACAATCTTCACTTGTAATCTTGATGTGCTTCGGTAGCGGAGTGCTAGACGTTTTGGCACCATCAAGATTGAATCGCTTCAATATCTTTTGGATATATGCATGTTGTGTCAATCTAAGTGTTCGGGACTTTCTGTCCCGTACGATTTCTATGCCCAAAATCTTCTGCGTCGCGCCAAGATCTTTCATTTCAAATTCTGACTTCAACTTATCTTTTAGACGTTTGATCTCTGACCGGTCCCTGCAGGCTATAAGCATGTCATCTACATAAAGAAGTAAGTAAGTGAAAATGCCACCGCTTTGTCTGTGATAGACACAAGCGTCCTTTTCACTTCGCTCAAATCCCAAATTGAGCATAAACAAATCGAACTTCTTATACCACTAACGAGGCGATTGTTTAAGTCCATAAAGGGACTTCTTGAGTTTACATACATAATCTGGTTTGCTTTCGGAAATGAAACCATCAGGTTGCTTCATATAAATAGTTTCCTCCAAGTCTCCATGTAGGAAGGCGGTCTTCACATCTAGCTATTCTAACTCCAAATTATGAATAGCCACAATCGCTAAAAGAACACGAATAGTTGTATGCCGTACAACGGGAGCAAAAATATCATCATACTCGATACCTTTCCGTTGTGCAAAGCCTTTAGCAACGAGACGATCCTTGTACCGATTGTCATCTTTGACTTTGAAAACCCACTTGCAACCAATAGCACGACTGCCATTCGGCAATGGACATAAGTCCCAAGTGTTGTTCTTCGAGAGAGCTTCCATCTCTTCTTAAATGGCTCCAAGCCATTTCGAACTGTGGGTCGAGGCCATCGCCTCCTTTATATCAAGTGTCTCATCTTTCCCTACATACAAAACAAACTTCAACTGATATGTAAAACTCATGTTAGCAAAATCCCAATCTCCATACCTGTTAGGCGGACGAATAGTTCTTTGACTATGCCTGGTAGGTGCAATAACTGGGATTGTATCGCATCATCTCCACCATCATTCAGAATCTCTTCTTCAGAATCACTAGTAGAAGTCACTGGCGAAATGACTTATTCAACATTAACGGGTGATTCTGAGCTAATATCAGGAGTGGATGAACTGGGAACATAAGAACTTTCTACTATCTCCATATCATCGGCAGTAAGAGCAATAGTAGTAACAAATTCCGGATCTTGAGAGGACTGAGGATCCCGTGACTTCAACAAGACTGATTCATCAAACGTGACATGTCGAGAATGAATCACTTTACAAGTCAAGGGGTTCCATATTCGGTAACCCTTTATACCATCTGTATAGCCGAGCAAAAATCCTTTGGTGGCTTTAGGATTCAACTTGTCCTGGCCTGAAACATGAAAATAAACAGGACAACCAAATACACGTATGTATTTCAGACAGATGTTTCTTTTACCTCTCCAAACCTCTTTCGGAATCTTTCCCCCGATGGCCAAACAAGGTAACTAATTAATAATGTGCACCGCGGTGTGAAGTGCTTCGGCCCAGAAAGATTTGGAGAATCCCAATGTCGACAACATACATCAGACCTTTTTAAGCAAAGTCCTATCATTGAGGATCGCCTGGTGTGGTGTAGTGACGATGGATGCCTTTACGCTAACAGAAGTCTTTGAATTTACCACTAGTAAATTCTCCACCGTTGTCATATCTCAGCACTTTCAACTTCTTGCCAGTCTCGACCTCTACTAGTGCCAACCAAGTCTTGAACGTATCGAAGACATCTGGCTTTAACTTCAACACATACACCCAAAACTTATGTGAGAAATCATCAATAAACGAAACGAAGTATTTGCCTCCACTGAGGGATAGAGTACTGGATTGTCCCCAAACGTCTGTATGAACATAATCGAGAATTCCTTTAGTGTTGTGTTTTCTAACACCAAAAGAAACATGTGTTTGTTTTCCTTTGACACATCTCGAACAAAACTCCAGAATAGCAGGTACGACGACTTTAATGAGTTTTCGCTTCCGCAAAATCTCCAAGTTCTTCTCGGATGTGTGGCCTAAACGAAGATGCCATAAGCGAGCAAAATCGAGGTTCTTTGAGCCTTCGGCCACACATGATTCAGAAGAAATAGTTTCGCCAATCAAATGGAAAATATTATTTTCTGCCTGTTCGCCTTTCAATATGATAATACTCCCTCGGGAGATGCACAAACTACCGTCGTCAATCCGAATCTTGCAACCCAATTTGGACAGTTGTCCAATAGAGATCAAGGAACGAGTCATGGATGGAACAAATTTGACATTATTCAATGTCCGAATACACCCATTGAACATCTTGATATGCACAGTACCGATACCCTTAGTAACACACGAAGTACAGTTTCCCATAAAAATACTGTTACCTTCAACTTTTTCGAAGGTAGAGAAACAATCCTGGAATGGTGTCATATGGAAAGATGCACCGGTATCTAACACCCATCGCCTGTCACCTTGCGGTGGTGTACCTGTGGCAAAGAAGCCATCTTGCTCCTCTTCGGCTGCAACAGTTGATGATTCGGCGTTGTCTTTGTCTTTGTTTTTGTTTTTAAGACTCAGACAATCTTTCACCCAATGACCTGGCTTGTAGCAATAGTTACAGTTGCCACGTGTCTTTGATTTCCCACGAGAGCCAGGCCGACGGGGCTGAGAGCGCCCACGATTTCTTCCTCTTGAAGACTGCTGATCGTCTCGGCCTCTGTCAGCAAATAGGCCTTGACTGCAATTGTTCTCCCTGGGATTATTGCCGATCCTCATTTGAATTCTTTGATCTTCAGAAACCATTCATGTTTTCACATCAGACAAAGAAAGAGTTTCTCTTCCATATATAAAACTGTTAGTGAATTGGGAATATTTCTCGGGAAGTGAATACAACAGGATCATAGCAAGTGCTTCTTCATCTTTAGCAAGAAGCGCATTTGTTGCCTTCAACTTCATAATAATATCTTCAAATTTGGTCATGTGAGCTTTAATGGTTGTGCCTTCCTTCATTTTGAAGAAGAGACACGACCGCATCAGTAACAATCTGTTGGTCAAAGTTTTCTTGAGATATAAATTCTCAAGCTTGCTCCAAATACCTGCAACTGTCTTTTCAGACACAATCTCAGATATTAACATTTTATCCCATAGCCATTTGCAAAGTAGTAAATGCCCATGCTTCCATTTCTTTAGCCTTAAGTTCAGACATGTTAAGGTCTAACTCGTCTTTAGCAAATACTACGGGATGGACTCCATTTTTCTTAAGTACAATAGATGTTGTGAACTGTCATTTACCAAAGTCATCATCCCCATTCCAAGTCTGTATATGAATACCAGCCCCGGACAAATTAAATGTACCTTCTTGGTACGTTTTTTGGGTCTGGTTTGAGGAACCGGTACCAAATGGGTTTTCTACGTCAGCCATAGAGAAAAAAATGTGCAAACTGGTTTATGTATATTTTCTACACAAATCCAAATCTAGATCTGAAACTCTGATAACAATTGTTAGGAAAAATTGTATGCCTCACATTTACAAAGCTAGCGAATTGATTTCTAAGGTTCCAAATGGGTAGAAATCCAAGTACACAATTAACCCAACAACGAATGCGGATAACAATAATCTAGATGTTGCACAATAATTCTCTACTGTAGAATAATAAACCCACGAAATATAGATAATAATAAATACGTTATTATCTATAAATATAACAAGTTCAAAACAAATAACACCGGGATTTAACGTGGTTCCACTATCGGTGTGATAGTGTACATCCACCAAAGAGAGAGAGAGAGTAAGAATATTATTACCAACCAAGGAGATTACAAAGTGTTTGTACAAGGATCTTGAGATCCACGATTGCCTAACAAAAATTTCACGAACACCACTGAATATTAAGAACACTCTCGACCTCACATAAACTAAGTATATCGAAAGGATATACTAGGGAGAGTATTTGGTGTTTAGCAACTAGAGGAAGCTTGGAAGGGATGATCAATATGTTAGAGGGGAAGGGGTATTTATAGGATGGAAGAGGAGTAGGGACCAAGTATTATGAGTGGTGACCAAGTATGAGTGATGACCAAGTTGGCAAGCTTGGAGGCCAAGCTTAGCATTTCCATCACATGTATCATCCAAAATATATAATATGATTAAATATTATAACAGTTGCATCCCATGGATACACGATTAGTTATGATAAATGTAAATTTACTTCTCTAAAAATAAAGTATTGTATAAGAAAACATTGCATTCTCCGATTTGATTTTCATGGTTGTTCTTTAGGACCCCTGAAATTAGTCGATGTGTGTGCAAGCCGACCCGAACACCCTCGTTTAGCAAAAAAAAAAACTCATTATCTTATTTTGATCTAACATTCGTAAAATATATTTTGAAAATACACATTGAAACACTTTATAATTAGGGTTGTAAACAAACCGAATGTTCAGCGAACCGTTCGTGAACTGTTCGGCGGGAAGTTCGTTTATGTTCGTTTATTTAATAAATGAACGTACATGAACACATTTTTTTGTTCGTTTAGTTAAATGAACGAACATGAACAATTGTCTCGTTCGTTCATTTACGTTCGTGAACGTTCGTTCATTTATGTTCGTTAATGTTCGTTTACGTTCGTTTATATTTGTTTATATTTGTTTATATATATAAATGACATTAATTTGTTAAAGCATTAATTAAATTAATTTTTTAAAATTCCTTTTTTATACCTCCTAAGTATATCAGTTTTTTTTATTTTATTATGTTATTTTTTACGAACGAAATTATGAGTAACGGTGGTTGTTTTTATTCATTTATGTTTGTTTTTACGTTCGTATATGTTCATTTATGTTCGTTCGTTTACCTTCGTATATGTTCATTTATGTTCGTTTGTTTACGTTCGTTTATGTTCATTTATGTTCGTTCGTTTAGCTCTTACCTTCGTATATGTTCGTTTGTTTACGTTCGTTTATGTTCATTTATGTTCGTTCGTTTAGCTCTTAATGAACGAACATAAACGAACACGAACAAACATATTTTCTTAACGAACGAGAATGAACACAAAAAATTTCGTTCGTTTACCGTTCGTGTTCGTTCGTTTGTTCAGTTAAGTTAAACGAACGAACACGAACAAGACTCCTTCGTGTTCGTTCGGTTCGTTTACAGCCCTACTTATAATTATATCTATTGTTGTATAAGAGTTAATTTCCAATAATCGTAGTAGTTATCACAAGAAAGGTAAGAAAAAATCACCGCTATTAGATTAATCCTAATTAAATATCAATTGAAAATACCCGTTTAAACTAATTCATAAGTTAATTTATAATTTAATATAAACCATTAAATCAATACTAACTAAAAATAATCAAGAATACAAATCCTATGTTAACTCATATTCTTGCACAATACTTCATGAATTGTATAAAGTAAAAGATTGATATAAGCTTAGTGTTAAGCTTATATCAATCTTTTACTGAAAAAAGAAATAGGTCATCTTTGAGCATGTGAAAGGTGTGTCGCATGCTTAAAAATATATAAATACTTTTTATTTTTATTTAGTTTTATTTTTCTATAATCAATAACTTATTTTTATATATATATAAGCAAACTTAAGAGAATGACATGGCATAATAAGAAGTTTTCATTGTTATTTATCTAATTTCTCCTAAATTTGATTTTTTTTTTAAATGTTGGCTTTGTTAAGAGATGGAACATTTGTATTGTTTAGGTTGTCTCTTATTTGTAGAAGATGGAAGATTAGGTAATGAAAATGTGTATATAAAAGGTTGATTGATGTTGTTGAAAAATATGAAATGGTGTTTGACAAAATATATATAGTTAAACTCAAGTTTAATGATTAAGTTAAATTTATATTAATCTTTTTTGGTTTATTTTAAAATCTTTATACATATAAATTGTCGGTCCAACAATACTTATAACAAGTTTAGAAACAACAACACAATGATTACCAACCTGTTTTGATATATAGAAATGGTTACAAGGTTGATCAGATTAAGCTTTGCTTTGTGTTCTCAATGTTTTCTCTCAAATACACCTTCTTTTGTGTGTTTGTGTGTTATTCTTTTTGTTCTGGTCTAGAGAGAGTTGTTAGAGATACAACAACTAACAAGTGTGTTCAACACACTACCTAAACATAATATCTAGATATTATATCTAGATATTATATCTAATAAAGTAAACTAGAAACTAACTTTAACAAACTAAGTTAACTAAGTTACCTATTACAATACTTATAACTTAGATATTAAATCTAAGTAAACTAAACAATACATTAAATTACATTGACATTTATTACAAATAGACATAGACTTTAACATTGAGAGTCGACGTTCCAGCATTAGCTTCAGATTGCGATCTTTATATTGGATGATCTTGAATCCAATGAGACTGTGGTCTAACAATCTCCCCCTTTGGATCAAGATCATTTAATAAAAAGATTTATCCAATTCAGTCTTCTTGTTCAGCTCAGAAGATGCAATCTCTTTCTCTAAATTCAGCATGTCTTCATAACAATCTTTAGAAGAATTCAGTCTTTGACGTGATTCTTGAAACATGTGATCTTTGCCATTTCTTGTGTAGTCATTCTCCCCCTTTTTTATGTTAAGTGCAACGACTTCATCAAAATTTGTTGTAAGAAATGTCAATCTTGCGGTTAGAGCCCCAGATTCGTCAATTCATAAGAGATTCATCCAGATCTTTGCAAATCCAGACAAATTAGATGTGTAACACCTGAATCAACTAATGAATCAGTTAACATGCCTGTCAGTAACACTAAGTCACTGTGTGTAACGAATACACATTAGAAAGGAGCTGTTTGATGTTGACTCCCCCAGGGCTTCCATTTAATCATCGAAACACCACAAAGATAATTTCTATAAACGTTATGACAAAGAAACTAATTCCTTGTGTGTTCGTGCTTGTGTTGAAAGAATTAAGCACAGATGATTGCTTATTGGCTCAAAATTATGTAAACCACTGAGACAACAGTAAGTTAAACACAAACTCAATGTGCATGATTGAAGTGCGAAGGTGGGGCAGACTTCCTTCTTTTCAATATCTAGATTTTCCGAATGAAAATCAGATAGCATATGTGCTGCATCCCCTTTGAAAATGAAACATTTTCTATTTGAGAATAAAATGAGTAGATGGTGAGGTTTGATCAAGAGTTGGCATGGGTTAGTTGCCTGTTTCAATAATGATCACCAAAGAATTGTGAATCGCTAGAATTGTGGCTACCCGGCTCAGAAAAAGTTGGTGCAGAGTTGTGATATTCTTTTAACTCTGTTCTCACACGCTCTTTCTTTTAAACATTTAGCTAACTCTAATCACACTCATTTCTTGTCTATTTGCACACTCAATCACTAAGGATTAACTTCGTGGGTAGAAATCACTGGTTAAGGTGATTCCATAGAAGTTGTGTTAATACCTAGCACAATGATTCTTTGTTTTCCTATGATGCACGTGATGCTCAGATTGGTTTAACTATTTCAGTTAAAACACAATATTGATCATGAAAACATTTAAAAATACACTCCCAAAATATAAAATCTGATGAAAAATCGGGAAGTGGTTTGAACATTAAAAACAATGTTTTCGATGATTGAAAGTTGTCCTTCTTTCAACCATATGTGAGATGAAGATATAGAATTATACCTTTACGTATGATCTCCCATCTCATGAAGCTAAGCTTTAAGTCATAGAAATATGAACTTGTAAGATTCTCTCAAAAATTCTACAAAAGTCTAATGTCAAGTCAAAGTAATAATTATTCATTTATATTGAAAAGACAAAAAGCAGTAAAACTGTTTAAAGTATGAGTCCTGATCTGAAATAATCAGAAGTCATGTCCGAACTCCTTTGACGTGAAGAGCTCCCCCTAAAATCTTGCATTACAAAAATTTGTCATAAAACCTAAGTGCAGAAATCTTATGAGCTCCCCCTCAAATTAATATTGACCAATTATGAGTTTCTTCTCATACTCCCCCTAGAATCATGAACATTAACATATGAAATACAGATATCATTCACAATTAAGCATAAAGATATGAGGAAAAAGTAAACAATAGTGAACTTTTATAGGTAACTACTGATTATGTCTTAAGATTTAGCATACCAAGCTTAGAGATAAGAAAGTTGAATCTCTTTTCATCTAACGCCTTGGTAAACAAATCTGCAAGTTGATAATCTGTTTTTACAAAGAAAAGTTCTATGTTTCCTTTTTCTACATGATATTTGATAAAGTGATACCTGACGTCTATATGTTTGGTTTTTGTGTGTTGAACAGGATTCGCTGTTATTGCGATGGCGCTCTTGGAGTCACAGTAGATCGGGATCTTGTTGAAGTGGAAACCGTAGTCGCGAAGTTGAGTTCTCATCCACAAGACTTGAGAACAGCAGCTAGCAGCAGCTACATATTCTGCTTCGGCCGTGGAGGTTGAAACACAAAGTTGCTTCTTTGATCCCCAACTGACAAGTTTGTCACCGAGGAACTGCACATGTCCTGACGTGCTCTTCCTGTCTAACATACAACCTGCATGATCTGCATCTGTGTAGGCTGTTAGTTCAAAACTAGTATCTTTAGGATACCACAGACCGAGATCTGCGGTGCCCTTCAGATACCTGAATATACGCTTGACAGCAGTCAAATGGATTTCTTTTGGATTAGCCTGATATCGGGCACAAAGACATGTTGAAAACATTATGTCTGGTCTACTACTAGTAAGATACATTAAAGAACCTATCATTCCTCTGTAGGTCCTAATATCAACAGCCTTTCCCGAAGGATCGGTACCAATCTTAGTTCCTGGTGCCATTGGGGTACCAATCGGTTTTGTATTTTCCATTTGGAACTTCCGGAGAATTTCCCTAATGTACTTAGATTGATTGATAAAGATACCCGTAGAAAATTGTTTTACTTGAAGCCGAGAAAGAAGTTCATCTCTCCCATCAAGTTCATTTGAAATCTAGACACCATAAGGTTTGCAAAATTCTTACAGTACTTAGTATTAGTTTAACCAAAAATAATATCGTCGACATAGATTTGTATTAAAACGATATCGGCTTTTTCTTTCTTTATGAACAAGGTGGTATCCACCGTACCTTTTGAAAACCCAGACTTGACTAGAAAAGTGGAAAGGACATCATACCAGGCTCGAGGTGCTTGTTTCAGACCGTAGAGTGCTTTGTCAAGAATGTAGACATGATTCGGCTTCTCTTGATTGACAAATCCCTCTGGCTGAGAGACGTAGACTTCCTTCTTCAGAATTTCGTTCAGGAATGCTGTCTTCACGTCCATTTGAAAGACCGTGAAGTTCTTGTGGGCAGCGTAGGCTAAGAACATTCTGATTGCCTCTAAACGCGCCACAGGAGCGTATGTCTCGTCATAGTCTAATCCTTCCTCTTGTCTGTATCCTTTGGCTACTAGTCTCGCCTTGTTTCTGATGACGGTACCAGCTTCGTCCTTTTTAATCTTGAAGATCCACTTCGTACCGATGATTGTTTTACCTTTAGGCTTTGGTACGAGTCTCCAGACTTGCAGTGCGTCGAACTGGTTCAATTCTTCTTGCATAGAGACTACCCAATCTGGATCCGCAAGAGCCTCTGATACTCGAGTTGGCTCAATCTTGCTTAGAAAGGAGTCGTGCATGCACCAGTTGATTGACGCTGACCTAGTTTGCACTGGCTTGGATGGATCACCTATGATCTGCCTTGCAGGGTGCGCTTTGGTCCATTTACGTTCATGAGGCAGTGGATTATAGGAATGAATGTCAGTTGTGTCATCTATAAATCCACTTGCACCTTCTTCAGTTTGATTGGGAGGAGTTATGATAGTTGCTTCAGTTGAATTTGTTGGTTCAGAAGACTCAGCAGGTACAACTTGGTCCGGCTGTAGTTGGATCTGTACGGTACATTCTGCTGGTCCAGCTTCTTCTGACTCTGCATGACTTGGCACTTCTTGAACTGTAGGAGTTGGTATTTGAATTGTGACGTCTTGATGAATCGGGGTACTTGATTCATTTGGAATGTCTGAACTGGTTGGATGAGTAGGCGTTGGCTCTTCTATCCTGTCAACCAAAACAGATTTCTTTATGTTAGTTCCAAGAAATTCGTCATAAAACAATTCAAATAATAAATCTAAATCAGATAAATGGTTAGTTGATGTTGAAGCTTCATCTGATTTGTTCTGTTGAGACGCAGGTTCTAGACTGAGTTGCCCAGAAGCTAGTACTCCGGTTAAAACGGGTTCTGAACAGTATTGTTGGGAAGCCATCTCTTCATCAAAGGTGACGTTGACGCTTTCAATCACCGTCTTTGACTTCTTGAAGTAGATTCTGAATGCAGTTGATGATGAGGAGTATCCAATGAAGATTCCTTCATCTGCCTTGGCGCTGAACTTGTTGAGATTCTCCCTATCGTTTAGAACGAAACACTTACATCCAAAGATATGGAAGTATTTGATTGTAGGTGTTCGGTTGTTGATCAACGCATAAGGAGTCTTCTTGAATCGTCTGTGAATCATGGACCGGTTCTGCGTATAGCATGCGGTAGATATAGCTTCTGCCCATAAGAATAGAGGTAGGTCGGAATGACTTAGCATAGTGCGAGCTGCCTCGACTAGCGTCCGATTCCTTCTTTCCACCACTCCATTTTGTTGAGGCGTACGTGCAGCAGAGTACTGATGAGTTATCCCTTTAGATTCGAGATATTCTTGAACAGTTTTGTTCTTGAACTCTGTGCCGTTGTCTGTTCTTAGAAGCTTTACCGGTTTCTGCAGATTCACCTGGGTCATCTTCAGGAAAGTGATGAGCACATCAGGTGTCTCATCCTTTGATAATAGGAACTTGACCCAAGTGTATCGTGAGTAGTCGTCCACGATCACTAGAATGTACTTCTTGCCTCCTAGACTCTGAGTTCGCATTGGACCACAGAGATCCATATGCAATAGCTCTAGCGGAGCGCTTGTACTTGGTTCAGGCTTCGGTTTATGCGGAGCCCTCTTCATCTTTCCCTTCTCACAGGCTGCACACAGATGATCTTTGTAATATTTGAGCTCTGGAAGTCCTTTGACTAAGTTGCCACTGACCAGTTTGTTGATGTAGCAAAAGTTGATATGAGAGAGCCGTCGATGCCATAGCCAGCTTTGTTGCATCGATGCTTTAGATAGTAGACAAATCTGCTTGTCAGTCTGGACGTCTGATAAATTGATCGTGTAGAGGTCTGACTTTCGAGTGCCGACCAAGAGTTCTTCGCCTTCTTCTGTGCGAACAGAACACCTCTTGGCTTTGAAGTTGACCTCTAGGTCTTTGTCACAGAACTGACCTATGCTGAACAGGTTGTGTCCTAATCCTTCTACGTAGCTCACCTTCTTGATCGTTATATTTTCCCGTCGTATATCACCGTAGCCTAATATTGGTGAAAACTGATCATTTCCGTATCTGACTGTTCCGCAGTATTTCTCTGTAAAGTTTGTCAGCATATCTTTCTGTCCTGTCATGTGTTTGGAGCAACCGCTGTCCAAATACCACATATGACGGATCTGCATAGGAGAAATAACGAAACACATATTTAGATTTTAAGCATTATAAATGAGTAAGACGTTGAAGCGTTAATATTAAAGTGCGGGTTTTGAATTGATGAATTCAAAAGCCTATTTTTCTTAAGCACGGGTTCTGAACAGACGTGTTCAGAAACCATCGTCTTGTCTTTGGAGTCCGAGTCTTGAGCTGTCTAACTCAAGAATCATTTTCTCTATTGAGGTACGGGTTCTGATCTGTTGTAATCAGAAGCCACATGTTTTGCTAAACATTGGGTGCCTGCAACACAGATTTAGATTTTGGTACCCACTTGAATTTGGGTCCTTCTGTGTTAGCACAAGGTTTTGATTTTGGTACCCATTGCAAATTGGGTCCTCTTTTCTTTTGAAATAGATATGAAGTAGGATACTGATACGAATGCACATGAGATGATTCAAACCACATAGCATAATCTTGACAGAAATTAGAAGCATGTTTATCATAAAAGGAAGATTGTCTAGCAGATTTAGATAACAGGAATAGTTGCTTGAAATAGTATTTCAGTTTAGGAGCAACATTCATATTCAAAGTATCTGAACTAGACATATTCTTATTACAATAAACAGAATCAAAAGATTTAAAAGTCTTGTCAAGCTTCCGTTTGGGTTGCCATTTCTTGGTCATATCTGAAACAGTTGAAACTTTTGAGTTAGACAATAGAGAAACAACTGAATGCATTTTCTTTGGGTTACCAGTATTGATCGGCTTCTGTGAATGCTTCTTGCCTTTAGCATTTTTAGCTTTCACAGAGACTGAATTATCAACTCGCGTTGATTTTGCACTTTTAACAGGCTTACTGGTTGATCCAACAGATTTCTTAAGAAAGGATGAATGGTTTGGAAGTTTTGCATTAAAGTCAAATTGTTCAAGACAATCATCTAAACCACCGTTAGAGTTCAGAAGATCAAACCCTTGATTTGATGAACTAACCATATTCTCAGAGTTTGAAGCCTTAGAAAGAACAGAATTTGTAAACACAGTTGTAAAAACATTCTGTTCAATGTTTATCAAAAGTCTTTCATCTGACAAGGAATTCTCGAGTTCAGAAATTTTACTTTCTAAAACGAGAGGAGGGACATATAGTTTACCTTGAGTAGGTTTCGCCTCCATTTCCTTTTCAGAATAACTTAGAAAGAAGTCATCTGAAAGAGTTTTCTTCTTTTCCGGTTTCTTATCATAGCTATTATTCAGCTTCGCATAATAAAATGGAAGATGAACTTTAGATGATATTAAATGTTTTTCTGTTTCTTTGGCTTCATCCTCTTCAGATAGTTTAGTCCAATAAACTTTAAGTTCAGGGATTCTTCTAGCTAACTTCATAGAAAGAATATCATAAAGTGCAGGCACTTCAAACATTCCCTTTTGAAGATAGTGAGGATTCTTATAACCGATTCCCCATCTTTCTTTGTTCTCTATTGGTTTGTTAAGATGAATGGTTTGCTCAGTTTGACCTAATGAGTACAACTTCTTTTCCAAAGCATCCATTTTTGCAATTAAAGATTTGTTTTCTTCGATAGATGAAGAATGCATTTGTGTAACCTCGTATAAGTCAATCTCACGTTTTAGCAGTTTAGACTTGAGTTCAGAATTCTCACTAAGAATTATTGTCTTCTTCGTTGCGTTGGTGTCATTGTTTTTATGTAAAACTTCAACCAGTACTTTCTTCTCAGCAATTTCATTGCTAAGTTTCTGTATTGATTGGTTTTTGTCAGTAATGACACCTTTTTCACGCTTTAGGTTCGACTCTAACTCTTTGAGTTTATCATTCATGGCATGCAATTGATTTATGAATTCAGCATACGATAAGTTGCATACCTCTTCTTCATTCTCTGAATCAGCTTCATCATCTGATTCATGCTTTCCCATCAAGCACAGGTTGACAACTTCATCTTTCTCTTCATCTTCTTCATCATCATCAGAATGATCGAGCCAGAAAACGTCTTCAGCCATCAATGCCTTCCCAGCCTCTTGTTGCTTTGCAAGCAACATCTTGTTCTTGTAGTAGTCCGAGTTCTTGACTTTTGGCTTTCGGCAATCTCTGGCATAATGACCGGTTTTGCCACAGTTGTAGCACGTTATTGGTTCTGTCTGACCTGATCCTTCTGCTTGAAACCTTCTTTCTTCAGGTTTCCTTTCCTCTGATCTCTTTCCTTCAGCAAGATCTCTTCTATCTTCTGGTTTCCTCTCCTCCATTCTCCTTCCTTCAAACCTTCTTCCTTCAAATCTACTTCCTTCAACCCTTTCTCTATGAGCGTAGTTGTTTGGACCAGACGAATACCTCTGACTGTTTGAGCTTGGCTTTATGTAGAATTTCTTCTGGAAAGCCTTAGTCAACAAAAGCAATGCTTGCTTTAGTTGTTCACATTCATCTATGTCAGAGTTTGCTTCATCTTTATCTTCATCTGATTCATACACAGTCGCTTTGTTCTTCTTCTTCTTGACAACAAGAGCAACTGTGTCTTCAACCTTCTTTCCTCTCTGCCTTTTCTCTTCTAGAATTTCATCCACTTCTTCTTCATTTTGTTTGAGGGTTTCATACACCTCATGAAGTGGAATCTCATTCAGATCTTTAATCTGTTTCATCTGCCTCGCAAATCTCTTCCATTCTGGCTGTAGAACGCTTAAAAAATTGACGTTTAGCTCAATTTGAGATTTGTGGACCTTGTTCTTGCTTAGCTCATTCAGCAAGGTCACAAACCTGTCATGTACTTCTTCTAGGGTTTCTCCGGCTCTGCCTCTAAATTCTTCATAGTTATTTAGGCAGTTGGAGATCTTCAGTTGATTTCCCACCTTAGAACCCAGCATCATCTTCTCCAGTTGATCCCACATTTCCTTAGCTGAGGCCTTGTAGCTGTCAATCTTTATGTAGATTTCATTGGGGATTCCTTGAAGAATGTATGACATAGCTAGCTTATCACCTTTAGCTCTGTTTAGGTTGTCACCGTCAAGCTCATGATACTTCAGTTCAACTTGTGTTGGCACTGTTTCAACTAGACGAGTTGTCTTTATTGGTTGCATATTTCCTTCTGCAAATGACTGTCTGATGAACTCACAAAGCTCATGTTTGTCTATGAAGTTTAGAAACCGATCCTTCCACTGTTCGTATTCTCCTTTGAAGAGAACTGGTGGCTTGGTGTCAGTTCCTATTGCAAGAGCTTCTCTGGAAGTCATAATTGAACAAGAATTAAGATGCGAGAGGCTTTGAGATGCGTGAGGCTTGAGATGCGAGAGGCTTTGAGATATGAGAGGGTTTGCGTTTCAAGTTAGGAACGCAAAGTTGAGGTTTGCGTTTCTAATGGGACGCGCAAATGGAGGTTTGCGGGTCTAGTAGGAAGCGCAAACAGAGGTTTGCGGGTCTATATGGAAGCGAGAAGTAGAGGTTTGCGGGTGTTTTGGGAAGCGCAAACTGAGGTTTGCGTGTCTTGTGAGGAGCGTATGTTGACTTGTGAGAAGTGAGCTTTGAGTTTTGCGATTGCTCTTTGAAACGAGAAGTGTGCTTTGCGTTTGGCTTGAGAGGCGCAAAGTAGAGGTTTGCGGGTCACTTGAGACGCGCAAAGTAGGACTTTGCGTTTGATGAAGGACGCGCAAAGTGGGACTTTGCGTGTTATTCTTCCTCTGGTTTGCGGGTTATTCGACCTGTACTTGCAAAATTCGACTAAATCTTTGTTCCTGCAATGATTAGCACAACCAAACACTACCAATGTGTCTAGAAACACTTCTAGAACTGAATTTAAGCACTCGATCTCACTAAAACACTCTTTTTCGAAATCAGTTCGATGGCACAGTAAGTTTATTCACTCGACTGAATACTCACCAAATCACAAAATTGGAACTCAAATAAAGCTTTAAAGTGAAATCAAACACTCACAAATCTATCTAGCAGGTATTTCGATCACACGTTGATCGATTCTAACACCTAAAACACTCAAAATCACAAAATCGAATTTTGTTCAAGAACACAGAGTCGTTTTTCTCATAAACTTGTTTTGATCTTAATCAAGCTCTGATACCAATTGTCGGTCCAACAATACTTATAACAAGTTTAGAAACAACAACACAATGATTACCAACCTGTTTTGATATATAGAAATGGTTACAAGGTTGATCAGATTAAGCTTTGCTTTGTGTTCTCAATGTTTTCTCTCAAATACACCTTCTTTTGTGTGTTTGTGTGTTATTCTTTTTGTTCTGATCTAGAGAGAGTTGTTAGAGATACAACAACTAACAAGTGTGTTCAACACACTATCTAAACATAATATCTAGATATTATATCTAGATATTATATCTAATAAAGTAAACTAGAAACTAACTTTAACAAACTAAGTTACCTATTACAATACTTATAACTTAGATATTAAATCTAAGTAAACTAAACAATACATTAAATTACATTGACATTTATTACAAATAGACATAGACTTTAACATTGAGAGTCGACGTTCCAGCATTAGCTTCAGATTGCGATCTTTATATTGGATGATCTTGAATCCAATGAGACTGTGGTCTAACATAAATATATAAAAAGAAAATTTTGGGGTATTGAGGTGGCACAATGAGGATTGAGTATTCTCAAATGGTGAATTGTGGTCGATTTGGAGTTGTCCCACATTGGTGAAAAGTTGAAAGATTAGAACAAAGTGGTATGTATAAGAAAGATGAATGAGATGTATTGTGTAAATATATGTGATTTAACTCATAGGGTTGTCTATTTTGGATGACCATTTTTTTGCAAAAAAAATTAGTTTAATTCAAGGGGTTATCTTATTTTGGATGACCATCTTTTACAAAAAAAAAAAAAAAGTTAGTAATCGTTATCATTTTTTTTATGATCTTTATATATATATATATATATGAATATGAGGGAAATCTTGGGGTGACACCATAAGAATTGAGTATTCTCAAATGGTAAATTATGGTTGATTTGGAGTTGTCCCACATTGATGAGAAATTGAAACATTGGAACAAAGTGATTTGTATAATAAAGGTGGATGAGATACATTGTGTATATTCATGTGGTTTAACTCATAGGGTTGTTTATTTTGCATTACCTTTTTGGAAAAAAATTAGTTTGATTCAAGATGTTATCTTATTTTCGATGGCCATATTTTGCAAAAAAAAAAAAATCTTAGTAGTCATTATAATCGTTATATCTTCTTTATATATAAGAAGAAAGTTTTAGAGTATTAAGGTGGCACTATGAGAATTGAGTATTATCTGATGGTGAATTGTGGTTGATTTAGAGTTGTCTCACATTGGTAAGAAGTTGAAAATTTTGAACAGAGTGGTTTGTATAAGAAAGGTAGATGAAATGCATTGTGTAAATTCATGTGTTTTAACTCACACGGTTGTCTATTTTGATGACCTTCCTTTTTTTGCAAAAAAAAATTGTTTGATTCAATTAGCAATCATTATCATATTTATATAATCTTTTATATATAAGAGTATAATCTTTGAGTATTGAGATGACACCATGAGAATTAAGTATTCTCAAATGGTTAATTATGATTGATTTAGAGTTGTCCCATGTTGGTGAGAAGTTGAAACATTGGAACAAAGTGGTGTGTATAAGAAAAGTGGATGAAATATATTTGTGTATATATAAAAAAACCTTTGAGTATTAAGGTGTCACCATGATAATTAAATATTCTCAAATTGAGTTTTAATCACCGTACAAACACTAGTTACCTTTTATTTGAATTAAAATGTGGTTATCATTGGTTTTCAAAATGTGTTTTAACATAGGCTATTTTTAACTCATCAAAAACATCCTAGCACATATTTTTAGGTCTTTACAACAGTGTTTGGTTACAAATATTAAACAATAATTAATAGAATTAAAAATAAAAATTTTTATTTTATATTATATAATATAATATAATAAAATCATTCCCAAGTTATCAATTTAGATTACACTGGGGAGGGAATGATAATTAATTTCATTTTTATTCTTTATCATTTTAATATTCTCATTTTCATTTTTCTCTTTGAACTATACGACCCTTTATTATTTTAACTCATTAGTTGAAAATAATTTATAATTATATTACAAATTTTAACTCTTTAACTCATCGATCGAATATTACCATAACAAAGTATTTTTAACCAACAATTATGCATCAAACAAAGACAAAAACATAAATAATTATAGATGTGAATTCCTATTGGTTGATTTCATAAAGTTAATACAATTAGGCATGAAAATGGGCCCCGACCCGTCGGGGAACCCGGTCCACCCGCCCCGATCGGGGATGGGGATTCCCCGCTAAACCGGGGATGGGAATGGGGACGGGGATCCCCGTTTGTCTCAAACCGGGGATGGGGACGGGGACGGGTATCACACTCCCCGCCCCGCCCCGTCCCCGTTATATATTTTAATTAATATTTAATATATTATTTAATTAAACTAAATCGGTAATTCATAATTTCCTATTTCTTAACTAGGTTTATAATATAAAATTGTTATTTTTTGGATGTCAATCAAAATACAATTACTCGATATGGTTTTGAATATTACTCGATATCTTTTGGTACGTGTGAAGTTAAGTTTTTTTTTTCGAATTCGGTTGAATTTCTTTTGGTTTTAAGTTATTAATTATTATATGATGTTGTGATTTTTTTATACTAAATTAAATTTCTTTCGATTTTAGGTTTATTGAAAATATGTGATATTTAAACATGTGCAGTGTCTCATATATTTGATTTAAATAGCTTACATAAATGGAAAAAAAAATCTCCGTTTCCCCGTTGGGGATCCCCATTCCCCGTTGGGGATGGGGATGGGGATGTGATCATATTCCCAGGCGGAGACGAGGATGGGGACGGGGATGAAGATGAGGGATTGGGGACGGGGATGGGGATGGGGATTGAGGTCCCCGCCCCATCCTCGCCCCATTTCCATGCCTAAATACAATTCTGCAAGTAGGGTCATGCCTGGGGGAGGGCAGGTCGGGCGTACGCCCAGGGCCCATGAGAAATAGGGGCCCAATTTTTTAGTATATATTATATAATAGTAGTGAAAAATAGTAAATAAAAGAGACAAGTTTTTTTAGCATCTAATAGGATCCAAAGAATTTCTTATTATATTAGGGCTCAAACATATATTAATTAATTACATTGGAAAAATAAATATTTTAAAAGTGAATTGGTTGCACAATTTATAGTATTATTTATTGTTTATTTAAGTCTTTTATTTAATACCACCGTCTAAAAATATTTGCCTAAAATATTTAATATATTCTCCATCATTCATCTCCCACTTGTTGTATTAGAAATCCAAAGTCTAATGAAATCCAAAGAATTTGTATTATATTAAGGGCCCAAAAATATATTAATTAATTACATTGAAAATAAAAATATGTAAAAAGTTAATTGGTTGTTCATTTTATAATATTGTCTATTATTTCTCTAAATTTTTTCTATCTAGTATCAGAGTCTAAAACTATTTACCTAGAAAATATTTTGATATGTTATCCATCGACCATCATTCATCTCCTACTGACTCTTTTAAGTATCTCATCCGCATGAATTTTATATTTGTATTAGAATATAACATATTTTTGTTATTAACTAAGATAGCACGACCCTACCTTTTGAAATAAATTACCAACCATATGAGATATGAGACGGTTTTAACTTAATTTTTTTTAACAATGAGAAAATGATCACATTATTAAACAAAGAATGGGCCTAGCGAGGGACTAGGACACCAGGAGAAACAAAAATTACAAGATACCCATCCACACATCTCTCGGATTACTATACCAAGAATCACAGCTTAAAACCTGCCCCGATTTAGATCTAGAACAAAACCATTGGAAGGAACAAAGTTGGGCGTTTTAAACTATAAAACAGTGATGAACAACATATAAGCTAAGATGAGATGGAAACCCGACTGATTGATATTGATTTATATAAATTATTACTCTGAATAGTAACGATTTTGATCCAAAATTATGTAATTTTATATATTAAATGTACATCATAAGGATGTTTTTGACGGTGAAACAAATTAACGATGCTATGTAAAATTGATATGGCAGAAAATATTTATTCAGAAGTAATTATTGATTGATTTTGAGCCTAAGCATACTCGAAAAAATGATTTTATATGAATTATTAATATTTCTTGAATTGAATTTTATTTCTTACGATAAAAACAATATATCTAAGATTTTCTTTTTCATAATTATCGAGGGCCCTTTTTCTACATCTCGCCCAGGGCCTATAAAATGTCAGGAACAGGCATGTCTGCAAGTTAACAAAGTAACTTCTCTCTCTCTCTCTCTCTCTCTCTCTCTCTCTATATATATATATATATATATATATATAGTCTTAGGTTCATTTGAGAAATGGTAAATATTTGAGAAATAGAGAAATAATCATAGTCATTCATACGGTCAAGATCGGATTTGACTGGTCAAATATTGCAGCTTTGACTGGTCAAAAGTTGCAACCATTCTAAAAATAGAAGAAGAGTTTCGTAATTTTTACAAAATACACAGGACGAGTTCATATATGAACCTGTATGATTCACAAGTTCATATGTGAACCAGTGTAATTTACATATGAACTCTTTTAACTGATTCATATATGAACCTTTGTTATTCATATATAAACTAATTAATTAATTCACATATGAACTAATTAACTGTAGGTTCATATGTAAACTAATTAACAGATTCATATATGAACTTTTGTGATTCACATATGAACTAATTAATTGATTCTCATATGAACTAATTAAATGATTCACATACGAACGTAAGGAATCATACAGGTTCATATATGAACTCGGCCCGCGTATTTTACGAAACTACCCTTCTATCTTCTCCAGACCACGCAAAAATTTATCCGGTGTTTCACGGTCAAAGCCGCAAATGTTGATCAGATGAATGACTAGGATTACTTCTCTATTTCTCATACATTTACCATTTTCTCAGATGACCTCTCCATATATATAGAGAGAGAGAGGAAGGATCATGCGAAAAGTTAAACATTTTGCGAAAAGGCGATAAGTGTTTAATCATATATGATATCACGGTCTGTGGGTGTGCTTAATCATATATGATTAAACGTCTATGTATTGCCAATATAACATGTGTTTAGTCATATGTGATTAAGCTTGTGTATCATATATGATTAAACATTTCTCGCATTCTCGCAAAATGTTTAGCTTATCGTTTGAACCTGCCCCTATATATATATATATATAGGGTCCCCTTCATTTGCTAACCACGACATTGGTGTTAACCGTACTAACCAATCTGGACCGTTGGTTATTTAGATCAATGGTTCACAATTAATTAAAATTTTAATTTTAGAAATATTAAACTAAAAGGCTAAGAAATTACGGTGCATAAGAGCATAGGTTAAAAATGTAAAAATGCAAATAGCTTTCCAAAATCATATTAACACGTTACCAAAAAAAGAGGCGCAAAAGTAGGGATTTTTTTAACTAATAATTCTTGTTTTTAAACAAAAAAAAAAAGGCCCACACAGTTTAAAGTGTTTGCTATTTATGTGAATATGTGCATTTTTTAAACTAATAATTCCTAATGTACATTTTCAAAACAAACATATGTGCATGATTTTTGTATTGTGCATATGGGCATTGTCTACACTAATAAGTCTTGATGTGCATATGTACAATTTTAAATATGCATATCAAAATAATTAGATTATTTGCTCTTTCAGTGCATATGTGCATTGTTCACGTTAATAAGTTTTGATGTACACCATTAGCCTTTGTATATGAATACGGAAAATGGTTTAAAATATGCGCATATGCATATGTGCAAACTTAATAGCATAAAATCCGGAAAATGCAGATGTGCTCACTTGGACATTTGTTCATTGTCAAGTAAATATGTGCATTTTTTAAACTAATAATTCTTAATGTACATTTTCAAAAATACATATGTGCATAATTTATATGTTGTACATATGTACATTGTCTACACTAATAAGTCTTGATGTGCATATGTGCAATTTGAATATGCATATCAAAATGATTAAATTATTTGCTCTTTCAGTGCATATGTGTATTGTTCACATTAATAAGTTTTTATGTACACTATGAGCCTTTTGTATATGCATATGAAAAATGTTTTAAGATATGCATATGTGCAAGCTTAATAACATAAAATCTGGAACAATATCAAAGTTACGTTTAAAAATATTAGATTTAACTCTTTATAACATAAAATCCATATATATCGCTCATTGTGATATAATGAAAAATATATGTAAAAGATATATTAAGATTTAAGATAATCTTGAATAATTTAAAGTTTTAAACTTTTATATTTAATATGGTATATCATTACTATAACAAACATTGCTATAATTATGGTACACATTAAATAGGCGATAATGATTACTTAATTTGAATATTTCGATTTTATATAAATTCCTTTATTACCCTTGTAAGTTTAAAATAAACAAAATTATTATCTAATCTTTATGAGCATTCTGATTGGCCGAAAATGGGTTAGCATGGTTAGCACTAATAGATTGGTTAGCAAATGAATGACCCTCTATATATATATATATATATATATATATATATATATATATATATATTGTAAGACTCGGTTTTAAAATAAAAAGTATAATTATTCTTACCCGAATTGAACCGTAAGCAAAATGACAACCAAAGATAGTTTAGGGGTTAAAACCGTTATTTAACCAAACTATTTATAAATAAATAAAAAACAACAACAAAACCAAATACAAACATGATTACCATCGTCATCTACATTTTTCATTTTTCACCAAACCGCCATTCTCATCTCATTTTTTTCTCTCTCTAAAAATTCATCCTCTCTCTAAATTTCTATCAAATCCGTTGAAGTAATTGAAAATATAATTACATATTCGGAATCTACGCGACGAACCCTTCTTAGAGGTATAAATTTCTTCTTAAGTTATTTAAGTTGGTAAGTTAGGGTAGTTGAAGTTGGTTGGTAGATTATGATTAGATATTGCAATGTTATGATCAAATATATGTTTAGGAATGTTTAAGTTTGTCAAAATTTCAAATGGGTAAGTTTAGAATCAAAATGGTGATATTTGTATCTAGATGTTTAACCGCACACCAAGTGTTCGGTTTAATGTTTAAGAGAATATAATTTCGTGATTAAGTTAAGGATAATAACCTTTGAGTTTTATGTTATACGAGTAATAATGATTTTTGATTTAAATAGGCAATAGATCGGGTTAAGCTTCGTCGTGAGTCTCGGTCGATCGCGTGATACCTCTCAATTTGGTTAAGGTATGGATTTCAATTCTTTTGAATCGTGGGCAACTATTTGTTGTAGTTGACCCTTCCTAAAGGTGGTTCACCACCTTGTGATTGATCAACTGGACGTGATCAACAAATACGAAATTGTACACACACATACACATTGATTTTGGTTTATTGAATCAATTGTTTGAACATTTTGATGTTTTATTAAAATGTGTCTCGTATGAGATTGTTTATGAAAAATGTGAAGTATATAGACTATAATTTTTGTGATCGCCATTTGGGTAAGTGGTATTTGTTTAGTTTTCGTTGATTTTAGAAGAACCCAATAAATGGGCACATTATTTGGGATGCCTTCTATGGCGGCTTTGTTGTCATAGCGTCCTGCAGATGACGGTCCACCAGAGTTAAGCCTATGTGGCTTACGTGAACCCACTCTGGGGGGACTTGGCTGACTTTGTTGGCTCCAGGGCGGATGAATCGATTCTAGAAATTTACCCACAGAATATGTGACCGTGGTTAAATTCACGGGGGACTCGTTGTGTGTGCCCGCATGCCGACCCAGTTCGTGTGGCTGATCACCCCACGAACACGACTGGAATTGACGGACTTTATTTATATAAGTTTTGAAGTTAAAGTGTGAAATGTTCTTGAGATTATTGCTTTTGATTATATTACGAAACGTTTCTCTTGATTTAAATGAACTATGAACTTCAGTCTCAAAGAACTTTCTTCGAATCGAATTTTTATGTCTTCCGCTTCGTTATCGATGTTTTCATTATTATTTACGAATTTATATTATAATCCATTCACTGAGCCCTGTGCTCAGCCGTGTTTTTGTTTTCTGACACGGCAGGTTCGAAGTGACGTTTACGGGGACGGGACTTGAGATCGAACGTGAAATTTTGGAGTTCTTAGACTCACATTATTATATAAACGTTCTAAGTTTATAAACACCTTTTGAAGTGTAAGATTTTGGATTGTAATATATGTTTGGAGTTTATTAGTAGCTCTGATTTAGTTGTGTAATTATGTTAAGTCCCGTTCGTGACATCACCCGTTCCGGACCACGGGGACGGGGGATGTTACATATATATATATATAGAGAGAGAGAGAGAGAGAGAGAGAGAGAGGGGTGCGTTTCTTTTGCAAACCAAACAATTTGTACAAACTATGCAAACCACTATATTAGGAAACAATAGATATATTTATGGATAATGATTATGATTCATTAATAATGATTGTGATATATATGGAAAATGTTAAGTTTATTCATTATAATCATGATTTTAAATTAGGAAATGTTACGTTTATTCATTATAATGATGATTTTAAATTAGGAAACATAATAAAATCATATATTTATTAGACTTGATGAACGACTAAGATTGGTTGGCATAGTTTGTACAAATTGTTTGGTTTGCAAAAGAAACGCACCCTATATATATATATATATATATATATATATATATATATATATATATATAGAGAGAGAGAGAGAGAGAGAGAGAGAGACACCTTCAAATACAAACTTTTTAATGGTGCAAACCATGCAACCCACTTATCTACCACATATTTTGTTTTTACCTTTTTAATAAAAAAATGGGAAAATAAAATATGTGGTAGATAAGTGGGTTGCATGAGTTTGCATCATTAAAAAGTTTGCATTTGAACATCCCTCTCTCTCTCTCTCTCTCTCTCTCTCTCTATATATATATATATATATATATATATATATATATGTTGGTTTCAATTAGAAACCAAATTTCATTGAAAACTTTGTAAACCAAATTTCAACCATTGATCTTTTTAATCAATGGTCAAGATTTATTTGAATTATATATGGTAATAAATTAATTAATTTATTAATAAAAGATAATAATAATATGTCAAAAGGGTAATGTGTCTTTGACTTTTGTGTTTCAAATTTGGCAACAAAGATGAAATATGCTTAAATATAGAAAAGCGTATATTTTTTAAAAGAGAGAGAGAGAGAGCATATCAATACTACCTATTTATTACATGTTCATCAATATACAGTATGTAAAAACACAAATAAGTTTCATTAAGTTTCATTATCATTATTGTTTCATTATCTTTCTATTATGTTTCACTATATCAAATATGTTTTATCAAGTTTCACTATATTAATATTTTGTTTCATTACCTTTCCATTATGTTTCACTATATCAAATTTGTTTCATCAAGTTTCACTACATTAACATTTTATGTTTCATCAGGTTTCACTATATTAATATTTTGTTTCACTATATCAAATCCATTATATTTCACTATATTAATATTTTGTGCCTAGAGGTAATATTGAAGATTTCATATGAATATCAACTTCCATTTATTGGATGAATCAATCACTGATTCATAAGAATAAAAAAAAATAATTTGATTTGTAGCTTGCGTATGAATCAATTTGTGTTTACCTAAATTAAATGTTTCATGTTTAAATTAATAAATGATCAATATTACCATATATAAAATAGATTAAAATTAAATAATTAATATTATAGTAATAATAACACTTGACATATATATTATGAAATTATGTAAAAGAATAAAATAATCTTATTAATTAAAAATAAAAAAAGAAAAAGAAATTCAATGATTGGTTAATTTCGGTTTCCAAAGTTTTCAATGTAATGTTGGTTTCCAATTGATCCCTCTCATATATATATATATATATATATATATATATATATATATATATATATATATATATATATATATATATATATATTAGGTTTGAACACGTGTATTACACGGGGTAATTAAAAAATAAGAACCACGTATCATAAGAACCACATATCATAAATTACCAAATACTTCTTTATATACAACATTCTTTGTTTTATTGCTAATTATACATTCATCGTCTATAATTAATATTTTTAAACATTGCCTACTTTTTACTCTAGATAAAGCAACATACAACTGACCATGGGTAAAAACTGGTTGTCTCATAAACAAACCAACCTTCGATAATGATTGTCTCTGGCTTTTATTTATGGTCATTGCAAAACATACAACAATTGAAATTGTCTTCTTTGAAACTTTAACGAAATCATTTTGTCTGTAGGTGTCAAAGACATTCTTGGAATAAATGTTCGACTTCCAATATTGCTTTCAGATATAATCTCTGCTTCTATAACCCGATTTCCCAAAGATAACACTCGTAGTCTAGTTCCATTACATAACCCAAATTTCTGATCAATATTCCTTAGTAACATAACTGTAACACCGACTTTTAGTACTATCTTATGGTTTGGCAAACCCGATAATTTAAGACCATTTAAGACATCAGGTGAGTACAAAGTTTCATCAAACTGTTCGTGAAGATGCTATGATTCATAAAGACTATCTGAACTTAGGTACTCCTTTTCGTCTCCTGGAAACAATGATAGCAAACGATCATTTATTTCTTGAACAACTTCATGCTTGGGTGCAAGTATTGCTCTTTCCTGAAAATAGGATGAATTCTTGACATTTACAAGAATAGAAGAATAGACAAATTCAATTAATGCAGATATAGGATTCGTTGAATCGGTAATAATGAGAAGATCATCAGGTATATCGATAATTGTCTCACCATCATTCACACTACCAACCTTGCCTTCTCCTAAATCCAAAAGCCAGTTTGCAAAAATCCTTGTTTGTTCGATATCAGAAGCTTGACTGTCAACGGTTAACCTCATGTTTTTAGTTAACCATAGGACTTTGCATTTTTCCCAAATGTAAGATGAACTTAACGACACATTAACAATGTCTTGTCTACTTGCGTTGGGAATAATCTGCAAAATTTGTCTGAAATCTCCTCCAAAAACAACTACTTTGCCACCAAAAAACATTTCCGAGTCAGTAATGTCTTGACTGCCAAAAACATTGTTCATACTTCTATCCAATGCTTCAAATGCAAGAAAATATATCATAATGTCAAGAAAATAAAATTAAAAATTAAAAATGTTATTTTATAAAACTTCATGATAGAAAATATATACTAAATATTATCACGACATATTAATTCGTATATATTTATGATATTTAATTATATAATTAAATCCAAAAATATTCAATATTGGACTCATTTCGAAGGTATTGACGAAACGATTACAGTGGTATAATTTTTAAAAAATAAAAATGTTTTCTTCAATGTAATTTAGTTCATATACATTATTTATGTTTATATGATAAGAGTCTAAGATGAAAAATAAAAAATTAAGGGATTAAAAATAAACTACCTATCTAATTATAAGGGTAGTAAATATAAGGTATAAATTAAAAAAAATTGAATTAAGGAAAGATTAAATAAGGAATGAATGTGGATTTGCTAAATGAACTTATAGTGTAAAATGCGTCCAGGTTCATGTTTAGACGGGAAAATGAAAAAAATGGACTCACCAGAAAACGACAAACGACGCGTGCCCCTTCAATTACTTATTTATTATATGTATAGAAGATATATATATATATATATATATATATATATATTATAGTCTTTGTTTAGAAATACAGACAATTATTTAATTTATAATTTAGCTTAGAGAAACTAACTAAAAGTTATCTATACTATATTATAAAGCAGAGATAAAAACTCTTAAATACAAATTATTAGGCACAATGTACCATCATTTTATGCAATATTTTAAAAATCTCTTAATTTACAAGTATCAAAGCACAAGATACATATTAACACTGCAGGCTTCTGACACCTACCAATTTGGTATGTGCAGACCTTCCTTTTATGCAGACATTTCCATGTATCATTATTAATTAATATATTATATTACTATAAATTTGTTTTAATTATATTATTAAATATGTAATTGGTTATTTTTTCTAGATGTCTTTAAAATATATAAGATAATCATTGCATCAAGACTAAATCTTAGAGAGAAAAGGAAAACTGTCAACCTGCTTGAAATCTTGCAAATGAGAAGTCTTGAGCTGAAAGCGTGAGTAGCAAGGTGCTACCTCCATCCTTTATATACTATCTAATGTAATGAGTACAAAGAACATAGAGCAGTAAAAGCATGGGTGGTTGAGATATTGTCAATAAATTATAAGATATTTGATGTTACTTATCACAATACAAAAAGTAACTTTTGTACTATGAAAGTACAATATCTATATAAAATATTCATGGGAAAATCTTTTTGAGATCTGTTAGAAAATAAACGTCTCAATCATATTTAGACCAAGTGTATATCTTCTCAAAAGAAGGAAACTTCCATGCCCATTGTCAGAAGATCATTGGGAATGAGGAAGTATGTCAAATCAAGAGGGTTTGACATAAATGATCTTACCGATAAAGAAGCAATCGACAAGAAGGAAAACTGCTGAATAAGTGGCAGTGATGTCGAACAAAGAGTTTGGCAAATGAGGGTTGTGTCGAGTAAAGGAGATTCGGCAACAAAGAAAGAATGTGCCGAATAGGAAATCGGCATGGGGTGATTTGCCGAATAGAAATCGGCATAGAGATGATATGTCGAATAGGAATCGACAGGCCAGACTTAGTTTACTTTGAAGTTCATCTCAATCCGCATTGTAGACTTCCTTTATGTTGATTTCAGTTTGTCTTCGACTCACCGATCTGTTTAACCATAACTAAGTTATTACAAAGAACCATAGTACATAGTACAAACATCAATAAAGATTAAGGAGAGGTTATCTTTAAATCTAAGATGACCCAACAATAACAAAATACTTAATTTTTTATATAAAAAAATTATATTATTAAGCCTAAATTAAACAATTTTATAAAAAAAAAAAATTATCGCTTTCTCAAAACCATCCAAAATCGTGATGTATTTCGCTGCATTGCGCGAGTACGCTTCTAGTAAATAAATAAAAAAGTAAAATGTTTTATTTAAGGGTGTTTGGATTGTTTATTTAAAATAACTTTATGTCTTTATAAAAAAATGTTTATTAACTTATGTGGTGTTAAACCGGAGTTTTATAAAAAGTGTTTGAATTAGCTTATAATATTATTAAAATGTAATAAGTTAATACGTTGTTATTTAACGGTGTTTGGGATTGCTTATACATGTAAAATAACCAAAAATCTCATAATTTATTTTAAATAAGTTAATAAGTTAGAATAAAATGACTTATTAAAACTCCTTATCAGCGACAAAACGATATAAGAAAAAAAAATCTTTCATCCAAACATTGAAAATTATTTATCAAGAATGATAAAACAGAATAAGTTAATATACCTTTTAAATAAACAATCTCAAACACCCCCTTAGACTTTAGAGTGGGTAGAGGAGCCATCGAGGGATACAATAGACCAAAAAGTGAATGCGGACGGATTCATGGGCATAATCACTTTACTATTTTGAAATAAAATCCAAATCTAAAGGGTCGAACTGTAATTACACAAAAAGTAAAGGACCCTACTGCAAATTCACGCTTCTCACATTCCTGCCATTATAACCCCCACCAGATTCTTCTTGCATGCTCAAACCACTGGATTTTAACTCACTTTCCCCCTTTTGCTACCCTCACCGGAAACTCGTCGTCGTAGAGAAAAATGGCGGAGAAAAGTAAGATTCTGATCATCGGAGGAACAGGTTACATCGGAAAATTCATCGTCGAGGCCAGTGCGAAGTCCGATCATCCTACTTTCCTTCTCGTTAGGGAATCCACGCTCTCTGATTCTTCCAAATCCTCATTGTTCGAATCGTTTAAGAAATCCGGCGTTACTTTAATCACTGTGAGTAATAATCGTTCTCTTTGTTTGCAATTGGAATTTTTAATAGTATCGTAACGTGATCGTTTTTTGTTCTGTTTACGGAGAAATTCTTCGTGATTTGTTCGTTTTGATCATGTTATTTGTGTGTGTGTGTGTGTGTGTAATTGGTAGGGGGACTTGTACGATCACGAGAGTCTGGTGAAGGCGATAAAGCAGGTAGATGTTGTGATTTCGACGGTAGGTCACGTACAACTCGGAGATCAAGGTAAAATCATCGCGGCCATCAAAGAAGCTGGTAACGTCAAGGTATGTGTAATCTGTATATGATTCATTACTTTACTGTAGTTTTTAGTATTCGCTTCGTTTTGATTGTAGTACAGTTGAGAGCATCTTCAATAAAGAAGCTCTTAGTGCAAAAACAACCATAATTGAAAAGAGTTCTTAATTATAAGAAACTCAAATCCTTTTGAGTTTTTGTACATAAACTTTGTTTCTTACTTTGAACGAACTTTATGTGTGAAATGACTTTTTGTTAGTATTTTCATATATTTTAGTGATTTTATAATTATTTATTGTTGTTGAAATAAAATAATGAGAGCCAGATTCTCAATAAGAACTCCTATTGTGGACTTTTATTTAGCTTCTTAATTTGATGAATTGGAAATAATATAGCAAGAAAAAGTACAACTTATAAGAATCTCCATCGGATATAAAATGGTGTAAGACCATCTACTACGGTAATTTCTTAGTAATTTCTAAACAATTTTTTAAGTGACACGTATACGTAAGATTTTCTTAACAAGACATTATGGTGGTTATGAGTATATTTTTTAATAGCATAAACGTTAACCGCTTGAAAGTGTTTTTTGGGTTAGAGGCAATAAGCAGGTAGTAAATAACGGCTTCGGTGCTAATACCAGTGAATTTAAGGACATTTTTACCCCTCTTATGTTACACTCTTTCCTTTTTTTGGGTGCAAAATATACTTAAACATGTGGACTAGCTAGAGATGGTATTTCCAAAAATAAAGAACATGGAACTACCTATCTAACTCTGATCTTCTTGATGTATTTTAATTCTGATATGATCAAGAAATTCTACCCATCTGAGTTTGGAAACGACGTGGACCGGACTCATGCCGTGGAGCCAGCCAAAACCGCTTTTGCAATCAAGGCTCAGATCCGGCGTGCCATTGAAGCGGAAGGAATCCCTTATACCTATGTATCTTCCAATTCGTTTGCCGGTTATTTCCTTCCGACTTTGTCTCAGCCCGGAGCCACCGCTCCGCCAACGGATAAGGTTGTTATCTTAGGCGATGGAAATGCAAAAGGTAAATTTTCAAACTTTCAAGAAAAGAATGCTGCTGCTCAATAACCATTTATGATCTACCATTTTTAATTGGCTTGAGTTCCGGTGAGAAGTTAGAAGTGGTTATCAACAGTTGTATGAGAAATGGATGCACCTTAGAATGAGATGCACCGGATCAATTCCACTCTAGGCCACAATTTATGGGAGGACATTTAATTAAAAGTGATCATCGGTTGAGATCCACCCACTTCTCATGTTAACCTCAACTTCTCACACGATCTTTCACCTTTCTAATTAATCATCTATATCACAGTTGTTTTCAACGATGAACATGACATTGGAACGTACACCATTAAAACCGTGGACGACCCAAGAACCCTGAATAAAATCGTTTACATCAGGCCTCCTGGTAACATTTACTCATTCAACGAGCTCGTGTCTTTATGGGAGAAAAAGATCAACAAAACCTTGGAGCGGGTCCATCTTCCAGAAGACCAAGTTTTGAAGAACATAGAAGGTATCATAAGTTAATTGTTTCAATACGAAAAAATTCTCTTTCCGTTAATAAAACCAAACATACCCAATATATCTGACCCGAAAGCAGGGTTCAGGGTAAGATGTATACAAACCTTGTCAAATAAGACCCTTATCTTGCAAATAAAAGAAAACTAGAAAACATAAAGATAAGTCCTGTTTCTGTTAATGCCAAATTAATAAACCATTTGTCCGTAATTATGCAGAATCTCCGGTTCCGCTCAACGTGGTGTTGTCAATTTCTCACTCGATCTTTGTGAAGGGGGATCAAACAAACTTTGAGATCGAACCATCATTCGGGGTGGAGGCTTCCGAACTGTATCCTGATGTCAAATACACTACCGTTGACGAGTATCTCACCCGTTTGGTCTGAAAAAAGGTTACTGATGGTCGGAGTTATCGTAATAATGGTGTTTATGTCGCCGCATTCCGCATGGGTTTGTTACTAGTAATTTCTTGGGCTTTTCTGTTTGCTGGTCCTGGTGCCAAACTTTATTATGAGAATAAAGCAGTAAACGTAGAGTGGAGTGGTTTTGAGTGTTTCATGTCCTTAAAGTGAATGTGTGTGGTAATTGGTATTGTTTTTGTTTTTGTGGTCCTTATAAACATACCAATCTTAATGTCAACTTTTATGTCTTTGGATACCCAACTCAAAATTTTATTATATAAATATATATACACGAGATCATGTGAGAAGAAGAGTTAATGTGAGAAGGTAATAAGGGATGTAGACCCTTGATCACTTTTAACCTCAAACTCATCCATAAATCGCACTTGATATGGGGATTGATCCGGTGCATCTCATTTTGGTACACCTCATCCTAATGTGCATCCAAGAGTGGAGATATCTTTTTATCCTTCTCACCATAGCTCTCATTCTCACCGGAACCCAACCCATATATAGACGAAGGATCGTGTGAGAAGTTGAGTTAATGGTGAGAAGCGTAAGAAGTGGATCTGAAACGTTGATCTCTTTTAATTTCAAACTCTCCCATGAATTGCGACTTAGAAGGGAATTGATCTCGGTGCATTTATCGCATCTCGTCCTAATGTGCGTCCATTTCCCATCCAACCGTTGATAACCACTTCTCACCGTTAACTCAACTTCTCACCGGAACCCATGTATATATGCTCTACTACACCCACCACCTGTTCTCTAGTAAAAATCTATAAGTAAGATCCATATTACACACTAAAGCTGAATGTCAATATTTATATCGAAGTGTACGGTGGAGTAGAATACCATGGAGGCAATAGTTTAAGAACTAATTCACTCGAAATTATGAACTAGTTATGCGGATGATGATTTTAAATCGAGATGTTTAAGGATTTAAAGTAAACTAAAAATAAAAAAGAAAGTGATATAATGGGAAATGTATGGCTCGTTTACCAAATGCATACCACCAAGTGTTACCACTCTCACACTTAATTGGGCGTAAGGTTTTTGGCCATCAAAATCGATTGTTGGTAAGCGTTAACCGGATAAGAGTTTTATTCCTCGCTCACCGAGAAAAATTCTCAGTCTTTGTTGTGCCTTTTAGCAGGTAAGAATCTTGAACCTTGTTATGCTCACCCAATAAGGTAAGTGACACATTGTAAGCGTTTACCCAGTAATTAAGCCCCTTAGCCAATGACTTAACTACTCACATAATTACTAAATGACATCTAATCTAGATTACCTAAACTAAAGACAACTTCTTGCACTAATATGTGGTTTGTCATATGGTGATTACTATGACCCTCTTTCAAGATGAATTAGTCTTTTTAACTTTATCAGTCGCTTATTTTCATGTCGATCAACTCAAGTAGAAACATTAAGAAATGACAAAAGTATCTTCAATCCTCACTCTTACCTATTTTCATGAAAAATTCAATTTCACCGATTATGGGTTAAAAATCAAAGTCAATTACTATCGTTTAAACATGGGATACATACATAATTGATCTCCAAACACTCACTATCAACATAAATCCAAACTCTCGTTGATGATGTATTATAATGTTGATTATCCAACGAAACAAAGCGTAATACAAATTGCCTATTACCTCAACTGAGTACTTATCAACCTATTGAATTAAGCTTCTAGCACATACTCAAGGGCCATTTACCCATCTCTTACCGGATAATAACATCCCAAAGCACAAAGCAACAAGGTAGTCCAATAAACTTCAAATCCAACTTAAAATCACGGTGAAAGTTATCGGTAGCTCATAACTTGAGACTTATAAGGAACTCACAAATCCCATTTTCTATTCATGTGGGACGAGTTGTTACAAACTCCCCCCTTAAACTCCGGACGTCCTCGTCAGGCCTGCCCATAATCTTCCACCTTGTAATCAGTGATGTGGGATTCGCCTAAGATGTTACAAATACCCCTTCGAGGACTCATCATTCCCGATGAGGTATGCCCCCACGATGATACAAGGAGTCAAGGATCGACTTCGATACCATTTATAACACCCCAAGTACAAAGCAACATGCTAACCCAATAAACTCCTAATCCAACTTAATTTGGAAATGATGTGGAGCAATGGAGCGTACGTACTCATGGCGTGGAGCCAGCCAAAACAACTTTTGCAATCAAGGCTTAGATCCGACGTGCCATTAAAGCTGACGGAATCCGTCCTTCATTCTTATTTATCTTCCTTTTCTTTTCCTTTTTTTAAATTATTTCCTCCGGTTCCTTCGGACCGGTAAGCAGTGGCGGATCCAGGATTTTTGCCTAGTGGGGGCAGTTTTAAGTTAGATTAAAGGACTGCAAAGTCGACCGATGTGTTTTTAGCCTAATTCCATATTTCAAGGGATTTTTACAAGTTTTTTGGTTGATTTTGAGGGATTTTAAGTTTTTTTTGTCGATTTCAAGAGAATTTTAGGTCTTTTTGGTTGATTTTGAGATTTTTTGTTTTTTAACTGATTTCCAAGTTTTTTTGATAGGTGGGGGCACAGGAAGGGATCTACCGGGGGATTTATAGTAGAAAGTTTTAAAAAAATTGGTTTTTACCTTACGAAATGGAGAAAAAAATAATATTAGTGGGGGCCCTTCCCCCCACCATTTAAATACCAAGTCCGTCCCTGTCGATGAGTACTTCACATATGTGAGATATATCACATGTATAAGAGTATAGTTTACAGTTCTAGGAACTGTTACAGTTTCACAGTAGATAAACTTGTTTTATTTTCCCTAAATATTTGTGAATATGTCTTCTCTCTTGAAAAGAGTCTTTTGAAAAGTAATCTACGTTTTCCATGGACGAATCTATGTTATTTGTGGGCGTGAGTCTCGCCAATCTCCAGCTGTGGAGATCTAAATTAGCATCCTGGTTTTAGGGATTTCCTCGATTCAAGGGATTTGTACGCTGTAACCATAAATAGTGTGTAGCCCTTAAATAGTTGCTTAAAATAGTTCTGTTTCTCTCTATAAATTGTAATTGGTTTTTGTGTAAAAGATATAGAAAATAAAACTGATATTTTGTCATGGTATCAGAGCACGACCTTGGACCTCTGATTTAGCTAAGGTCGGAACTCTAATCGGCTTCCATGACGGGTACCGAAGACATCCTGAAGGATCTTTCATCAAAGATGGCAGAGGTTTTATCAAAAACCCAGACGTCTACCTCTACCATTATTGATTCCCCAATCACCCCTATCGGCATAAAGTTGGATGGTTCCAACTATGGTTTATGGTCCCAGGTTGTCGAGATGTACATCTCAGGAAAAGACAAGCTAGGGTACATCAACGGAGACTGCCCCCAACCACCAGAAACCGACCCCTCTTTTCGAAAATGGCGTACCGAGAATGCCATGGTGAAAGGATGGTTGATCAACTCCATGGACCACACCTTGGTCGTGAACTTTATTCGATATCCCACAGCGAAACAGGTATGGGATTCTGCTGCTACTACATATTTTGACGGAACAGATACCTCACAAGTATACGAACTCAGACGTCGTGTATCTCGAATGAAACAAGGAGGCGGATCTATAGAAGAATACTATAACCATCTGCAAGGTTTGTGGCGAGAAATCGACTTCCGCCGACCGAACCCAATGAAATGTGAAAACGACATAAAAGAATATAACTCCATTGTACAAGAGGAACGAGTTTACACCTTTCTGGATGGGTTAGATGATCGGTTGGACCACGTTCGGAGTGACGTCCTTCGAATGAAACCTTTTCCTTCAATCGAGCAGGCATATGCTCACATTCGAAGAGAAGATCTTCGACAATCTGTGATGATATCGGGAGCAAAAACCGTGGCTGATGGAGCTGCCATGGCTATCAAAGGAGTGAAAGCTGACCAACCACATAAGTCTGCACCATTCCCACGACCCAAAGATCATCTCAATGGGAACAAGTGCACTCATTGTGGAAGTACGAAGCATACTCGGGAAACCTGTTTCAAATTACACGGTTACCCGGACTGGTGGCATGAATTGCAAGCCCGAAAGAAACGCGAGGCTTCTGCAACCAAACCTGCCTCAGGTCGAGCAGCAGTGGCCATGGCTGGATCTAACTTCTCTCTTATTCCCGAGACTCGATCTAATATCCCGACCCCTGATCAAGGTAATTGTGGCCAAGCTCTTTGTAGCTCTACTGCTTGGAATAATGATGCCTGGATTATCGACTCCGGGGCGACAGATCATATGACGTTTGATCCAAATGACTTTGCCAACATATCTCAGCCAAGGCGGACTTACATTGCCAATGCAAATGGAAAAACTTACCCCGTCACAGGGGCTGGAACAGTGCCTCTATCTCCTTCCCTCTCTCTAACTCACACACTCCTTGTTCCATCTCTTTCCAACAAATTGATGTCCGTAAGTCAGGTTACTGAAGAGCTTAATTGTGTGGTGCTAATATACTCTACTTTTTGCCTTCTTCAGGACATTCTCAGCAAGGAGATTATTGGGCGTAGTACTAGGAGGGGGGGGGCTATACTACCTGGATGACTTCAGTCTTGGCAAAGCGAACTACACTCATCAGCAAACTAGTAGTTATGAAAGACAGATTTGGCTATGGCATCGGCGCTTAGGCCATCCATCATTCGGCTATCTCCGGCATCTACTTCCATCCTTGTTTTCACATTGTCCAGGTCTAGGCTTTAAGTGTGATACTTGTATCAAGGCTAAAAGTCATCGTGTTTCTTATCCAATCAGCTTGAATAAAACTAATTTTCCTTTTGCATTAATACATTCTGATGTGTGGGGACCATCTCCGATACCGACTTCCTCTGGCCATCGTTGGTTTGTAATATTTGTCGATGATTGCACCCGAATGACATGGCTCTACCAATTAAAAACCAAAGACGAAGTTTTCACAAACTTCAAAGCATTTCATACCATGGTCCAAACCCAATTCTCTTCCACGATAAAAATTCTTCGCTCAGACAATGGGGGTGAGTTCATAAACCAACGATTCCAGGATTATTTCCAACAAAATGGACTCCTGCATGAGACCTCATGTTCTCAAACACCACAACAGAATGGGGTAGCCGAGCGGAAAAATCGGCATATTTTGGAAACTGCTCGTGCTTTACTTATTGGCGCAACGGTTCCGAGTTGTCATTGGGGGGATGCTGTGACCACTGCCGTCTATTTACTTAACCGTATGCCTTCCAAAATCTTGCACTTTAAAACCCCCTTACGAAGCCTCTCTACTCATGTACCCCTTCCATCCATATTGATGCTCCCACCTAGAATTTTTGGCTGTGTCGCTTTTGTGCACCTTCATAAGAATCAGCGCACTAAACTGGACCCATGTGTTGTCCGGTGCATATTCTTGGGATATGGTTTACAGAAAAAGGGTTTCCGATGCTATGACCCCACCACCAACCGAACATACATCACCATGGATGTTACTTTTCTTGAATCTGAAAGTTTCTACTCTCCACCAATGCCCAATTCTTCTCTTCAGGGGGAGAATCAAACAGAAGAGCTGAATTGGTTGATGGCCCCTGTAAGACAGCATGAGACGAGTGAGGAACAAGTGATTGAGGAATCTGGAAATCAACATGAGACGAGTGAGGAACAAGTGATTGAAGAATCTGGAAATCAACATGAAACGAGTGAAGAATCTGAAAATGAAGGCACCGAGACTGAACAATCTGGAAATCAGTCTGAAAATCGAGCACCCGGAGTTGAAGCCGAAGAATCTGGAAATGCAGAAGCTCCTCAGTCCCCTCATTCCTCGGTACCCGAAGGCCTGTCTCCTCTGTCTGAAAATGTTCATGAGGTAAGTACTTTTATTGCACCTATATATGCTAACAGTTCGGACCCTTCTACTGGTTTTGTGTTACCTGTTAGGCACAATCGTGGGAAACCTCCAAACAGATACAGCCCATATGAAGAAGGAAGGAAAGCCAAATACCCAATCGCAAATTACGTGTCCACTCAAGGTTTGTCCGAGCCCCTCAAGAACTTTACTCAAACACTGTCTTCCTGTCATATTCCTAATAGTGTTGATGAGGCTTTGTCGGATCCCAAGTGGTCTCATGCAATACAAGAAGAACTAGAGGCCCTGAAGAAGAATAACACTTGGAAGGTGGTCAAATTACCGAAGGGAAAAAAGGTAGTGGGGTGCAAATGGGTGTTCTCAATTAAATACACGGCTGATGGATCGATTGACCGATACAAAGCGAGATTGGTGGCAAAAGGCTTTACCCAAACACATGGCATAGACTACTCGGAGACTTTCTCACCCGTAGCTAAGTTGAACACCGTTAGAGTTTTACTGTCTCTTGCAGCAAATTTGGACTGGCCACTACACCAACTTGACGTGAAGAATGCCTTTCTTCACGGAAACCTCGATGAGGAGGTTTACATGGCGGTTCCTCCCGGGTATACAACATTAGCAGGAAACCAAGTTGTCTGTAAATTGGAGAAGGCATTGTACGGATTGAAACAGTCTCCGCGGGCATGGTTTGGCCGACTCAGTTCGGCGATGAGGAAGTATGGCTATCGGCAAAGTAATGCCGACCACACTCTCTTCCTAAAACATCAAAAAGACTGGGTAACGGCCTTAATAGTTTATGTGGACGATATGATAATTACGGGAAATGATGTTGATGAGATCTCGAGACTTCAAAAGCAATTGTCCACTGAATTTGAAATGAAGAACCTGGGAGGACTGAAGTATTTTCTGGGAATAGAGGTAGCAAGATCAAGAAAAGGCATATTCCTCTCCCAACGAAAATACGTACTAAACTTGCTGGCAGAAGTGGGGTTACTTGACTGCAAACCCGTAGACACACCAATTGTGCAAAATCATGGACTTGGAGAATATTTGGATCAAGTACCAACCGATAAAGGGAGATATCAAAGACTAGTGGGAAAACTCATCTACTTATCTCATACTCGTCCAGATATCGCCTATTCGGTGAGTGTAGTAAGCCAATTTATGCATAATCCAAGTGAAGACCATATGGGTGCTGTAACTCGAATTCTCCGATATTTGAAATCATCGCCAGGAAAAGGACTCATGTTCTCTAAGAATTCACATTTGAACATTGAAGGGTACACAGATGCGGACTGGGGAACAAATATCTTGGATCGAAGGTCTACTTCAGGCTACTTTACATTCGTGGGAGGCAATTTAGTCACATGGAGGAGTAAAAAGCAAAAAGTGGTATCCTTGTCTAGTGCTGAAGCTGAGTTCCGAGGTATGGCAAAAGGACTATGTGAGCTGTTGTGGCTCAAAAGGTTGTTAACAGAAATCGGTTTTCCGCCAAACTCAGAAATGAATCTGTTCTGTGATAACAAAGCCTCTATCGACATAGCTCACAACCCAGTTCAACATGACCGCACCAAGCATGTGGAGATAGATCGACATTTTATCAAACAGAATCTTGAAGAGAAGATCATTAAGTTCCCTTTCGTGAAATCTAAAGATCAATTAGCTGACATTCTTACAAAGGCTGTTTCGAGCAGGAGCTTCAACGACTCACTTGACAAGTTGGGTGTTAGAGATATCTACACACCAACTTGAGGGGGAGTGTGGGCGTGAGTCTCGCCAATCTCCAGCTGTGGAGATCTAAATTAGCATCCTGGTTTTAGGGATTTCCTCGATTCAAGGGATTTGTACGCTGTAACCATAAATAGTGTGTAGCCCTTAAATAGTTGCTTAAAATAGTTCTGTTTCTCTCTATAAATTGTAATTGGTTTTTGTGTAAAATATATAGAAAATAAAACTGATATTTTGTCATTATTGTGGTAGGGGGGCACTTGCCCCCAACAAAAAACTCAAGTGAAGTGTTTGAAAATTTTGTTTTTAGTTAAAATTTGTATGGTGCCCCCAATTCCCAAGGTCCAAACCCAACTGAATTTATCTTATTTCTCTTATATAATGCTATTGATTTGATGTACCACTATTCTTTCCAACTTCCTTATTGTATTTTATGATTTTATTAGTTGTTATTTGATTTAGAGTTTTTGAATTTGTTATAATTTGGGTTGTTATTTTTGATTTACGATTTGCTACTCGTTTATTGATTAGTTAAGTGGTAAGAGACAATAATTATAGGTGTTCAGTGAACGGCCTGTTGATAAGAACTCATCAAATCATGCACATGATCTTATAAAGATATGTCATGTTCAATACCAAAAAGAAGGCATGCGACCAATGGGGTCATTGGTCAGTGGTATCCTCTCAACCACCCAAGAGATCAAGGGTTCAAGTGTCATCAAATGCGAGGAATGTTATATATGCTTCAAAAAGAATGCAAATGACGAAAGGGTCATTGGTCTGGTAGTACCAAGGGATACCGGTAGATCCCAACCTGCCTAAAGGTCAAGGGTTCAAGCTTCATCAATTTATTATATGTACTTTGAAAAGAGGCTAGTGTGGAACTCGTATCATTTCCCATTCCCGGTCCCCCCCCCCCTCTCCCCCACCACCACTCAAAAAAAAAAACGATTGATAGCCATGTAGCTTTTTTCTTTAACTATGGATGGGTACCAAGTCAGTTTGAGGTTGATCCCAACGGGCCACAAAGATAACAGTAAGGAAAATCTAGAGTAACCAACAACCTATTGTGTTTTATGCGGTGGTAAGAAATCTTCAGCAGTGGCGGCTTGTGAGCGGTTAATGTTTGAAGCAGATTGAAAGCGTTAACGAGTTTATCTCTAATCGTTAATTCGGATTCAAGAAGGAAACGGGAAAGGGGACGCTGATGAAGTAGAAGAAATATAACATATACTAATGAAATCTAAGAGTTGCAAGCATTTGAATTAAGATGGTAATTAATAGTTGTAGATTAATAACCTTAGATCCTATTGATATACACACATGCGATTGATGAACGATGATTATGTAATACATTCATTTACGCAATTCTTTTGGCTCGTTTTTCGTATAAAAATCGATAAATGTTATGTTTATATTCATTTAATTCCATTCCCATCATTACCCTACAAGAAACACATTTGATTTTGGTGCCTATAATGGCATGAAATAAGAATATAACACATACTAAGAGCATGTCCAACAGCTTTTTTAAAATTTCTCTAAAATGGAGAACCAAAAGTCAAAATCTCTAAAAAAAATTACAACCATCTCCAACAGCTTCCCCATTTTAGAGATAAATCATTTATTATATTATTAAAATATTCTATATATTTAATAAAATATTATTTCTCTCACCTAAACAATTCATTTCAAAGTTTCTCATTGGTGGAATGTAATAAAAATAATATCTCTCTTGGTAATCATTTTTTGGGATATCTCTAAATTTGGAGAAAAATGTATTCTCTCTCCTACTTTCTCCATTTTAGAGAAAGTTTTGGAGAAGCTGTTGGAGCTCATTTTACACCCAAAATCTCCATTTTTTTCATTTTCTCCAAAATGGAGAAACTGTTGGAGATGCTCTAACACGCTCAAAAGTGGATGTTGTTTGTTGGTACAAATGTAAACATTATATCTCATGTTTGTCACAACATTAGACTAGGATATTAAGGAACCTAAATGGGCCAAAACGCAATTTTTTATGTCTACCAATATAAGTGGAACAAAAATCAGAAAGAAAAAAACAATATTAATAAATTACTCCCTTGATCTCAAAATTCCACATAAAAGACAGTTTTATGAATGTGTATTTGTTGCATTTTTTAATTAAGAAATGGACGATTTTACCTTTAATTATAGAAAAAAGAAATTTTCATTTCATAATTAATAGTATAATTGAAAAATAGATATTTATTTTTGAAATTAAACTTATCTATACTATATTATAAAGCACGGATAAAAAACACTTAAATACAAATTATCAGGCACAAAATACCATCATATTACTACTGCAGACTTCTAACACCCACCAATTTGGTATGTGCAGGACCTTCCTTTTATGCAGATCTTTCCATGTATCACTATTAATTAATATATTATATTACTATAAATATGTAATTAATTATTTTTTCTAGATATTATTAAAATATAGTATAAGATAATCATTGAATTCTAACAAAATACTTAATTGTTTTATATAAAAAGCTTATACCATTAAGCCTAAATTAAACAAATTTATAAAAAAAAAACATTATTACTTTCTCAAAATCATCCAGTAAATCGACAAAAAAATAAAATGAAACATTAAAATCGTGATGTATCTCGCTGCATTGCACGAGTACGCTTCTAGTTTTCTAAAATAGTAACGTAGGCACTTATTTTAAAGACGGAGAGAATGCTAAACTTATGTCCGGTCCAGTCCCACCTTCATGAAATAATAGGTCTTTGCTGGGTTCTGCTCTTCTTTTTTGACAAAAAAAAAAACATAATTCAATCACAAATTTTATGATCCAAAATGACATTGGACCATGTAAACATATCCAATGCTGCAACTTCACATTTCATGGATTAAAACAATAAACGGGAAGAATTTGATGAATATTTTTTATATGGAAAACAAGCAGAATAAAAGCGTAAATGAAGCAAGTAGTAATACACCATCATCACTCCCATGTCCATGTTTCTAACATCAATACAATCTCTATCATTTTATAATCTACACATTCTTTTTCAAATGCTTCCTTCCATTTTTTTTTTTTTTTTTGTTTCCATTTTCCCCTTTCTACCAACTTTCAGTCTGCTCGCGACCCGCTGCTGCTGCTGCTACCTGCAGAAGATTTCTTACCCCCGTATTTCTGTTGCACCACAAACAAACACACACACGTTAACAGAAGTGTCATGGTAAACTACGGTTCGGAAAAGCTTTGGGTACAAGTTCCAGACTGACCTGCTTTCCGATATTGAATGGGACGTATCTGTATTTGATCATGTGCATGATTTGACGCTTCATGGTGAGACCAAATAGCACAAACCAGTAACAAAGTAGTATTGGCCAAAAGACTGGGACATCGAACATCGAGAAGAAGGTCATCAAAAACGATATGATGAAAGCCTTTGTGATGGCATACCTGGAACCACAATGAAGTCCAATGAACCACAAGAATGTTCGGGTCATGTATTCCAAGAACGATGAAGTCCTAAACTAGAACACAAGAGAAACCATATGCTAATTGCTAAGCTAACATAAAAGGGACATTCCTAGAACCAACTGAAAGGATACCAAACAAAAAATAATGTTGATGTATAAGAGGAGAATAAAATTTGCAAAGCTTTGGCTCCACCTAAGTCCATACCCTACAAAAAAATATTACAAAAGGAAATCATCTATACGACCTAGAGGGCAAGTTCTAGCATGAAACACAATCAACAAAATACCACGTCTATGCTCTGGAGGTGTAAGAATGAACCAAACATAAAAATAACCAGAAAGAACTTCCAAGAGTCTTATTATTGTTTTTTTTTTGGGGAAGAGTGTCCTAGACTATGCCTAGACTAATCCCTTGGCAATTTATGACGGTAAGAAATCAGCCCTGATTAAAGCTCAGTGGTCACAATTGTTGTGTACGTCTGGATTCGAACTCTGGGCATATTCCCCAGGGCCTTAACCAGTACGCCACAACCCTTGTGGTTGAGACTTATTATTGTTAGCCTTCTACAAATACCTATAAGCAGCAAGTTGAAATGGCAAAATGCAAAAAATATTAGGAGCTACTGGGGTTTGAAGGGGAGAGAGAAAATTCTGGACTCCATAACTCAATGGGTTATATGATGATCGATTTCTGTTGGATGTCTTGGATGTGCTATGTAGAGAGATGGAGCATGTGACTCAAATTTGTAAAGCAACTATTTTGGGGCATAAGATTTGGGACTGCAAGATAGAGTATTTAAAATCTGCTTATAGGTATATGGAGATGCATCTATGATGGCTATATGTACATAGCACAAGTAACAGATTGAGCTCGGCTATGTGAGTACAGGACGGTTAGGCAAACCGTCACTTTTTACATTATCAAGCCTATATCATGCTGCGGTAATGCAGTAATGTTTACCATCTGCAACTTGAACATAAGATTGATACAATTCAATTGGAAATTGAAATCAAATGGCTTAGCGATTACGTCTATTGCATGTTTTCCAACAGTTCGAGAAGTTGGGATCTCCTTACAGTGAGTTTTTACAGAATAACCACCCCCCCCCCCAACTGACCCCTTCACTCTCTCTTATAATGACACGATTCCCCCTCCCAGTTGCACCCACTTGCATTATTTAAATCATCAACTGACACTTGTACACTACTGACACTTGTACACTTGCTTCACTTAGAAGACCCATTTACCCTTTCTTTGGTCTTCTCCTGGAATAAGTAATCCCAAACCTCTTCGTATCAATACCCCCCTGCCAAACCTTCACCTTGTCCTCAAGGTGAAAATCCGGATAAGCATCGTTAATCTTGTGGAAAACCTCCCATGACGCTTCAAAATTCGGCAATCCCTGCCATTTAATAAGCACCTCAAGCTCTCCATTTGCCATTAATCGACAATTAAGTAATGACTCCGGTGCCACCAGTAGAACTCCATCTTCACTGAGTTGGGCTGGAATATCCCCTGATGACAATGTCTGGCCCTGGCCTCTCGCAATTGAGACACATGAAATACCGGATGAATGCGCGTTGTTGGCGGTAATTGCAATCTATAAGCCACCTTTCCAACCCTGGCAACTACCGGAAATGGACCATAAAACCGAGCTGCTAATTTCTGATTGAAACGGGTTCGGAGGGATTTTTGCCGATATGGTTGTAGTTTCAGAAAACCAAATCACCCACCACAAACTCACGTTCCAAACGATGTTTATCTGCCTGATTTTTCATTCTTTGTTGTGCTTTAATAAGTTGGACTCGGAGTTCATCCAGGAAGGCATCTCTTTCTTGGAGCATTTCTTCCACCGATTGCAACGCGGTAGCACCTGTTGTATACTTTAAAATTGGAGGTGGATCTCTACCATACAGAACTTTGAATGGGGAACACTTCAATGATCCATGAAATGTGGTATTGTACCAGAATTCAGCCCACGCTAACCAGTGCTTCCATTTTGTCGGGTGTTCAGCAATGAAGCATCGTAGATACTGCTCCAAAGTTCTGTTGACCACTTCTGTCTGACCATCTGATTGTGGATGGTAGGCGGTGGAAAAAGCCAACCTCGTACCTTGAAGCTTAAAAACCTCTTTCCAGAATTTGCTCACAAACACCTTATCGCGGTCCGAAATGATTACTTGTGGAATGCCATGCAACTTAACGACTTCCTTGACAAAAAGGGCAGCTACGGTTGGAGCATCAAAAGGGTGTTTAAGAGGCACAAAATGTGCATACTTACTCAATCTGTCTACAAACACTATAATTGTGTCAAACCCCCCAGACTTTGGCAATCCTTCGATGAAATCCATTGTGATTTCATCCCAAACCTTCAAAGGTAGAGGAATCGGCTGCAAAAGACCCGTCGGTGAACCTCCCAACGCCTTATTCCGTTGACAAATTTCACAGTTGCGCACAAACTCCTTCACATCCTTCCGCATACCAACCCAAAACAATTCGGCTGCCACTCGTTGGAATGTCCTTTCAACTCCCGAATGCCCTCCCATCGGTGAACTATGAAATTCATAAATCAGGCCAATGAACGATGAGGACCGGGGTAAAACTAGCCTGTCGTTATACCACAGTAGCTGCTGCCTTACCGAAAAACCTTTGTGTTCTCCAGACCCATCTTGTAATTCGGCCAAGATTTTCCCAAGCACCTCGTCCTTAGACACTTCCTCCCTGATGACATCCCACTGCCGCCACTGTGGACCACCCAATACTGCACACTCAATGTCTTTCCTGGACAATGCATCTGCTGCCAAGTTGTGCTTACCAACCTTGTACACAATGTCAAATTCATACCCCAACAGTTTGACTACCCATTTCTGATATTGAGGGTCAATAACTCTCTGTTCTAGCAGAAATTTCAGACTTTGTTGATCCGTGCGAACTATAAATCTTCTTCCGAGCAAGTAAGGTCTCCATTTGCCTATTGCAAACACGATTGCCATTAATTCCTTCTCGTATATTGCCTTTTGTTTGGCCCTGGTGCCCAACGGTTAACTATAAAACGCGATGGGTCTACCTTCTTGCATTAGGACAGCTCCTAAACCTTCCCCCGAAGCATCCGTCTCAATGATAAAGGGCAAATCAAAGTTAGGAAGAGCTAAAACCGGTGCCTCCGTCGTCGCTTTTTTTAACTTTTCAAATGCTATTTGAGCCTCGTCGGTCCATACAAACTTCCCCTTTTTAAGTAAATCGTTCAAAGGTTTTGCAATAGCCCCATACCTCATAACAAATTTGCGGTAGTATCCTGTTAAGCCCAAAAATCCTCGAAGTTGAGTGAGTGATTTCGGTGTTGGCCACTGTAGCATCACTGCCACCTTGGTTTGATCCATCGTTACCCCGTCACTAGAAACGATATGACCCAAATAACTGATTTGCTGCAAACCCAACTCACATTTCTTCTTGTTAGCATATAATTGATGGTGCTTTAACACACCTAACGTGACCCGCAAATGCTCCACATGCTCCGTCTCGGACTTGCTATACACAAGTATGTCATCAAAAAAAACCAGAATGAATTTCCGTAAGAAGGGTTTAAAAATGTCATTCATCAGTGCTTGAAAAGTGGCCGGGGCATTCATTAAGCCGAAAGGCATGACAAGAAACTCATAATGACCTTCATGCGTGCGAAAGGCCGTTTTATGTACGTCTTGTTCTTTCATCCTAATCTGATGATATCCTGCCTTTAAATCTAGTTTTGAGAACCATTTAGCACCCCATAATTCATCCAATAACTCTTCGAATATCGGTATGGGAAATTTGTCTGGAATGGTGCCTTTATTCAAGGCTCGATAGTCAATGCAGAACCTCCAGCTCCCATCTTTCTTTTTAACTAGTCTTTTAACTAGTAAGACTGGACTCGAAAAAGAGCTATGACTGGGTCTGATAATTCCTGCCCTCAACATGTCTTTGACCAACTTCTCGATTTCATTTTTCTGATACTGTGGGTACCTATACGGTCTTACATTAATTGGTTCGAACGCATGCCGAAGTTCGATCTTGTGTTCATGCCCTCTAACCGGAGGCAACCCATTTGGGTCTTGGAAAACATCATCAAACTCCCTGCTCACCTCTTCAAAGGTTGTGGAGTATTTTTGGTGTGTCTCTGCTTTGGCCTCAATGTGTCCCAATTCAATCAAAATTCCTTGCTTCTCGACCCTTAATGTTTTGATCATCGACTTCAAAGAGACTAAAGTCCTTCCCAAAGTTTCATCTCCTTTAAGCTTCACACATTCATTTCTCCATTCAAATTTCATGGTTTGGGTACCCCAATTAACCTGCGTTGTACCCAGTGATTGCAACCACTGAATTCCTAATATCAAGTCAGAGTTGCTTAATTGCAGAGGTAGAAAATCCTGTTCAATTTCTATACCTTGCATCCACACCTTCACTCTTTTGCACACACCTCTGCTTCGGACCCCTTCTCCTGCCCCCATCGAAATGTTGTACCCACCCGTTTCTTGAATTTGCAAATCAAGTTTGCTCACCAGGTCCAACGAAATAAAATTATGCGACGCACCACTGTCAATCAATATCACGACCGGTTGTTCTTCCACCAATCCTTGTAATTTCATCGTTTTTGGTGCCGAAAACCCCACGATCGAGCTTAGAGAGATCTCGATTTCTTGTTCTAGCAATAGATTGGACACTTCCGCCTCTTCGTCGTTGGCAACTTCACCGTCTTGCAATACCAATACACTCAGTTCTTTTCGTTTGCATCGATGGCCCGGGGAGTACTTCTCATCGCAACGGTAACACAACCCTTGGGATCGTCTTAATTGCAATTCTTTATCGGTCAATCTCCGGAATTCAGAAACTCCCTTTGTAACCCCATTTTTGGCAACCTCCACTGTGCTGCCTTTTTCTTCTTTATTATTTTCACCGGATTTCTTAAAAGGTGTAGATACTTTTGACCATCTGTTTCTGTTCACAAATTTAGACTTCTCTTCGACCATGGATGCAATCTCCATTGCTTTAGTCAACCCCGCCGGTGTTAACAACCGTACTTCTGCCCTAATTTCAGGTAATAACCCATTAATGAAATGACTTACATAAACCTCCTCAGGAATTCCCTCTAGAGGGGCAGCCTTCTCCACAAACTTTCTCTTGTACTCCTTCACCGTTGTTTCTTGCTTAACCGAAAGAAATTGCTCGCACAGACTCCCCTCCCCCATTGAACGAAATTGTATGAGCAACAGTCTCTTCAATTCCTCCCATGTAACGATCGACCTTCGTTTATTCTCCCATTGAAACCACTTTAACGCGTCTCCTTCGAAGGCAATCACGGCAACTTCAAGTTTCTCCTCACCACTCAATCGGTTTAATTGGCAATACCGATCGGCTCTCAAGATCCATCCATCAGGATCTGTACCATCGAACAGTGGCAATTCCAGTTTCCGACCCTTAATTGCATGAAATGGAACCCCATCGCCTTGTCGTTCTACATTACGACCTCTTCTCTCTCCTTCCGGCGATGATTCCTCGCCGGTACCTCACCTCGTTGATTCCTCCTGCAACCGAATCACCGTCGCCAACTGTTGCGACATTGTCTTTACGGCTTCCTCTAACGACGCCACTCTCGCCTGAACGTTGTCCTCTGATTCTCTGGCAGCGGTTGATCTGGTCATTGCTCTGATACCAATTGATACAATTCAATTGGAAATTGAAATCAAATGGCTTAGCGATTACGTCTATTGCATGTTTTCCAACAGTTCGAGAAGTTGGGATCTCCTTACAGTGAGTTTTTACAGAATAACCACCCCCCCAACTGACCCCTTCACTCTCTCTTATAATGACACGATTCCCCCTCCCAGTTGCACCCACTTGCATTATTTAAATCATCAACTGACACTTGTACACTACTGACACTTGTACACTTGCTTCACTTAGAAGACCCATTTACCCTTTCTTTGGTCTTCTCCTGGAATAAGTAATCCCAAACCTCTTCGTATCAAAGATCAATAACTGAGCATGATCCAAACTCCAAATTGGTAAGAATTGAGGTAACTGAAAAGTGATAACCATTCAATCTGAAACAAGTTATCTTCAAACAAGGCAATGAAAGAACATGTATACTATTTGGATAGTTGGATGCATGCAAAGTGACAAATGAATAACAGAATCCTTCAGACAGTAGGCTCCCTATTTTAAGATGTCTTTCCGTACTCAGTACAGCTTCAGCTGCTCAGCAGAATCAATGCAGATGCAGGTGAACTACAAATCCACTAAAGAATAAAGCTAAGACAGAGGACTGTGTTTCTAATTTGACGTTCTCTTTTTTCCCAAGTGCATATGTCCAGAGTTATGTATTGGAAGTTCATGCATTACAACTCACAAAATGACCAAATATAGGTTTTGCAATCATTATCTCCGCAAAAGAAATGTTATTAAAAATTGATGTGCTCATCTTACCACAGCAAGTAGAATCAATAACTCCACAGAACTTGCTAGTTGCTAAAGTGCATCCTAAATTCCTGATACACATTAAAATGTGCCACCCCAAAACAAAACCATCCTACCTACTACATGATAACAAGTTAACAACAACAGGGGCACGGGCATACAAGTTGAGGACACGACAATGACCTAGTATAGCTAATAAAACTTAGCAACAAAAATCATGTTTTCAACACTCCATACCAGTAGTTCAATGATGAGAACCTTCTTAATTTCCAAAATTGCAATAACATGAAGAAATGTTACCACCACTTTTGAGTATTATGCAGCATGACATCTTCAAGATAATCAATGCACTGGCTTTGGCACTAACTCCGAAATACTAGTTACTAGAGTTATTCGCATATAACAAAATTTGTAATTGTAATAGTAGTTCATATTTATCAAGTATCACCATGAAAAATAAGAAGCAAGAAAAGAGGAACAGAACCATATCAAGCAGTGAGAATCAGAGAGAGATAAAGAAGAGATAAAAAGGAACAAGAAGAGCGTGAAACTATTACCAAAACTTGAACTCAGGGAGCCGTCTGATGAAAGGCTTGAATTCATCTGATCCTTTTGTAGGTAGCAGGGGGCCATCTGAAGGTTCCAGCTCGGGGTCAACCAGTGGTGATAGAAACCCAATCAACAAGTTCAGTATGTAGATTCCCAAACCATAACTAACAATGTAGAACCCTTGCACATAATAAACTCTCAATGCATACAGAAACACTAAAGCTCCTGTCCCAATCCATCTATAAACAGCATGTGGAGTAGTTTTATCCAAGTAAAACTGGAAAAGCCTCGAAAACTGCCTCCATTGATCTAAAGTCGCAGCGGATGCACTATCACCACCTCCAACACCCTCCATGAAAATTTAGCCTCAGAACCCTACAGTTCCCAAATACAATTACCAATTAATAGAATAACATATAATTACAATACTATAGGTCCTGAAGCCAAGGCATACCCCCACCCCCAGAAAAACCCTCTATCCTTTAGAAGAAATTGATCTTGAAATGAAATGTAGTTCAGTAATTGAGGCTACGTGTAGATTTTGAACCTCAAACGAGCCAGTTATCATTTCTGATTTTTGCTTCTTGCATCAATCACCATTGGTGAATAAACCTCTACCACTTGAAAGGAATTGTGAAGCTACAATCCGGGTATAACTGTACCCTCTTAAAGAAACGTCCTAAGCATCAGTCAAGTTGTAATTGTAAAGCTACATTAAAATGTACGGTTAGGTCATTGAAACCAACTCTTGATGATGATAAAATGCAGTATAACTACCTTCACGACATCCATCAAAGAAAACAATGTACTATTTTGACTATTTATAATCGTCTTCATAACTAATCCTTCATTAGTGTTGAAATTCAAATCTCTTGAAAAAACTTCTCACATTTCAAGCGACACTAAATCCAACATTACAACACAAACTAAATCAACCTGCATCTCTAATAGTTCATTCGACCTATTTTCATTCATCATATCAACAAAAATTCATAAATTAAAAAAAATCCAAAATATGAAACGCATCTAACATCTAAGAAGCAGATCTGAAGCGGTCAATCAATAATTACAAGCCCTAACCACCAACCACGGACATAAATCACAATATGTACCGAAAACATTAGGGTTTAAAGACGAACACAATCAAATAAACAAAGTTGTTGAAATTAAATACAGAATACTAAGAGAGATTGAATCGAGAAGTTACCTCCGATGACGATGACGGTGACGGTGACGGTGACGGAGTCGGAGAGATCGGCCGGAGGGGAAGTCGGTGGAGGAGAAAATGGGATCTGCGCGAGGTGTTGAAGATGAGAAGCGTTCAGAAAGGGGAAAAAAACGGAGTTTGCCGATTTTATTTTTTTTCTCACAGATATGTATGTACAGAATAATAATAATAATAAGGCTGCTGACGTCACGTGAAAGAATATGCTCTATTAGACGATTTTTATCCTTCTTTTTTGATAAATTACATGTTCGGAACTATAGATTTGTTTAAGTATAATTACTGTTGTCAGTACAACATGGTTACTACTGCTGAGCCAAATTACTACTGCTTGTAGAAATTAATACTGCTAAGCATAGTTACTACTGCTGGTGAAGATTAATACTGCTCAAAGTGTTAATGCTGCTATGACTTAATACTGCTTAAGTGATAATCTTGGTAAGTCGTGCAGATCAAGGTTTGAAGATAATCATGGAAGTTTGAAGATAATCATGGAAGGTTGAAGATAATCATGGAAGAATATAATGAAGATCTTTTATGTTTTGTAATTATCCTTTATTTTCAATATATGTATAAAATTATTCAGAATAGTTTGTTACACGAGTATTCTGAGTTTTTGTTTTGAGAGAGAATTAACCTCAAGGTTTACAACCCTAGTTCTATAGAAGTAGAATTCGTCTTGGTGAGCCTGTTCATCAAGATTGAGGTTTTGTGTGAAAGCTTGTAACTTTAATCATTCAATAAAGTTTACAAGTTGTGATTTCTACTTTACTGTTAAATCGATATTTGAATATTAAAGTGTTTTTCCGCAACTTCTTTAATATTGTTTCTGAGTTTCATTATTCTTGTTAAGAATCAGATCCAGACATTACATTTACACCCCCTTCAATCCATGTTATGAAAGAAAAACAAATAATTAAAATAGACTTTTGATCAATTGTTTTTTATATACTTTTAGATATATGTTACTAATAAAAAAACACTTGAGACCCTGATTTTTGTTGGCAAATAAATTTGTCTAGAAAGTCATTTGATCTAGCTTAAATCGATTGATTTTATTAGAATTGATCATCATGATCAGATATTCAATTGTGGGATTGGATCGAATGGAAATTTTCAACATCCAAACTGGATAGGTCGATTTTATGAGTTCAGATCCAATAGAACTGAATTGATTGAATCGAATGACCAACCAATTAATAAGTATATGTAATTATTAACATTTTACAATTGTTTTTTAGTTTGTATTTATATATAGTGCTTTTAAATAAATTAAGAAAATATATGAATAATTGGTTGAAATGGTAGATTAATTGGTTGAAAATTGGATCAAAATATTGAATGAATTTAATATGATCCAATAAATAACCTATAGTAATATTCAATAGATATAACTGCTTTGATCCAATCATCTATTCGATCAGATTGGATGTTCAATGTTAATTGGATTGGATGATAAAATCCAACATCTGATGGATGATTAGATCATATCGAATCCACCTAAATCCATTGTGTAACACCCTGATTTTCGAAGGGTAGCATTTCAAGTTAATACCGAAACCGATATATTAAGGAAAATTAAGATTTTTGATTTTGGACTTGAATCCTTAATTTTATAGCCTAGATGGATAAATGATTCAATTACGAGTCCAACGGTTCTTTTCGGAGTAAAAACGGAGCTATAACGAAGAAGTTATGGCCAAAACAGTGAACGAGAAGAAAACCGGGGGAAACAGTGCATTTCGCGAGTTAGTCGCGACTTGCACCTGCGGCATAAGTCGCGAAACCCCCCTGGTCGATCTTAAAACCCGATTTTCAGCCCCAAATTTCATTTCTTCATATCTTTTGATCCAGAGCTCCGATTTGGGTGATTCAAGTTGCTACGGTTTCGTTTTTTAGAGCTCTTCAAGGATCTAGCAAGATATTGGAGGTCTATTGGAGAATACAAGAGTATTTTGCAGGGACAGACCTAGAAACTTTTTCATACGGTGGCACCGTATTTTTTCATACGGTTTTTATCGACGCACCTTCATCTTTTTAACGACTTTCATTACCTCCTCGTGTGTTTTTAACTAAATTTAGGAGTTTTTAAGGGGGTTTTAAAGTTTATTGCTTGATTTGAGGAATTTTACGTTTTTTTTATCGATTTTGAGAGAGTTTCGGTATTTTTGGTTGATTTAAGAAGATTTTACAGTATTTTTGGTTGATTTAAGAAGAATTTTGCAGTATTTTTGGTTGATTTCAAGCGATTTTGTTGTTGTTTTGATTAATTTCAAGAGTTTCTTGGTTGGTTATGTGGTACGGTTGTACTTCAACAGTTGCACTTCAAAATATCCTCCCTCTCTCTCCCTCTCTCTCTCTCTCTCTCTCTCTATATATATATATATATATGACTACGATATCTTAAATTTCACTTATATTTTTAGTTTTTTACTATGAATATGCAAATAAAACAAACAATATTTCACAGTGAAAAATAAAACATGCTCCTCTGTAAAAGTAACATGCACAAAAGTCACTATAAAAATAAAGAATAGTGGATTTGGGTCAAATGAACTAATTACTATAATCAGAGTTGGACGAGATGGGCCTGAAGCAACTGGGCCGAAACTAATGAAAACTTCAACAAAAAAAAAGTCATGCTGGTAATGGGATTTGATCCCTTGACCTCCCATACACAAGCACACACCTCTTGCCACTCTGTCAAACCTCACTTTGTTGTTTAAAAAATACGGTAGCACCTATTTAAACGATACGGTTGCACCTTTCACGAAACCAATAATTTTTACCCTTCGTCGGAGAAATAATACGGTGGCACGTGCCACTGTGGGCACCTCTTGAGGTCCGTCCCTGGTATTTTGTGGTGGTAAGCTCTTCATCTCTCCCATTTCATCTCCTTCACCAAGTTTTCTAGAGTTTCATCCACCCTTTGTGCTCCCTTTCATAAATTGGAGATTTGTGGTCATTTTGGTGAACTAGAAGTGTTTTGGTTGGTGGATTCAAGCTTGGATTAAGGTAATCTTCTATTCTCTTCGGTTATGGAAGTTAGGGTTTTGGTATTAGTTGAGGTATTGTTAAGACACAGTCTTATTGGATTCAAGATCATCCAAAACGAAGATCGCAATCTGAAGTTAATGCTGAAAGTTACTCTCAACCAAAGTCTAGGGTCTATTCTGTAATAAAGTCAAAGTTGTTTTTAATATCTAGATATTTATTATTTAGATATTATGTTTTTAGTTATAATATTAGTTTATATTAGTTTTGATAATATCTTTATCAGATATTATCTATCTCTCTTTTACAATCTATCAAACAAAAGAACACATACAACACACATAGTGAAGGTGTAAAGAGAGAGAGTTCAGAGCAAAACTGTAACGATCATCAACCCGTGTAATCCACGTTTATAATCTAAACAGGTTGGTAATCGTATCTTTGTTTGTTGTTTTGATTATCTGGTAACGATCACGGACTCACGTGACTTCCACATCCACTCTCAAAATCCACATTTCCAATCCACTTTTTCCAATCCATTTTTATTTATTTTGGTCCATCATTTCGGTTCACTCATTATCCAAGAATTAATCAAAAGAAGTTCAAGTTTTGTCAAAGAATATAATTTCGAAATTAATTTTCGAAATCAAAGAAAGTTCACGTGGCATTTAATTGGAATCCAATCTTTTTACCGGTCAATCAGTTTTACCGGTCGATCTTTTTACCGGTCAATCAGTTTTTCCCGGTCGAAAATTTTACCGGTCCTTACGTCTTATCGGTCGAACCTCACTTTGTGCAATAAACCTCTCGCGCAAACCTTCTCAAAACGCAAAGTTTTAACAGACTTAGAACTGTATTCAAAATGACATCCAGAGAAGCCCTTGCAATCGGAACTGACACCAAGCCACCAGTTCTCTTTAGAGGAGAATACGAACAGTGGAAGGATCGGTTCCTGAACTTCATCGAAAGACAGGAATTGGGTGATTTCATCAAACAATCCTTAGAAGAAGGCCTAATGGAAACAAAATATAGGGAACCAGCAGCAGGTACTCAAGAAGTACGACATGCACTTTCTTATGGAGATCTAACAGGTGATGATAAGCTAAGAGCAAAAGGCGACATGTTAGCCAAGTCATACATTCTACAAGGGATTACGAATGAAATCTATGTAAAGATTGACATCTACAAGGCCTCCGGAAAACAAATGTGGGATCAACTAGAGAAAATGATGTTGGGTTCAAAGATTGGGAACCAACTGAAAATCTCTAACTGCCTGCACAGTTTTGAAGAATTCAAAGGCAGAACTGGAGAAACTCTAGAGGGAACATATGATAGGTTTGTGACATTGCTAAACGAATTGAGCAAGAACAAGGTCAACAAATCTCAAATCGAGCTGAATATCAAATTCCTGAGTATTCTACAACCAGAATGGAAAAGTTTTGCCAGGCAGATGAGGCAGATAAAAGACCTGAATGAGATTCCACTTCACGAGGTGTATGAAACCCTCCGATAAAATGAAGATGAGGTGGATGAAATTCTAGCAGAAAAGAGAAAAGGAAAGACAGTTGAAGACACAGTCGCTCTTGTTGTAAAGAAGAAAAAGAACAAGACGATTGTGTATGAATTAGAAAAAGCTGAAGCTGAGACCGTCTCTGACTCGGATGAAAATGAACAAATGCAGCAAGCAATGCAGTTTTTGACAAATGCATTTCAGAAAAAGTTCTACAGGAATCCAACGTCAAACAGTCAGAGGTACTCTTCTGGACCAAACAGCTATGCTCACAAGGAAAGAATTGAAGGAAGCAGATATGAAGGAAATAAGTATGAAGGGAAGAGATTTGAGGGAAAGAGAACAGAGGAGAAGAAATCTGATGAGAGAAGATACCAGACTGAAGGAAAAAGGTTAGTGGAGAGGAATCCTGAAGAAAGGAAATTTAAAGCTGAAGGATCAAGTCAGCCAGGACCACCGATGTGCTATAACTGTGGCAAAACAGGTCACTTTGCCAAGGATTGCCGCAGATCAAAAGTCAGAAACTCCGATTACTACAAGAACAAGATGCTTCTTGCAAAGCAACAGGAGGCAGGCAAGGCACTGATGGCTGAAGATGAATACTGGCTGGATCACTCAGATGAAGAAGAAGATGATGAAGAAAAGGATGAAGCCGTCAATATGTGCTTGATGGGCAAAATCGAATCAGATGTTGAAGCTGATTCAGAAAATGAAGAAGAGGAGGTATGTGTTTTATCGTATAAAGATTTAATGAATAAAATGCATGTTATGGTTTTAAAACAAGAAGAGTTAAAATCTAATCTTAAGCGAGAAAATGGTGTTATAATTAACAAAAACCAATTGATACAGAAACTTAGCGATGAAATTGCTGAGAAGAAAGTATTAGTTGAGGTTTTACATACAAACGGTGACACCAACGCAAAAGAACATACTATAATTCTAAAAGAGAATACTGAGCTCAAGTCTAAATTGACAAAAAGTGAGATTGATTTTTATAAGCTTACTGATATGCATTCTTTATGTTCTAAAAAAAACAAGACCTTAATTGCTAAATTAGACGCTTTGGAAAAGAAGCTATACTCATTAGGTCAAAGTGAGCAAACCATTCATCTTAACAAACCGAAAAAGAATAAAGAAAATTGGGGAATCGGTTATGTGAAACCTCAACGTCTTCAAAAGGGTATAAGAGAAGTGCCTGCACTCTATGACTATACCTCTATGCTAGTTTCTCACCGAATCTCCTCACTTAAAGTTTTTAATACTAAACTATCAGAAGAGGATGAAGCTAATGAATTTGAAAAACGGATGAAGTCAACTAAAGTACACGCTCCATTTTATTATGTGAAGTTGAATAATAGTTATGACTATCCCAATGATGAAAAGAAATCTCTTTCAACTGACTACTTTCAAAGTTATTCTGAAAAAGAGATGGAGGCGAAGCCTGTCATAGGTAAAATTTATGTCCCTTCTCTCGTGTTAGAAAGTAAAATTTCTGAACTCGAGAACTCTTTATCAGATGAAAGACTTATGATTGAGATTCAATAAAAGGTTTTTTCAACTGTTATGAAAAATGTTGTTCTTTCAAAGGCTTCTACTTCTGATGACATGTTTGGTTCATCAAACGAAGAGTTTAATTTTCTTAATTCTGATGGTGGTTTAGATGGTTGTTTTGAACAAGTTGATTTTAATGTGAAACTTCCTAACTATGCATCTTTTGTTAAGAAAACTTCAAGAAAAACCAGTATGCCTGTGAACAGTGCAAAATCAACGAAAGTTGATTACTCAGTCTCTGTGAAAGCTAACAATGTTAAAGGTAAGAAAATATCTCAGCATTCACAGAAACCGACCACTACTGGTAATTCTGAGAAGAATCACTCAGTTGTTGCTCAAAGGTCTAACTCACCAGTTTTACATGTTTCAGATATGAGCAAGCCAAGGCCTGAAGCCAATTCTCAATGGCAACCAAAAAGGAAGCTTGACAAGGCCATTTTATCGTTTAGTAGTGTTAATTGTAATAAGACTTCGCTTACTAAAGATGTTGTGATTGCTGGAATTGCTGTTTTGAATCCAAAACTTGTTGTTTCTCGTAAACAATATACAATGAAGCAATTATTTCAGTTATCTTTATTTGCTGGAAAGTCCTCTATCTATAATAAACATGTTTCTATTACTTGTCAAGATTCTGGTGATTGGTTTGGAAATTACCATGTGCATTCATCTCATATAAATTCTTCACATGCATTTCAAAAGAAAAGAGGATCCAATTTGAAATGGATACAAAAATCTTGTGATAACACAGAAGGACCCAAATTCAAATGGGTATCTAAGGCTAAATCTGTGTTGCAGGAATCTACTGTCTAAGGGGAGTAAGAAGAAAATGGTTTTTGAAGAAATCCATTCATGACCCGTACTTCAATGAGAAAATAGGCTCTTGAGTATTTCAACTCAAGACCCGGACTTCAATGTCAAAATTGACTTCTGATTATGTACAGATCAGGACTCGTTCTTCAAAGTCAAAATAGGTTTTTGGATAATGCAGTTCAAAACCCGAACATCAAAGTCGAACTAGGCTTTTGAACAAATCAGTTCAAGACCCGCACTTCGATAATCAAAGTGCTTATTCCAATGTTGTCATATGAAAATCTAAATTTTGTTATTTTCTCTTATGCAGACTAGTCATACGTGGTTCTTGGACAGCGGATGTTCCAAACACATGACAGGGCAAAAGGAGATACTGTCCAATTTTAAAGACAAATTTTATGGAACAGAAAGATTTGGCAACGACCAGTTTTCTCCAATCATGGGATACGGTGATGTACAACATGGCAATGTCACTATCAAGAAGGTGAGTTATGTAGAAGGCTTAGGACACAACTTGTTCAGCATAGGCCAGTTATGTGACAAAGACTTAGAGGTCAACTTCAAAGCCAAAAGATGTTCCGTTCGCAATGAAAAAGGCGAAGAACTCTTGGTCGGTAAACGAGAATCAGACCTCTACACAATCAATTTATCAGATGTCCAGACTGACAAGCAAGTTTGTCTACTATCGAAAGCTTCGATGCAACAAAGTTGGTTATGGCATCGACGTATTTCTCACCTCAACTTCAGGTACATCAACGATCTGGTCAGTGGAAAGCTCGTCAAAGGACTTCCAGAGCTGAAATACGAAAGAGAACATCTTTGTGCAGCTTGTGAAAAAGGAAAGATGAAGAGAGCACCTCATAAATCGAAGCCTGAACCAAGTACAAAAGCTCCGTTAGAGTTGTTGCATATGGATCTATGCGGTCCGATGCGAACTCAGAGTCTAGGCGGAAAGAAGTACATACTTGTTATCGTGGACGATTATTCACGATACACATGGGTCAAGTTTCTACGTTCAAAGGATGAGACACCAGATGTACTCATTACATTCCTGAAGACGACCCAAGTAAATCTGCAGAAACCGGTCAAGTTTCTACGAACAGATAACGGCACAGAGTTCAAGAATCAAAAGGTTGAAGAATATCTCGAATCTGTCGGGATTTCACATCAATACTCTGCTGCTCGTACGCCTCAACAAAATGGAGTGGTCGAAAGAAGAAAGCGAACGCTAGTAGAGGTTTCTCGTACTATGCTAAGTCAATCAGACTTACCTCTATTTTTGTGGGCAGAAGCTGTTTCGACCGCGTGCTACACACATAATCGATCCATGATACATCGAAGGTTCAAAAAGACTCCTTATGCGTTAATCAACAACCGAACACCGACAATCAAATATTTCCATATATTTGGATGTAAGTGTTTTGTGCTAAACGATAGGGAGAGTCTTAATAAGTTCAGTGCTAAGGTGGATGAAGGAATCTTCATTGGATATTCCTCAACATCAACTGCATTTCGAGTTTATCTGAAGAAGTCAAGAACGGTGATTGAAAGAATCAACGTCACCTTTGATGAATAAATGGCTTCCGACTTAACGACTACTGTAACACCCGTAATTTTTTTTAAGTAAGTATTTTGTCTCCTTTAACGCCTTAATTTCGTTATGTGTGTGCATATGTGTCTTTACGTGCATTTTATGATCTTGGGTTATGTTAAAATGTCACATATTGATTTACTACCTCTAATCATTCTAACCTTGTGCTCAGTATCGTTTTCGGTTAAGTTTTCGAGTCGAGCTGTGAGGCCGGCGATTGTGCCTCGCGATTGTGCCTTGGCACTATCGCGGAGGGCACTATCGCCCGAGTGGTACCGCGGGCTGAGATTTTCGGCGATTGTGCCACGCGATAGTGCCCTGCGCCAGGGGCACTATCGCCCAAGGTGTACCGAGAGTGGGGGTAACCTCGCGATTGTGACCCGCGATAGTGCCTTGGCACTATCGCCGGGCACTATCGCCCGCGTGACCTGGTTGTTTTAAAACTCTTTGGGCAGTCTTATTTCACACTTAAAAACATTTTACAAAAACGGGAGAACTTCTCTTAGGGGCGATTTTTAGGGTTTCTTCATCTACCACATTTACTTCTAAGCTTTTGGGTGGTTGGGAGCATTAAGTGATCTTCAAACTTCATCCAAGTGTTCTCCTTGAAGTGTGCTTCAAGATTCTCACTCCTCATCTTCAAGACTCACCTTCTCCAACTTCTAGGGTTTCCATATTTTCTAGGTTTTGGGTTCAAAACCTAGATTGTGAGTTTACTAACCTTTGTTAAAACTAGATACACATCATATTCTTCTATTGTTGTTATTGTCTCCATATGTTCAAGTATTTGGGTTTTAGTATGAAGAAATGTGGGGAAGGTGATTATGTGGGAAATGCCATGATTTACCTTGTTGATTTTATGTTTGGGATTGACTTCATAAATGTACATATTGGATATTTTGGCATGATTTGGGTTATATATGGTATAGTAGATGATAAACCCTACTTGGAATGCATTTTAGGGATTGAATATCTATACATTGATTATGTTGGAAATTGGGTCTTATATTGGATTTATGTGTTAGGATGGTAACATTGTACCCATGGTTGGTATCGAAATGTTTTGGTTGGGTTATATACCACAAGACCTCCTATATGTTATGTTGGACGAACCAAGTCAGTAGACACTAGGAGGATGTAGTCTTGGGCGCCACTGTGACGGTATGTGCCTAGACCTCCGCCATTCGGGGTAATGCCATGGTTGTAGTCCTCGGATGTGCCGGGCCTTTCGGGTGTCCCTTGATATAGGGCATCAAGGTATATCGACTCTTTGGGTGGAACTTGATTGGTGCTATAGGTCTCCCCTATTGACTCCACATTTGTTGAATTATGGTTAACTGCTGATAAGAAATGTAACTGTACATGCATGCTTATAATTGTCCAACTCACTAGGCTTTTTGGCCTAACACTTGTTTTGGTGTCGATGTGTATCTCAGGTTCTAGCGGCGCCGGTCCTAAGCAAGGGTAGTTGCCTTGGGTTGAGAGCTTGGGGATTTTGCACACGGATGCGTTATGCTTTTGGATATAGATCATTTGGGTTTATAAATGACAACCCTTTTTGTAATCTCTTTTCTAGTTGTAGAAATTAGATTAGTTGGTTGTTGTTTATTGTCCGTTAAATTACAAATTGTGATTAAACAGGTTATTCATTTATATTCCCCACTTTTGGGAGGCTCTTGCTATGGCAATTTTTAGTATACCTCATGTCCGATTCTCGGATTTTTGTTATCCCTATTTTTAGGGTGTTACAAGTTGGTATCAGAGCTTTAGTTTAAGTGAACTAGGTATTGTTTAGCATATCTAGACTTAAGCTTTAGACTTTTGACCTCACTGTCCAGTTGGGGTAGAAATCCTAGGTGGGGAGAGCGTTAGGATTTCGGAATTACTTTAATTGAAAGTTGTGATGATGGTGACAAGAATCCTCATGTATGGTTCGTTCATAATTTCACTTAGCTACTGCTATTATGAATGCATTGATACGTAAGTATGCTTGGGTTACTATTATTATGATAATTGATGAAGGTATTAGTACGTACAAAGAGTTCAACTCGTTTAGTCTTTTCTCAATCTATTTCTCGTACGTATGTGACAGATTGAAATGGTAAACACCCGGAGTAGGGCGCCGGGTACACCGGAGGGCCACGTGGAAGAGGAATCTGCTGTAGACCGACCTCCGGTGGGTGTAACCACCGATGACATTCCTATACCCAGAATTTTGGGAGGTGGACCTGAGCATATTCCACGACGGAACCTCGGTACAGGTAACGCCATCATGGAAGAAGTCACCATGGAGACTAGACTTCGGGATAACATGATGTCGGCTATGAATGCGGCTTTGGCTCAACAACAGTTGGCCATGACTTCGGCCATGACCCAACAACAAGAGTTTTTCATGAAACTCCTAGAGGATCGAGATGCCAGTAACCGTCAACCCGAAACCATGGCTGAAAATGTTGTGGTGGGGTCGGGTGGACCGAATGTGGTGACGGTCGAAGAACCATATGCTGAAGGAATCAGATCGAAGACTAAGGGGTGCACCTACAAGACGTTTCTAGGGTGTCACACTAAGGAGTTTACGGGTTCCGATAGCCCAATTGTTTGCATGTATTGGCTCAAAGAGATGGAGATGGCCTTTGAGGCAAGTGAGTGTGACCCTTCTCAACGGGTCAAATTTGCTTCCCAACTACTCCGGGGAGAGGCGTTGATTTGGTGGAACCTCACTCGATCCGCTCTCATCCTGGAAGTCCTGGCTAAGTTAACTTGGCCGGTGTTCAAAGAAAAGTTGATGGACAAGTACTGTAGTGAGCGCTCGATGGACAAGTTGGAACGGGAGTTCCGAAATCTGAAGAAGGGGAATATGTCTATTGTCGGCTACTCCAAGCTCTTTTTGGAGAAGCTAAACCTGGTGGGACATCTGGTCCCCGATGAAAGGTCAAAGATTAAGGCTTATCATCAAGGGTTGCCGGCCGAGATGCGAACGGCGGTGAGAAATGCTAAATGTTCGACCTTGCAAGAGGTGATCGAGGAGTCCTTACTCATTGAGGACGACATCAATTCGGAAAAGGGATGAGAAGAGGTATGTGGGTGAGAAGCGAAAGTGGAAAGGGCCATCTGGGCCCGTCCGTCAAGACCTTTTGTGAGCGGGAGATCGGGCGACCAGCGCCGTGAGGAGCGGTGGTGCCACAAGTGCAAGTCAAAGCACTCGGGACCATGTGCTCCAAGAACTTTTTCGGGCCCTGTTGAATGTGTTAAGTGTGGCAAAAAGGGTCATACGATTCGGGATTGCCCTATCCGAGGGCCGGTGTGTTTTGAGTGTCGGGAACCCGGGCATGTGAAGATGAATTGCCCAAAGTTGGTGGGTGGCTAACGGGGAAATTCTGTGGGATCGACGGCTAGAGTCGAACAACCGCCAAGGGTGCCCAATCGAGCTTTTCGGATGTCTACCGAGGAGGCAAAGGAGACCGCTGATGTTGTTTCGGGTACGTTTCTAGTAAACTCCTTGCCTGCTCGCGTTTTGTTTGATTCGGGTGCTACACGTTCATTTGTATCGAATGTTTTATGTAAACAATTCACCACCCCTGTTAGTGTTCTTCCCGATGCATTAGTAGTGGAAATAGCTAATGGAGATCAAGTGATCATTCGTGACCATTTCTGTGATTGCACTCTAGAGATCGATGGAAATTCTTTTGGAGTAGACTTGCTACCCATGGCTATAGGAGGGTTTGACGTAGTCATAGGCATGGACTGGTTAGTACGGCATAAAGCGGACATCTTTTGCTCCAAAAAGATGATCCAAGTACCATTATCGGAAAATGGTGTGGCTACCATTTATGGAGAGAAAGGAAAAGGGAATAATCCTATTATCTCATGCCTTAAGGCACGAAAGTTCTTAGCGAAGGGCTATCCTTCGTACTTGGCCTACGTTGTGAACGCAAAGAAAGAAAATAAGTCAGTGGAAGATGTGGAGGTAGTACAAGATTTTCCGGACGTCTTTCCGGAAGACTTACCTGGTTTACCGCCAGAGCGGCAAGTGGAGTTTCAGATAGATCTCACTCCGGGAGCGGCTCCGATAGCTCGTGCTCCATATCGTTTGGCACCGGCAGAAATGAAAGAGATGATGTCACAACTTCAAGAGTTGTTGGAGAAGGGCTTCATTCGACCGAGTTCGTCACCTTGGGGAGCACCGGTACTGTTCGTGAAGAAGAAGGATGGATCCATGCGGATGTGCATAGACTATCGGGAGCTGAACAAAGTCACAGTGAAGAATAAGTACCCTCTACCTCGTATCGACGATCTTTTCGATCAACTCCAAGGAGCGGGATGCTTCTCGAAGATTGATCTTCGGTCCGTTTATCATCAAGTGAGAGTGAAGAACGAAGATATTCCGAAGACGGCGTTTCGAACGAGATACGGTCATTATGAGTTTTTGGTGATGCCTTTCGGCTTAACCAACGCTCCGACCGTATTCATGGATCTGATGAACCGTGTGTGTCGTCCGTTTTTGGATAAATCCGTGATCGTCTTCATCGACGATATTTTAATATATTCAAAGGATGAGTCCGAGCATGGAAGACACTTACGGGAGGTATTAGAGGTTCTAAGGAAGGAGAAGTTGTTCGCGAAATTCTCGAAGTGCGAATTTTGGCTCCAAGAGGTGCAATTCTTGGGGCATGTGGTATCAAAGGACGGGATAAAAGTGGATCCGGCGAAGATCGAGGCAATGATGAGTTGGGAACCTCCAACAAGCCCGACGGAGATCCGAAGCTTTTTGGGTTTAGCGGGTTACTACCGGCGTTTCATTCAAGATTTCTCAAAGACGGCTACACCGCTCACTTCTCTTACAAGGAAGAACGTCAAGTTTCTTTGGACGGATGTACAAGAACAAGCGTTTCAGACGCTCAAGAGGAAGTTGTGTGAAGCTCCGATTTTGTCCTTACCCGAAGGGTCGGAAGACTTTGTGGTATATAGTGACGCTTCCAAGTTTGGACTTGGGTGCGTACTAATGCAGAGGGGGAAGGTAATAGCCTACGCGTCGCGGCAATTAAAAGATCATGAGAGGAACTATCCGACTCATGATTTAGAGTTAGCGGCGGTAGTTTTCGCGCTAAAGTTGTGGCGACACTACTTGTATGGGACTAAGTGTACTCTTTTCACGGATCACAAGAGTCTCAAGTACATCTTCGACCAAAAGGAACTCAACATGCGACAAAGGAGATGGCTAGAGTTGCTAAAGGATTACGATTGTGATCTACTCTATCATCCCGGTAAAGCCAATGTGGTGGCAGATGCATTAAGCCGAAGGAGTCATGGTGATGGTGTCAAAATGTCCCTTGCAAGGATCGATGTGGTGTCAAGTTTGTTGGAAACTGTTAAAGCAAGTCAAGAGGAAGCACTTAAGGAAGAGAACCTCAAAGACGAGGTCATGGTGAAACAAAGGGAACTCTTAACGGAAGACGGTCGTGGACTCAAACTCTTTCAAGGACGGATTTGGGTGCCGAAGTTGGGAGGAAACCGGAAGTTGCTACTCGAAGAAGCGCATAAGTCGAAATACTCTATACATCCCGGTAGCACCAAGATGTATAGAGATTTAAAGTTAATATATTGGTGGCCGGTGATGAATCTAGATGTAGCTAGCTATGTGGAAAAATGTGTCACGTGCCTCCAAGTCAAGGCGGAGCATCAAAGACCGTATGGAAGCTTACAACCGTTGTCCATTCCCGAGTGGAAATGGGACAACATCACTATGGATTTCGTGACTAAGTTACCAAAGACCTTGCGTGGCCACGACACCATTTGGGTAATCGTTGACCGGTTGACCAAGAGCGCACATTTCCTTGCAATGCGGGAGACCTTGCCGATGGAGAAATTGGCCAAGCTTTATATTGATGAGGTGGTATCGAGACACGGAGTTCCGCAATCTATTGTGTCAGATCGGGACAGTCGATTTACTTCGAACTTTTGGGCTAGTCTGCAGAAGGAGTTGGGTTCGACTAAATTTGAGCACGGCTTACCATCCTCAAACGGATGGCCAAAGCGAGAGGACAATCCAGACGTTAGAAGATATGCTAAGGTCGTGTGTGATAGACTTCGAGGGAAGTTGGGATTCACACCTACCATTGGTGGAGTTCGCGTACAACAACAGTTACCATTCTAGTATCGGAATGGCACCGTTCGAGGCTTTGTATGGACGGAAGTGCCGGACCCCGGTTTGTTGGTTGGAAGCGGGCGAAAAGCAATTCGCCGGGCCGGAAGTAGTTCAAGAGACGGCCGACAAGGTGAAGGAGATTCGGGAAAGGCTAAAGGCGGCTCAAGATCGACAAAAGAGTTATGCGGACAAGAAGAGAAGGCCGATTGAGTTTCAAGTGGGTGACCGAGTCATGTTGAAGGTGTCTCCGTGGAAGGGGATCATACGTTTCGAGAAGCGCGGGAAGCTTAGCCCTCGTTTCCTTGGACCGTTCGCTATTTTGGAAAAGATTGGTTTGCAAGCCTATCGGTTGGACTTACCACCGGAAATGGATGGGATACATCCTACATTTCACGTTTGTTATCTCCGGAAGTGTCTAGCCGAAGAGGAAAGTGTGATTCCTTTGTCGGAAATTCGGGTGGACAATGGGAATCGTTGTGTGGAAGAACCAGAGTCGATTTTAGAATCGAAAGTAAAGAAGTTGAGGCATAAAGACGTGGTCATGGTTAAAGTTCAATGGAAGCACCATCGGGGTGCTAACATTACTTGGGAATCGGAAGATGATATGAGGAAACGTTACCCTCATTTGTTTGCCTAGGGTAAAGATTTCGGGGACGAAATCCCAGTTAGGTGGGGAGGATTGTAACACCCGTAAATTTTTTTTAAGTAAGTATTTTGTCTCCTTTAACGCCTTAATTTCGTTATGTGTGTACATATGTGTCTTTACGTGCATTTTATGATCTTGGGTTATGTTAAAATGTCACATATTGATTTACTACCTCTAATCGTTCTAACCTTGTGCTCAGTATCGTTTTCGGTTAAGTTTTCGAGTCGAGTTGTGAGGCCGGCGATTGTGCCTCGCGATTGTGCCTTGGCACTATCGCGGAGGGCACTATCGCCCGAGTGGTACCGCGGGCTGAGATTTTCGGCGATTGTGCCACGCGATAGTGCCCTGGCACTATCGCCAGGGGCACTATCGCCCAAGGTGTACCGAGAGTGGGGGTAACCTCGCGATTGTGACCCGCGATAGTGCCTTGGCACTATCGCCGGGCACTATCGCCCGCGTGACCTGGTTGTTTTAAAACTCTTTGGGCAGTCTTATTTCACACTTAAAAACATTTTACAAAAACGGGAGAACTTCTCTTAGGGGCGATTTTTAGGGTTTCTTCATCTACCACATTTACTTCTAAGCTTTTGGGTGGTTGGGAGCATTAAGTGATCTTCAAACTTCATCCAAGTGTTCTCCTTGAAGTGTGCTTCAAGATTCTCACTCCTCATCTTCAAGACTCACCTTCTCCAACTTCTAGGGTTTCCATATTTTCTAGGTTTTGGGTTCAAAACCTAGATTGTGAGTTTACTAACCTTTGTTAAAACTAGATACACATCATATTCTTCTATTGTTGTTATTGTCTCCATATGTTCAAGTATTTGGGTTTTAGTATGAAGAAATGTGGGGAAGGTGATTATGTAGGAAATGCCATGATTTACCTTGTTGATTTGATGTTTGGGATTGACTTCATAAATGTACATATTGGATATTTTGGCATGATTTGGGTTATATATGGTATAGTAGATGATAAACCCTACTTGGAATGCATTTTAGGGATTGAATATCTATACATTGATTATGTTGGAAATTGGGTCTTATATTGGATTTATGTGTTAGGATGGTAACGTTGTACCCATGGTTGGTATCGAAATGTTTTGGTTGGGTTATATACCACAAGACCTTCTATATGTTATGTTGGACGAACCAAGTCAGTAGACACTAGGAGGATGTAGTCTTGGGCGCCACTGTGACGGTATGTGCCTAGACCTCCGCCATTCGGGGTAATGCCATGGTTGTAGTCCTCGGATGTGTCGGGCCTTTCGGGTGTCCCTTGATATAGGGCATCAAGGTATATCGACTCTTTGGGTGGAACTTGATTGGTGCTATAGGTCTCCCCTATTGACTCCACATTTGTTGAATTATGGTTAACTGCTGATAAGAAATGTAACTGTACATGCATGCTTATAATTGTCCAACTCACTAGGCTTTTTGGCCTAACACTTGTTTTGGTGTCGATGTGTATCTCAGGTTCTAGCGGCGCCGGTCCTAAGCAAGGGTAGTTGCCTTGGGGTGAGAGCTTGGGGATTTTGCACACGGATGCGTTATGCTTTTGGATATAGATCATTTGGGTTTATAAATGACAACCCTTTTTGTAATCTCTTTTCTAGTTGTAGAAATTAGATTAGTTGGTTGTTGTTTATTGTCCGTTAAATTACAAATTGTGATTAAACAGGTTATTCATTTATATTCCCCACTTTTGGGAGGCTCTTGCTATGACAATTTTTAGTATACCTCATGTCTGATTCTCGGATTTTTGTTATCCCTATTTTTAGGGTGTTACAACTACTCATCCAACCAGTTCAGATGACTCTATTGAATCTAACGCCCCGATTCAACAAGAAGTTCCAATTCAAATGCCGACTCCAACAGTTGAAGATGTGACAAATCATGAAGAAACAGAAGTAGCTGAAACAGTAGGTTGTTCTATACAGACTAATCTACAGCCGGAACAAGCTGTACCTACTGACACTTCTGCACCATATACTTCAACTGAACCCCCAATTCCTTTTTATATTGATCTCTCATCATATAATACACTTCCACCAATTACTTCAACTGAAATCATCATTCCTCCAGAACAAACCGAAGAAGGTACAACTGGATTTATAGATAATTCAATTGACATACATTCATATAATCCACTGCCTCATGAACAAAAATGGACCAAAGAGCACCCGATAAGCCAAGTCATTGGTGATCCATCAAAACCGGTGCAAACTAGGTCAGCATCAATGAACATGTGCATGCATGACTCCTTTCTGAGCAAGTTCGAACCAACACGCGTATCAGAGGCACTTGCGGATCCAGAATGGGTGATTTCAATGCAAGAAAAGCTAAATCAGTTCGATGCACTTAAAGTCTGGAGACTCGTACCGAAACCTCAAGGTAAAACAATCATAGGTACGAAATGGGTTTTCAAGATAAAGAAAGACGAAGATGGTACCGTTATCCGAAACAAGGCAAGACTAGTAGCCAAAGGATAAAGACAAGAGGAAGGAATCGACTACGACGAGACATATGCTCCTGTGGCGCGATTAGAGGCAATCAGAATGTTTCTAGCCTACACAGCCCACAAGAACTTCACGGTCTTTCAAATGGACGTGAAGACTGCCTTTCTGAATGGCATTCTGAAGGAGGAAGTCTGCGTCTCTCAGCCAGAAGGTTTTGTTAATCAAGAGAAGCCAAATCACGTTTACATTCTCGACAAAGCACTCTACGGTCTGAAACAAGCCCCTCGAGCCTGGTATGATGTCCTTTCCACTTTTCTAGTCAAGTCTGGGTTTTCTAAAGGTACGGTGGATACCACTTTGTTTATCAAAAAGGAAAAAGCCGATATCATTTTAATTCAAATCTATGTAGATAATATTATCTTTGGTTCTACAAATACTAAGTACTGTAAGAAATTTGCAAACCTTATGGTGTCTAGATTTCAGATGAACTTGATGGGAGAGATGAATTTCTTCCTCGGTTTACAAGTAAAACAATTTTCATCGGGTATTTTTTATCAATCAATCAAAATACATTAGGGATATTCTTCGGAAGTTCCAAATGGAAAATTCAAAACCGATTGGTACCCCAATGGCACCAGGTACTAAGATTGGCAGCGATCCTTCGGGAAAGGCTGTTGATGTTAGGACTTATCGAGGGATGGTAGGTTCTTTAATGTATCTTACGTCGAGTAGGCCAGATATAATGTTTTCAACATGCTTATGTGCACGATATCAGGCCAATCCTACAGAAATCCATTTGTCTGCTGTGAAGCGCATATTTAGGTATCTAAAGGGCACTACAGATCTTGGTCTGTGGTATCCTAAAGATACTAGTTTTGAACTAACAGCCTACACAGATGCAGATCATGCAGGTTGTATGTTAGACAGGAAGAGCACGTCAGGACACGTACAGTTCCTCGGTGACAAACTAGTAAGTTGGGCATCGAAGAAACAACTTTGTGTTTCAACGTCCATGGCCGAAGCAGAATATGTAGCTGCTGCTAGCTGCTGTTCTCAGGTCTTATGGATGCGAACTCAATTACGCGACTACGGTTTCCACTTCAACAAGATCCCGATATACTGTGACTCCAAGAGTGCCATCGCAATAACAGCGAATCATGTTCAACACACAAAAACTAAGCACATAGACGTCAGGTATCACTTTATTAAAGATCATGTTGAAAAGGGAACAATTGAACTTTTCTTTGTAAAAACTGATTATCAACTTGCCGATTTGTTCACCAAACCCTTAGACGAAAATAGGTTCAACTTTCTTATCTCTAAGCTTGGTATGCTAAATCTTAAAATCTAATCAGTAGTTACCTATAAAAGTTTTCTAAATTCTTAACTCTGATTGATATTTGCACTTCTATATAATGTTCATAATCCAAGGGGGAGAATGAGAAGACATTGACAAGTGGTCAATATTACTTCGAGGGGGAGCTCATAAAATTTTGCATGTACCTTATAATGCCAAATTTTTTTGGTAATGCAAGAATTTAGGGGGAGCTCTTCAAGTCAAGGAGTTCGGATATGACTTCTGATTATTTCTGATCAGAACTCGTACTTTAAAAAGTTTTACTGCTTTTTGTTTTTTCAATTTAAGTGAATAAATTTTACTTTGACTTTGACTTAAGACTTTTGCAGAAGTTTGAGAGAAGCTTAAAAGATCATATCTTTATGACTTTAAGCTTAGCTTCATGAGATGGAAGATCGTACGTAAAGGTATAATTATATATCTTCATCTCATATATGGTTGAAAGAAGGACAACTTTCAATCATAGAAAACATTGTTTTTAATGTTCAAACCACTTCCCGATTTTTCATCAAATTTTATATTGTGGGAGTGTATTTTAAATGTTTTCATGATCTAAATTGTGCTTGTTAAACCAATCTGAGCATCACGTGCATCTAGGAAAACAAAGAATCATTGTGCTAGGAATTAACACAACTTCAATGGAATCACATTAACCAGTGATTTCTACCCATGAAGTTAAATCCTTAGTGTTTGAGTGTGCAAGCGAAAAGAAATGAGTGTGATTAGAGAAAGCAAAAAGTTTAAAAGAAAGAGCGTGTGATAACAGAGTTAAAAGAATATCACAACTCTGCACCAACTTTTTCTGAGCCGGGTAGCCACAATTCTAGTGATTCACAATTCTTTGGTGATCATTATTGAAACAGGCAACTAACCCATGCCAACTCTTGATCAAACCTCACCATCTACTCATTTTCTTCTCAACAAGAAAGTGTTTCACATTTTCAAAAGGGGATGCAGCACATTTGCTATCTGATTTTCATTCAGAAAATCTGGATATTGAAAAGAAGGAAGTCTACCCCACCTTCGCACTTCAATCATGCACATTGAGTCTGTGTTTAACTTACTGTTGTCTCAGTGGTTTACACAATTTCGAGCCAATAAGCAATCATCAAGTGCTTAATTCTTTCTATCACAAGCACGAACACACAAGGAATTAGTTTCTTTGTCATAACGTTTATAGAAATTACCTTTGTGGTGTTTCGATGATTAAATGGAAGCCCTGGGGGAGTCAACATCAAACAGCTCCTTTCCAATGTGTATTTGTTACACACAGTGACTTATTGTTACTGACAGGCATGTTAACTGATTCATTAGTTGATTCAGGTGTTACATGATTATTTTGTCTAGATTTGCAAAGATCAGGATGAATAACTATTGAATTGACGGATCAGAGACTACAAGTGGTTGACATTTCTTACTCAAAGTTTTGATGAAGTCGTTGCACTTTCCATCAAAAAGGGGGAGAATCTAAAGCTTGAAGAAATGTTCAGTACATTACATTACAAGACCAAGAACTGCGAGATCAAAGTATTCTGAAGACATGCTGATTTCAGATAAATTTTCTTTGAAGATACTTTGCTAAAGCATTCTGAGCTAGAGAAAGAGATTGCATCTTCTGAGCTGAAAGAGAAGATCGTATTGACAAATCATTTTCGTAATGATCTTGATCCAAAGGGGGAGATTGTTAAGACACAATCTCATTGGATTCAAGATCATCCAAAACGAAGATCGCAATCTGAAGTTAATGCTGAAAGTTACTCTCAACTAAAGTCTAGGGTCTATTCTGTAATAAAGTCAAAGTTGTTTTTAATATCTAGATATTTATTATTTAGATATTATGTTTTTAGTTATAATATTAGTTTATATTAGTTTTGATAATATCTTTATAAGATATTATCTATCTCTCTTTTACAATCTATCAAACAAAAGAACACACACAACACACATAGTGAAGGTGTAAAGAGAGAGAGTTCATAGCAAAACTGTAACGATCATCAACCCGTGTAATCCGCGTTTATAATCTAAACAGGTTGGTAATCGTATCTTTGTTTGTTGTTTTGATTATCTGGTAACGATCACGGACTCACAGGTATTCATGTTCATGGTTTGGGAAACGATTCTTTGTGGTTGATTATGTTATGTATGGTTGATTATGTATGGATTTAGGTTTTGGAAGTTTTGTATTGAGAATCCAAGTGCTCTTCAAAGGAGCTCTATTTGGGGGAAAAATCTAGATTTAGCCTAAATCTAGCAAGGTGAGTTCAAGTTGATTTGTGAAAACGGTGTACATGGCAAAATGTCTATTTTAAAGTGTTTTATGTGTCTTACATGAAATTATCAAATGTTGGGTTATTTGCTAATCTTTGATTATTTGAATTATCTAACTTTACAAACCTTGTATAACACCCACATTGGAGATTTTTGGGCATTTGATATATGTGTCACAAACGAATGTGTTTTGAAGTCTTTTACATGAATGGATCTTTGGTCAAAGAAATACACTTTTAAATGTTTGTCGAGTCTTATGCATCGTCATGAAATGCAGTGTTTTATAAAGTAACACTTGCACATTTATGTGAGGTAACTTGAAAGAATGTTTATATCCTCATTTTATGATTTTCATTTTTATCAGCAGTTAAATTTGGAAAATGCATATTTTGTGTTATGAGTTCATTTGGAAAATGGATTGCCTCAACTAATGTTGAGTTTTGAACTAATCTCACTTTTGGTCGTGATGTTTGCATATCCGTTGGGTGAGTGCATTTTATCGAGTTTTTATTCCATTTATTAATGAGTCAATGGGTTGCTAAGTCTACAGCTTGGCATTGTTATTTTGATGGGGTTTTTGGACAATAGTCCAGTTTTGGTAGCTCGACTTCGAGCCTTGTTGGGCCTTATGTGTATTATTTGGCTTATTCGATGCATTGGGAGTCATGATCCCATATTTGGTTTATTATTGTCCGGCATTGGGACGATTAGTTTTCCACGTCGATGCACGTTAGGCACCGGATGTGGGTGTAAGACCTTAGTGCTGCACGTTAAGGTATCGGATGTGGGTTCCTTCGTGTTCAAGTATTACGATATTGGATGAGGAGCTCGACCTAGCAACCCTTCGGGGTTGAACTTGAGTTTCTGTGGGTGTATGTTTAAAGCCACTGAGACTGACATCCCTTGCGTGTACTTTTGTTTATATGACTAGTCATAACAACATAAAATGGGCTTACTTTGTGGACCGTCACATTTTATGGAATCGGGAATCCCCCGTCACCGAAAGGTGTTGTTTTTGGGTATTGAGTTTTATTATCCAAGTTTTCGGTGACGTTTTGTATATTTGGGTTTTACCCTTGATTTATGGGTTGAGTATTATGCCCCACACGTGTTTTGGGTGTTTTGAGATATAAGGTTTAACCGTATCTTCTTAAATGGAGAGTTCAATTTACATTTACGTTTTGCGTGAGTTTTGGATTAAGGCTAATTTATGAATGGGCGGCTTACATTGGTGTCATTATCTTCGAAGTAGTTGGTTTTGGAAAATGTCTAAATGGGTGTTATTTGTCTAAATTGTATATTATTGGAAAATGAGTCGTTTTCTCTTGTAAGACGTATCATATTGAAGGGCTATAACTTTAACCACATTCTTTCTCTTTTAAACGATTATTTTATATATGTTGAAAAACTCTTGAGCTCACTAGGCGTTAAGCCTAACCTTTTTATTTGTCGGCATGTGCATCAGGTTTCAAGGTTGGGAGTTGGTCCTAGCAATCCTATGAAGAGTTGAGCCTTAGCTTTGTGCAAATGTAAGTAGTTGGTGAAGTCTTCCGCAACGTTGGAGATAGTAACTATTATGGGGTTTTAGTAGCACCCATCCTTATCATAGACTTTTGTATAGAATGAATGGTTGTATTGAGGTTAAGTCATAATTTGTGGATGAAGATGATTTATTTATTGATGTATTTAGTAAATTTTTAATAAGTTGCTATTTCCAGATTTAAGGGTGTTACAAGTTGGTATCAGAGCTTAAGTTTGAGAGAATTAGGTATTGATTTTTGGATGTCTAGACTCAAACTAGAGTTCTTATAAGTGATTGTAAGTGAAGTTGCGCATTAGGTACCTTAAGATAAGATATTTTGAGGAGTGATCGAGTCGCTAGAAACGGAAAACTTGTCGGGGGTCGCAAGGATGATCGTGTACGGTATGTTCATAATGGCACCTGGCCAGTGTTATGGTGAATCTACATGTTACATGTGTATACTTGAACTACCTTGGTGGAATGACCGTTGGGGTAGTGAGGAAGTTCCTAAGCGAGTGATCTAAGGAAAGGTTGATGTTAATAGCAAGGTCACTTGGAAGTGATAGGTAAGTGTGATGAATGCATTAAGTTGACCATCTTAGGGTCAGAGTTATTGGTTGGAGTAGAACTATCGGTTCGACAGACCGATTCTGTTTCGAAGAAAATAGTAAATTAACCAATTAGTGGGATTGTTGCTCTAAGATGTTGGATGTATCCGAATGACAATAGTATGTCGGGGAAATGGAGGAATGAAGTTCTAAGATGTGAGTGCCGACCAAAATTCATACACGAAATTTATTTCTAAAATAAGTTTGCATCAATTATTTTCATGTTTTCGAAGCATAAATTGTGTTCTACTGTGAAGTCTTGATAAAACGTTAGCACTCATAAGATTTTAAACGTGAGCTTAAGCATGCATGGAAATTGCTTTGTTGCAAGTTATCGCAAATTTTTATGGAAAAATCTCCCCGTCCCTGTTTTGTGTTTAACGCTATCTTTGGACATCTTAAAGTACGCGTTTTAATGCCATGTGTGGTATTGGGCAAGTAACTATGAGATTTTAACCTAGACATTGGATCTCCTCCACATATGTCAATGGTTTTGAAGGAAAAGTTATTCCCACGTGTTGAGTCGGAATTTCTTGTGAGTTTTAGTTTGTGTGAGTTTTGTTGAAATTTCATGGAGTATTGTTTTACACGATGTCTTTTTATGCGTGAGTTTTAATTTTGTTTTTTTTAGCCTGCGAGTTATTTAGCGTCTTGTCCCATGTAAATTTTGTAAAGCGCTATTTCACCTTTCATTTCAGTAAAAGGAGGAAACTCCTAAAAGTTTAATATCTTAAAAGTATTGTTGTTTTACACTTTTGTCGAGTAACGAAAGTTTGACGCCAATTGGTTTTCACGTTAGTAAGTCTTACGAAAATTCAGTTGGGTCCTTGGTGTCTCATCGTACGTCGTTTTGTGTTACGTAAATAAGGTTGGAGCATGTGTTCATATATTTCTGCACGCGTCTAAATGTAGATTTACTAATCGGTGTCATCCCACATGTTGTTTTGAGGAAATTCCCTTATCATGCAATTTATCTTTGGGCTTTATACAAATGTCAATCGTTGCATACTATTTGCATTTGGATTTAATTATAACGTTGGTAGGAATAAATATATAAAAGATTTACATCTTTTCAAACAGGACTTTTGTTCTGTTCATATTTCAATCAATTACTTTTACCGTTAGAAATTTCCGTAATGCATTTATTGAGTTAGCAATGCTTATATCGTTGCAGTTACTTTTTGGTCAAAGGTGTTTATCTGTACGATCAGATGCTTTAAACTCGATTTGAAACTTTATTTGTATTCCCACTATTTTACCAAACCTTGAGGATTAAACTAATGCGTTTTGGATTATTGATAATTTTAGGCCACAACGTCTTTTGGTTAAAGAGGAAGGATTTTAAAAATTAAAGTTGTGAATTTCTCTTTTGGAATTGTACAAACCTTTATTGCACGTGTTGTGGTGCATGAATCTATTTTCTCTTATATGGTGTAAATTGTTGCGCATGTTTTATTGTTGTCTTTACTAACATAAGTATTGAACAAACGAGTTTTTGGAAATGGTTTCATATGCGCTGTGTGGTTAATCAATTTTGAAAACCTATCGCATGGACGGTAGTGTATTTTTGTTGCACGTTTAATCGTTAGGAAGCCCTTGTATTCGAAAGTTTTATAAACTCAAATTGGCATACTAGTTGAAAAACCTTGAACTCATTAGGCCTATAGATTTAAACTCTGGCGTAAGAGCAATGGTAATTAGGGACTAAGGAAGCCCTTGGGTTTGGAAGCGTCGGATGATCCGACTTGCGGTCAGTCTGGAGTTTTGGGTTTCATTTTGGTGGTTTGCTCGTCAGTGTGGCACCATGGCTTATGTGATTGGTGTACCGTCTTAGCGAGTCCACGATCAAAGGAAATTTTGGTGATCTGTCTGCTAGAGATGTAAGATTTGAAATTTTAGCTCTCTGTTAGGTGTCAACCTTGGTGCGACAATCTGTCTGGAATAGAATTTTGGGCGAGATGTCCACGTTTCGAGGTCACCGTTTAGTCTTAGGTGTCGACTTGTTTTCTTGAAGTCAATGGATATTTGAATGTTTGGAAGTATTCCGGTTGGATTATGGGAAATATTGTCGTTTTGGGGATGGAATTTTAAATGAAGGATAAATGATGATGATTTTTGGATATATTTGGTGGGAATGTCGAGGTAGACTTTAAGTACCAATCGTTTATTGAAGAGACCTGGGTACGTTGTATTTAGAAGTACCTAAGGGAAATGTTTGCTTTGGGGTATTCTTGATGGAAATGACTGAATAGGGTCGTAAGTTACTCTTGAGGCAATATGAACAACATAAGGTTAGGAGGCAACCAAGATTTTATGGTTAAGAAAAGGATCAAGCGAGGACTTGATGTTCATTCCGTCATCAATGAGTTATGTCGAACCTTGGAATTGAATTGCGATGACTCTTTACGATAAGTGCAGTAACAACCTCTACCGGGATGTAATTGCGTTCGTATACGAGGTAAGGTTTCGTGGAGTCATTTTTATGGGAAATCAATCGATATTTCCAAGTTCTATGTTGGGTTCTTGGTGATTCCATATTTCGAGGACGAAATCTCTTTTAAGGTTGGGAGGATTGTAACACCCCGATTTCCAAAGGGTAGTATTTCAAGTTAATACCGAAACCGATATATTAAGGAAAAATATGATTTTTGATTTTGGACTTGAATCCTTAATTTTATAGTCTAGATGGATAAAGGATTCAATTACGAGTCCAACGGTTCTTTCCGGAGCAAAAACGGAGCTATAACGAAGAAGTTATGGCCAAAACAGTGAACGAGAAGAAAACCGGGGGAAACAGTGCATTTCGCGAGTTAGTCGCGACTTGCACCCGTGGCATAAGTCGCAAAACCCCCTGGTCGATCTTAAAACCCGATTTTCAGCCCCAAACTTCATTTCTTCATATCTTTTGATCCAGAGCTCCGATTTGGGTGATTCAAGTTGCTACGGTTTCGTTTTTGAGAGCTCTTCAAGGATCTAGCAAGAGATTGGAGGTCTATTGGAGAATACAAGAGTATTTTGTGGTGGTAAGCTCTTCATCTCTCCCATTTCATCTCCTTCACCAAGTTTTCTAGGGTTTCATCCACCCTTTGTGCTCCCTTTCATAGATTGGAGATTTGTGGTCATTTTGGTGAACTAGAAGTGTTTTGGTTGGTGGATTCAAGCTTGGGTTAAGGTAATCTTCTATTCTCTTCGGTTATGGAAGTTAGGGTTTTGGTATTAGTTGAGGTATTCATGTTCATGGTTTGGAAAACGATTCTTTGTGGTTGATTATGTTATGTATGGTTGATTATGTATGGATTTAGGTTTTGGAAGTTTTGTCTTGAGAATCCAAGTGTTCTTCAAAGGAGCTCTAGTTGGGGGAAAATCTAGATTTAGCCTAAATCTAGCAAGGTGAGTTCAAGTTGATTTGTGAAAACGGTGTACATGGCAAAATGTCTATTTTAAAGTGTTTTATGTGTCTTACATGAAATTATCAAATGTTGGGTTATTTGCTAATCTTTGATTATTTGAATTATCTAACTTTACAAACCTTGTATAACACCCACATTGGAGATTTTTGGGCATTTGATATATGTGTCACAAACGAATGTGTTTTGAAGTCTTTTACATGAATGGATCTTTGGTCAAAGAAATACACTTTTAAATGTTTGTCGAGTCTTATGCATCGTCATGAAATGGAGTGTTTTATAAAGTAACACTTGCACATTTATGTGAGGTAACTTGAAAGAATGTTTATAGCCTCATTTTATGATTTTCATTCTTATCAGCAGTTAAATTTGGAATATGCATATTTTGTGTTATGAGTTCATTTGGAAAATGGATTGCCTCAACTAATATTGAGTTTTGAACTAATCTCACTTTTGGTCGTGATGTTTGCATATCCGTTGGGTGAGTGCGTTTTATCGTGTTTTTATTCCATTTATTAATGAGTCAATGGGTTGCTAAGTCTACAGCTTGCCATTGTTATTTTGATGGGGTTTTTGGACAATAGTCCAGTTTTGGTAGCTCGACTTCGAGCCTTGTTGGGCCTTATGTGTATTATTTGGCTTATTCGATGCATTGGGAGTCATGATCCCGTATTTGGTTTATTATTGTCCGGCGTTGGGACGATTAGTTTTCCACGTCGAGGCACGTTAGGCACCGGATGTGGGTGTAAGACCTTCGTGCTGCACGTTAAGGTACCGGATGTGGGTTTCTTCGTGTTCAAGTATTACGATATTGGATGAGGAGCTCGACCTAGCAACCCTTCGGGGTTGAACTTGAGTTTCCGTGGGTGTATTTTTAAAGCCACTGAGCCTGATATCCCTTGCGTGTACTTTTGTTTATATGACTAGTTATAACAACATAAAATGGGCTTACTTTGTGGACCGTCACATTTTATGGAATCGGGAATCCCCCGTCACCGAAAGGTGTTGTTTTTGGGTATTGAGTTTTATTATCCAAGTTTTCGGTGACGTTTTGTATATTTGGGTTTTACCCTTGATTTATGGGTTGAATATTATGCCCCACCCGTGTTTTGGGTGTTTTGAGATATAAGGTTTAACCGTATCTTCTTAAATGGAGAGTTCAATTTACATTTACGTTTTGCGTGAGTTTTGGATTAAGGCTAATTTATGAATGTGCGGCTTACATTGGTGTCATTATCTTCGAAGTAGTTGGTTTTGGAAAATGTCTAAATGGGTGTTATTTGTCTAAATTGTATATTATTGGAAAATGAATCGTTTTCTCTTGTAAGACGTATCATATTGAAGGGCTATAACTTTAACCACATTCTTTCTCTTTTAAACGATTATTTTATATATGTTGAAAAACTCTTGAGCTCACTAGGCGTTAAGCCTAACATTTTTATTTGTCGGCATGTGCATCAGGTTTCAAGGTTGGGAGTTGGTTCTAGCAATCCTATGAAGAGTTGAGCCTTAACTTTGTGCAAATGTAAGTAGTTGGTGAAGTCTTCCGCAACGTTGGAGATAGTAACTATTATGGGGTTTTAGTAGCACCCGTCCTTATCATAGACTTTTGTATAGAATGAATGGTTGTATTGAGGTTAAGTCATAATTTGTGGATGAAGATGATTTATTTATTGATGTATTTAGTAAATTTTTAATAAGTTGCTATTTCCAGATTTAAGGGTGTTACACGTTGGATGTCAACCGATAAAAATTCTTATGGGCAAATGTTTGTAACACGTTGCCCATGAACAATTCTGATTTTTTATCATCTATTGTCAACAATAATAATTTAAATCATTTGTCCTTATTTTTTCATCTTTTGGCTCAAAATAGTAGAACCATGGTCGACTTAGCACGACAGGCCAAACCTAATAAACATATCTATATAGTTTGTAAAAACTGTCAAATCGAGTTTAGCAATTTCATTGACTTTTTGCAATCTAAAACGATCAAACGAAACTATGTATATCTATACTATATATTAAAATTCTATTACGGTTATTGAAAAAGGTAGTTTTTGGAAAAAAACGGTTTTTGAAAAAATATTACATTTACCATCCTTATAATTAATTATTTAATTTACTTTATATCCCTTATTTTTTTATTTTTCATTTTACACCCTTATCATATTAACACACATAATTGTATATGAACAAAAATACAATGAAAAAATACGTTTCTTTTTTTTACAAATTATATCATTATAATCGTCTCGTCAATACCTTCAAAACGAGCCCAATATTGAATATTTTTTAATTTAAACGTACTATTAAATATCGTGAATATCTACGAATTAAATTGTTTTATATCCATACATTTTATTTTTTTCAGCATTAGCACATTAAAAATACATAATCGTAAAATATATTAAAAATACGTTTCATTCTTATTATAAATAAATCACGGTAGTCTCTACTATATTATAAAAATTATAATTCAGTTTTTTACAAACCTTTGAAAGCCAAAAAAAATTTCCCAATGTTTCACTTCCTAATTCAATTAAATGTTACGTTTATCACCCTTACAATTAGTTATTTAATTTACTTTATATTTCTTGTTTTCTTATTTTCTATTTTACATACCTATCATGTTAACATAAATAATCATATACGAACAATAATGAAATAAACAATACGTTTCTTCTTTTTACAAAATATATCATTATAATCGTCTCATCAATATCTTTAAAACGAGCACAATATTGAATATTTTTTTAATTTAACCTTACTATTAAATATCATGAATATCTACGAACTAATTTGTTTTCTATCCATACGTTTTACTTTTTTCCACCGTTAGCACATTAAAAATACATAATCGTAAAATATATTAAAAATACGTTTCATTCTTATTATAAAATATATCATTATAATTTTTTTCGTCAATAATTGTAATATAAATTAATTATTGAATATTTTTATGGGTTTATGATTTCATAAGTTGTGATTCTTAGGTCATGGTTGATTGTTGATGACATGTCTATAAGGAAATAAAATTAATTGTTCGTTTTTTACTTACATTCCGCTGCATCGCACGGGTATGTGCCTAGTGTTTATTTATAAGTTGTCATTCAACCGATCAATTAATTTTTATTTTTTTGATCAAATGTTCAATTAATTTTGTTTCTTATGATAATTTTAAGTTTTTAACAAAGTTTTAAACTTTAAACAATTTTATATCAATGTTTCTTAATTTTAATTTATATTTGTTATAAAAAAATACCATAATATAAATTATTAATAGTCACTGGCGATTACATACATATATGAACAGTTGAATTGTAATTTCATTTTACTTTAGAAAAGTTACCATTTATAATTTCTAATATCAGATGAAAATATGAAATCATTATCAAATCTTATGAAACCAAACCGAAGTTGATCGGTTAGAAAAATCAAATCTTATAGTCATATCAATTATTGTATCTCCATTCCATCTTATAAATATAACCATTCAATTATGTTTTACTTTTTTACTAATAAAATTCTTTCTTGTCGACTGTTGTCAAGTTTATGCAACCCTGAATTGAGCGTACAAATAGATCATTATATAAGTATACATCTTGACATACTGTCGTTTTTCAAACAAGTAATAACTGTACAAGTACCGGATATCGATCACATAGAGAAAGGCCTGCAACAGTTTTTCAAAAGTATAGTCTCTAAATATTAGCTTCAGATGACGAATTCGAAGAAAAATCTTTTGTGAGGGTTTTTGATTAATAACTACTGAAAAATCGATTATAAAAAGAAACAAAAGTAAGTTTTGTTAAGATGAAAACAAGTAATCCGGTAAAATGATGTTATAGCAAACTTATGTTATCTCAGATTTGATATTTAAGTGACATTTGGAAAACCAACACATTTTCATACAAATAATTAGTTGTCAATTAATTAAATGTACTTTTCAATGAAATATTTATAATCTGATTTAAATAACGACAAGACTATATTAATACACCTCTTTACGTTTTTAGCGGCTTAAATCTTAACTCGACTTTACACACCAAGCTAAGGTTGTCAGCCTGTCATAGCTTGGTTTCTTTTTATAAAAGATATGAAAGCGTGAAAATTAAATAACAAAGATGGAAAATGTATTAAAGTAATTATAAGCATTAAAAACTAAGAAAAAAAACTTGCCATGCAAGTAACAACTTTCTTGGAAGAAAACTAAGATTGAATTCCAATTGAATGTAAATGAAAAATAACTTAAATTGCAAGAAATAAAATGCGATAAATTAAATTGAGAAAAAGTAAAGTATGAGAAACTAAATTGCGAGAAGATAAAGTGCGAAAAATAAATTGCAATAATGTAAATGCATAAATTAAAAGGTTAGAATAAAAAGAAAAGAGGGGATGGGGAAACTTGTGTGTCAGGTAACGAACTCAAAAAGTAAACGTTGCATGTCATGCTTAATGAACTCTTCCTTGGTTTATAAGTCAATTGATTCGGGGTAAGATTGGATTTTTGGATCCAAATAAAAACCTCAATTGATCGATGCTCCGAGATGATGGGAAACAAGATATGGTTTGAATAAAGGAAGGAATGAGAAGAAAGCTTGCAACGATTAACCAACGAGACTTGGAATTAATATTAGTAACAAAAGATGCAAACTTTCGGCCAAGTGTATGAACTTCCAAGATCGCCGAGAGTTTCAAACCCAAACCGAAAGTTAACCTACAATAAGAGAGAACTAAACCATTACAAAGGTGTGGTAAAATGGTTAGTGAATGGTGTCTTGAAATGCTTAGCCTAAACTCTACTTTATAGTGCAAATTAACGGGCTATGGGCCAAAAATGCTAAACAAACCAAGGCCCAAAATGTTGTTAACAAAAAGCCCAAAATAAAGTTTACAAAGCCCAAAAACATTGTTTGATATCAACCCATCTCAACTGGCCCAAACAATCGACCCAAAAGTTATCCAAAACAAGTCCAAGATGAGATCCATGCAAAAGCCCATGGCCCAAAGTGTGAAGTCCAGAATCCTCAATCTTCCTTTAGTAATATGCAGTAATATATAAGAAGTTCCATAAGTGGCAAGTGTTTACACTTTTGAGTCCAAATACTTCATGAATGTTTAAAACACACACCAACTCCATTAAACAAGTAATTTAACTAAAAAGAGAACAAAATGATTCAAATGGATGCAAAAAGGACATTCAAAGTGTGCAAAATGTGATGTAAATAGGGTTAAGAAATTAACCCTATCATCGAGTATAAACTATTTGTTTGAATAACAATCATCAGAGGTCACTGGTTTGAGCCATGTAAGACCATTGGGGATTCCTGGATGTTTTTCAAGACTCGTAAAATTAATCGAGGTGTATGCAAACTGGACCGAACACCCATAGTTAACAAAAAAAACGTCTAAAATAATACGATTAATAAAAATTTAAAATATAATCGTAATTATCTTTTTAAATTACATAAATAAAGAACAAAAAGAATAGTAGACAATAAGAGTTGTCTTAATCAATGTGCTATGATCTATGAATAATTATATGAATTAAGAATATTTTATTTTAATTCTATTCATTTATTAGGTCAAAAATTCAATATATTTGTGCCACCAACATTGTATATTGTTTATAGAAGCTTCAACTATTATTATTATTTTAAATATTTTTTTAATAATGATAAAAAATATATATATATATATATATATATATATATATAGAGAGAGAGAGAGGTACCTTCAAATACAAACTTTTTAATGGTGCAAACCATGCAACCCACTTATCTACCACATATTTTGTTTTTACCTTTTTAATAAAAAAATGGGAAAATAAAATATGTGGTAGATAAGTAGGTTGCATGGGTTTGCACCATTAAAAAGTTTGTATTTAAACATCCCTCTATATATATATATATATATATATATATATATATATATATATTAATAATTTAATATCCACTGTGTTTGTGTCATACATAGAACTAACAACCTTTCCTGGAAAGGGAACAAATGTGACATGATTACTTCAATCTGTCTTCGTAAAGAAAATAAACATCAATGAGAGCATCTCCAACAGCTTTATTAAAATAGAAAAAAAAAATGTATTTTTTTTCTCTAAACCTGTCCAACAGCTTTGCTATCTTGTTTGCTATAATAGAAAAAACTTGAATTTTTTTTAAATTTAGAGAATTCTCTAAAACTTGATGGTATAAGAGAGAAATTATTATTTTATTCAATCCCACTAATGAGATTCAATTTTTATCATTTTATTTTAAGTTTTCTTTTAAAAAGTGTATTGAGATGATAAATTAGATAATATTATAATAATATAAGTTGTTTTAAAATCTCTAAAATAGCAAATCTGTTGGAGTTGAATGTAATACATTTTAGAGATTTTCACTTTTGGTTCTCTATTTTAGAAAAATTATAGAAAATTTGTTGAAGATGCTCTGAGCAATGACCAGTAGGGATGGGTTCCAATGGGAACTAGGAAAACGATCTCGAGTTTTGAGCATTTTCAATTGAATGATGAGATTAATGATGGTAATATTGTAATCAAATGAAATTTTGTTAAAGGGGTATGGTTTACAGGTTTGGTTAAATTAACTAGGGTCAAAAATAAAACAAAATTGAAACTTGATATTTACGTGCCTATTCCATATTTATATTTTTTTATTAAATAAATGTTTACCCCTTAATATTTTAATTTCAATTATTTTTAAAATAATTAATATTTCAAGAAAACAAACTAAATAAAAAACAAGCGTTATTCAATTTGTTTTGACATCCATCTCAATATATTTTTTTGGTTTTTAACTGAATTTTACGTGAAATGGCATGTTTGTGTAATACAATCATCATGAATATACAGTTATTCTTAGTATTAATAATCAATATAATATTCATGATGAATATACATTTTCACTATATTATTCATTAAAAAATATTAATGTATGTTGACATGTATATAACTCTCCTATATTCATACATCAATATGACATTCATCATGAATGTACATATTTCCTGTAATACGTGTTATGAATATTCATGTATGTTTATGTGTTGTTGGTCTCAACCATGTGATTTGATAATAACATAAATATATTCAATTTAACATGTAGAAATATTGTTGGAATTATGCCTTAAAATCCAATGAATGTTATTGGATGCAATTTGAATCTGAAACACTCCATAATCTAGATATGTATAATCTAAAATTATTGTCGAATTTAGCCTAAGTGAAATCAGATACATCGGTCCAAAAATCCGAAAGGAATATGAATCCAGAATTTTGATTGAATTTGAATCATGGTTCCAACCCTAAAGCCTTTTGGGATCTGAATTCTTACTGGAATCTGAAATGTGTTAGCTTCAGAGATAGAATAGGACTTTTATAATAAAAGCCTTGTTATTATCAATATTGATCTAAAAACAAAAAAATCTTCAACAAAACGGAAGACTAATTGAAGTGAGGTCAAGATAGTCACCAAAGTGGATTGGATTATCATCTAGCCGATTGAAGACCAGTACAAGATAAAGTCAAAACTAGTTTGACAAATTATATTTTTGGCGAGCCGATTTTTTATTGCAAAAGTTTGGTTCACCAACTCTACCAACTTTTGTCTTATTATGGAAATATGTTTAGCATGTCAGACAAAGTAAGTTCAAAAAGTATTATTTTATTAGTATCATACTTCCTTTACTGTTTGCTCTGCATAAAGAATGATGAGTTGTGTTAACAAACGTCTACATCATATCTTCAAGATATTCAAAGGTTAAAATGAATAGTACAAACATGCATTGATCAACAAATCAGATGAAGACACGTGATAAAGTTAGATAACATAATTTAATGCATTGGTGGCTATAAAATGTGACATTTGACAATGTTGCAACTCACCCGTTTTGATAGATATTGTGAGTGATAGTTTTTTATGCAAAAGTGACATCAACATCTGAAGACTATCTCAGTTCTTTATATGATTATATCTGAAAGAGTGCCTTCTTATTCTAAATGCTAGTCTTGAATGAAATAAAATTATATGAAATAGCACATGGTGCACTAGTTCCCAAGTTCTCACAATTTTGTGAGTTCTTAAAATAAGGTCTGTTTGTGAAACAAAAAGTTACATGAAAAAATGTTTACATTGTGAACCGAATACATATGAAGCAAATCCATTGTGAAACAAATATATGTTCATCAATACATTAAATAATAGCATTAAATGAGAAAAAAAACATGTAAAACAATACCTTAAGGTAAAATTTCTCACGATTACCACAATATACAAAGTTTTCATTTAATTATACCTATATATATATATATATAGTCTTATTCATTAGCTAACCACCCAATTGGTACTAACCATGTTAACCAAATTTTAACCCATCATAATTCATTTTACCTTGAGGTTGCTTTACATGCATGACTTCTCAAATGGGGACATTTTTGGGATTTGCTTTTCACCCCTCAATTAACAAGATTCCATCCATTTGATGTTTCTTTAATTTTTTCACTTTTTAATTTGGTAGTTATTTTATTTACATTATTTTTGGTTATCTTGATTTTCGAAATCTATTTTATTTAAAATAATTTTTTAATATCAAATAAGATATTGATCAACATAGACATTTTAACTGATTAATAAAGTTTTTTTTTAAATCAAATGCACAGATGCACATTGCACAAATACACAAATGTTTAACCATCTAACTATGTTTCATGTTTGTTTTTTAATTTTTTAATGTATGCACAAATTCAAGATTCCCTCCATGTATTGTTTCTTTATTTTTCTCTTTTTTAAATTTGGTAGTTATTTTATTTTAATTTGTTCATGTATGCATAAATTATGTAAATGGTTTAATGTCTGTTTTTGAACTTGTGCATGTATGCACAAATTAAGTTTTGATATTATGTATTAATTTATTTTTCTATTTACAAATTTTCAAGTAATGGTTTAATGTCTGGTTTTGAATTTGTTCATGTATGAACGAATTCAAGATTCCATTCATGTAGTGTTCCCATATTTTTTTTTAAATTTAGTAGTTATTTTATTTGAATTTGTTTATGTATGCACAAATTAATTGTTTCGGAAACCAGTTACCGTGGAGAACACTTGTCATGTTTAAACAATACTAGAAGCGTACTCGCGCAATGCAGCGTGATATGTATCAATCTTAATGTTTCGTTTAATTTTTTTTGTCTTTATCGATTTTATAATATGTTTTGTGTAGTTTTGAGAAAGCGATAATGTTTTTTTTTATAAAAAAATCATTTAATTTTTAATTATAATTTAGTTTAAGTTTAATGATATTGTAATTTATTTTAGGTTTAATAATATAATATTTTTTTTATAAAATAAAATTAAATATTCTGTTAGATTTCAATGATTATCTTAATTATATTTTAGATTTTTTATATTTAAATCTGATGTTTATCAGGGGAGTGATTTTAGGGAGTTGAAGGAGTTAGAGATAAATATTGAAAGTTAAATAAATAATATTAAAAGTAGTACATAAAACTTTAATGATTATCTTTTAAGTGATTTTAAGTAATTAACAGTAAATAGCGGTATATTAAGTTTTAACAATTATTTTTAAGAGTTTTTTTTTTCAAATGTTTTATAATATAGTATAGGTTATTAAGTTTTAAATAAAGTAATACATTTATAAAATATAAACATATATATCATCATACTTTCATATTTATTTTACAAATTACAATCATATTAATTATGTGTAAATTTTATTTATCTTGACTGTTATTTATAATTTATGTTAAATAATTTAACTACTAGAAACATATTCGCGCAATATAGCGAGATACATCACGATTTTAATGTTTCATTTTATTTTTTTGTCGATTTACAGTACGATTTTGGATGGTTTTGAGAAAGTGATAATGGATTTTTTATAAATTTGTTTAATTTAGGCTTAAATAATGTTTTTTATATAAAAAAATTAAGTATTTTGTTAGAATTCAATGTTTATCTTATATATTTTAATGACATCTAGAAAAAATAACCAATTACATATTTAATAATATAATTAAAACAAAATTATAGTAATATAATATATTAATTAATAGTGATACATGAAAATGTCTGTATAAAAGGAAGACATTGTACATACCAAATTGGTGGGTGTTAGAAGCATGTAGTAGTAATATATATCTTGTGCAGGGCCGTTCCTGGAGGAGGGCGGGCCGGGCGTACGCCCAGGGCCCAACGAGAAATAGGGGCCCAATTTTTTTTAACTATATAATAGTAGTAAAAAAAATAGTTAACAAAAGAGACCATTTTTTTAGTATCTAATAGAACTCAAAGAATTTCGTATTATATGTGGGTCTAAACATGTACTAACTAATTACACTCGAGATGAAAAAAACTATGTGAAAAGTTAATTGGTCGTTCGTTTTACAGTATTGATTATAGTTTCTTTAAGGGTTTTTTTAATCTAATACCAAAGTTTATATTTACTTACGTAGAAAACCTTGATATATTATCCATCATTAATCTTCCACCGACTCTTTTGGTTATTTAATCCATATGAATTCTATATTTTCTTTAGAATATGATAAATTTCTTGATATTAAACAGGAGAACTACTTTGTGTAAAAAATTACCAATTATATGAGACAATCCAACTTATATCTTTACACTATTTTTTCAAACATTATTGACTCTTTATTACTTAATAATTTAATATTGAATGCATGAATCTTAAGTAATCTCATATCTCAAAAACAATAATAACGTCTCAAACTATAACCAACATGAGCTTTTAATTCTAAGATTGATGATTCAAAAAAGAATTGTTTTAACCCTAAAAGTTTAAAATGGTGATAGAAAAACATTAAGATGAGGTGAGATGGGAACACAACTGATTTATATTGATTTACATAGAGTTGTAATCCGAATAATCACACCCCAAATAATGTCAATTTATATATTAAATATATATCATAAGGATGTTTTTAACGTTGGAACATATTAATGATGCTATGGAAAAATGATATGGTAGATCATATTAATTTATAAATAATTATTGATTGATTTTGTGTCTAGGAATTCTCGGAAAAATGGTTTATATAAATTATTCGTATTTTTTGAATTCAATGTTATTTCTTATGATACAAAGCAATATATTAAATAATTTTTTTCCATACTTATCGGAGGCCCTGTTTTACATATTGCCCAGGGCCCAAAAATTGTCAGGATCGGGTCTGATCTTGTGCTTTGATACTTGTAAATTAAGATATTTTTAAAATATTCATAAAATGATGATACATTGTGCCTAATAATTTGTATTTAAGAGTTTTTTTATCCGTATTTTATAATATAGTATATATAAAAAAATAATTATATAGCGCTTATAACATTATTTTTTTTAATGATTGATGGCTAAAACATTTTGTTAATCTAAACGTTATTGTTACAAATAAATCGATGGCTAAAATTCATTAAAATAATAAATGAGATTAATTTTTACTAAATTTATTAATTTACTAAGTATATTAAATATTTGAATAATAAATTGAATTGATTTCATTGATTTTATAGGCGGGCGAGTAAATAAGAAGAACGTGGACACTTGTTTGCCAAAAGAAAACTTGAGTTTATATGCTTAATGTTGCCTCATATATCATGAATATGTTTAATGTTGTCATCATCTGAAAAAGACACTTCAAACTCATGTTTTTCAAATGCTCTTTAAATGTATAAATTATTGTTCTAAGTTCTTTTTTCTATGGAAAATCTCACATAATAAATTTAAGCGCTCGAGATTTCATTAAATTGCAAAAGTTTGCTCTTTGGTCGAAGGACGGCGACAACCGGACTGAAAGCAACAATGACGTTGCTCCTGATATAAAACAAAGAAAAGCACAAATATTATATACAATTGCCTACGGGTTCAATTTCAGACACATAGAACGAATCTAACACAATCAATACCAAACCTCTAGGAATCCAATCCTTATAATATCAAGAAATCCATTGAGCAGGTCGAGCCCTTGACCGCCCCTCTCATTCCCTTCTTCGATTTTTTGTTGAAACCTATTGAACCTCATCAAGTCCGTCAAACACTTGTCAATCCCTGTTGAGCACATTAAGCCCTTCGTCACCCCATTTCATTGCCTTCGTCAAGCATATCAAGCCTTTCATGGTATATATATTGTATTATCCATTGGAAATGACATCCAACTGACGAGTACATAATCCAATGTTTGAAAGGGAACCCCAACTCCCTTGTTGTGTCGACGAACCCCAAATTGTTGACTCATAGAGACCCTCCTTTCTTCTGCCAGGTTCTTCTGGCAGAACGTCAAATATCATTGAGACGTTCCTGCTTGATGAAAGAGCATCTCGATTATGCTTCATCGAGTTTCATCAAGCTCCATCGATCCCTTATCAAGCCATCGAAACCCGTCGAGATCTTAGAATGACGAACTATCAAGACCAATCAAGAACTCATCAAAATAAAATAAAAAAGAGTCGGCTCAGAGGAAAAATGAAAGTTGAGAGAGGTCGAAATAAGACAATGAGATTCTTAATCAAAAGTGCGACGAGGGTCCTTTATTTCTTAATAAATGGTGTGTTGTATTTTGACAAGTTTGGAAAAGGATACTATTGTCGTCTTACATCTTTTTATCAACCGAATTTTAATTTTGATATCAATGTTTATGAAGATGTACAAGGTGGAAACATGAAGTGAGGAAGAGAAAAGGACCAACAAGCGTAGGGTATTTTTGTCATTAAGAAGAATTTTAGGGGTTGTTTGTTTACCTCTTAATGGTTCCACTATGGTGCGTTTGGTATACTGAACAGGACATGACTAAACAGAACTTAGATCACCGTCCTACGTTTGACAGGACTGTTAGGTGGAACGAACAGGAACAAAGTGGAACAAAAGTGGAACATGCTTGTTCCACCCTCACCCCATGGAACAATGTGGAACAAACTTATGTTTTACCAATATAACTTCAAAATAAAATCTAATTATCTTCTAAAACATTAAATACGTCTTCATTTATTCTATTTTATGTTTTTTAAATTTTCACTTTATTGGCCTCAAATGTTATTTTTATATAGTTAATATGTTTTGATTAATTTATTTAAATTATTAAATATTAACAGTAAAAAAATGTAGAAAAGGTTAAAAAATAAAAATTGAAAACTATATAAACCTTTTATTTTGGTGTCACTTTAATTTTTTTAAGAGAACTTTCTAATATTATATTTTGTTATAAAAATATTTATTTCGTTATAATTTAATAAATTACATAATTAATCAATATATATATATAATATATATATATAAACAACTTATTAGGGGTAAATTGGTCATGTTATCTGTTATGTTCTGTCCAATTCTGTTTTATCAAACGCTGAACAACTGTTCTGTCATGTATGCGTACCAAACACACCCTTAAGAGACAACCTCTGAATCGCTAAGAGGTGAATCTTGTTTGACAAAAAAAAAGTCTGCCACTTAATGATTCTAAAATCATCTGAATGATTTTGTATCTTGGACCTCCTTTAACCATTAAGCACACTAATTTCATTATGAACAATGACAAAACAACCTCATTTCACTTTGAACTATATCATAAATGTCTCTTAATCATTTTGTACCAAACCATTCAGCAACTTCCAAACAACCCCTAGACACATTTTTCAAAAAATGATAACATTAAACATATTGTTATAATATTTGAGACAATATTAAGCATAGAAACCAAATCTCCTTTCATAAAATGTGAATGAGAGGTGAAGGGTTAACTAGCGTGGCTATTTCTTATTTGCCAACTCATTTGTATAGGCTAGAGCTTGAGCCATCTAAGCCAAGCTACTACAACCCCATTATTCTTTTATTTTTTAAATTTTAATTCAATTATTAGAATTTAAGAATGTTTTAAGGTGCTATTTTGGCATTACTTTTATACTATTTTTACACTATCTCAAGACCACGATTTCATGTTAACACCTTATTTACATGTTTTTTTATTAATATTTTCATTGTCTGTTTTTAGACATTTTAATTATACAAGTATTTTAATTATTTTTAATTTTTTACGTTTTTTTTAATCTTTTTTTATTTATTTAATGTAAATAATTGGGTTCCGGTAAAAACGGAAGTTATGGTGAGAAGCGTAAGAAGAGATCTTCACCATTGGATTCACATTAGGATGAGATGAACCGAGATGAGATGCACCGCGATGCATCAAATCAATTTCCGTATCAAACACGATTTATGGGTGAGTTTGAGATTAAAAGTGATCAATGATCTAAATTTTTTCTTACGCTTCTCACATTAATTTTTTTTCTCACACAATCATTCGCCATAATGTAAAATTATTATTATTATTATTTTACTATATTTGTAAAACAATTTTTGCTTTATTGTTATTTTTTTACCTTCTTTCAAGCTTTTTTTGGAAGCGGCCGACACCATGACAAGCTTTATTAAAACAAAAAGAGATTGCACCTAACAAAGATACTACCTCTAGATATGCTCTCTTTCACTACTAGGACTTAGGGTCTGGTTGGTAAAAGCTTAATGAGCTGTATAACAGATATGGTTTATTCGTGCAACCATCCCTAGCTGTTTGGCAGGAGCTTATTCGTTCAGTCGATGGCTGATTCGATCAGCTAAAAAACCAAGTCATATGCAATCAGCCATTAAATCCCATAAATTTTCCCAACTACCCTTATTCCCTTCCTCCCCTACATGGTTGCACCATCCCTTTCTTTTTCCCTTCCACCCTCGAACCTGTCCTTTCTTTTAGAGCACACTCCCTTTTTTCTATCGATTATTTAGGGATTTAACCCGTTTCTGTCCAAAAAAAAGAGAAGAAATATCATATTTTTTTTATTGTAAACCCTTCTCTATTAGAACCCTTTGTTTTTGCTCTTGTTCTCCTTCTTCCCATTGATGCAGATTTTGTTCGATTTAGGGTTCTAGAACCCTATGCATATCTTTTTTCTGAGCCCTCTGTTTTTGCTCTTGTTCTCCTTCTTCCAATGTTGATCTTCTATTCTATAACCCTCTGAGAGAGAGAGAGAGAGAGAGAGAGAGAGAGAGAGAGAGAGAGAGAGAGAGAGAGAGAGAGAGAGAGAGAGAGAGAGAGAGAGAGAGAGGCGGTAGCAAGGAAGATGAATGGGAAATGGAATTATTGATATTGAAAAAACATTTAATGTAAATAAAGAAAGCAACTCAGCCAGTCAGCCGGGAGAAGTAGGATTCAAGGATTGTTCGCAGGCCGCTTTAGCTGTGAAGTCTTGACTTCCCATCGCACAAAAAACTCGAGTTCCTTTTGGATTTCCTTCTTGATCAATCACAACTGCAGCATTGTCATCGTGATTCTAGGACTAGAGGAAGGTTCAAGTCGACCAATGTGATAGGCGAAGAACTAACTTCATATTATATTAATAAAATATTAATATATACAATATATTTTTAAAAGAAAGTAAACGTTTAAATTGTACTAAGATTTAAATTGATATTTTTTATAATTAAAAGTCATTTATTCAACAATTTTATCAAACAACTATTTTATTCAAACAAAAATATATACTGAGGGTAAAATGATAATTTCTGATATTCAGACTGTTTATTCAGCATAACAACCGAAAAACAACTTATTTGTTATCATATAGACAACTTTACCAATACAGACAGTTGTATCCATACATGTCTTAATAGAAAACGAACCAAACAACCCCTTAATACCCATTTTCAAGTTAATAAGAGGGTTGAAATAAGAAAGACATCATAATCAAATACTATTTTTAAAATACATTTAATAAAAGTAAAATAATTTGATTATTCATAAAATAATAATAACAACAATAATAACAAAAATACTCATTATTCAAAAGAATATATTACCTTAAATTAATATTTATAAATTGATAAAGGATTTTAAAATTGAAAACAAATTAAATTTGAAATAGAAGAGAAGATGATGAAAATATAATTAAAAAAAACCTTTATAAATATAGAAGAAATGAAATTATAAAAATGGAAAAAAATTAATAATAGATAGGTAAAAAAACAAGTTTGCCTAAAAATTAACATGAATATTTAACATCCAAAAAGAAAAAAAAAACAAATATTTATTATTTTATTGTTTAAAAATAATGGATAGTGCATATAGAAATCGTGTAGCTTGAAAATTAGTACATTATGTGTTATTTTATATTATTTTTATTTATTTAATACTAATATATAAAATCTTTATCAACATATATTTGTTTCACAATGTGAATTTTTTAGTTTGTTTATGGAATAAAAGTTACACGTAAAAAAGTTTCACATTATGAACCGAGTACATATGAAACAAACACGTTATGAAACAACTATATATTCATCAATACATTAAATGTTAGCGTTAATTGAGAAAAAAATATGTGAAATAATATCTTAAAATAAAAGTTCTTACGATTATCACAATACATAGAGTTGTCATTTGATTATGTTCCACTTAATATACTACCTTAAATAATTTATTTTTTTTTACAATATTCAACTACTTTCTTGATATTTTTTTATACCTCAATGATTAAATTAAAAACTAGGTGAAAGTTAATTATCAATTTTTACATAAACAAATTAAGTTCAAATCTAGGTGTACACAATAATTAGAGTCATTGAGGTTTAATTAGGGTTGATGTTTTACAGTCATAATTTGTCAATTGATTAGTTTAGGCATAGCCTAGGACCCCTCCCCCAAAAAAATGAGTTATAAATGTTACAAGATAAAATCATGTGTGACGATATAAGACAATAAAAAAATTATTGTTAAAAATAGTAATTTTTATTAATTAGAAATAGATGACGGTTCAACCTAATCATATAACGAGTAGGGGTGTTCGCGGTGCGGTTTGGGGCAAAACCACAAACCGCACCGCATATGCGGTTTGAGCATTTTTCCAAACCGCAAACCGCACCGCATATACCTCAAACCGCACTGCAAAATGCGGTGCGGTGCGGTTTATGCGGTTTGTACCTTACACATTTTACACCAACAATTCAATAATTATAAGATCAAAATTTCACTTTAAAATCATCGATAACGTGATCGTAGTCCCTAAAAATAAAAATATTTAATACGTCCAATTCTAAAATACATATTATATAAATATTGCAACTATTCTATATATACATATATGTGGTTTAATATATAAAATTAAAAATATTTACATATATATAATGTGTGGTGCGGTGCGGTTTAAACCGTGGTTTGATAACTCAAAACCGCAAACCGCACCGCATAGTGCGGTTTGGTAAAAATGCAAACCGCATCGCAAACGTTCTAAACCGCGCTTTACTGTGTGGTGCGGTGCGGTGTGGGCAGTTTGTACAGTTTGGCGGTTTAGATGAACATCCCTAATTTGAGGTTGAATGGAAACATGATATCTCTTTAGATGTTCAATTAATATTTGAACTTTGTACGTAAAAACTTATAATTTTCCGATTCATTAAAAAAAGCAGTAAAACCATGCATCAAGAATTGAAGAAAAAGAAATCCTTACTTTGAGAGGCTTATATGAGTAGTAGAAAATCTTGATGTTATCATACGTACTGTCGTGCTCAAATTTGGTTTTGGTGTTGGTCCTCCATCTTGTGATCTTGACTTTGGTTGTTGGATAGATCGATAAGTTTTTTTTTTGTAGGGTCTAAAAGCTTATTAGACGTTACCATTTTTTATGGAGCCTGAAAGCCCTTTAGACCTCATATTCACGTTATTTCATGTTCTCAAGTCTCAACAACATTCTCGGTTCAAAACATGATTTGTAATATATAATTTAAGAAGCAACAAATGACATTATCACATAATCCTGATAGTGGCAGATCCTAAAACTTTGACAACTGAGGGTACATCGCAAAATATTCAATTAACAAAATATAAAATAAAAGGTTGAATAAATAGTACGATATCATTAGAAATTACTCAATTAGCAAGATATATTTATTAGATGATCTACATACGTTAAAATTGTGTGCATATATATCATTGGCACAAAGTCAACTATAACAATGTGTCACTGGTTTGCGTCCTACAAGGCAATTAGGAAATTTTTTGCCTGTTTTTCGTAGGGATGAGCATAACCCGACCGACCCGAATAAACCGACCCGAGTTTATGGCTAAAACCCGAGACCCGAATTACCAGAGGCCCGAAGCATCCGACCCGTCTAATTTATCGGGTAAAGTAGGATCGGGCTGGGTACCCAAATCCCAAACCCGACCCGTCCGAAATATCCGAAAAGTTGATTTTTTTTTAAATTCAGTTTTATATTTATTGAGCCTAATTCCATTTCATTCCCCAAACTCAAACTCGATCGATTCATCCCAGACCTCCAGCCACCTCCAGATCTCTCGAGTCTTGACCGGACAACCGACCGCCTCTAGCCACCAGACCACCGCCCACCACCTCCAGCCATCGGCTGCTCCTCCCAGACCTCCAGCCACCGGCGACCGCGTTGCTGGGCTCCCACCGACCTTGCTGCTATCACCGGCGACCACATCGACTGTAAGTTTTCTAGTTTTGATTTCTACACTCTCTACACTCTTCTCTCTCTTTCTTGATTTATAGACTCTAATTTGATTTCTAAACGTACCCTCTACACTCTTTGATACTTAGTTATCTTGTTAGTTTGTTACTCTTGGATCAATGGATTGATCAATGTTAGTTGTTAATTGTTGAAACTTACAGTAGTTACAATGGAATAAAGACTGAGTGTAGAAATCAAAGGACCAAAAGGAAAAGGCTGGAAAAAATCCCACACCCAAACTGACTCGAAATCTGACCCGAACTGGCCCGAAATCCGATATCCGACAAACCCGAATTCCATTTGGCCGGGTTTCGGGTGTTCTCCTGGTCACCCGATATCCGATCGGGTTCGGGGTTTTGGGACCCGACCCGACCAATGCTCACCCCTAGTTTTTCAGACCCCTAGGATTAGTAGAGATAGACACAAGCTGACCTAGACAATCACGATAAAAAAATGTACATGTTTAAAATTACGAGATGCATAAAATAGAAGTAATTTAAATATTCATCATAACAAGTTCTAACCCACATGCATAAACAAATCCCTTCATAACTATTAACATTTCCTCAATTAACAAACCTTACGATTGATAATCAAGATAGATTTACAACAAACCCCAATTTAAATTATTTTTTTCCCATAAAAAAACTTAACGATTAATAATAAACGAAAACAAATAATATTTAACAATAAATAAATAAACTAAATTAACGTAGTAAGCGTCACCACCCTCACTTACCAGATAAGATTTTCAGTCTTTATTACAACTCTTACTAGGTAAGATTCTCAATCCTAACCATACTCAATGGTAAGGTAAGTGACATGATAAACGTTTACCCAATTAGCATTTGGTAAATGGTCCCTAAGTTTCATGACAGTTAAATTTCAATATTTCAAGAACACATACGCTTAAGCATGTAAAATATAGAAAATATAACATACCTTGACTGTTTATGTCATGGGTGGAACTTTGCGACTTTATATTTTGCTTACTATATGAATGTTAGCAACACAAAAGTTCCAAAATACACACACATAACTGCTCCTCTACCAATGAAATGCAGGCACAATTTTCCTTCTTCAAGATGACCGTTGGATGAAGGCAGTCTATAAGGTAACATAAAAGATGAATGCTACGAACGTGGGACCAAATATTATATTCTTCTTCCAATTGAAAACAAATATCACATAGTCAAATGTTTTACTCATCAGACCACTTGGGTTACGTAAATAGGACCCACAACAAGAGATATTCTTGATTCTTTATTAGAAACGAAAAGTAAAGAAGGAAAAGATTAAGACATCCAACATAATTAATGGATAAAAGATATTACGAACAACCGGCATTCGAAAACAAGCAAGGCAAACATGTCTTTCCAAAAAACAAGATGGAACTCTTCAAGCTTAAAGCATCTTTTCCCTTGGTAAGGTTCATCACGACGAGCCGCACCACAAAGACCCACATCCATAAATACAGTATTTGAAAAGACATTTGCTTGAAAAAACTTCGCTAATTATTATGCCTTTGAAATAGAATTCATTGTCCATATAATTTTATCGGTCATTTCATATTTAAATAAATAATCTATAAATTATAAACACATAAACACTTTAAGGAACCAATGTGTTAGTACAAAAGAACGAGTTTATCAATCATCAACCCACAGGGTGCCAAATGGAAATTCAGATAATACTGAAAAGGGATTTGCGTCAACATAAATGTACAATCTTAACGAGAAAAGTTATATGAAAAAGATAGATATCTTAGATATCATGCATCTTCTCAATTTGGATAGACATTAGCTTGTATAGTGACTAGAATATCAAGTTGTATGAATATATTAAAATCAAATCCACTACAATAATAAAACAAAGAGTGAATTATACTGATGGTCCTTGTAGTTTGCTTAAAATTTAGTTTTGGTCTCTAAAACGAATTATTTTGAGGGACCAAGTTCAAATTTTGAGCAAACCATAGGAACCACTGGTGTAATTCACTTTTAAGAAAAGATCTTTAAACATGATAGAAAACAAAAGATATTCAAAGGTTGACACAATGATTATTATTAGGTAATCTACCGTCTTAGAAAATGAGAGTTTCGATTTTGATACCGTTTGGTGCTATCACACTATTATCTATATCTATACTATATTATAAGGCATGGATAAAAAAACTCTTAAATACAAATTATTAGGCATAAGGTACCATCATTTTATACAAGATTTTAAAAATCTCTTAATTTACAAGTTTCAAAGCACAAGATATATATTACTATGCAGACTTCTAACACCCATCAATTTGGTATGTGCAGGACCTTCCTTTTATGCAGACTTTTCCATATATCACTATTAATTAATATATTATATTACTAGAAATTTGTTTTAATTATATTATTAAATATGTAATTGATTATTTTTTATAGATTTCATTAAAATATATAAGATAATAATTGAATTCTAACAAAATACTTAATTTTTTTTATATATAAAACATTATATTATTAAGTCTGAATTAAACAAATTTATAAAAAAAAACATTATCACTTTCTCAAAACCATCCAATATCGTACTGTAAATCAACAAAAAAAAAATGAAACATTAAAATCGTGATGTATCTCGCTGCATTGCACGAGTACGCTTCTAGTTGATCATGATATAAGTATAAAACAATTTTGCCAAAAAAATATTTATATATATTTATCTATTTTGTTCTATCGTCTGAAAATAATTATTTATATTAATTAAATTTATCATAATAAAACAAAATATCATACATATATAAACATATATTTGTTGTTTGTTTTTTAAAAAAGTGCTAGAGTTTGAACTCTTATTTCACTTTTTAATCATCAGATGTGGTGTTGAAGTGTGAAAAGTGAAAACATAACAAATAAAACTTTTGTTTCTATGAACTAATACTTGTGTGAATATGTAAGCAAAATTTAAAGTTCACGATATTAAGAAACTATTCCCAACAAATAAAAAAACATAGATATCAATTTAAACTTATCAAAAGTTATATTTTTCTTTAAAAAAATCAAAACAAAAAGAGTTGGTGTAATTTTAAGAACACTAAGGGGCCGTTTACCAAATACTTACCGGCAAAAGCACCACCCTCACTTACCTTATCGGGGGACATTTTCGGCCAAATGATTGTTGATAAACATCTTTTACCAAGTAGGTGCTTACCAGATAAAAGTCTTCTACCTCATTTACCAGGTAAGATTCTTGGTCCTTGTTTTGTCCTTTACCAGGTAAGATAATAGATCCTTGTCATGCTCATCCGAAAGGTAAGTAACACCCAATAAACATTTACCTAAGAAACGTTTGGTAAATAACTTCTAAGTTTTGTTTTACTGAGACTTGTACATCTTAAATGTCCTTATCTCTCAAATATTCAATTGTTATAATATAAGCTGTAAAACTCTAAGTTTGTTATACGTGTTCTTAGTAGTTTCTCTCTGTTCACTGACCCAGTCCATGTAATACTTCCTATCAACACCAACTTTTGGCTTCATTTCACACAACACAACTTAATCACAAAACAAATTTATGTATTATTTTAACAAAATATTAAAAAAGGAAAAAAATAAAATAAAACAGTTAGTGAATTGATTTACCCCTATGAAACCGACCTCAAACTTTGGCTTTACTTGTCGATGGTTCTTTAACATAATTATTGGCGGCAAAAGTCAATATCAGTCTCTTTTTAGTAAAAGATATGATAAATTTTGGGGAGATATTGCTACCGACAATGAGACGGAAAAGAGAGAGTTACGAGTTATGAGGAATTGAGAGCATGGTTTACCTCTTGTTTTTAAGGTTCCAATTTTATTTTATTTTTGTTTTAGGAAAATAAGACGGTAAATAACAAATAAAACATGAGGTTACCTCTTATTCAATAAGAGAAATCAAACAACAGTAAGGTGCTGTTCGGTTCGTTTTCTGTTAAGACCTGTATGAATATAGTTGTCTGGGTGTTAACAGATAAGTTGTTGTGCTGAATAAACAGTCTGAATGTCAGAAATGACCATTTTACCTCAATCTTTGTTTTTGTATAAAAATAAAATAATTCTTCACAGATTCATACACAACCATAGACACAGGAAAAAAAAAATAGTCCACATATTCATACTAGGGGGTGTTCATCCAAACCATCAAACCGCGCAAACCGCCCACACCGCAAAACATGGTTTAGTAATTTCGGGGTGCGGTTTGCGGTTTGCATTTTTACCAAACCGCGCTATGCGGTGCGGTTTGCTGTTTTGTGTTTTCAAATCGCGGTTCAAACCGCACCGCACCTTTTATACTACTTTTAAAATTTTAATTTTAATTTTAAACATATATATATATATATATATATAATAATAATAATAATAATAATTTAATTTAATATTTATATAATTGGGCTTGTGTTTTTAAATTTTAATTATGGACTTTAAGTATTTATAAGCATTCTTAAAAGTTTAAGACCAACAAATGAATAAAATTGGGCATTGACAATTGGGAGTCAAGATGAAACGAAAGAAAAAGTTGGAGACATCACTTTATCCGTTTATCGTATTGAAACAATTTATTTTTTTAGACTATTTCTCTGACTATTTTTAAGTACGCATTTTAGAGTTGGATATATTCAAACTCTTTATTTTTTTGGACTACGGTCACTAAATCGTTGATTTTCTAAGGTATTTTAAACTTATAATTTTTTGGATTGTACGCATAAAATGCGATAGAGACAAACCGCATAAACCGCACCGCATTTCGCGGTGCAATTTGATGCAGTTTGAAGTATATACGGTGCGGTTTGCGGTTTTGCCCCAAACCGCACAGCAAACACCCCTAATTCATACACATAACCAGTGAAAACATACACAGATTCATACACACAAACAGTGAAGTAAAAAAAGTTTTTTCTTTGGTGTACATAGATTCATATCAGAATGGAGAGGAGAAATCGATGTGAGAAACATACACCCAGAAGCAATCAATCGATTCCTACACAGATTTATGGAGAGAAAAATACACACACACACAATCAATCGATTCATACACAAATTTATGGAGAAAAAAATACATACACAAGCAATCAATCAATTCATATCCTTTGAATCTGTCACACGCAGATATGAATCTGTTTATGGAGAAAAAAAATACATACACAATCACCGATTTATGGAGATTGAACACTGAAGCAAGTGAGAAGAGTAGCTCGTCGGAAGAGCAGCTCGTCGATGGAGATATGAATCTGAAGCAAGTGACATGCCATCAATCGATTTATGGATATTGAACACTGAAGCAAGTGAGAAGAGCAGCTCGCCGGAAGAGAGAGCAGCTCGCCGGAAGAAAGAGTAGCTCGCCGGAAGAGCAGATCAACAATGTGAGAAGAGCAGCTCATCGATGTGAGAAATCATATATGTGAGAAAGAGCAGCTCGCCGGAAGAGAGAGCAGCTCGCCGGAAGAGAGAGCAGCTCGCCGGAAGAAAGAGCAGCTCGCCGGAAGAGCAGATCAACAATGTGAGAAGAGCAGCTCATCGATGTGAGAAATCATATATGTGAGAAAGAGCAGCTCGTCGGAAGCAACTCGCCAGAACCAACCCATCGTTTGTTTTAAAAAAAAATCTCTTAATTGCTCTTAAGCCTAAATCATTCATACCATTTTTTTTCCAGTTTTGAGAACCTCTTAAATCATAAATACGTCTGAAATAAGTAGTGACCTAACTTCTTAAAATCTCTTATTGCCACCTCAATTCATATGCTCTTCTTTTTCTCAAGACGCCTCCAAACATTACAGCAACATATAGTCTTGTTGATTCAGATTTCAGAGACTTCAGCACCACCTCTTATTAATCAGAAGTAAAATAAGACTTCAGACTTCAAACCTCTTAAAAAACAAAAGACACCTAAGCTCCAACCTCTTATACCATCTTTAACAGATTCTCTATAATTTTTTCTTGAAATAGAGAACCAAAAGTTATAATCTATGAAAAAAATTTGTAATCAACTCCATCATATTTTTAATTTTAGAGATTTCAACATTAAATATATTATTTAAATATTTTATAATTCTAATACACTTAAAAAAATTATATAGATAAAATAATAATAACAATTCAATCTGTTGGAAAATATTAAAAAAAAAGCCATTGATTTCTCTTCACATTCCATTTTAAGGGGTGTTTGGGATTACTTATTATGTTTTATCATCGCAAATAAACTATTTTTAATGTTTGGAATAGAAAAAAAATGCTTATAACTTTGTAGGAAAGCTGATAAGGAGTTTTTAATAAGTTAGTCCATAATGACTTATCAACTTATTTGAAATAATTTATGATTTTTTTGGTTATTTTACATGTATAAGCAATCTCAAACAACCCTAAATAATATCTTATTAGTTTATTACGTTTTGATACCACAATAAGCTAATTCAAACACTTTTTATAAAACTCTTTTTTGTAACCACATAAGTTGATAACCACTTCTAAAAAAAACATAAGTTATTTTAAATAAGCAATCCCAAACACCCCCTTAAAAATTTCTTTAAACTTGAAGTTTTATCTTATTTTATAAAAAAATGGTTAGAATAAATAAAGGACAAAGCCTTTATTTTTTTAGAATAAATTATTTTCTCGTCCCCATGGTTTGTTAAAAATTGCAGATATTGTATCTATGGTTTTGAAATTCAAGTTTTCGTTCCTATGGTTTGCAATTCATTTATATTTTCGTCCATAAAACCAAAACACTACTTTTTAACAATGAATGACTAAAATAGAAATGTATTATAAATCATATTGATGAACAAAACAATAAAACTTAAATAGTAATGACGAAAAAGGTAATAAATTATAAACCAGTAGAGATGAAAATCGTAATTTTAAAACAATAAATACGAAAATAGAAACTTTCACCAAACCAGAGGGACTAAAAACATAATTTACTTTTTTTTTTCTTTTCAATTTTAAATAACTTATTAATGCTCTTATCATATAACAAGACATAAAATACAAATAAAACAAAAACAAAAACAAACAAAAACAAGAACATACTGTACAATAACTTTTTAATTTAAATATATAATTAAAAAAATTAATACTGTAAATAAAATATCTAAAAGACTTATTCCACACAAAAATCCAAACGTTGGCTGGTGTTGGCTCGGCTCGGCTCGGCTTCCAAGGCTTGCCCTCTTTCCCATCTCTCGTTTTCTTCTTCATCTTTCTCTCCATCATCAAAATTCAAAAACACACACACACACACACACATATTATATATATCTATATCTATATGTATGTATGTATGTATCTATCATGTACTGTATGTATGCAACCTGGACCTCCTTGCTGTGGCCACGCACACCCCTAAATCCTAATGTCTATCTTCTTCTCCGTACGGTAACTCATTGTCACGAATAATATCTTGCGGCTCTGATTTCTTCTCCTTCTTTCCATAGATCACCTTATAAAATTCATCATTATCTGCTCAATTCTCTCTGCGAATTTCGTCAATTTCACCGGTAAGTTTGATTTCGAACTCGGATCTGTTCGCATGTCTTAAACGTAAAATAATATTTTTGTATGATCATTTGCTTACTAGTATGAAATTGACAAATTGTCTAAGATTTCGACTGTTTTTCTCTGTTTCTACGAGTTTTTGTTAGCTGTAGGGTTGGATTGTTGACTTTTTTTTTTCATTCAATTTTGTGCGTTTATTTCTGATCAATTAGTTTTATGCAAAGAATTGGGAGAAAAACTTCTAAGAATGGTGGATGTATGTGATAGGGTTTTGAGAGGTTGAGGTGATGAAGCTTGAAGTGAGCTAGGGTTTGGGAGGGTGGTATTTGAGGTTGGGAGTTTGAATTGGATCAACCTTGTGTCTGAATTTCAATTCCAAGCTATCTAACAGTAACACACCTTAAGGAACTTGATTAATCAAATCATATAGAGGCTAAGATAGTGAAGGTTTGTTTACTAGAGATTAAGAAGAAGGTTCTTTATGCAAACATTGGGGCTACACATGTCTGCTAGTTTTCAGTTTATGGCTAACCATAATCTAACTTATTTTTTAGCTTATTGAAAAAAAATCCCAATTGATTAGCCATAAGCTATCTTTTTGAAAAGCTAGTAGCATTTCAATAAGCTTCATGGGTTTTTTCCCCACCTTTTTCCAATTACGTCCCTTGTATTATTTTCAATCAATTCTTCAACATGGCCTTTTAGGTCATTTGACATTGTCAAAAAGCTTGTCAGCTAGTTTTTGTCAAACATAGCTAGCTTATTAGCTTACAATTAACTTTTCAGTTGATGGATAGACTTAGGGGCCGTTTACCCCACGTTTAGGTAATAGTTAACACTTTCACTTTAACTTACCGAGTAAAAGTTTAATCCATTAAAACAGAATCGTATGCAACATTTTTATTTGGTAAGCGCTTACCGGGTAAGAGTCGTCACTGGCTCTTGGTCCTTGTCATCGCTCTTACCGAATAAGATTCTCAATCCTTGTCATGTTCATTCGATAAGGTAAAGTGCATTTACCGGGTAAGCGCTTAGGCTATGTTTGGCAAATTAGCTGATAAGCTAGCTTATGACTGATAAGCTAGATGGTAGCTGATAAGCTAGATGATGAAAAAGTCACGTTTGACAAAAACTAGCTTATAAGCATTTAAATTACCAAAATGGACATCAATTATTTATTTATAATTAAAAGTTAATATATAATTATGAATATTAATGAGGGGCATAATTGGAATAATCACAAAAAGCTCCTCATAAGCTACTCCAAGTAGCTTATCAAAAAGTTAGCTTATGGTCATCCAAATATGTACCCAGAAAATAAGCTAGCTTATAAGCTAGCATATTTTTGCCAAACAATGCCTTAGTAAACGGTCCCTTAGCTAGCTAATAGCTTATCAACTGTTGTGAGAAAGTTGACATGGTTGCATGCTTTTAGCCTATGTACCATACCAACCTTCATTTGCTCTGCATCCATGAAATAGTTTCTGAAGCTGGTTTTAACTTTTCTCTTCTCTTGAATATTTCCATCCTAGGCAGACAAGGTCTGAATTGTGCAGTTTGAACCTTGAAAGTGACATTTCTATAAGTTATAGTTAAGTTATTGTCGGACTTGGAAGGCGACATTGGTGATATTCGGACACCATATTCTAGCAAGTTGTAAGTTCAATCATCATGCCTGAGAGTAAAGCGAGATCACTACATGTTAACAATGGGAAATCCGTGCAGCCTATACATCCTCACCAATCTGCGTGGTTGACGCATTGGGCAGGGACGCGCTTTGAATCAACCACACGTGATCATTTAAATCAGCTTGGTAGTAGCGAAGGGGATGATCAAGGTATCAAGAAACACCTGACCGGAATCGAAATAGCATCTGATAATTTCGGATCTTCCAAAGTTATCAGAGATGTGGATTTGTCAATGAGTTTAAAGAAACCCGGTAGTCAATCGTTTCCATTTTTCAAGCTTGGTCAGGAAAGTGGGAGAAGTTCCATATCGAATGAAGGTGGAGAAACTAGAGGAGTGCAAGCATTACGACCTCACGTTTCTAACAAGAAGTTGATGAACGCTTTGAATTCAGAAACTTCGTCAAAAGAATGCCGTTTTCAACCGGAAGGAGCATCGCAGATTCCTATAGAGCAGGTGAAATATCACATGTTTTTTGGTGATAGCAGCTACTCTGGCTCAAGGCCTTCTAAGGACACAACCCATGGACCAGAAAATTTCCGCCAGCTGACGGCGTCCAAAGACCACTTGCCAGAAACTAACTTCTTGGAACAAGAGCGAAATTCTAATAACTTCTCAAAACATGAAAAATCCGAGATGCCGCCATTTTTAAGTCAGAGTAAAGCAGCTGTTATAAAGACCGGCCCTTCTACAAGCCGTTCACCAGCGTTTATTGAAGAACAGTATAAGAGGATACAAAAACATATCGGAATGGGATTCTTTCCACATCAAACGGGTTCGCCAGAAATGACCAAATCAGGGAGACCATGTTCGTTTCAAGATGTTCCCCATTTTGTTCATGATGTGGAGATGGCAAGAATGTGTGCCCCTCTAAGCTCTGTAGAGGGATTACCCGGTGGTCTTCACAGTTTTTCTAGAACAACTCACAGTTTATTAATCACGAAACAAATGGATGGTAAATTGTATCAAGAAAACCAGATCTTTAGAGAGTCGAGGGTATCCACCCAACTTAAAGGAGATGCGCTCAGGGAGCTTAATTGCATCCCTCCACTCGTTACTCATGGTCAACGAGGAGTAAAGCTTCAACTGTTGGATTCATCAGATCACGAATCACAGGAAAACGTTGAAGATGTAAAAGCTGCTGGAGATGTTCAGAAAAATGAGTCATCAGCTGATACCGATGCCATGGACATGGAATCTTTTAAGGAGAATCGTGTTTCTGGTAAAAAAAATTGTTGATGCAAGTATTTTCTAGTATAAAGTTGTTGTATCATTCAACTTCTGCCATCAATTAACTTACAATTTCTAATCTATTGTTTCAGGTGTACATTTGTCCTCGCCAAACAAGGTACGCCTTTGCTGTGCCTTTCGTTTTTTATTTTCCTTTTGTAGATTCGCTCAAAATTTTAGGTGTCCATCTGGGTAGATCAATTTTAGGTGAAGTCTATACTATCAGATTAACAGTTAGGCCTTGTTTTTTTTTTTTTTTAAGCTCTTAATCACCACTTATATCCGATTCGGTCGGACATTTTATAATTCAGACCGTTTGTTCTTTTATTATTTTCTGTAACACCCTCAAATTTTGGAAAGAGCAACTAATTAAAATTTTCAACAATACATCACAAGGAGGATAAAAATCCCTTTCTATAAAACAATACTTGAAATACCTCAAATATAATTCTAGATTTAACCTCAACAAATAACCACCCAAATCTTATATAAAAACTAAATAAAGTTCGGGTGTTACTGTTACTAAACCCATAAACGATTGCTATCTACAAACGTGTGGAAGACATCACTCAATAGCTACAACCTTCTCGAGCATCTAAATAACATTCAACACTTTACGGTGCTGCAAGTGACATTCCCAAACTAGGACCTGATGCACATGCCGACAAATAAAAAAAGTTAGGCTAATGCCTAGTGAGTTCAAGAGTTTTCATCATGATTAAATATATTGTTAAAAGAAAAGGATACGATTTAAATCATAATCTTTTAAAATGATTTACTTTAAATATGGAAACGACTCGTTTTTCAATAACATTCATTTTCAAAGATGAACACCTCAATACAAAACATTCCTTATAAAATGAGGCAACCCAAACAGGGACGGAACACAAACTTTCCAACCGCAGGGGCCGGACCGAGGGCCGGACCTAAAGAAGGGTCACCGTATTATCTCTCCGCCGAAAAAAAGGTTAAAATTTTTACATTTATGAAAGGTGCAACCCTATCGTTTTAAAAGGTACCACCGTATGATATTCAAAAGTTGAAGAAAGTGCAACCTACCTTGTAATCAACTAAAAAACCAAAAAGAACTCTTGAAATCAACCCAAAAAACCGAAAAATGCCCTCGAAATCGATTAAAAAAAAACTTAAATATCCCTCGAAATCAAGCAAAAAGCTATAAAAATTCATAGAAACGGTGGAATTAGGCTAAAACACATCGGATGATGAAAGTGAATGCAATTCTATCAAATAACATAAACTCTACTTCACCGCTTCTATAAAAGTGGATTTTTTTTGCAACCTAAACTCCACTTCTAAGTTCAAACAACATCTACTTTTAATCTTCTATGTTCTATCAAACAATCTAAATTATGTAAATTATGTGGTAGACATTTCATTAAGACCCAAATTCCCAATCAAACAAATTAATTAAAACCCAATCAAAGTAATCAAACAAATTTAAACAATTAAACGCTTAAACCAAATCATATAATTTGAAACAAGTAGATCAATCAAATAATCTAACAATTATACAATTTCAAACATCCTAATCCTATTATACCAAATTCATTACTAGTCTGTAGACAACAGACATTTCATATACAAACAATTTCAAATTCTCAATCAAACAAAAAGATAGTCGACGGAGAATCAAGATTCAAGAACGGAGATTGGAGAGTGACCTACTGACCTGTTGTGTTCTCGATGACTTGCTGTGTTCCCGAGGGGCTGAGACAGAGAGTCGACTGTCGAGAGAACTGAGAATCAATAGTCTGCTGTGGGTTGTGATTGTCGACCTGCTGCTGACCTAATCAGTAATCACCTAAAATCAGTAATCAGTAATCACCTAAATCTAAATGGTTAAATGCCTAAATCAAATAATGAGATAAATCAAAGGAACCATATTAAACCTAGAACACAAGTTCTTGAATTCTTTTCCAAGTGAAATTCAAGCCACTGTCTTTCTTAAATTAATTTAAAGCAGAAGTTTAATCAAAGAAAACAAACCCTTTCAGCCAAACTATGACTATCAGTAGCTTCGCCTCTCCTCGCTCTCACATGAACAACTTCTCGGGGTTTCTCTCCTTCTGCAGCGTCGGCAGACAATGGGCAAATGGCGTCTCACATCTGAGTCTCGAACTGAAAGTCTGGAAGCCGAAGGAAATTAGAAAACGATGAGTAATGGTATAATTTGTTTGGGCTTTTCATTCTCTTATTGGACTAAAATAACATTAGTGGAGGGGCCCAATTTTTTTTTTTTGTATTTTAATCACTACAAAAATTTTTATGGATAGCTGCAGTTTTTTAAAGTCCGGGCCCCTGGTAGCCCCCCTTTAGTTCCGCCCCTGAACCCAAAACTCACTCAAAACGTGAATAGAATACGAACTCCCAATTTATAAAAATGCGGATAAAATTTTATATTCCGAAACATCCAAAACACAGGTGGGGCATAGTACTAAACTCATAAGTCATGGGAAACAATCCATATAAATATAATATGCCACCGAAAACATGGAACTAAAATCCAATACTCACGAGACCATAAAATGGAATGAAATCCAAATATTAAAGCATGGACAATTAAATATCCAAAATACTGTTGGCCGACAATGGGGGAGACCCGTATCCGTTGAAAGTAGACGAACACAAAAGTATGTCACTCATACAACGTTAATCGTATGACACTTCGCGACATAAAAGCCCAAGTGCCCTACGACTCCCTTCAAGTTACACCAAAAGAGACAACCGACCTTAGTGAATATTACCATGAATTCCACCAAAGGCCTGGCACAGTCGGGGGTGGCCCCAAACACCCATCAACACGATAGCATAACCGGATTCAACCCTCCTAGTGTACACTTGAAAGGCTAAGGTCATAAAACATGGGTCCCGGAGTCCAACCTCGTGCTTATGGATCCAATGCAACACAACCTAAGACTATATGACTACACAAGAATGACCAATGCACTCGAGCATGTAACTAACATTAATATACCACAATATGCATTCAGATACAAATCATAAATGGGGCTCTACATTTTAAAACCGGACAAACGTCCTCAAGACTCTTTTAAGTCAAAACCGAGTTAAAATGCTCAAAAATCCATTTGATCAACAAATAACAGTCCCCAAATAGTAAAACGTATTTAAACGGCGTTTACATCGACACATACCTCAAAGATGTGACCATCCCAAAACTCATCACGAATTGGGACAAACGATCTTCCAAATGGGCTCATACCCTTGTGTTTCCAAAATGTCTCATAACACGGAGACATGCATTTTCCAAAGGGTTTATGAAATTAAATACGCCAAAAACGCATAAATAACAAAATAGACTTTCATTTGTACAAAATCTCCAAAAATGCATAAATAATAAAATAGACTTCATTTGTACAAAATCACAAAAAATGCATAAATCATGCTATTTACTTATCAAATATCCAAATCCCAAATATGAGCATTTCATGAGATCAAATTAACCCAAGTTTACCAAATATGAAAATTTATCAAAATACTCAACACATTGACAATTACCAAGTAAAACGTATTTTTACTTCAAAATACACATTTTGGCATGTACATAGTTTTCACAAAGCAACTTGAACTCACCTTGCTAGATTTAGGCTAAATCTAGATTTTACCCCAACTTGAGCTTCCTTGAAGGAACTTGAATCCACAAACAAATCCTTCTCAACCATTTAGAATCGTTCCCCAAACATTTTATATTGAAATCTCCATTTTGGCCAAAACCCTAATTTTGACCTAAATTCTCCAAAATCACTAAATCTGAAATTTGAAAAACATAACCACTAGGAAATTATCAATGGAACATTTATAACTTACAAAAAGGATTTAGAAGCTAGGAGGACAACTCACCATTTAGGTTTTGAGCAAAACCTAAAAACTTAGCCAAGCTTGGAGGAAGTTGGAAGTGAAGGATTTGGAGCCCTAGGCTTGTAATCTCTAGCTTGAGGATGAGGACCTTGAAGATTTGGGGTTGAGATCCTCTTGAATGCTCCAAAATCGTCTCCCAAGTAGGTCCTTAAGTAGAGAGCATTTACTTAGAAATGGTTGAGAAGTTATGAGGTTTAGACAGCAAATTCGCAACTTAAAGCCCCCTGTCATCCGACAACGACTATGCCACTGCGATTGTGCCTTGACACTATCGCCTAAGATGTACCGCGGGTGGCTTGGTTCCCACGACTATGCCCTGCGATAGTGCCATTTGGCACAGTCGTCGGGCAATGTCCCCCCCCCCCCCCCCCCCCCCCCCCCCCCGCCGAAACTTTGACTTTTTCTTGCAACAAGCCGATGATAAAATAAATAAATCTATGGAATGAATTTTAATCATTGGGTTTATTTCTTACCGAGGTTTCCGGGTGTTACATTTTCAGAGCCTCTTATCTCTTAATATGGTCCGGACAAAAAAGTGGTAACCCTATCTCTTAAATCTCCTCTTATTTTCGTCCAGCATTATTCTTTCGATTTCAACGTTGATTTTAGCCTAGATGCACCCCGAATTTGCAAAAACACAAAACACGAAGATTGTAGATCAGTGTTGTGGCTTTCCAGAACATCTTGAATCACTTAAATCGGGGCTCCGGTGTATCAGATGTGATTAAAACTCCACAGCCTCCCAAATCTGCCAGCATTCTTCTTTTGTTTCTTTTTTTCCTTCCGTCTTTCGATCATCGATGCTCACTTCAATTGACGTATTTAAGTTGAATTTGTGAGGAATAAAATAGACGATTATACATATTCACACGTTTGTCATACATATTCAGACGTTTGTCAGTTTACAAAAACAAAGTCTTATTGATTCAGATTTCAAACTTCAATGCCACTTCTTGAAAATCAAAAGTGAAATCAGACTTCGGACTTCAGCACCTCTTAAAAATCAAACCCCACCTTAGTTTCTTGCTTCCTTTTTTTTACTTTTTTTGCTATTTCATACCTTTCGGGAGAGAAGCAGCATTTTTTTTCTTTTTCTTTAAGTGCTCCAAAATTTTCTCCAAAATAAAGAACGTAGGAGGGAGGGGGTATTATGGTCAAAGTAACATACATGTGAAAAAACTACCAGCAGTGAACTCATCACCTTACCTCTTGCTAACATTTCAGAACATCATGATGGAGTCGAATTTACCCCTTCAACCTCCAATTGGCTCGTCAACAGAGAAAGATACATGCAAAAAGCGTATGATTGAACTACCCGATATAAACTTAGAGCTTTCCGCTCTACCTGCTGCATCAATCTCAATCGAGAAACCCGAGCCGTGCTCCTCAAGAACTCAGAGTTTGGACATGAACACACTGCAATTCAATGTTGACCATTCAAGTAACTCAAAATCAGATGAATGTTCAGATAGTAACCTGGGTTCCGAGCCAGAAAACAGATGGATCAAGCGTCTCAAGTTAAGCTCTTCAAGTTCTCTTGCTCCTGGCACCAAAACCTCAAAATTGGCCGAATCGTCATCTAACGGAAAACTGAACGAATTATTTACCAGAGTTGTCGAACACAAACCAGAACCAGAACCCGCATTGGATATAAGCAACAGTAAAGATTCAGAGTCTCTCAAGGGTAAATGCCAACATAAAGGATCGGTTTTCCAAATAGGCGAATGCAGCACTAAAGAGCAACAACACCCTTCAATGGTCTTGTTATTTGGGAAAGGGGATTCGTCTACTTTAGAAACAAAGCGAGAAAACAAGGCTATAACGCTTTCACATTCTTGGATTCAGAGATGGAGTCATACCCAAAATCAAAAGAATCAGAAAACCGTGGAAATTTGCAAGCCGGAGAACTCTAAACCAGCACCTGAGGAACTTGAGAAAAAGCAGTTTCCGAGCATCGCTGCAATGGCTCTAATGGGAAAAGCCATGACCGGTTTTCAACAATGTAAGTTTCAGAAGAAGGAATCTTGTATTGTTTGGAACACCAAGGCTTTTGAACAATGATCGATCGAATTCAGTTTTGTTTTCTGGATCAGTTTGACGAGATTCTGTAGGCGTGTCGCCCTTGCCGGAATCGAGCGTTATCGGTAATCTATCTGCCTTTCTTAGTTTTGGACTTGCTTGTATCTACTTGATTCTGGCTTTTATTAGTGTGGGTGCTTTCATAAAATAAAGAATTCTGTTTTCTGCTTGTTTTCTGGTACAAAGATGCATGTTTTTTTATGGTAGCTAGTGGATTGCTTTTGTTTATGAAACAACACATAGTGAAGTTTCTGTAGCACATGGTTTGCTTTTTGTTTCGTAAGCGGGTGTTTTCAGGCCTTCCCCTGGCTTGCAAAACAAAAAGCAAGTCAAGTACTATAAAAGTTTTATTATAATATTATGTGTACTGTGTAAACATTCTTCCGTTAGACTATGTATGACGAATGGACTGGAGTCATCGCAGGTGGCCACAAGGGCTTTGACATTGCCTGAATTTGAATCTTGCACAGATGAAAATTTTCACTACATCCCCCAAAGGCTTTACCTGTACGCCACAACCCAAGTGGTTTATTCCAAGGTCTTGTGTTTCAGTTTTTATCCTATTTTTTTAGAAACATAATAAACTTTAAAATAAAAGCTAAAAACTAAGAAAATGGGATTCCAACCCGCACCTAAAAGGGGAGAAAAAACCGTGCAAACCAAATATGCGACTGTACCACAAAACAATACAGTGACACTTTTCACAACCCTAAAATATTTTAAACTACGACAGAGAAATGAACCGATGGCTCGTGCCACCTCATACACAATAGTGGATCCGTCCTAGGACGGTATGTATAACCCAACGACGTATTGTGGATATTAGAGTGATGTTTTTCTGTAGCAACCGACATTTGATGTGCATCGTTGTTTACAAGTGTAGTGGTATAGTCTTGGATCAACATCGGAGGTCATTGTAGTAGGGTTGTTCAGTATGTTTTAATGGATGGACGGACGATACTAACTTTATAACTGTGTGGTTTATTGGTTTTTCAAAGTGTTCTAAAAGAACATGACGTTGGAGTTGTGAGATTGTAAACAAACAATATCAAGATTGGATAATGGAGAAACAACTGGAAAGTTAAAACGGTAGAAGTTTCTAGTGCAAGGACTGATTGAGAAATTAATAGAAGTTTAGGGGCCGGAAGTAGCAATTCCCATGAATGTTGGTGCAAATTTGCAATTTCCAAAAAATTTAAATATTCCGTTGCCGGGACTTGAACCCGGGTCTTTCGGGTGAGAGCCGAATATCCTGACCAACTAGACTACAACGGATTTTTGTTTTGTTTTTAATTAAATATATAAATAAATCTATGACTCAATATTTCGATGTAAACTTTCTGTTTAGAGTAAATTATCGGTTTTCATTCCTATAATTTGCAATTCATTTATATTTTTGTCCCTAAAACCAAGACACTACTTTTAAGTATAGAGGACTAAAATAGATATGAATTGTAAACCATAAGGATGAAAAAAGCAATAAAATTTTAATCATAAGGACATAAAAGGTAATGAATTACAAACTATAGGGATGAAAATCATAATTTCAAAACTATAAGAACAAAAATAGAAATTTTTAATAAACCACAAGGTATAAAAACGTAATTTAAGGGTCGTTTACTAAATGTTTACCAATATCATCTACCTTATTGATTGAGCATGGAGAGGACCAAGAAGATTATCTAGTAAGAGACAAGGGAATGACCAAGAGTCTTACCGGTAAGTGTGAGAAATGACTCTTACCCGGTAAGCGCTTACCGGGTTTTAAATTCTTACCAACAATTCATTTTCATGGTCAAGGATATTACACAATAAGGTAAATGAAGATGAATCTTTTGTCGATAAGCGCTTACCCGGTAAGAATTTGGTAAACGGCCCCTTACTCTAATTTTTATATGGACATTTTATTAATTTACTAGAAAAAAAAAATACAAAGTTTTTTGAAAAACAAACAAAGTCATGTGTTGCAACTTCTGTGCAGCTTGGGAATTTAAACCCATCTTCGCAATTTCCAATGACCCCATCAGATCCAATATTTTAACCATGTTGTGAGGATATTTTGATAATTATTTGTCCATATTCACTTTATAAAAACTTTTTGAATTTATGGATGGATTTAGTTAAAAAATATGTAAATGGCAGTACACAACTTGAGTTGAGTTAGTTATTTTTTGGATTAAAAGAATAAAAAAAGGGGTTACGTAAGTTGCATAAGTTAATATATGGGGTTTACGTTACGTAACTTTTTTTTTTTTTGGAAAGGGTGTCCTGGGCTTTTGGCCCAGACTAATCCCTTGGCAATGAAATCGACTGCTAAAGCATGCAGCCTTGAGGTTATACCCAGTGGCTACAAAGTTGCGAATGTAGAGAATCGAACCCGGGTTGAGCGCTATGAACTCCCCAGGTGATTACCGCTACACCACAAGCCTTGTGGTTTACTTACGTAACTTGTGTAATGTTTTTTTTTTCCCATTAATATCTCATAATTTCCAGTTGAATCCATTAATGTGTTATTAAAAGGTGACTATAAAGTGAATTAGATGGCCAAAAATAAATTGATAAAAAATTGTCAAAATGTAAGTCTTAAAACCAACATCCATATATTGATTATCCATTTTTTGTGCAATTAATAGTTTTGTAGTAAATTATATATTTTTTTCCAAAAAATGTTTGATTTAATAAATGATTTTAAGAGAAATATTTGATTAAAAGCCACACTACCCGGGTTCGATTCTCACGAACGACACTTTCTTGAGATATTCAGAGTCTGGGTTTGGTCCTTCGGGGCCGGAGCCGAGACCGGTTTGGGTGGATCCAGTCTATGGGACCCTCTACCCTGCTGGTCGGGTTCAGCCAAAGGTTGGACCGGGTCATAGCGGATTAGTGGAATTGCCTGTAATGGAGGCCCGATACCGCTGAAACATGTGTGTGCGTTAACTTGTCGTTAAAAAAAATTGTTGCTAATTAGGAATATTAACTAAAGTTGTTTTATTTTGGAAAATTATTTTTTGATTTATTTATAATGAAAAGCAAAAGCAAGATTTTATACGACTAGATATATTTCATAAAAAATGTTAGATTTGTTTTAATTAATTATTGCTATTATGATAATTTGTTTTGAATGTTTGAAAATAGACCAGAATAATTAAAATTTGATGATCAGACAACAAATTATTTTACTAAAATCAATGATCAAAGACCAATATATATAGAATTAATTAACAATCAATAACTTTGATAATTCATCTATTTTCAATTATATGCTTAAACAAAATAATTTATATAAATTATATTATTTTAGTTTAAATCTAATCAAAATTAGTTAACATGAAATGTCACTATTACAAAACTTTTTTATACTTCTATATGACTTCTGGAAGAAAAAAAAAAAAGTTTCAAGTTTTAAGAGTAATTACAAAATTTATTCATGTGATTTAGAAGAATTATGGTTTTCATCTCTCAAGTTTCGAAATTGCATCAATAGTCATGTTGTTTGCATTTCATTGTGGATTTCGTTCCTAACTCTAACGGCCATTAGAGAATCGTTAAGTATAACCACATATTAGTCAACTGAGGGCTTTTTGGTCATTGGCTTTAACAGCTCTCGGGGTAAGAGACGAAATCCATAACTAAATACAATCCATATAGTACTGAATTAATTTCTAAAGTTTAGTAACGAAAAATAGAATTTTGGTAAATCAAATTAGTGTAGTCTACCTGATTTATTAAAACAATAACATTATTAATAATGCAAAAAGTTAAATTCGAGAGTGTGTGAAGAGATTTATGGGGGTTAGTGGGAAGCTTGAGAGCTTCAAAGTTCAAACTGGGGTTTTCTTGGGAAGTGGTGGTGACGTTTTAGAAGAAGGCGATTCGACATTATTTTGGAGAGATAAGTGGTTAGGGAACTTCAAACTTTGTGAAAAGTTCTCTAGACTTTTTAATCTCGAGGGGGATAAGAATTTCTCAGTGCAGGGCGGATTAGAGTGACTAGATAGTGCGTGGTTTTTGTTTCGGGATTGGCTTAGTTCTCCTAAAGGGCGTTCTTTAAAGTGAGTTGGAGGAGTCAGAAGGCTTGGTTCAAAGCCTAATTCCTCCTAGCAATGAGGGCGGCAAGTAGGTGTGGTTCCTAAGTGACGATGAGATCTTCTCGGTCAAGAATCTCAAGGAGATGGTAGATAAGAACTCTCTCAACTCATGTTGTGGAAACAAAATGGAGCAAATTGATTCCAAGGAAAGTTTGTATAGGTAGAATCCCTGTTAGGTCAGTGCTCGGGGATCTTGATATTGATATCCACTCCTCCATATGTCCCAGATATGGGGAGGAAATCGAAATAATTGATCATTGTTTAGTTCGTTGCTAAAAGATTTAAGATGTTTGGGCAAAAATGTTTCAGGTGGTGGGGTTGGACTCGTTTCAATGTCAGCTCTATCACAAACGTATTCTCCATGAAAGATCTTTCTTTTTTTCTAACTTTTCAAAAAGCTTATGGTAAGTGGTTCTTTTGTTTCCTTGTACGTGATTTGGGATTATCGTAACAAAGTGGTGTTTTCTGATCAACTACATCCTTAGGCTAATTTAGCTTTTGATATCTAAATTATTTCCTATCATTGGTTAACAAATCGTGCTAAAAACTTTAATATTTCTTAGACAGATTGGTATTGCAGGTCTTTCGGTTGCGCTGAAAGTTAGTTGATCTTTCACTGTGGCTTAGGTGTCGTTTGTTTTTTAAGAGGTCTAAAGTCTGAACTCTTATTTTAGTTATGATTAATAAGAGGTGGTATGTAAAAAGGTCTGAACGATTCAGGCTTAAGAGTTATTAAGAGATTTAAAAAAACAACAACCAACGCTTAGGGGTTGTTTGTTTTTTCTTAAAAACCTCTTAATGACTCTTAAGTCTGAATCGTTCAGACCTTTTTAAATACAAACTCCTATTAATCATAACTAAAATAAGACTTCAGACTTCAGACGTTGTTTGTTTTTTTCTTAAAAACCTCTTAATGGCTCTTAAGTCTGAATCGTTCAGACTTTTTTAAACACAAACTCCTATTAATCATAACTAAAATAAGACTTCAGACTTTAGACCTCTTAAAAAACAAACGATGCCTTAGTCTTGGTTTGGTTTAGATGTTATTTCCTTACTTTTTTTTGTTTATGCATCTTGCAAAAATGTTATATTTTTATATCTCATTCTTTCTTGCTTTAATAAAATTATTGGTCTTTCAAAAAATAATTTGATTTTTTAAGAGGACCTTTTTATAAAATTTACTTAGGAGTAGAAAGGATTTTATTTAGCAAAATGCTTAATAAATTTCAATAACTATTAAATAAAATATCAATATTATATATGTAATTTATTAACCATTTAAAAACAACATATAATATAATACATTTTTGTCATAAATATAACAAAAAAAAAAAAAAGGGTTCAACCAAAGAACCCATGGTGCACCCCACTTGATCTTGTTGGTCACATGGCATGTACTCTATGCATCATCACTTGTACCTTCATTCATTCATTCATTCATATAACAATTCCATCACTAATTGTAGCCTTCTCCAATATGACTGTAATCCCAGATCTTATGTAGAATCCTTCATCTCCTCTATCACTTTCTTCAACACCCTGCAAACATTTTAACCCACAACTTATTTTTACTTGCTGCAAGATTCGAACTCGCAACCTAATCAACCAACCGACGGGCTAGATGCACGTTGCTTTTCAAATGGCGATAAACGTAAATTAAAGACAAAAAATTGGCTTACATCTTTATTCATGATGGTCACGTTGCTTCCGATCTTTGCGTTTTTGTCTATGATGCAGTTTCTGCAACGAAAATGGGAACGTTAGTGGTGGACCCGAGAGGTTTTGTGGTCCTTTTGGGTTGTGTACGGACTGGACTAGACGGGACAGGACCGGACGGACGAGAGTGAGATAGGTGTGTAAAAGAATTGTGGAAGATTTTAGGGTTTTAATTTGACATGGGTAGTTTAGTAATTTGCCTGATCTTTGTGTTACTTCCGACCCCGATCGGGACCTTTCCGTCAGCTAGTAAAGAAGCGATCTCGGATTCCGTCTGATAATAATCCGCCCCCAACATTAGTGTATCCTGTCATGAATCGTAATCAAGAAAATGTCGGTTTTTGTATAGTGATCATTGGTCGGGATGGATACGTTGTGATAGTAATATACGAAGGCGCGTTATCATACTAAGCTCACCTTAAGTTCGACACCCGAGTCTAAACGTGAGCGTTCACCCACTATCGAGTGTTCGATGCTGCATTCTCTCAAGAAACAACCGTGCGAAATAATCGCATTTTTTATCTGAAAAATCGGAGACGAAAGTTAGAAATACGAGCTAACCATCCGGTAAATAAATGGCACGGGTGCAAGTTCAAACGACAGAAACTGAACTAAATCAATCCGTTTAGTTCAGTTTTGGGACAACACGGTTCGGTTTCGGTTCAACAAAGTTGAAAATTAGTCGGTTTGACACCTGAGTACAAGTTTTACCTTGCTTTTTTCGATCTTGGATGGTGGCAAGAACCTTGGAGAAGTGAAAAACGGAGTCTTCGGATCGTAAAACTGAAACTTCGGTACCTTCACACGACATCAAACCAAAACTGACTTCAGTCGAACATACATCATACTGTTTATGCGTAACGGAAAAACAAACAAAACGTTGACGACCAAAATCACCTCATCCGTAAGCGCCAAGTTTGCATCATAGAACGACTTGATCGTTCCAATATCTTCCCAGTAATCTCTGAATAAGTACGCCTGCCAACGATCATCAAAATCATTTAAAACGAACGTAACGCCCCACAACTTTGAGCTTACAAGGAACTCACAAATCTATTTTTCTATCAATGTGGACGGATTGTTACAACGATTTCACAAAACGAAGAACACGAGCATGGCTTTAATTACTTACTTGCATGTTGTGCTCGGTCACGGCAGCCGGAAGGATTTCGGACCCGAAGTCGTTAGATGTCGGGTATCTCCATCTTAGAAGCTTTAACAGAATGTCCCGTTTGAACACATAGACCCCCATCGAAGCAATATACGGAGATTCTTCAGCCTCTTTCGGTGATAACCCAAGTAGACTCGTATCAACTCGCTGCATAACGAAACAAGTAATCAAGAAAACGAGTTTGAAATCGCGGGTGTTTCTTGTTTGCATCGGATGATGTATGCTCACCATTGCTTGCAAATCGTCGCCTTTTGGTTTTTCAGCAAATTGGATGACTTGGCCCTTGCTATCGAACTTCAATAGTCCAAAATCCGATGCTCTGCTGAAAATTCACGACACCCCGTTTCAGATTTGATAGAAAAGAAACGGAAAAATGTAAAGATAAAAATACAAACATTGACGTTAACGAACCTTTCGCCCACCGGCACACAAGAAACTGTAATATCGGCATCTCTGTCGATGTGATTCTGTTCGTACATTTCAAACAATAACTAGTTATGTTTGGTAAAAGCTAGCTAATAAGCTAAATGACAATGTAAAATAACATAAAACGAACATACTGAAAAATTAATTTTGAATAGGAACATAATTGGAAAAAAGTGAAAAAATAGCTTCTGGAGCTTATTGAAACGCTATTTGAAGTAGCTTATTGGCTAATCAAACGAGGCTTTTTCAATAAGCTAAAAAATAAACACGGCTTGAAGTTCAATTTTAAGTTTTATTTTTTTACTTGATGATGGCGAACGAAAAACATATATACCTGCAAAAGGTTCAGATAGTCCATTCGATAAAGATGATCACCCGACAAGATAAGTATATCCTCGATATCCTTGTTCTTGGCATCCTAAAGAAACATTTATTATCGAAAATCAAGATTTTGAGGTATATATGATCAAGAACAAGAGATTAACGCACAAAACGAACCTCAAAAACCCATGTAAATTGCCTCACGGCGTCTGCAGTTCCTTGGAACCAATTCATTCCCGCTTCACCGGGCGTTTGCGTGGCAGCCAACACCTATCGAACAAGAGCAAAACGGTGTTAAGATGCAAATGCACAACTTTCTTTAAAAATCTCTCGGAAAGTAACACGATTTGGAACCTTAAATGCTTATAAAATTTATTATACGGATCGTATTCAAGATTGATGAGGTCAAAAAGTGCCGTACCTCCACGAAACCATCCCCGAAGTTCACACCGTTACCAAAATAGGTACGAGCAATGTGACGATTAAGTGATGCAGAGTTGAACTGCGTCAGAACGAAGATCTTATTTATGGTGCTGTTTATGCAATTGCTCATTGGGATGTCGATAAGCCTATAGCATCCTCCGACAGGTACCTGTACAAGACATATCATCGGAATCACGAAACTTATAAACCAATTTTTTTAGGTCAATTGCAGACTTCCCTCTTCGAAACTTATCATAGGACGCCAAATATGTCTAAATGTCCTAATAGACTAGACTTGTAGGACAAAACAATTGTGTGTCCTACAGAAAAGTGTTATACTAGGATGTCAGAATATATTTGGGCATCCTAACAAGTTTTTTATAACACTTTTAACCTCCTACGAACACAAATTTTTACAAAGACACTTGTTTTTACAAAACATTTTCGTTGATTAACATCATATAAAAAGACTAATAGGACGTTTTATTTCAAAAATGTTCTAAAAAACTTACTAGGACACCCAAAAACGCCCTATCAACATATTGTAACGCCTTTACATAGGTAGCACAACTGTTTGGTCCTATAAACCTTGAACACTGTAAAGCAGTTTATTAGGACATTTAGACGTATCTGCAGTCTATTAGGACATTTAGACATATCTGACGTCCTCGGTAAAAGTATTACAATAGGATGTTAACACGTATTTAGCCATCCTAACAAGTTTTTTACGAACATTTTTTGAAAATAATATGTCCAACAAACACATTTTTACACGACACTTGTTTTTACAAGACCATTTTTTTCAATTTAATGTCATATAAAGAGACCACTAAAACATTCTATTTCAAAAACTGTCCTAAAAGCTTATTAGAACGCCCAAAACGTCCTATCAACATATCGTAACACCTTTACATAATTGTTTGGTCCTATGAAACAGTCTATTAGGCTATTAGGTTAGGACATTTAGACATATTTGGCATCCTATAAAACCGATTTAACTCTATCGAGCCAAGAAGCCTAAATCACCAAAACCGATTCATAATCGAAGATAACCGATAGAATCGTATGAACCAATAGAGGCATATTCTTACAGCTGGTGTTGCGGATTTGCTCGTAAGAGGAAAGAGTTGAGTTCCTGCACCACCACCCAATATGATTGCAGCCACATTTTTCGGATTAATCCTCCGTCTCTCGAATCTTGGTGCAGCCAGTGTCTATAATTCGAATTACATGAGTTTGTATACAATTAAAGATCCAAAAAAACATATGAATCAAACCCAAATCTAAACCAAAAACCAACAAAATTTCCCATAATCTACAACAAATCATCATTTCTTTGTTACGCTAGGGTTCCGGTGAAAGGTTGAGGTTAACGTGAGATGCGTGAAAAGTGGTTATCAACGGTTGAACGGCAAAATTAGGATGAGATGCACCGGATAAGATACACCGAGATATATCGGATCAATTCCCTCCTAAGCTGCAATTCATGGGAGGACATTTGAATAAAAGTGATCAACGGTTCAGATCCACTTATCAAGTTAACCTCAACTTCTCACAGGAAGTTTAGTCTTCTTTGTTATTATACTCAATAGAATATTTCATCAACAAATTAAGATGATTCATTACAAGTGTAAAGAATCTTGATCATTCATCACAATTACATCCATCAAATCAACACAAATTAAAAATTGAACATAACTTATACAAAAAAGGGAGTAAATATTGTATTTCCTTAATATAAAATTATTAAAAAATATCAAAAAAATATTAAAATTCAAGAAAAATTGAATCTTTACCTCAACCAAAGTTTCTTTGCCATTATCTGATGTGATAACAGAGAAAGCAACCCCAGGCTTTGTAATCTTCTTGAGAAAACACAAGTTCTTTTTCTGCAAATGATTGACCAAAACGGTGCCGTTTAGGCCCCCTCTCAAAAACCCTTGATCCCCATTTCTTAAACCTCCATCAAACCCACTTAATTTTGGCAAATGGGTATTTGGTTTCAATGTTGAACAACAATAATCCATCTTTAAAAAAATCCAAAAAAATAAACTCACCAAATAATGCAAGAAGAAGAGATGGATTAAAGATTTAATGAAACCCTAAATGCAGAAAAATAGTGGTGTTAAAATGGAGTTTGGATAGCCACTAATCTAAGTAAACAAGTAAAGTATAGATGACATAAAGATATATATATATATATATATATATATATATATTAATTGTTACTCATGATCAAAGGTACCTCTTGTGATTTTAATATGATTTTTTGATTCTATAAAAATGGGGTCAAATTGAAGTTTCCAAGAAGAGAGCTTTTTTTTTGGAAGAATATTGAACAGGGAGTGTTAGAAACAGTGGAGTGAGATTATTGCAGAATTTTTCTAAAAGAAAATGAAGTTGTGAATGATGAAAAATATTTGGTGATTAATGGGAAAAAAGAGTTGGGAATTCAAGATTTGTGGGAAATGCGTGAAGGGGTGGTGAAGTGTGTAGATTTATTGGCTTGTGAGCTTGATCACGAGAAATCTGGTGTGGGTTTGCAGGTATATATGTCTGCATTCTGTGTATGTATATGTATACACTATATATATATATATATGCACTCTGTGTATGTATGTATGTATATATACACACTATATATGTACGTATATAAATACTGTTAAAAATATAATTTGGGATGATTAACAAACTAGGGGAGGACTTTATAATTTGGGATGATTTAAGATAATTAATGATATATAGGGTTGAGTTTTGGTTAGAAGTTAGTTAACCTGACAAGAATAAGAAGTGGTTATCAACCGTTGGATGAATATTAGGATGAGATGTATATTAGATCAATTCCTGTATGAAGTGCGATTCCTGGGTGGGTTTGAAATTATAAGTGATCAAAAGTTCAGATCTACTTCTCACGCTTCTCACGTTAACTCAACTTCTCACACCATCATTCGCTTATATAATATAATGTGTGTGTGTATATAATGAAAATAAAATGAGTGGTAGATAGGTGGGTTGCACCATTAAAAATGTTGCACAATAACTCACCTCTCTCTCTCTATATATATCTTATCTCTTCTTTCCTTTAACATACACACATATGCATAATAAACATGTACACAATGAAAAAACATTGTCATTGTGAACACAATAAAAAACAACCTTAAGAAATTTCGTACTAGGATGTTCACAATGAATTCACAAGTTGTAGGTTTTAGATTTTGTTTTGTTGCTTTGGTTGGTGTTTACAATATGTTCATAAGCTACACCTGGTAATAATTAATGTGTTTATAATGTGTTCAAAAACTATAATAATATATTCAAAAAAAGTGTTCACAGTGTTTATCTTGTGTACATATTTAATTATATGTATGTATACGTGTATGCTACAAAAAGAGAAACGAGAAGAGATGAGATATGGGAAAGGAGAGAAGAGGGAGATATAGTTTTTAAATTAAATTAAATTTTATTTTTAACTAATTTTTTGTGGTCTAAGTTAAGTTAGATCTCACAAATTTAGAAGTTCTTAAAACAATGTCCCACAAGAACTAAACCAATAGTTCAAGTTTGTAAATATTGTTTTGTCGTATCGATTCTTCAATTCTCTTGGTCAAATTAGAGGTAATCATTCAGAGGCTTGTGTCTTATTGAGGTTAACACAACTTATTTTCTTGTCCAACAGGCTTGATATATCAAACTCAAAACACTTTTTTGCAACTATAACTTGCTCTTATCCATTTTATAAGTAAAACCATTCAAACTAAGCAATTCTCATTGAATGAAATTTCGAGATTTGAGATCATTAGGCTAGGCTTGCCCATGGACCACAAGCTTACGGGCCTAATTTTTACCTTAAAAAAAACCATAAACTGTGCAAAATTATTCAAAATAATATTTTGAGATTTGATGTCATTAAGTCTATGAGAAATTGGGAACTGGTAACTAAAAGGTTCTTCGAAAATTTCAATAATTATAACAATATAAATGGATCGGGCAGACATATCATAATAACTTTTTTTTTCTTCACCATGTCTGTCCATTAATCTTAATGGATCGGTCTAGACCTAACCATTTTGTTAGAATGGTTGTTGAGGTTATTTTTCTAGTTGGTCGAATGAGTCGGGGTTACACAAGGGCAACTTGTTTGTGAACAAACAGATTCCTCTCCTCTTCTTGAAATAGTTAATGCTACAAATAATTTATCTAACAACATAAATATTTATAAAAACAGATAAAGTATTTAATGACAGTTCTATCCGACTTTTATTGCTTTTCCAAACAAGAAAAAACAAGGAGATAAAGTTATTCATTCATGTAATCAAGCTCATGCATGACCATGTTATGGATTCTAGTAGGTGAATTTTTAATAGTAATTTTTTTTCTTGAAACAATTAAAAAATGTTGTGTAAATATAATGATATAAATACATTTGATTATAATTTGATAGTGTTATTCAGTGACGGATCCAGGAATTTTTGTGACTGGATCGGATTCTAAGGAACACAACCATGGAGCTTAAGAGAGAGATTTCAACTTTGACTTTTACAAAACTCAATGGTTTCTTGGCTATAAATTCAATGGTTGTAGGAGGTTTAATCCATAAAAATTACAAATTAGAAGGTTAAATTTGAAGAAAATTGCTTCTTTTTAGAAGTTGACTAGGTCAAGAGAATCAGACCCCACTACTTTGGCCGTGTTATCATCTCTTATTATGAATATAGTAGAAAAAACCACATTAAAATGTAGATGGTCAAGATAAAAACAATTTGGCTACTTTTCATATAGAGTAAGAGAATAGGGTACAAGCCTCCTAGCGATTACTCCTTTGTTCCAAAATAATTGTTTACATTTTTTTATGACCTTTAATGATGCTTCCGTTGTGATTCTTTTTGTGATACCACTAACGTCATGGCTCCAAAACTCAGAGGCTACCATAGTATAGCGAAGCTTAAATTTTAGTTTTAGTGGTTAATAATATTGAAACACAAAAACCATAACTGTAAATTATTGAAATTGGAACTGATTTTCTCAATATCTTATATTGTATTTGCTAACTGTAATTAATATTTTTTATTTACATTAATTTTTTTGTGTCATTAGTAACAAAAATGTCTAGAACATCCGCTAAATTTGTGATTTAAAAAATTATTCGTTCTATTTCTGAAAAATAATCAATCAAACATTATACTTCGATCTCATTTTTATGACAAATCGGTCCCCTAAGGTGGCACATCATCCCCACGACTGCTTCGTGGGACCCTTGCAAGCTCCATTTATACAATCGTTGGTTTCTTTGTTTTGTTTTTCTTTCCTGTTTTGTTCATTCTTTTGTCATTTATTTTCTTGTCTATTTACAAGTTATTTTGTTTGATTCTCCACATTTACATCTCATGCAATTACTTTATCACGTTTCGACTCTTATAATTAATGCAAGTCCATATTAAATAATCATCCAATCTCAACTGTTCATCACCTAAAAGTAAAAGATCATTAATTTGATCAAACTTACTAAGCAAGATGTAAGTTTTCTTACATACAATAATGTTTGTTATATAGACATAGTTAAATCTTATTATTTGTTTGCTTACATATGTGGTCTTTTTGGGAACAACCCCTTGATCCTGGTGGTTGAGGTAAAGTATGCGTACATTACCATTTCCAAATTCAACTTTCAGATTGTTCGGTTTAGTTTAATTTTATAGTTAAATTTTATGTAATAACAATTTAAGACTCTTAATGGTAATATCATCTTAGGGGTCATTTACCAAACTCTTACTTGGTAAGCGTTTACCGGGTATCACTTATATTACCGGGCAAACATGACAAATACTGAAAATCTTACCACGTAAGAGGTAAAACAAGGATCGAGAGAAGAGTCTTACCCAATAGTGTTTTTCGGGTAAAAGATGTTTAATAATAATTTATTTTAATGACTGAAAATGTTATTTGAAAGGTAAATGAGAATAGTGACTCTAAAATATTTGGTATACGTCCCTTTTAAAAAATTAAGAAGCTACAAACAATAATATATTAAAACTTAAAATTTGAATTTTTAGTTATTAACAATGAAATTATTAAAATTGAAAATTTATTTTTTGTATTTGATAGTTTACCGTAAGTTCAAATATTCATTTCAAAGAGATCTTGTGGAAATTACGTTTTTCTCCTTTAGATTTTGTAGTTGTTCAATAATTGTTTATTGTACACGTGGCAGTGGCATCAACCGGTCACTTACTGAAAAACTACAGCACTGCATATAGGCCTAGAGTCTGCTGCCTGCCTGCCATTACTAACCGTACACGTGTCACATTAAATGTGTACAATTTCTTTTTTAAGATATATGTTCATAAAATAAATGTCATAGTGTTATGTTTCCGGACAGTTTACTAAAACACTTGATAGGTTGCTTACTGCTTAAATTATTTTATCGGATAAACATGATAATGATTGAAATCGTATCCGATAAGAGCAATGTCAATGACCAAAAATCTTACTTAGTAAGTGAGAGTGACAACTCTTACTTAGTAAACACTTACTGGATAAAAATGTTGCATAAGATAAGGGGTGTAAATGAGACGAGACAACTCGCGAGTTACTCGAGATCGACTCGGTCAAAACTCGACTCAAATAGGCTCGACTCGAACTCGAGCTCGACTCAATATACTAATGAGTCGAGTCGAGCGACCTGATACTCGACTCGATAAGCTCGTGAGATACTCGATAAACAAAATAATAAAAATAATTAGTAATATTATTTTTAATGTAATTGATAATAATAATAATAATAATAATAATAATAATAAACTCAAGTTTTTTGATTTTTTTTTGGAAAATGATAGCGTAAAAGACATGAGTAAACTCTTGATGGTGTGTCTAATCCATCCCACATTGGGGGATATAGAACCCAATGCTTTTGAACTCCACTATATATATAGACTTTTCTCCTCCCTTCTTTTACATCTTTTGCCTTTGTTAAATGGCTTGAGTCTAAGGGCTTGAGTCAATGTAGGGGTGTAAATGAGACGAGACAACTCGCGAGCTACTCGAAATCGACTCACTTAAGATCGACTCGTTCAAAACTCAGTCAACACTCGACTCAAATAAGCTCGACTCGATATACTAACGAGTCGAGTCGAGTATAATGATACTCGAGTTTGACTCGCATCATTTACACCCCTACATACGATGTTGTTTTAATGGAATAAAATCTTATCCGATAAGTTAAGGAAAATGTTAACTATTACCGGTAAACGCTTATTGAATAAACGTTGGTATACGACCCCTGGTATGAAAAATGAAGAAGTTAGTAAAATGTCATGATCTCTATGTTCATAAAAAGAATGTCATGATGTGAGAACTAGGTTACAAAGATGGTAACCCAATGTACTGCCATGTTAAGATACCAGATATTGACTTGGATTTTGGTCTTCAAGAATTATGTGATGATCGCTCAGTTAAAACTACTTAAGATTTATACTAAACATTGAAAGACCACATTGAAAATTTATTTCAAATCACCGCGATCAAGTAAAGTTGTCATTGAATAAATATCAAATGATGTCTTACTAAGGCTATTTCGGCAAACTAGCTGATAAACTAGTTGATGACTGATAAGCTAGCTGGTAGCTGAAAAACTAGCTGATGAAAAAGTCACGTTTGGCAAAAACTAGCTTATAAATATGTAAAATTATCAAAAAAGACGTATACAAAAAAATAATCAATTACAATATTTAATAATATAATTAAAACAAATTTATAGTAAAATAATATATTAATTAATACAAATAAGGTAGTAAATATTATAATATGTTAATTAAAAGAACTTGAAATTTATTATTATATATATTATAAATTTTGAATTTTAAACTAAATTTAAAAAAAAAATCTAAATTAACTTATGATTTTAGATAACCGTTACATATAATATGGAAAATTTAATCAAATAATAATTATAAAAATAATAACAATTGATAACTAAAATATAGGAAAATTAATTAAAATAATCGTATTTGAACATCGTATTACCGAAATGCCCCAAATCTCGTCGACTTTGCCGAAATACCCTTTAAGTCCGGGAAACGTGGCCGGGATGAGCATCGATCCCGGGGTTGTTGTGTTTCGGCCGGGAAAGGACTCGATCCCGGGGTTATGTCCGGGAAAACCCATATATGTATCTACTCTCACACACACCCATATATGTATCTACACACATGCACACTTGTTTTTGTAAAACTTCACTCAATTAATAATGTATAAACTCAATTAATAACACGATCCCGGCCCCCAATCCCGGGTTTCCCGGACTTAACCCCGGGATTCCCGGACATAAACCCGGGATTCCCGGACATAACCCCGGGATTGAGTCCTTTCCCGGCTGAAACACAACAACCCTGGGATCGATGCTCATCCCGGCCACGTTTCCCGGACTTAAAGGGTATTTCGGCAAAGTCGACGAGATTTGGGGCATTTCGGTAATACGATGTTCAAATACTGTTATTTTAATTAATTTCCCTAAAATATATTGATAACTAAAAATTGTTACAATTATCAATAATTCTAGATAACTAAAAATTAATATCAATGTATAATTGAAATTTATGTTTTAATTTTCAGATAATATTAATTAATAATTAATATTTATTTATAATTAATAGTTAATATATAGAAGTAATAATAAATTATTAATGAGAGTATAATTAGAATAATTACAAAAAGTTTCTCATAAGCTACTCCAACTAGATTATAAAAAAGCTAGCTTGTCCATCCAAACATGTAACAAGAAAATAAGCTAACTTATTTTTGCCAAACGATACGTAAGAGTTTAAGAGATGTAAGAATATGGTGTCAAAATTAAGCCGCTTCTTAATCTTGTAAAATCATATTACTGCTAACATGGGTTGAAAAAGAAACTGTCAACTTAGGCAGTGATATGGGTCAACACAGTGGTATCGAACAAGTGAGGGACTTGGGTAAGGCACTGACATGGATGAAGAATCGGGTGATCGTGGGGAGGCAATGAGCATGATCATGACAATGTTTAGATGATTAAGAGCTTCTGTATGATTTAGTACAAACTAAAAAATGGTTATTTGGTAAGTGTTTTGAATGACGATGATCATCATTTTTTAACCCTTTGTATAATTTAGTGTTCAAGGAAATACTAATGTTGGATAAACGCTATGAATTACTGAGTTACCCTATAAATATATCGTTTTGCAAATATAAGTTACAAACAATTGCAAAAATAACTCACATTAACACGTTCTTATACCACATCTATTTCTATACCAATAAAAAATTGCCATACCCGTTCTAATGAAAGATTGCCTCCCAAAACATACGCTTCGGGTTGATTGGAGGTTGTTGGCAACAATTGTTAATGATAGAGTCGTATTTGCTTATATTTGAGGTTGTTAGGTGTTTCTGCCACTTCCATTTACCAATTGTTGTTCAATCGACTAGATTGGGGCATGTTGCTTTTGATTTTGATCGAGTAAGTCTGGTACTGATTTTGATCATATGATCGTTACATATCGCTTCTCCCCACTCTCTTCAATTTAAGGTCCAAGTATACCTTATATTCAAGCTGGACTGAAAAACCAACCATTAATTTTTTGAAGTTAGAGCAGACAGGAGTACGACATAAGGAAATATTAAAATGGCTCAAAGATAACTCAAAAAGTTCACTAATGGCAACTTCTCATGAAGTAGAAGAATCAAGTAAAGTAAATTAATTAGCTGCATCTAATCCCACAAAATCATTTTCGTATCAATTTGTATGTAGCTAACAATAAACTTTGAGCTCAATATCAAACTAAATTATGGATTAGTTGTTGGAACTTAGTTTACTAATGAAACTTTGCCCGAACCAAGATGAAATAGAATTCACTTAATAAAACCTGGTACTTGAGTTTTAAATGATTTAAGGAGTGACATGAGCTTCAACTTAAAGGTGTTGATTGGACTTTGCAATGACATTTACATATTAGTAGGGCTGTAAACGAACACGATTGGAGGCTTGTTCGTGTTCATTCGTTTAACTTAACCGAACAAACGAACGGTAAACGAACGAATTTTTTTGTGTTCGTGTTCGTTTGTTAAGGAAATATGTTTGTTCGTGTTCGTTCATTAAGAGCAAACGAACGTAAATGAACGAACAACCACCGTTACTCATCATTTCGTTCGTAAATAACATAACAAAATGAAAACCGGATGAACTTATAAGGTATAAAAAAGGAATTCTAAAATATTAACTTAATTAATGATTTTACATACGAATGTCATAATATATATATATATATATATATAAACAAACATAAATGAACGAACGAAACCTTTGTTCATGTTCGTTCATTTATTAAATAAACGAACTTCCTGCCGAACAGTTCGTGAACGGTTCACTGAATGTTCGGTACGTTTACAACTCTACATATTAGATGTCAAATATAAAGCCTTGGGCCTAATTTTGGGACATAAATTATTCACGAATTCTTTGAGTTATCTCATCCTTTTCCACCAAAATTCCATCACCAAACATAGTTTGATCCATGATCTTCTTCACAAATACATCCAAGTCCATGTTTTTTATAGTATTGGTAATACTAACATCCAACTAATCCATAATTTAGTTTCATATTGAACTCAAGTTTCTTGTTAGCTACATACGAATTGATACCAAAATGATTTTGTGGGATTATATGTAGTTGATTACTTCACCTTGATTCTTATAGTTCATCACATTGAGAAATTGCCATTTGTGAACTCTTTGAGGTGTCTTTGAACCATTTTAATATTTCTTATGTCGTATTCCTCTCTGCTATAATTATATATATTCATGATATTTAGCCTTTTTCATTTGGTTTTTCATTGTAGCTGGAAAATAAGATATATTAGACCTTAGACATGAGAGAGTAGGGTAAGATATATGATCAAAATGAACAACCATAAGATCAAAATCAATAGCAATCTTATCCGAACAAAATCAACAGCAACATGTCCTCAATCAAGTCGATTGAATAGTAGTTGGTCGATGAAAATAGCAGCAAACACCCAACAACTCCAAATGAACGAACAAAAGCGAGTAAGGCTCAATCAAGCAACATCATAAGCTGCCAACAACCTCTAATCAACCCCAAGCAAATGTTTTGGAAGGCAATCTTTCATTAGAATGGTAATCCTTCTAATTCAAAATCATGGTGTAACGTGTATCCTCCCCTGTTCCGGTCATGGAATTTGTCAAATGTGTCGATATCAATGGTGACTCATTATTTCGATGAATCATTTCTTCGGACAAAAGAAATTACAACCTTTACCACAATGATGCTGTCCATAGATCAAATTATTTCGTGGATTGGATTTCCCTTGAATTCTCAAAACTTCTGTCGCTCCATCCCCGCAGGGGCCTATTTTTGCCTTATATATGGTAATAGATGGAATATAATGAATGTGTTAATGGGTGTTATTTTGCAATTATTTTTTATAATTTATATTTGCATAATAATTTTCCTGTATAACTTGTATGAAGTTATTATTTTTTTGTTTTAGTAGTAGTTGAAAAGTCTCATTTAATTATAAATTAAATTATAACCAAGCAAGATGAACACTTATATATGATCAAGTTCAGTGAAAATGAGGAGAACACTTTTAAACTGTTGGATGTGTTGCTTTTTTGATCTAACATCTAAAAAAATTATGGATCTTCAATTGTTTATTGATAAGAGAACAGACCTTCATCAACCTTAATATTCACTTTTATTCTCACTTTCACTCAACTAAATTTTACAAGTATTCAATCACTTTCAACTTGTATAAATTTATTAAAATTCCAATCATCGTGATAGAAAAGTAAATGAATGTTTTCTTCCCACATAATTATCGTAACTCTTATTCTCAGACAATATATATAGTCATATTTAAACGAAAAATTAATCAATTTACAAGAACTCTTATTCTCACACATGATAAGCACACTTAATCATATATGAATTTAAATTTAAATTATTTAGATCTATCATTATTAGTAGGGATGGCAAAAAAATATACGTATCCAATACCCGAATCCAATGTGACAGAAGAATCCCTGAGTTTAATCGGGATAGGATATTCCCCAACATTCAAGTTTTTAATAATATTTTTTTTTGCATAATATATATATATATATAATATATAATCAATTTTTATTAATTTGATGATTTATGGAGAAACTTTTTGGTATTATAACAACATGAATGTATAAACTTAAAGTATTTACTATTTAATTGGTATATTTATATTTGAACTAGTTCTGTTTGATACCACTCTTATAGTACTACAACTAAAACTTTGTTGATTCAAGTTTTAGCTTGAAAAATTAATTTTGTAAACAAGAAAAAAAAATCCTTAATTCCGAGGGAGATCCCCATTCTCTGATGGGAACGAAAACTTATTCCTGACATGGATGGAATTATGATCCCCAGTATCCCGACACCAGTGCCATCTCCGGTGTCTATTAGACACGTAAATACAACAACCAACTTCCAAAAGTGGTTCAGAAAAACATAAAAACAGCCCACATTGCAACAAATACAGGAAGGAAGCAACAAGCATTTCAAACAAAAAGCTTCCATTAATTCTAACATGGAATGAAAGCCCACACAAACCTAAACCACTTTTGCCATTTTCCCAATGGCAACTACAATCCAACCATATAAATTTGGGTTCATCATAAACAAAAGTCTGCAACAAAACTGCTACAATTATTTTATTATATCCAACTTTACAAAGTATATTTTTCAAAGTAACTAACTGTATTCTTGAACAAACAATAATCACTTTAAAAACATATAACCAAACAACCCTCCCAATTGAACTTACTAAAGGGTTGTTTACCAAACGCTTATCAGGACATACAAACATAATGATAAAAAGGAAAGGTGAACCTTCACAAAATAACAAAAACAATGAAGAGTAGTGGTTGAGGCTATGGGGGATGTGGTGGAATATCCATTTGCCCAAGGTTCAATTCCAGGATTACACAATAATTGTGGCCACTGAGTTTATCATGACTGATTTCTTACGGTCAAAATTTGCCGGAATTAGTCTAGGCATAGTCTTGGACACCCTTCCAAAAAAATAAAATAAATAACGAACTCAGAAGCAAAGTGAACAGTGAATGAAAGGAGAGAATATGTGACTTGAAGCATTGAATTTATGGACCACAACATATCAAATACTAAAGCAACACATACAAATACATACACAATTCCAGCCTTTAATGTCAGAACACAAAGAAGAAGATAGATTACAAAGACGTTTTAGCATAAAATAAAGCTCTTGCAAAACAAACTTTGTTAACAAAGATCTAATCTTATAAGAAAACGCATACATCAATACCAATGTGATTAGATATCAACCATCTTTAACCAGATAGGAAAGTCAGATATGTTACAAAGATCAATAACTTTTAAAAATGACATGTAGTATAAATAGAATTATAATGAACGTAGGTGTAACACAAAAAACTAAAAAAGAAAATCTATTTGCCTGAGAAGTTGCATAAAATGCAGATAGCAGGAACAACTTCATTCATAATTCACGAAAATCTGAGACTGATTTGTAATGTTCCTATAATTCTGTAATTCAGGGGTTGCGATTCAATTCTCGGAAATTTCAGAGGCCATTATGCAATTTCTGTAAGTTGACAAAAAAGTTGACATGTTTTATATTGCTGAAAGTTCAGGGTCTTTCTACAACTTTAAAATTCGTGGAATTTTTTAGGGTGCGTTTGGTACATTGGACAATATGAGATAAAAGTTATGTAAACATTTGTCAACAATAGACCTAGAACAAGATGGGACAAGGTGAGCCAACTTTGGACCTTTGTCTCCCACCAAATACCCCATACCAAAGTGGGACAAAAAGAACCCGAACGATAATACTATCCTAATATAAAAGTGGGATTAATTCAATTAATTAAAAATGGAAATATGAAATTTATGTTTAAACAAAATAGAAATTACAATCATCTCTCACCATACACATCTATTTCATAAATGGCTAAATATGCTAAATTATTTTATTATTCAATTATATTTTTGGAAACACGAGCCTCTAGAGTGAATTCATATACTAATCTCTCAAGCCACCCAGAAATACACCCATGCTCTAAAAAAATATAACTCACCTTCCTACGCTATAACAAAAGAACAATAAGGGAAAAAAAACGTACTTAAGATGCATTTCATTGTAAAGCATTGAAACCAAAGTCTTATCTCCTTTTATAGCCATAGAGCCCACTCCAGCTTTTGTTGCCACTACTATGTAGGACATGAAAATTCTCAACAAACCAATACTCTTGATGTATTACTAACTCATGTAATACTTCATAGATATTGTACTCTTGAAACTTAAGAGTTTTACCCAAAAGCTTTATAAGATAGTATACATATATATGATATATATATATATATATATAAAATATTTAGGAGTTGTTTGGTATGGGAATGAATTTTCATCCCCCACCCCAAGTTTAATCTATAATGAAAGTTTAGGCTTCTCAAGGAATGAGCCAATAATATTATATAAAACCAAACAAAGTCTTTTATCGTTTTCAGTGATTACTGCTTAAAACATCTAACCAAACACCCCTAATATATACATATGTATATTTAAGAAATGTTAGGCTGTTTACAAAACAGTTACTTTAATATCTACTTGACATGTCTCCAGAGTTATTGACGGCTCAAAGCGCAAAGGGTCCCAGAAGTTGGGACCTAGGAGCAAGGCGCAAGCCATAGGAATGTAATGTGCATCTTATCAACATACGCACACACAAACAACATAGTCTACTCCTCGATATTCATCATCATCAAGTGTGTATTCTTCAACATCCTCATCAGCTCTGTACTCCCAATATCTTCTTCTTCTTCAGTGTCACTCTTCTCTAATAATTTAACTTCATCTATGAGTTGATGTCTAGAACTAAAAGTAGCCTTTCCCTATCCCCTAAACTTACATTTTCGCTAGCATTCACTTCTTTGTTCTGAACATTATAGATATGCTCACATGATTCCAAACTCTAGTAACATCACCCCATGATAATGAGTCATCTTAACACATAACCATCTTATTCTTCTTCTTCCTCATCCCCACACATTGTTCCAATCGTATGTTTTGGTTGTATTCATAAGAGGTTTGGTGCATTAATCGTGAGAGATGATAAGTATTTTTTGTGTAAGTCTAGGAGATGAGAAGATGAGAAGAATTACTTAAAGTTTCAATCTGATTTATGAGGGGTGCCTAGGCCCAAAAGGCACACCATAGCTTGCCTCGTGAATGTGCCTCGCCTCGACCATAGAAAAGCCCAACCTCTTGCGCTTATGCATATACGTACCTAGAAACGCTTTTAACAACTATGCATGTCTCATTTATAAATTATTATATGGTCATAATATATTAAACCACACTTTAAATACAATCCGGTCAATTTTAAGTTTTCAACATTTTGTCTCATCCCCTACCATTCTTACTAATACTATACCGACAACAACTACTGTTCTATCACATCCAATCCCGTCTTGTCGAGTCCACATACTGAACACAACTTTAAAGTTAGATTAGTTGAAGCATGAAGGTCATCATTTTCATTCCCGAAATTCGTCAAAAGAATGAACAATGACCTTGTTCTAACTTCTATATTTACACTAGATGCCATTCAATGTCTTGCAAGTTGGTGATCAACAATGAGTATGAATTCGATACCACATCTCATTTGGTTGTGGGAAGATCAAATAATCATATTCATACCTCAACCTATTTCATGTCCTCAACACCATCCCTTGGCTAATTAAATCATACACATGCCATGGTTAGACAACAATGTTCTAGTCATGTTGGCGATGATACAATTAATGTTGTGATGCCTTACCAATGAACGTGGCACATCATGTCATTAATGTTTCCAAATATTAAACATATTATTAAGGGGTTGTTTGGTTCATGGAATTGGAAGGAATTTGAAAGAACTTGAATGACCAATTCCGTTGACCAAATTCCAAGCTCATGTTTGGTTCACGGAATGAAAGCGACGGAATCCTTTCAATTCCATTGAATTTCACGATTTAAGGAATTCATCATTCCTTGGTTAAGTGAAGGAATTGAATTCCTACCAACTAAACACGTGGTCAAATTCCATTCCAATTCCTTCAAAGTCAAATTCCTTCGATGGATTCCAATTCCATCAAATTTCATTCTGTGAATCAAACGCCCCCTAAGTCTATTAAGGTTCTTTCCTATATTATCGTTCTTTTCCTAAGTTTGTCCTCCATCAAAAAGACAAGACTGGTTAAGAATGACTTAATTGCTCCACAAAATAAAACAAGTTGAATAACTTACGGAAGAATAAAATTAGATCATCTACTATGTTAAATCACTAGCGAGCTTTGGGGCCACATGTAATGTTCCTCCTTGACACATATTCAAATCATGGGTACAGTCTAACAAGTGATATTCAAACGCTAATTTTAAACGTAGCTGTAAACTAAGGCACATTTTATTTTAACCTTAAAATTGACCTAACCCAAACATCTATACTCCTTTATAAAAGGCGAGTTATGGGTCATTTTACAAGCTTAATGTAGAAATTTTAAAGCTTCACAACCTCTCCCACGAATCTCTTGACTTTAAATCAAATCATTTTTAATTTTTAAATTACACTTTATACCTATAATTAGTTATTTAATTTACTTTATATCCCTCAACTTTTTATTTTTAATATTATTCATTTTACACCATTATCATATTAACATAAATAATCGTATATGAACAAGAATATATAAAAAATACGTTTATTTTTTTACAAATTACCATTATAATCGTCTCGTCAATATCTTCAAATACCATTTAATAATTATACTATTAAATATCATGAATATCTACGAATTAATTTGTTTTATATCCATGCGTTTTAGTTTTACATCTTTAGCATATTAAAAATTCAATAATCATAGAGTATTTGATATACATTAAAAATAAGTTTTTTTTTTAATTATAAATTATACCATTATAAATTTTTTAGTCAAACCTTTAAAATAAGCTTATTATTGAATATTTTCCTAGATTTAATGACATTATAAAATAGCATAAATATTTACTGATCTATACTATTTATGTCTATCTACACTCCTTTATAAAAGACGAGTTATGGTTATTCTTACAATTTTGATAGGTATCATTTTATATGCTTGATGTATATCTATTCAAAATTTATACTCAGCCACATTCCAAAGGTGCACAAATCGTATGGACCAAAAAAACAAAAATGAAACATAATTGACATTTACCTTTACTGGTCTGAAATAATAAATAATTATAATTATAAATGTTAGGATCAATCTCTTATCACTACGCCAAAAGCAATTGCTGATAGAGAAGACGTAACTTTATTTCCTTATAGCGTAACAGCCAGCGCCAACCCAGGTTGACCAAGCCAGGTTGTCCCCAAGCCAGGTTGTCCAAGCCAGCGCCACGTTTCGATTTAGAAAGATGCTGGTCAATAACCCAACAATCCCCCCCCCCCCCCCCCAGCATCTGCCAGCACTAACAAGATCTTCGCTAGAAGTCAATGGCTGCACAGCATGCCTTTGGCATTTAAATACACTCCATGGGATTCGAACCCGTGACCTACTCTGATACCAATTGTGAATCCTAGTTTGCAAGTATAATCAACAAATCAAAGAATAACGATCAATATATTTCATCAAATCTGGTCATATGATTGTATTCACTTATAAAGCTCAAAAAGGTTTACAGAGAGAATTTTATCTGATAAGCATAAACCTTTAAATGACCATCAACCTAGAAACTAGGTTAAACAAAACAATATATACCTAGGGCTAAAGCCTAACAGGCCTAGAGCCCATTTAACACAAAAAAGGCCATTACAGATAAAGAAATAGAATACTACATTTTACACTCCTCTACTTCAATTCAACAATTAAAACACACTCTAACAATAAATAAATAAACAACTGTGAGATAACATAATAAGAGAAAAATACCCTTAAACAATCAGAGAGAATGGAAGGAGTGATGATCTTGAACTTAGGAGCCTCAGATAGAAAGTGGCCTTATCAAACAACACCATATTGTTTACCTTCTCCTTTTGCTTTCCTTTACTCCACTTCTGCATTCCGCCACAATAATTTCATCACAATCCAATTTATAATCTTATTACAACATCAAAACATACATACATACATACATACATACATACATACATACATACATACATACATACATATAATACGCATCAATGTGATACAGAAAAAAATAAGAGTAATATAAATCGACGGTGACCTTTTTTCTTCTGCTTGCCACCGCCGGACTTCGCAGGCTTCGAAGACGGCGGCGGAGCCTGCGAAAATAACGTCGATTTTTAGGATTTTTAAGCGGTAGATATCAAACCAGTGCTTATCGTACATAAATAAGAAGATTGTGAAGAACGCAGTGCAGGCATTAATATGCATACAATTGGATCAGGTAACGTTGGCACGGCGGAGTTACGGCGGAGAGAACAACCGGTGTAGGACGGAAGTACGGAGGGGTGGGGCCTAGAGATCTCCTAATCTCTACTACTATATAAAAAAACTAATACGGTTATTGTACAAACTTTTGTACAATAACACTTATTACTCTAAACTTTTGTACAATAACAATTATCATCTTTATAATGTTACATTTACCATCCTTACAATTACTTATTTAATTCATTTTATATCCCTTATTTTTTCATTTTACACCATTATCATATTAACACAAATAATCGTATATGAACAAAAATGCAATGAAAAAATATGTTTCTTTTTTTACAAATTATATCATTATAATCGTCTCGTTAATACCTTCAAAACGAGCTCAATATTGAATATTTTTTAATTTAACCGTACTATTAAATATCATGAATATCTACGAACTAATTTGTTTTATGTCCAAACGTTTTATTTTTTTTCCACCGTTAGCACATTAAAAATACATAATCGTAAAATCCGTTTCATTCTTATTATAAATTATATCATTATATTTTTTTTGTCAATAATTGTAATATAAACTAATTATTGAATATCTTTATGGGTTTAGGGTTTCATAAATTGTGATTCTTAGGTAATGGTTGATTGTTGATGACATGTATATAAGGAAGTAACATTAATTGTTCCTTATTACTTACATTCCGCTACATCGTATTGGTATATGTCTAGTTTAATAAATAAATAAAAAACCCTAGGACTATTATTTCGACCATGTTATTTTCAAATTTGTAGTCAAAATATTTTGGGCTTCTGTCAAGCCCAAACTTGGCCCATTTACGAAAAGAAAAAAATTAAGAGTGAATTATGGATTTTGTTCTTGTGTTTTGTCAAAAAAAAATATGATTAGAGTCTGTATGCTTTGTTAATTTCCGGATTTGGTCTCGAAAGTTGTCGTTTTTTATGACTATAGTCTCTAGATCAAACAGCCGTCCATGAACCTTTGTTAAATCAAGGGTAAAATAGTCTTTTTATCTATTCCTACGTTTTAATATTAGCCTTTTTTCTCTTTTCTCTTTTAGGTGTCGTTTGTTTTTTAAGAGGTCTAAAGTCTGAAGTCTTATTTTAGTTATGATTAATAAGAGGTGGTGTGTAAAAAGGTCTGAACGATTCAGACTTAAGAGCCATTAAGAAGTTTTTTTAAAAAAACAAACAACCCCTTAATATTAAATTTATATATCATATTATATATACTAGTCATATACCCGCACGATGCAACGAGAATGTAAGTAAATAACAAACAATTAATGTTACTTCCTTATAGACATGTCATCAACAATAACCATGACCTAAGAATCACAACTTATGAAACTCTAAACCCATAAAGATATTCAATAATTAGTTTATATTACAATTATTGACGAAAAAATTATAATGATATAATTTATAATAAGAATGAAACGTATTTTTAATATATTTTACGATTATGTATTTTTAATGTGCTAACGGTGGGAAAAAAAATAAAACGTATGTATAGAAAACAAATTAATTCGTAGATATTCATGATATTTAATAGTACAGTTAAATTAAAAAATATTCAATATTTGGCTCGTTTTGAATGTATTGACGAGACGATTATAATGGTATAATTTGTAAAAAAGAAACGTATTTTTTCATTGCATTTTTGTTCATATACGATTATTTGTATTAATATGATAATGGTGTAAAATGAAAAATGAAAAAAATAAGGAATATAAAGTAAATTAAATAAGTAAGTGTAAGGGTGATAAATGTAACATTGTACAAGAAACCACTTTGTATAAATAACCGTTTTAGAATCTTTATAATATAGTAGAGATACACACACATATAGAAGGACTAAATGACCTGCCTTCCCTCATCTCGACTATCTCTCTCTCTCTCTTACCCATCAACGACGACAACAACCACAACCCAACCCTTTTCCTTAAATCATCATTGCACCCTCCCCTCACATTCCGACTCTCCTTCCTGCTCCGATCGATCTCTTCCCCTCTATTCCATTCTCATTTGACACAAACATCCTGTGATAGTCCAAGTGGTGATGGTTGTTTCGGTGATTAAAACATCACTACACCAATCTCCTCCTTCCCACCATTTATTTGTTATAATCTTCTTAAGGTTCCCTCAATTGATTCCCTCCATCTACTTCTTTTTTCAATCTTTGAGCTTAAGTGTTATGAAGTTGATCCATTGTCTATACAAAAATCTTGTTCTATTTTGGGTTGATTTTGAGTTTGGGTTTGGTTTTGAAAGTTAGTTTAGTTTGGTTTTGAGGGGTGATCTTCAAACATTAAACTATTTTGTGCAGTAGGTTTGGTTTCAGATTCAATTTGGGGAAATGGGAAAGAAGAAGAAGGGAATAGGTTGTGTCGGAAAAGATGAACGGATAAGTAAGGCGTCGAAAAAGATCGTGGGGAAGGGGAAAGGGGTTAGATTGACTTGGGTGACGGAGACATGTATATTATTTCTAGATCTAGAGTAAATTACGTTTTTAATCCTTTGTTGAGAATTTCTGTTTTCGTCCTTATAGTTTTGAAATTACGATTTTCATCCCTATGGTTTATAAGTCATTACCTTTTTCATCCTTATGGTTTAGTTTTTATTGCTTTTTTAGAGTAAATTACGTTTTAGTCCCTGTGGTTTGTTGAAAATTTCTATTTTCGTTCTTATGCTTTTAAAATTACGATTTTCATCCTTATGTTTTACAATTCTATACCTTTTTTATCCTTATTGTTTATTTTCTATTGCTTTTTTTCATCCTTATGGTTTACAACTTATTTCTATTTTAGTCCTTCATACTTAAAAGTAGTATTTTGACATCAGGGGCAAAAATAGAAATGAATTGCAAACCATAGGGATGAAAACTGAAATTTCAAAACCACAGGGACGAAATTCACAATTTTTAACAAACTACAGGGACTAAAAATGTAATTTACTCCTTTTTTTTTATCTATATGGTTTACAATTCATTTCTATTTTAGTCCTTCATACTTAGTGTTTTGGCCTTAGGGAGAAAATAGAAATGAATTCCAAACCATAGGAACGAAACTGAAATTTCATAACCACAAGGACGAAATTCAAAATTTTTAACAAACCACAGGGACTAAAAACGTAATTCAGTCTATTTTTAATATGAACGGTATTTTGATCTTTTACATGTCCATATGATATTCATTTTGTTATGCATGTAATATATGTATTTAAAATATTACATATATATAATAATTTATAATATGATAAAGACATGTAAATGATCAAAATACTCCCTAAGTTAACAGAAATTTATAATGGTATTAGTCAAAGGATTCATGGTCGTAATAAAATGAATATCATCTAGACCAAATCCATAATAAACGTAGTTTAAGGACTCTACTCATAATTTTCATCAAAACACGGAACCAAATATGTAATTCACTCTAAAAAAAAGACATATTGTACTAAGTTTGATAACTCATTAATGTAAAATAAGTACCAATGTGTCATACATCTTATCCGATTATGAAAGGTGTGTTTGGTATATGCACGATAAGATAAGACAAAAATTCCCCACGTTTGTTGCGACATTTAGATAGGTACATAACACATTGAGTGGGACAAAAATGTATATTTATTGTCCTACCAAAATAGGTGTTACATAAATGAAGGGATGAGACAAGATTGATAAATTACTAAATTACTAAGCTTGCACAATCCTTTCACCCCGTCTACTTCACTGTTGTATGTCCAATCCAATCCAGTTCCACATGCGTACGAAACGCACCCTAAATCAATCTAGTAACATTCAACAATTGAAGTGTAAATAACATAAACTCCCCAATCCACTGTTGTGACAAGCTTTATGTTTTGTGCCTTCACATTCCCGACAACGTTGATCACAATGCATAGAGTCCCCACAATAACCTGACCACTTATGCTTCTCCACTTGCTTACCTTCTCGATCCCTCTCGTACGCACCATGAGCATAGTGACACATTTTCGCAAGAAAAAAGGTTTTTCCTTATTTAAATGAACAACCAATACGAAAACAAAAACAAAATGTAACAACTTTGGTGTTTTTTACTATTTTGGATTCAATTGATATGAAAATATCGTTTCAGTCTATATCTACGATTCAAAAGGTAGATTAAGTATTTTGCAAAATACAAATGTTTGTTGAAAGTTAAAACCATTTGTAATAGTTATAATTGTTAATCATACAAAATAAATATCTTGTTTTAAACAACAATCCAACATTTAAATTTTTTTGTAAAACGAACGACATAACTTTTGTAGTAGCAAATAAACTGTTTGCGTATTTAGCATGCTTTTCAAAGTAGATCTACCAAGCTTTGAGTTTGTGTTGTAGATTTAGCTTAACACTCCACCGTCCTTACTTGAAAGAGGTTCAATGATTACTTAATGCAAAGTCTCATTTACAAGATCACCCCAAAAAACCATGCTCAACTCATTTGACACTTCAAGTTTTCCACCCCTAAACACCACCGTTCACCGACAACGGCGTTTCAAGATATCGAACAAAAGTTCAACCTCCCATAATTCTATCAATATCAGCGTCCATTTCCGATATTTTTTTTCAATGTTCCTCTCTCTTTCTTAATAAGCATACTGGAATCACTAAACATTCACCATTGGCTTGATCGACACATCCCCCACTCTCGAACCCTTCTTTGCCCCTAAATCCAAATCTTTCACGACTAATGAGTTCATAGCCTTCATGTATGACGACTCGATAATTTAAAATCATCTCTCATGATTAGACATTCAAAAGGTACGACAACTGAAAACACCTTGAGCACACAAGACTCAACACTATGTTGCCTCAGTGGCGGTGCAATTGCACACCGGACACTATGATCGCTACAAGTAATAAAGTGGTAGAGTACCGAGATCGTTTCCACAGGGACTAGTCAACTAAGAATCAGAGAACTTTTCATGAACTTCTAGTGCTTGGTTGATTTTTGAGAACAATATCAATATTTTGTGAGTTTTAAGCGAATTAAACAACGATTAACGGAATTAACAGTATTAAAGATAGGATGTGGGTACAAGCATTGACTAAGACTGTTGTAGTAACAACTTGGTTAGAAACAAAATGACACACGACAGCCGTAAAACCCTTTTCTCTCGAAAATGAGATTCCTCGGAACGTGGCCACCTTGTCCCCACTTTGTCACCACGTTGGCCAACTCTAGACTTGCCGACTTAACTAAGTAAACCTCTAAGGATTTCAGTTCCACCAGTATAGATATATACGCCCAAATCTCTTTGTGACACCCATATCGACCGACATTTGAACCTTAGTTAAAATCATGCAAAAACCCGTATCTCTACGTGGTTATAAAAGACTTTCTCAAATCTTCTTTGCATCACCCAAGCCGTATTTCAGATCTGCCCCTCTCGAGGTCTAAGATCTAATATTAACACTAACAAGTGATCGGCTTGTCCGCGTTGAGTTGAAGTCCCGACTCAAGTGACCAAGTCTAAGAGTTAGCAACGATAGCAACACCCAAGTGTTGCCTACTAGTCTTAGCTTTGGCTCATACCCACACCCAAGGGGGTGTTTAGCTCATAATAACCGCAAAAGACATGAGAGAAAAAGGAGAAAACATAAACATAACTTGCATAAATAACTAAAGAGTTGCTGCCAAGGTGGTGACAAGGTGGCCACTTGGCAACAACTTTTACAAGGAAATTAAAACTTACAAAAATTAAATGCAATTAAACTACAAGCTTTAAAGAGAGACTAAAACTTAAATGCTAAGCTCCAGAAGTGTTTAATGCTCCTGGAAGTTGTTGTTTCCAAATGGTTCCTCCAAGCCCTCATTTATAGCCCAAGGAAGAGAAAAGTGTTGATGCGACTATTCCTCAAAAGTATCTTTTAAGGAAGAGTGTTGAACTTTCCTTGGACCTCCACTTTTTGTCCTCTTCCTTGAATATTCTAGTGAAAGATCAGAAGACTCTTTACATTTCTTCAGAAGTCAAACTTTTCGAAAATGGCTGGAACTTATCAACAAATTTTCAGCCCATGTTCAACGTGGTGACAAGGTGCCTGCAAGGTGGCCACTTTCTGCACAAAAGTTAGTGAAACCAAAATTTTTGCATTCTTGAGACTTCATCATCATGTTTGAACAATTAAGACCAAATGAAGGAGATGAGAGACAAAAAGGGTGAAAATGTGGTAACACGAATATAAAAAGAGAGGAATTAACTCTCAATATTTTAGAGTTATCACACCCCCAAACTTGAGTAATTACTTGTCCTCAAGTAAGAAAAAGAAAAAGGATTAACAAAAAGGATTCGAAAGATGATACAAAAAATGGTTGCTTACTTTTAATGAATGGAAAACTCATACCGAGTACTTTGATGTTTCTTGATTGAGCGAAGCACTTTGTTTGAAAAAGGTACCGCTTCTTTTCATGCATCCCAAAAATTTTACTTTAATCAATAGGGCTTGAATTGGGTTTGTGTTTTTGGGTTTTCAAATTAACTGCTTGATATGACCCCTAAACTTTTCTTTTTGCATGACTCCAATTTTCTTTGGTTTGACTATTTATTCTTTGTATTGCCTTGACCATTGACCGATCCCCAATTTTTTTTTCATTTTTTTTTTCTGCCAAAGTGGTGACAGCGTGGCGACAAAGTGGCCACTTTGGCTTTCAGCTATCGGAAGAACGGTTTGTTTCTACTTTCTCAGCAGCCCCACCCCCCAAACGAAACCCTTCAATGTCCTCATTGAAAAAGGAAAGATATGTCGATATTGCTATGGTAAAAGGCTAGGTTTCAATTTGGAAAGTGTTTGGGCTTAATATCCAGGAAAGAAAGGCCTATATCACGTCATCAGTCAAAAATTGGTAGCAATCCAAGGAGCAGACCTGCAAAAGAAATGAGCGCAAAACAAAAGTACTAGAAATAACCAAAGAGACGGTATACGAGTACGGTGATAAGAGCAAGCATACAACCAACATAGAATGAGTCAGAGAAACAACAAAATACCACAAAACAGAAAAGTATTAACCAGACAAAGTTCGAACATGGATGATGATGAACCAAGAATACTCATGGCTTACCCACCTCGGCAGAAGGGCCAGCCTCGGCGGCCGTAGCTGCAGAACGGTATATGAAGGGGTGGTGGTGCTTATGGTAGAAATCGACGGCAAAAATCGATGGTGTGGTAGTCGAAGCTTCCACCGTCGACTGTCGGTGACTCCTCCGGGTATTCAGAAATGTGTGCAGACCAATTTCTTCTTCTTCTTCTTTTTTTTTGTTTTGTTTTTTTTTTTTTGATTTTTTTTTCATGACTTCAAGTTACATAAAAAATAGAAGTGTGGGGGAATTAAGTGATGAGAAAAAAAGATAAAAGGGTTGATGGGATTAGAGATTTAGAGAGGGTGAGAGGGTCAAGGGTGATGATTGCTAAAAAAAGACTTGATGTTTGCTTTTTGGATTCTTGGGATATTTTTTTGCAATGGTGATGGTGAACCTACGGTTGGGGGTTTCAAAAGTAAATGGGTATATGAGAGATAGGGAGAGTGATGATGGTTAGAAAGAGTGATGAGACAAAAATGTGGCTACCTTTTCGCTTGAAAATATGTCTTCTTTTTGGAAAAACTTTTTTTTTTTAAAGAAACCCCTTTTAACCCTTGGCTTTTCCAATAACTTCTGAAAATTAAAACTACTTCCACAAGAAATACATAAAGAAAATAATAAAGTACAAAGATAAATAAAAAAAACAAAGGACAAAGAGGGACTTGGATAAAGCTGAAAATCTTGAGAGTTGCATGGGATGACTAGAGGACAAAATGGAGTTTAACCATGCAAAAAAAAAATTAAAAACATATCTGAAAATTAAATTTCAGAGACTTTTTTTAACAGCTCAGTCCCAATGTGGCCACAAAGTGGCCACTTTGCACAACTCCGAAAATTTTCAAATTTTTTTATAACAAAAATTGAAATGGTAAAAACTAAAAAGGACTGGCATACAACATGGAAAATACAACACGGGGTCAAGAGGTACAAGTTCACCGTGCTGTAGCCTTGGCATACAACACGGAAAATACTAAAAATAAAAAACACAAACAACTAAGGCTCGAATGAAAAGTCAATATCTTAGGATTTAAAATCACGCTAGTCCCCGGCAACGGCGCCAAAAACTTGATAGCGGAAAATCGTATAGGTCCACAAAGTGGCCACTATGTTGCCACAGTGGCGGTGCAAGTGCACACCGGACACTATGATCGCTACAAGTAATAAAGTGGTAGAGTACCGAGATCGTTTCCACATGGACTAGTCAACTAAGAATCAGAGAACTTTTCATGAACTTCTAGTGCTTGGTTGATTTTTGAGAACAATATCAATATTTTGTGAGTTTTAAGCGAATTAAACAACGATTAACGGAATTAACAGTATTAAAGATAGGATGTGGGTACAAGCATTGACTAAGACTGTTGTAGTAACAACTTGGTTAGAAACAAAATGACACACGACAGCCGTAAAACCCTTTTCTCTCGAAAATGAGATTCCTCGGAACGTGGCCACCTTGTCCCCACTTTGTCACCACGTTGGCCAACTCTAGACTTGCCGACTTAACTAAGTAAACCTCTAAGGATTTCAGTTCCACCAGTATAGATATATACGCCCAAATCTCTTTGTGACACCCATATCGACCGACATTTGAACCTTAGTTAAAATCATGCAAAAACCCGTATCTCTACGTGGTTATAAAAGACTTTCTCAAATCTTCTTTGCATCACCCAAGCCGTATTTCAGATCTGCCCCTCTCGAGGTCTAAGATCTAATATTAACACTAACAAGTGATCGGCTTGTCCACGTTGAGTTGAAGTCCCGACTCAAGTGACCAAGTCTAAGAGTTAGCAACGATAGCAACACCCAAGTGTTGCCTACTAGTCTTAGCTTTGGCTCATACCCACACCCAAGGGGGTGTTTAGCTCATAATAACAACAAAAGACATGGGAGAAGAATGAGAAAACATAAACATAACTTGCATAAATAACTAAAGAGTTGCTGCCAAGGTGGTGACAAGGTGGCCACTTGGCAACAACTTTTACAAGGAAATTAAAACTTACAAAAATTAAATGCAATTAAACTACAAGCTTTAAAGAGAGACTAAAACTTAAATGCTAAGCTCCAGAAGTGTTTAATGCTCCTGGAAGTTGTTGTTTCCAAATGGTTCCTCCAAGCCCTCATTTATAGCCCAAGGAAGAGAAAAGTGTTGATGCGACTATTCCTCAAAAGTATCTTTTAAGGAAGAGTGTTGAACTTTCCTTGGACCTCCACTTTTTGTCCTCTTCCTTGAATATTCTAGTGAAAGATCAGAAGACTCTTTACATTTCTTCAGAAGTCAAACTTTTCGAAAATGGCTGGAACTTATCAACAAATTTTCAGCCCATGTTCAACGTGGTGACAAGGTGCCTGCAAGGTGGCCACTTTCTGCACAAAAGTTAGTGAAACCAAAATTTTTGCATTCTTGAGACTTCATCATCATGTTTGAACAATTAAGACCAAATGAAGGAGATGAGAGACAAAAAGGGTGAAAATGTGGTAACACGAATATAAAAAGAGAGGAATTAACTCTCAATATTTTAGAGTTATCACACCCCCAAACTTGAGTAATTACTTGTCCTCAAGTAAGAAAAAGAAAAAGGATTAACAAAAAGGATTCGAAAGATGATACAAAAAATGGTTGCTTACTTTTAATGAATGGAAAACTCATACCGAGTACTTTGATGTTTCTTGATTGAGCGAAGCACTTTGTTTGAAAAAGGTACCGCTTCTTTTCATGCATCCCAAAAATTTTACTTTAATCAATAGGGCTTGAATTGGGTTTGTGTTTTTGGGTTTTCAAATTAACTGCTTGATATGACCCCTAAACTTTTCTTTTTGCATGACTCCAATTTTCTTTGGTTTGACTATTTATTCTTTGTATTGCCTTGACCATTGACCGATCCCCAATTTTTTTTTCATTTTTTTTTCTGCCAAAGTGGTGACAGCGTGGCGACAAAGTGGCCACTTTGGCTTTCAGCTATCGGAAGAACGGTTTGTTTCTACTTTCTCAGCAGCCCCACCCCCCAAACGAAACCCTTCAATGTCCTCATTGAAAAAGGAAAGATATGTCGATATTGCTATGGTAAAAGGCTAGGTTTCAATTTGGAAAGTGTTTGGGCTTAATATCCAGGAAAGAAAGGCCTATATCACGTCATCAGTCAAAAATTGGTAGCAATCCAAGGAGCAGACCTGCAAAAGAAATGAGCGCAAAACAAAAGTACTAGAAATAACCAAAGAGACGGTATACGAGTACGGTGATAAGAGCAAGCATACAACCAACATAGAATGAGTCAGAGAAACAACAAAATACCACAAAACAGAAAAGTATTAACCAGACAAAGTTCGAACATGGATGATGATGAACCAAGAATACTCATGGCTTACCCACCTCGGCAGAAGGGCCAGCCTCGGCGGCCGTAGCTGCAGAACGGTATATGAAGGGGTGGTGGTGCTTATGGTAGAAATCGACGGCAAAAATCGATGGTGTGGTAGTCGAAGCTTCCACCGTCGACTGTCGGTGACTCCTCCGGGTATTCAGAAATGTGTGCAGACCAATTTCTTCTTCTTCTTCTTTTTTTTTGTTTTGTTTTTTTTTTTTTGATTTTTTTTTCATGACTTCAAGTTACATAAAAAATAGAAGTGTGGGGGAATTAAGTGATGAGAAAAAAAGATAAAAGGGTTGATGGGATTAGAGATTTAGAGAGGGTGAGAGGGTCAAGGGTGATGATTGCTAAAAAAAGACTTGATGTTTGCTTTTTGGATTCTTGGGATATTTTTTTGCAATGGTGATGGTGAACCTACGGTTGGGGGTTTCAAAAGTAAATGGGTATATGAGAGATAGGGAGAGTGATGATGGTTAGAAAGAGTGATGAGACAAAAATGTGGCTACCTTTTCGCTTGAAAATATGTCTTCTTTTTGGAAAAACTTTTTTTTTTTAAAGAAACCCCTTTTAACCCTTGGCTTTTCCAATAACTTCTGAAAATTAAAACTACTTCCACAAGAAATACATAAAGAAAATAATAAAGTACAAAGATAAATAAAAAAAACAAAGGACAAAGAGGGACTTGGATAAAGCTGAAAATCTTGAGAGTTGCATGGGATGACTAGAGGACAAAATGGAGTTTAACCATGCAAAAAAAAAATTAAAAACATATCTGAAAATTAAATTTCAGAGACTTTTTTTAACAGCTCAGTCCCAATGTGGCCACAAAGTGGCCACTTTGCACAACTCCGAAAATTTTCAAATTTTTTTATAACAAAAATTGAAATGGTAAAAACTAAAAAGGACTGGCATACAACATGGAAAATACAACACGGGGTCAAGAGGTACAAGTTCACCGTGCTGTAGCCTTGGCATACAACACGGAAAATACTAAAAATAAAAAACACAAACAACTAAGGCTCGAATGAAAAGTCAATATCTTAGGATTTAAAATCACGCTAGTCCCCGGCAACGGCGCCAAAAACTTGATAGCGGAAAATCGTATAGGTCCACAAAGTGGCCACTATGTTGCCACAGTGGCGGTGCAAGTGCACACCGGACACTATGATCGCTACAAGTAATAAAGTGGTAGAGTACCGAGATCGTTTCCACAGGGACTAGTCAACTAAGAATCAGAGAACTTTTCATGAACTTCTAGTGCTTGGTTGATTTTTGAGAACAATATCAATATTTTGTGAGTTTTAAGCGAATTAAACAACGATTAACGGAATTAACAGTATTAAAGATAGGATGTGGGTACAAGCATTGACTAAGACTGTTGTAGTAACAACTTGGTTAGAAACAAAATGACACACGACAGCCGTAAAACCCTTTTCTCTCGAAAATGAGATTCCTCGGAACGTGGCCACCTTGTCCCCACTTTGTCACCACGTTGGCCAACTCTAGACTTGCCGACTTAACTAAGTAAACCTCTAAGGATTTCAGTTCCACCAGTATAGATATATACGCCCAAATCTCTTTGTGACACCCATATCGACCGACATTTGAACCTTAGTTAAAATCATGCAAAAACCCGTATCTCTACGTGGTTATAAAAGACTTTCTCAAATCTTCTTTGCATCACCCAAGCCGTATTTCAGATCTGCCCCTCTCGAGGTCTAAGATCTAATATTAACACTAACAAGTGATCGGCTTGTCCACGTTGAGTTGAAGTCCCGACTCAAGTGACCAAGTCTAAGAGTTAGCAACGATAGCAACACCCAAGTGTTGCCTACTAGTCTTAGCTTTGGCTCATACCCACACCCAAGGGGGTGTTTAGCTCATAATAACAACAAAAGACATGGGAGAAGAATGAGAAAACATAAACATAACTTGCATAAATAACTAAAGAGTTGCTGCCAAGGTGGTGACAAGGTGGCCACTTGGCAACAACTTTTACAAGGAAATTAAAACTTACAAAAATTAAATGCAATTAAACTACAAGCTTTAAAGAGAGACTAAAACTTAAATGCTAAGCTCCAGAAGTGTTTAATGCTCCTGGAAGTTGTTGTTTCCAAATGGTTCCTCCAAGCCCTCATTTATAGCCCAAGGAAGAGAAAAATGTTGATGTGACTATTCCTCAAAAGTAGCTTTTAAGGAAGAGTGTTGAACTTTCCTTGGACCTCCACTTTTTGTCCTCTTCCTTGAATATTCTAGTGAAAGATCAGAAGACTCTTTACATTTCTTCAGAAGTCAAACTTTCCGAAAATGGCTAGAACTTATCAACAAATTTTCAGCCCATGTTCAACGTGGTGACAAGGTGTCTGCAAGGTGGCCACTTTCTACACAAAAGTTAGTGAAACCAAAATTTTTGCATTCTTGAGACTTCATCATCATGTTTGAACAATTAAGACCAAATGAAGGAGATGAGAGACAAAAAGGGTGAAAATGTGGTAACACGAATATAAAAAGAGAGGAATTAACTCTCAATATTTGAGAGTTATCATGTACATAGGAAACGAAATCCAGACACACGGTTTAACCATCCCTGATGATGCTCACTAAGCCATGACGCATCATTCTCACAGTAAACATAACATTTCACATATACACCAATCTCATAGAAAATTCATACATGGAATTAATAACACGCGAGTTATCCCACACGTACCAATACTTTATCATCTTTTGACGAACACATGATAGAAAACAACATAACGAGTCCATTTCCAGTTGTAAAGAATTTAGACATGGGAACTCACCTGTAGAGTTGAATCTCAGCACACACGGAAATGAATTTCCAGAAAGATTGGCTCCAATAATTGTTAAATGCTCACAATTAAACTTCGGCCATTAAACCTGAATCAACATCCTTTTAAACTAGCCCAATTAAACGACAATTCTCAGAATTATCGACATCCCCAAATTCCCAAAATTTGGCTAACACCACAACTCCAACCGAAAGCCCAAGAGCGTTGGGCCTCGGCTCGTCGCATCGCCCTGGCCGCCCGGGTCTGGGCTTGATGACTCCCGATCCTCAACGACCCTCTCGGTTGTACAAAGTCCCGGTATGCCCGGGTTTGGCCACGCCCGGTACCACCCGGGTTTGAGTCTCCCGGTGCTACCCGGGTTCGAGGAATTCAGGTACCGCCCGGGTGAGGTACTCCTGGTGTCGCCCGGGACGGGTACCCCTGGGTCGCCCGGTTCGCATGCTCCCGGCCCAATCGATGGGAAAAATCGAGGGTGAAGGGTGAAGGGAAGGATCCCAGTTCTCGATTGCATCTTGATTTCTCACATAAACGACTAATAGACAGACTTAAAACAAAAATCATGGGGTCAAGACTTAAAGACATAGATGCTAAGTTTATATCCTCTCTACTAATTTGATGCACTTACATCAGACAACTCACCCACACAATGGTTAAGCAAAACCCTTGAGAGAAACTTCCGGAATACAAATAAAAACCTCCAAAATTCCTTTAGAGCTTCACAAACATAAAAGAAACAAGAGAAGGTTTAGCTTCACACTACCTCTAGAGTGGATCCTTGAATCCTCCATCAGTTCCCATTGGATTAAGATTTCTCAGACGTTGTCTTCTCTCCTATTCCCTTTCTCACGTCGCCCAAGTCGAATAACCAAAATGGAAAGAATTTAGGGGTTTACCCCTAAAAGTAGGACTCGCTCCAATAATACCAAAACGGCCCTTAAGTAACGAATTTCCAACTTTGGTCACTAAACAAAAGAAATTACAAAACGAACCATGAAGTTCACACTTGCAACAAAAAAAAAAAGATTTGAGGTTATTACAGTACCAAACACACCCTAATCAATCTAATAACATTCAACAATTGAAGTGTAAACAACATGAACTCCCCAATCCACTCTTGTTACAAGTTTTATGCTTTGTGCCTTCACATTCCCGTCGTTGATCACAATGCATGGAGTCCCCACAATAACCCGACCACTTATGCTTCTCCACTCGCTTACCTTCTTGATCCCTCTCGTACCCACCACCATAAGACTACTACCAGCATATTTTAAGCATAGTGACACATTTCCCCAATAAAAAAGGTTTTTCCTTACCTAAATGAACAATCAATACGAAAACAAAAACAAAATGTAACAACTTTGGTGTTTTTACTTTTTTGGATTCAATTGATATGAAAATATCGTTTCAGTCTATATCTACGATTCAAAAGGTAGATTAAGTATTTTGCAAAATACAAATGTTTGTTGAAATTTAAAACCATTTATAGCCGTTATATTGTTAATCATACAAAATAAATGTCTTGTTTTAGACAACATTCTAACATTTAAAAATATTTTTAAACGAACAACATAACTTTTGTAGTAGTAAATAAACAGTTTGTGTATTTAGCATGCTTTCCAAAGTAGATCTACCAAGATTTGAGTTTTTGTTGTAGATTTCGGTTGATATCAAAATGATCTCACAATATCTTAGTATATTTATGATTGCCATGAATGGTATAGACTCGTTTGTCAATTATCAAAACTAAACGAGTGCAAAATGTAAATTACAGATTATTGCATTCTCGTCGAAGTTTTACATAGGCACTAACAAAACCCTAGTAGAGTTTTTTTTGTACCTCTATGTTGGGACTTGTTACTAGTTCAAGTTTATATCTTTTTGGGGAATTAGTTGGAATATGTTCGTATCTATTAATATGATTTTGTTATAAGAACCCGAACAAGTGGTAAAACTATACTAGAGAGTTCTACTTTTCTAGATGTAACTTAAAAATACAGGTATTTGTAGGTTCATTGTGAAAACTATGCTAACCCTCTCACCATATTATAAACTAGTGCTCTTAATTCTCAGTGCATTCACACATGTTCAAGGTGATACCCTTGATTGTGTACTGTTAAGCAGTTTGATTAGTCAAAAGTGTTCCATTTTGGCAAGGATTTACTACCAGATTCCTAGTTTTGTAGTATCTTTTAATCGATTGTAGGTTAAGGCTTCAATTAGTTCATTTTGTCCTTCAATTTGGTGCCTATGTAGTTCCTTACGGTGCATTATAGTATCGGTGCAGTGTCATCCCATAGACAAGAGCATCGTGGATCGCAAAGTTATATAAAAATTGTATTGTTTATAGTTTATAGTTTTTTATGGTAAATTTATATACATGTCAATTAATTAGCCTTGTTGCCTCTGTTACGACGTCATTTTCATGCCAAACATTGGTACAACCTCGTATATTATGTATAGTCATAAACCACAAGTTTTACACCAAGGTTGTAACTTAAATTGCTTGATTTATTCTTGAACTTCTTGTTATCCTCTTGCTTATTTTTCTACTTCAAACCATAGTAATTGTTCGCGGCTTTTCGTGTTTACACCTTTTTAAAATGCAAGAAAATAGATCTCGACGCAAGTATACATCTTAATCTACTGCCGTCTGTAACAAGTAATAATGGTACAAAGTACCGAATATCGATCCTACAGGGAAGCGTGGTAAAGTTCTCCTCGAAAGTCGGGTCTGTAAAAGCGAGTTTCAGATGGCGAATTCGAAAACAATATTTTGATTGGGTTTTGAGTAACAACTACTGAGAAATTATTTTTAAAAGGAAACACGGGGTATAAAGATCTGTTGGGACAAATTTAATAATTAAATAAAAGACAAGATCGCATTCCATCGTTATCTCAGAGTCGATATTTTATGTAACTTAAAGAAGTCGTCATACCACGAACCAGTTGTCAAGTGATCGGTTGTATTCCGACATAAAATATAACTCTGATTTAAATAACTTTAGACAATCATGCAATACGATACACCTTTTATTCTCTTATCGGTCTCGGTCCCAACTTTACTTTTTTACCCCGAACTGAGACGGTTAGCCCATCATCATTTTAAATCCTAATTTTAAAGATTGTAAAAGCAATTAAAGAAAATGAGAATTACGTCAACTACTTGCTAATTAACCTTAAAAGAAATGATTTATCAACTATGCATGTAACTAAAATCCTTACTTGAACTAGAAAAATTAACTTACTTGAGAACAATGACAATATTAAACTACAATTACTACAATTATAAGAAATTAAATTCAGTTAACTACACGGCGTTAGAATAAAGTTATATAATTGTAATTTACCAACTAATTTACCATTAGTTAAAGAAAGACTTATTTTTAAGTGTGTCCTTAGTCCTTTACGTCAAGAGTCCTTGGTATTTGTTAATTTAATTAACGTAATAAGCGGGATGGTTTCTACAACTTTGGAAACACGGAACAATTTTAATACTACAACAAACCGTGAACCAACCGAGGTCGGGAGTCCGAAATGATTAATCGGACTTCCGGTTTGTAATAGAACTAAAATTGTAGTGAAAACCAAATAAAAACCAAGAGGTTATCGAGTCTTAAGAGATGAGAAGAAATTGCGGAAAAGTAGCAAAAGATTAATACTTGAATTAAAACAGTAAAGTTGCATTCATTCCAACCAAGAGATGAGGTAGTTTGAATCGTGAGCCTAGGCTAAATGAGACAACCGTGAGCTTATGGCTCACTTCCTTCAAACCACCTAAGATGATGCTACAAGTTTTTAAGGAGACTAACTACTAGCAACTAAGAGAGAAAATGATGATTTCTCTAGCAAACAATTACTAGGAGAAAAGGGATGATTAACTACAAAGCCAAAGGCTTCTATTTATAAACTAAAAATACTTGGAGAAGGCCATGGGCCTCAAAGATACTTGGGCTTTTCAAGATTTGGCCTATATAATTATTTATCTTAATACAAAAGTTAGCCCATAAATGTCTTCACAAGGCCCAAGTGTGTCGTTATGGAAACCCAAAAAATTAGCCCAACGTCTTCAAAAAAATCGGCCCATCAAAAATATTGAAGCCCGCGTTTGTAAGCTCGCAAAAAAATCCGTACTCCGGTAATCTTGGACTTCAATCGGCCGTATCTTGATCCTAAAATACGCATATATATAAATACATAAGATTTTTGCCGCATTTTCACAATAAGATGGATTTATTAGCCGTAAACGATAAATATAAAGTTATACGATAAAACTACGAAAATAAGTTAAAAGACGCAATGGGAAAAGAAAAGTAGCTCAAAAATGTCAAAAAGAGGACTATAAATAGGGGAAATAAATTTACCCTATCACAACCCCAAATTCGAACTGTTGCTCGTCCCCGAGCAACTTTATTAAAAACAATTTTTGAGCTAAACATTTGCTTGATCAACAACGAGCATAATTCCTTTCAAACCATTGTACACACAACCACATTTTGTTTCAACAAGTCTGTATCATGAGTATTGATAGCCCTTCATAAAACGCCTTCTCCTACTTGATTCTAACAAATACCAATCCATACGCTAGCCACATGATTTCTTTGCCAAATTAGAATCCATAGTGCACAAATGAGATTGGCTATGTGTTTGGCTCTTTCATGCCTCTCATGTCATGTGATTAATCACTTTCTTTCGCTCATATGGCCCAAACTTTAGCCATTTTTATTGTATATATATTTTTTTTCGAGTGGCGGGTTTGGACACATTGGTCTCTTTAGTGTCTTTGACACTTTTGGGTGCACAAACAATCAAGTGCGAAGCTTTGCTTCTTTTTGCATGAATTTTTTTTTTCGATTTTTGGCACATTTGACACACCTTTTCAATGAGAATTGTGTATAGGAAATGATATGGGTAAAAATGTGAATGTGTATCCATATCATCCCTCCCCCCAAAACTTTGAATGATTCAACGTCCTCGTTGAATTTGAATAAAGATGTAATCACAAACCATGAAAGGTGAAGAACGTGTATGAGGTGCATGGATTCTAACAAAAATGAAGAGAGCAAAAAAAATGATGGGGCTAGTTCTAGTGATAAAAAAAATCGTTGCAAGAGACGTGCCTCTTGTTGTGGCTATCACACCATGAAATGAAACAAGTATGAAAATTATGTGGATGGTGTGCAAAATGATTGTAGGAAAAAAAATCACATCGTATCACAAAACAAATTAATCCCGACACTTGCATGATAAAGAAAACGAAATTATTCTAAAAAGGGCGTTTGATAAGAAATTAAACCTGCCCTACTCGCGATGAGTAGGTGGGTGCGCCGTGGGTTCCCATAAAAGATGGAGTGGGAATGGTGCAATGCGTGAAACAATCTCCGGATGCTCCTTCTCCAACACCGCACGATTTGCATCATCGCGTGATTTCTCAAACCGCATCCACCCAAGCATGATAGTGTGCAAACTTTTCACCGTTTTCTTTAAATCCGCAACCTCATTACTCAAAGCTCCAACCTGTTCTGACATGAGTGTATGGTGACTTTTCAATGCGGCCTTAAATTCCCCACGTAGCGAGTTCAATCTTTCTTCGAAATAAACCAAGTTGACCGGACCATTTCTTTTTTCCGAACGTGTGCTATTTCGTAAAAATCTTTTCACGTCTTTATTTTCGATTTCCATTTTTTCATCTGAAATTCTATCCATGGTCAACTTGGGAACACCCGTCTTTGTCATTAAAGTGTGAATGACCGTGGGGAAAATAAGGCGCAAAGTGGATTTTTCCACACCTTTTCGAAGAAGTGAAGAAATAAGGTTCCCAACATTGATTTTTAAGCCAGCCATGATGCAATAAATTAAAAACACTCGGTCCATACAAATAACGGAGTCATGTGTTGAGGGGTACAAACTATGGCGTATAAAAAAGAACCAGACATTCGCGATGGGTTTTAAACACGGTGTTCTTAGGAGGCGTGAACGTCCTTTAAAGTGCCATTTCGACCCCTTGTGTGCAATAGTTTGTAAAACAATTTCCAACTCCGCGTCGCTTGCACTTTCGCAAAGTCTACGGAAATCACAGTGCATGGGTGGTTCGAGGCATAAAATATTATTTATGTGAGCACCGATAAAACACACCGGTGTGCCTCGAACGTTGACCGTTAAACCGTGGGTCACGGATACCTCAGTGAAAAACTCTGTCACCCAATCTATATTATACTGAGTTGGTGCAGTGCAAAACAAATCCCATCCTAGTGTGTGCAAGGTTACGTGGAGTTGTGGGTGCGTGCGTAAAGTTTCCATAGGAAAACCACGTGACGGTTGACAAACCTTTCGCCTAAAACGCAGATATTTACGTGCTACCTCATTACAACTAAAGTATGCAAGAGAAGAAGGTGTGAATACCATATCATTACCCATTGGTGCCTTTCCCTTTTGGTCGGCTTGTCGTGCTCCTTCATGTGAGTTGTTATCCTCGATGAGGATATCGTCATTATCGTTACCCGGTATGACAGAAAATTTTCGCCTTTTCAGTGGCGGCACATCCCGAATTTCAACCGAATCGTATGTTCGTGGCGTTTGTGTAGGAGGTGATTGACTTGATAGATTCAACGACAAATTAAGATGTGGTTGCAATTGGGTTTGGGAGGCTGAAAGTGGTCGGTTTATTGGTTTCCCGGAGTGGTCGTACACAACAACATAAGGGTTCGTTGGAGTGGTGGGTCGCAAGGTGGAAAGAAAACGAGTTTGGGGATTGTGTGGGTTTGTTGTTTCCATCGCACGGTTGTGGTAAAAAGGGGAACGGGGATCATACCTCTCGAGAAAATTAAGGGTGGCCCTATCAATATAGTTGAACCCGTATCGCATCCCTTGTTCGATTGCCGGTGGCCGAAAGCTCCGAGTGGCATGCACGGTGGCTGTTCGTTGTGTGACAACAGCGTTGTTGGTGGTTTCTGCCGGCGACAGGTATGGCAGTAAGATTGATTTTCTGGGGCATGGTGGTAGAGAGATAGCGCTGGTTATCGATCGAACGATCTCCGGTGGATGTGTGGCCATCGGTGATGAGGTTTCCACCTTGATGGATGAGAGGGCGTGAATTTCAGCGACCCGAGCAAGGGTGTGGAGGGGTGAGAGGTCTGGAGTTTGATCGATTGGGGTGCTGGCCGAGGCGTGGTGCTTGGGGAAGTGCACAGATGGGGAAGCGCACGGGGTTGCATAGTCTGCGGCGTGGGCAGCGCACGGCGTTGCGTAGTCCGCGGCGTGGGCAGCGCTCGGCGCGACATGGTGAGCGGACCAGTTGCTGGTCTGGGTGGCTATCGAGAGTCGTTCGAGAGGTGGGTTAGGATTGACAGAGGAGTGGTTTGATGGTGAAGGTTTGGTTGTGGTCAAGGAGGTAATCGGTGGTCGATCGAAGAGTGGAGGAAAAGGGGTTTTCTTCGTTTGTGTGGAGGTGGTGGCAGGGAGATGGGTCGATGATGGTGTAGTGATTGTGTCTAGATGGTGATTCGGTGGTTGTGGTTGTTTGACCGTGTGGGAGGAAGGGGATGAAGAGAGGGGGTTCATCCCTCTCATTTTTGTGTTGAGTAGATGCAGACAACAACAATTTCAGGATAATTGTTGCTCGCAGCTCCATGGAGGGAGTTTATATATAAAAAAAAAATCAATTTGTGGAGATGAGAAGTTGGTACCTGGAGATGAAGGGAGAATGATGGATTGACAGTTGACAGCAGTCAATGTCGCTTCGATGATAGAAGAAAGATACGCCAGCGGTGGAGAAGAGGTAGAGGAGAAGCTTCTTGTACCATGAAGTCAAGTTCTCAGTAAGGTGCAGATGAAGTACATGTTATTGGAACTCACAAGATTAGGGTAACAATTAAATAAACTTCTCTTAATTGCTATTTGGTTCAATTTGGACCAAATTGGTTAGGCTCATCCAATTCCCATTTCATCCTCATGGGCCAAAATACTAAGTATTATTTAAGAAAAAAAAAATCTTTTTGTAGTTGGCCAAAAATTTATGTCTGGTTCAACCATCCAATTTTAATTTACAACAATCAGCCCAGTTTATCCAAAAAATTGAAAATTCCAACCAATGAGATTTTGTGATTTTGCGGTCCGTCTTTAGGTTGGAAACGAAGGGCGTTGTATTTTACGACTGCCTTGTATTTATATATATATATATATATATATATATATATATTTTTTTTTTCTAAAATGTATTCATTTTTTTTTCGAAAAGATATTTACACATTCTTGGATCTAATTAAAAATCCAAGAACTCACACAACTCTTTATTCACGAAGTTTCACAACCTCAACAGGTTGTTGCATGAGTACTGTTGTGTAACACCCTCAAATCTGGAAATAGCAACTTATTTAAAATTTTCTAAATACATCAATAATTGAATCATCTACAACCACAAATTAGATTCAACTTCAATACACAGACATTCAATCTTTACATACAAACTATAAAAGGACGGGTGCTACCAAAACCCAACAATAGTCGCTATCTCCAACTTGCGGAAGACTTCCCCAATTACTTACTTTAGTGTCTAGCTAAGGCTCTATGCTTCATAGAACTGCTAGAACTCATCTCCCAACTGGACCTGATGCACATGCCGACAAATAAAAGGGTTAGGTTTAACGCCTAGTGAGCTCAAGAGTTTTCAACATATATAATTAAATCATTTAGAAAGGAAGGATGCGAATAAAATCATAATCTTTCAAAATGATATGCTTCACTTATGAAAACGACTCGTTTACCAATAACGATGCACTTTGTACGAAAGAGGCACCGAGTTAACTGTTAACCAAACCAAACTGCTTTAAAGACGAGGATCTCAATATGAGACACAATTATGTAAAGTAAACCGGAACTTGCTAAAAAGTAAAATAGAGAGCGGACTCCCAATTTTATAAAACACGGTTAACACTTTATAACTTGAAATACCCAACACGGGTGAATCGTGACACACAACCCATAAATCATAGATGAAGATCTATATAATTAAACATCGTTCGGAACATGGCTTTAAACCCATAACTCACACGACCATAAAAAATGGACGGGAATGAATACCGACACATGGAAATGACGCGGTCCATGCGAACCTCAGTATACGTGGGAAGAACCCAATATTAAAACCATCATTTGCCGTCAACCACTTAAAAACTCCTTTTGGTAAAAATAACACATTACCCAAATAAAATACCACGAATCAACGATGAGGAGATCCGTAAACACCGAGAATAGAGAACACGTAAGTAGGCCGTTCACGCGACTTCCTTACATGTCCTCTAAACGTTTCCATCTTGGGTGGCGAGAACACGTGAATGGGGCCACCCTTGATGTTGTTGGATTTCACCACGAACCCCGGACTTAGTTCCCATGCCATACCAGACATTACAACCTCAATCCGTATTACTGCCTCTAGCCCTACTCCGTCGAGTTCCACCCCAAGGACTTACGGGTGCGGGTGCCTATCCAACCTAGACGAGTTATACCTCAACGGCTCGTGCCGCTTATTGCCTACTCGCTAGCAACCCGAGCGGTCACTAAAAGTAACCCAAAACCTCCGGCCTTACAAGACCGACAGAACTTACGTGCCTATGGATCAATTACAACACTGTCTAACGTTACATGACTCCAATTGGATGACCACACACCCAAAACATGTAACTCACCAACGATACGAAATTAATCGACATCTCAGTCAAAACCCCTGTTGGTTATGACTCCGGACAAACGTCCACACGACTCGTTTAAATCAAAAAACCCCGCTGTTTATAACTCCGGACAAACGTCTACACGACTCGTTTAAATCAAAACCGAGCCAAAGGCCCAACGCCTTACATAAATTTCCAACGAAAGCCTTTGTACATAAAAACACGTTTAGCCGACTGACAAAGACACAACGGTCCTAAAAGTGTAAAAATAACACAAACTCAACATTGATTGCGGCGAACCATTTCCCAAATAAACTCTTTACTCTTATTTCCCAAAATACCTCGCGACATAGTCATGCACATTTTCCAAATAGACGTAAGTACAAAATCATGTAAATGACATTTACATCAAATGGACTCCATTTATATAATGTACGTCAAAGAAACATATCAAAATGCTTTATTTGTCAACAAGCCCGAAATCACCAAAAATGCATGATTCATGAGTTTCTAAAGGTGGATATAACCAAATACTCAACTTATCAGCAGTTAACCATTTCATGTAAAGCACTTTAAAATAAACATTTTGGCATGTACACCGTTTTTACAAATCAACTTGAACTCACCTTGCTAGATTTAGGCTAAATCTAGATTTCACCCCACTTGAGTTCCTTTGAAGAACACTTGGATTCTCAAGACAAAACTTCCAATACCTAAATCCATACATATTCAACCATACATAAACATAATCAACCACAAAGAATCGTTTCCCAAACCATGAACATGAATACCTCAACTAATACCAAAACCCTAACTTCCATAACCGAAGAGAATAGGAGATTACCTTAACCCAAGCTTGAATCCACCAACCAAAACACTTCTAGTTCACCAAAATGGCCACAAATCTCCAATCTATGAAAGGGAGAAGAAAGGGTGGATGAAACCCTAGAAAAACTTGGGGAAGAAGATGAATAGGGAGGGATGAGAAACTTACCACCACAAAATACTCTAGTATACTTCAATAGACTTCCAATCTCTTGACATATCCTTGAAAAGCTCTCAAAAACGAAACCATAGCAACTTGAATCACCCAAATCGGAGCTCTGGATCAAAAGATATGAAGAAATGAAGTTTGGGGCTGAAAATCGGGTTTTAAGATCGACCAAGGGGGTTTCGCGACTTATGCCGCGGGTGCAAGTCGCGACTAACTCGCGAAATGCACTGTTTCCCCCGGTTTTCTTCTCGTTCACTGATTTGGCCATAACTTCTTCGTTATAGCTCCGTTTTCGCTCCGGAAAGAACCGTTGGACTCGTAATTGAATCCTTCATCCATCTAGACTATAAAATCAAGGATTCAAGTCCAAAATCAAAAATCTTATTTTTCCTTAATATATCGGTTTCGGTATTAACTTGAAATGCTACCCTTCGGAAATCGGGGTGTTACATGTTGGTTCGAAAAAAGGTTTTATTCTTTGTCCGTTCACTTTGAAAGTGGCATCCCTCTCTGGATCAATTAACTCGACTACACCATAAGGGTATACTTTAAAGACTGTGTAAGGTCTGGTCCATCGGGAGTTCAACTTACCAGGGAATAACCTGAGTCTGGAATTAAAAAGCAGGACCTGTTGACCTTCGGTGAATTCTTTTGGTAAAATTTTCTTATTGTGCCATTTCTTTGTGTTTTCTTTATATAATTTAGCATTTTTATAAGAAAAATTTCTATGTTCCTCCAATTCACACAGCTGTAAAAATCTTTTATTTCATGCATCGTCCAGACTCATGTTGAGTTCCTTGATAGCCCAGTAGGCTTTGTGCTCTAACTCAAGAGGTAAGTGACAAGCTTTTCCAAAAACTAGCTTGTAAGGAGACATGCCGATAGAAGTTTTATAAGCAGTCCGGTAGGCCCACAAGGCATCATCCAATTTGGAGGCCCAGTCTTTTCGGTGTGGCTTGACTACCTTAGTTAAAATTCCTTTGATCTCCCTATTGGACAATTCAGCTAAACCATTTGTTTGCGGGTGGTAAGCAGTTGCCACCCTATGTTGAATATTGTATTTCTCCAGTACATCCTCCAATACTTTATTTATGAAGTGTGTGCCTTCATCACTAATCAAAGCACGAGGCATGCCAAATCTAGTGAATACGTGCTTTTGCAGGAATTTAACAACTGTTTTAGCATCATTTGAGTGGCAGGCCATAGCTTCCACCCATTTGGACACGTAGTCTACAGCAACCAGGATATAGGCACAGTTATTGGAGAGTGGAAATGGCCCCATAAAGTCAATGCCCCAAACGTCAAATAATTCTACTTTTAGAATTCCGTTTAAAGGCATTTCATTCCTCTGAGATATATTTCCACTCCGCTGACACTCATTGCAACTTTTTGCAAAGTAATGAGCATCACTGTTTAAAGTGGGCCAGTATAGGCCTGACTGCAAAGCTTTTGTTGCTGTCCGATCTCCACCAAAGTGTCCACCACATGGTCCACTATGACAATGATGTAAAACAGATGTTACTTCCTCTTTTGGAATACATCTTCTTATTACCTGATCTGCACAGATTTTAAAGAGAAATGGGTCATCCCACAGAAACTTTTTGGAGTCAAAAATCAGTTTCTTTCTTTGGTGCTTGTTAAATTCCTTGGGAATGATCTCACATGCCAAATAATTTACAATGTCTGCAAACCAAGGTGTTGCAGTTTGTATGGCCAAAATTCTCTCATCGGGAAAAACCTCACAAATGCCATCACTCTGTGTTTTCTCATCTTGTTTTTCCAGTCTTGACAAGTGATCAGCAACCTGATTATTTATGCCCTTCCTGTCAATGATTTCCAAATCAAATTCTTGCAAAAGCAAGATCCACCTGATTATCCTAGGTTTTGCATCTTTTTTGGAAATAAGATATTTGATGGCAGCATGATCTGTGTGTACAATTACCTTGGCACCCATCAAATACGATCTGAATTTTTCAAAAGCAAAAACCACAGCTAATAATTCTTTTTCAGTGGTAGTGTAATTGATTTGGGATTCATTGAGGGTTTTACTTGCATAGTAAATGGAATGAAAAACTTTATCTTTTCTTTGTCCCAGAACTGCTCCAACTGCCCAGTCACTTGCATCACTCATTATTTCAAAAGGCAAGGACCAATCAGGTGTCACTATTACAGGAGCAGTGACCAATGCATCTTTCAAAATTTTAAAAGCCTTTTTACAATCTTCGTCAAAATTAAAGGCATGGTCATGCTGTAATAGTGAACACAGAGGTTTGGATATTTTTGAAAAATCTTTTATAAACCTCCGGTAAAAACCTGCATGTCCGAGAAAACTTCTGATTCCTTTTACAGTGGTTGGTTCGGGCAATTTTGCAATTACTTCTAACTTTGCCTTATCAACCTCAATGCCTCTACTGGAGATGAGATGCCCTAACACTATGCCCTCTTTAACCATGAAGTGACATTTTTCCCAGTTTAAAACCAAATCTGTTTCTTCACATCTTTCAAGACTTTTTTCAAGGTTTTGTAAACATAGATCATATGATGTCCCATATACAGAAAAATCATCCATGAAAATTTCCATGGATTGTTCCAGCATGTCAGAAAAAATGGACATCATACATCTTTGGAAAGTGGCAGGGGTATTACAAAGTCCAAAGGGCATTCTTCTAAATGCAAAGGTCCCATAAGGACAAGTAAAAGTTGTTTTCTCCTGATCTTCTGGTGCAATGGCAATTTGATTGTAACCAGAGTAACCATCCAAGAAACAATAAAATTCCTTCCCCGCTAGTCTGTCCAACATCTGGTCAATGAAGGGTAATGGAAAATGGTCTTTTTGTGTAGCTTGGTTAAGCTTCCGGTAGTCCATACATATCCTCCGACCTGATACAATCCTAGTGGGTATTAATTCATTTTTCTCATTGGTTATCACAGTAACTCCACCTTTCTTGGGTACACATTGCACAGGACTGACGCATGTACTACTGGCAATAGGATAGATTATGCCAACATCAAGCCATTTCAAAATTTCCTTTTTAACCACCTCTTTCATCATTGGATTGAGTCTTCTTTGAGGCTCGACTGAGGTGAAATATTTGTTTTCCAAAATGATTTTATGTTGACAAATGGTTGGGCTTATGCCCTTTAAATCAGCAATTGTCCATCCTATGGCCTTGGTGTGTAGTTTCAACATGGCAATCAACTTTTCTTCCTGATCAGACTCTAATGATGATGAAATAATGACTGGCAACTTCCCTGGTTCTCCTAAAAAGGCATATTTCAAATGTGAGGGAAGTTGTTTCAGTTCTAATTCTGGAGCACATTCTATGGAAGGGACAAGAGTTTTCCTATCCTCGCTATGTAAAATTTCAATAGCAGAGGTAACCTGAATGTCTTCTAATTCCTCAAACTCTGCTGTGTCTTCTTCACTATCAGATTCCTCCAATCCCAAGACCTCCCCAAAACTTTGGTCTTGACACCAAGATTCAATCAAACTTAAGGTAGAACATTCTTCCCTTTCTTCAGGAAATTTGAGGGAGTCCAAAACATTAAAGGTCACTTGTTGGTCTTGCACTCTCATGGTGAGTTCGCCTTTTTGGACATCTATCAGAGTTCTGGCTGTTGCTAGGAATGGTCTTCCTAAGATAATGGGAATGTCTTTGTCGGCTTTAAAATCTAAGATGATAAAGTCTGCAGGAAAAATAAATTTATCAACCTGGACAAGGACATCCTCAATTTTACCCTTAGGCCAAGCTATGGACTTATCTGCTAACAACAGTGAAACCGTGGTAGGTCTAGCTTCACCTATACCTAAAGTGTTGAAAACAGATAAAGGCATAAGGTTTATGCTGGCACCTAAGTCACACAGGGCTTTTCCTACTTCTTTTCCTCCTATGGAACAGAGGATGGTGAAAGTCCCAGGATCTTTCAACTTCGGAGGGATTTTGCTAGACAACATAGCACTGCACTCTTCTGTCAGAGCTACAGTCTCATACTCATTCAACTTTTTCTTTTTGATCAAAATGTCTTTCAAAAACTTTGCATAATTTGGCATTTGTTCAATGGCTTCCACCAAAGGTATGTTGATATGCAACTGTTTGAAAACGTCTAAAAACTTTTTGAATTGCAGTTCATCTCTTTGATTCCTTAACCTCTAGGGGTAAAGAATATACAGAGGAACTGGAGTAGGAGATGTAGTCTTTTGAGGAGTAGGTGTTGGGACAGTCGGTGAGATCTTGTCTACCTTAGTGGATGGTGTAACCTTAACTGGTTCTACAAGTCTGTTCTCACAAGGAATTTTGGGACTGTCACCAGATTGTGACACATCCAAAACAGTCTGTTGATTTTCTTTTTGACTTTCCTTGGGTTCATTTGGGAATAATGTTGGATAGTTTGATCTTTTTGGAATGGGTGCAGTAGCAATGGGCCCAACAGTGTCTTTAGGCCCAATACTTACACTGGTTTGAGCATAATCTGAAACTGTGTTTTTCTTTTCAGGCTCTGCTTTGTCTGCTTTTAGTTCTTTTTGAATATTCTCGGGTAAATCCTGTTCACTTCTCAATGTCACAGCTTTCACATGTTCTTTTCCAATTCTCTGAGGTGTTTCTGTGTCACTAGGGAGAGAACCTGAAGGTCGTTTCCTAATTTCCAAAGCCATTTGACCCACCTGGGTCTCCAGATTTTTAATTGATGCCTGCGTTTGGGTCATGAATGCTTTCATAATTGCTTCCAAGGAAGTAGACGAGTCGGCATGCTGGTTTGACTTTTGTTGATAACCAGGTTGATTATTTTGAAAATTTCCATGCTGGTTATTTTGAGGTCTGTGATGAGGTTGTTGGTGAAAATTTGGTTGTCCTTGCAACTTTGGTGGTGGTGGATTTTGGGCAGGACTGTGCCAAGAAAAATTCGGTTGGTTTCTCCACTCAGGATTGTAAGTTTGAGAAAATGGTCCACCCTTGTTATTACTGCTGACATAATTGACTCTTTCAGGGTTTCTAGGACAATGTTCAAAGTGATGTCCCTCTCCACAATAGGTGCACTGTATAGATTGCATAGTAGGGGTAGGTGCCACAGTGTTAACTTGCACAGTATTAAGATTTTTGATTAAAGATGTCATGTCGGCCAGCTGTGAAGATAACAATGCATAAGCATCTGTGTCTTGTACCCCTGCTGTTTTTCTAGGTAATGCACGTGGATCAACCCATTGACCATTGTTGTTTGAAATTCTTTCAAGGATTTTATATCCTTTATTGTAGGTACAAGCTGTGAAAGCTCCGTGTGCAGTAGCATCGAGCATTTGTTTAGCAGCAGTATTTAAACCACTGTAAAACGTCTCTAGTTGAATGCAGTACAGAATGCCATGATGAGGGCATTTTCTCAATAGCTCCTTGTACCTATCCCATGCATCAGGAACTGCTTCATCGTCCATTTGTCTAAAAGTGCAAATTTCATTTCTGGACTTAGCATTCCTCGTCGGTGGAAAATATTTTTTTAAAAACTTTTCTGCCATTTGAGTCCATGTAATTATAGAATTTGGTTTCAACGAGTTGTACCAAGACCGTGCCCTATCTCTTAGAGAGTATGGAAAAAGTTTTAGTTTCAGAGCATCGCCTTGTACACTAGGCAGTTTAAAAGAATCTGTAATTTCCATGAAAGACCGAAGGTGAGAATGAGGATCTTCAGCTGGCAAACCAGCGTACTGGCCGTTAGTTTGCAACATCTGAAACATTATCGGTTTTAATTCAAAATGGTGGGTTTGCAAAGTTGGTTTAAGAATTCCTGGATGTAACTGGGTTAAAACAGGAACAGGGTAAGACATAATCCCACCATCTTTGGAATTTGCTAACCGAAAAATGTTTTGTTCCTCATCATCAGTATTTATTGGCGGTTCATTTGGATCATCATGATTATTTAAATCTTCGTGATTATTGGGATTTTCTCTATTTCGATTTCTTCGGTTATTATTATTTTCTCGATCATTTTGATGCCCATTTAGATTTACCTCGGGTATTAATTCCTCATCCGTCATATATTCATGTTCAGACATTTTGGAAGAATTTAAAACTAAATTAGCTCGTTGGATTCTTTTTCGTTGTCTAAATGTTCGTTCAATATCGGGATCGAGTTGGAAAAAATCACCGTGTGACAATCTTGGCATGCACTTTTTCGATTTTTTTTTTCAAAATATTTTTTCTACTTTTTTTTTCAAAATAGATGGAAGAAAAACTTGCTTTTAAAAACCTTACTTAAAAAAAACACTTCTAGCGTGCTTCTCCGGCAACGGCGCCAAAAACTTGTTCGCGGCTTTTCGTGTTTATACCTTTTTAAAATGCAAGAAAATAGATCTCGACGCAAGTATACATCTTAATCTACTGTCGTCTGTAACAAGTAATAATGGTACAAAGTACCGAATATCGATCCCACAGGGAAGCGTGGTAAAGTTCTCCTCAAAAGTCGGGTCTGTAAAAACGAGTTTCAGATGGCGAATTCGAAAACAATATTTTGGTTGGGTTTTGAGTAACAACTACTGAGAAATTAATTTTAAAAGGAAGCACGGGGTATAAAGATCTGTTGGGACAAATTTAATAATTAAATAAAAGACAAGATCGCATTCTATCGTTATCTCAGAGTCGATATTTTATGTAACTTAAAGAAGCCGTCATACCACGAACCAGTTGTCAAGTGATCGGTTGTATTCCGACATAAAATATAACTCTGATTTAAATAACTTTGGACAATCATGCAATACAATACACCTTTTATTCTCTTATCGGTCTCGGTCCCAACTTTACTTTTTTACCCCGAACTGAGACGGTTAGCCCATCATCATTTTAAATCCTAATTTTAAAGATTGTAAAAGCAATTAAAGAAAATGAGAATTACGTCAACTACTTGCTAATTAACCTTAAAAAAATTGATTTATCAACTATGCATGTAACTAAAATCCTTACTTGAACTAGAAAAATTAACTTACTTGAGAACAATGACAATATTAAACTACAATTACTACAATTATAAGAAATTAAATTCAGTTAACTACACGGCGTTAGAATAAAGTTATATAATTGTAATTTACCAACTAATTTACCATTAGTTAAAGAAAGACTTATTTTTAAGTGTGTCCTTAGTCCTTTACGTCAAGAGTCCTTGGTATTTGTTAATTTAATTAACGTAGTAAGCGGGATGGTTTCTACAACTTTGGAAACACGGAACAATTTTAATACTACAACAAACCGTGAACCAACCGAGGTCGGGAGTCCGAAATGATTAATTGGACTTCTAGTTTGTAATAGAACTAAAATTGTAGTGAAAACCAAATAAAAACCAAGAGGTTATCGAGTCTTAAGAGATGAGAAGAAATTGCGGAAAAGTAGCAAAAGATTAATACTTGAATTAAAACAGTAAAGTTGCATTCATTCCAACCAAAAGATGAGGTAGTTTGAATCGTGAGCCTAGGCTAAATGAGACAACCGTGAGCTTATGGCTCACTTCCTTCAAACCACCTAAGATGATGCTACAAGTTTTTAAGGAGACTAACTACTAGCAACTAAGAGAGAAAATGATGATTTCTCTAGCAAACAATTACCAGGAGAAAAGGGATGATTAACTACAAAGCCAAAGACTTCTATTTATAGGCTAAAAATACTTGGAGAAGGCCATGGGCCTCAAAGATACTTGGGCTTTTCAAGATTTGGCCTATATAATTATTTATCTTAATACAAAAGTTAGCCCATAAATGTCTTCACAAGGCCCAAGTGTGTCGTTGTGGAAACCCAAAAAATTAGCCCAACGTCTTCAAAAAAATCGGCCCATCAAAAATATTGAAGCCCGCGTTTGTAAGCTCGCAAAAAAATCCGTACTCCGGTAATCTTGGACTTCAATCGGCCGTATCTTGATCCTAAAATACGCATATATATAAATACATAAGATTTTTGCCGCATTTTCACAATAAGATGGATTTATTAGCCGTAAACGATAAATATAAAGTTATACGATAAAACTACGAAAATAAGTTAAAAGACGCAATGGGAAAAGAAAAGTAGCTCAAAAATGTCAAAAAGAGGACTATAAATAGAGGAAATAAATTTACCCTATCAGTAACACTCACGTTTTATTGCCACGAATCACTTCTTGAATGAGAAAGAATGTTTCTTTTCCTGATTTCACAACATTGGTGTCATCGCTGAATTGTCTTAACGGAAATCCATAAGTAAAGTTTCAACACAAACTAAGCATCGTCCACTAGATTTTGGGACACTGTGATTTTTCTTGCGGTGAGAGCGTTCCAGATGATGGGGTACAAGGACGAACCCAACGTATAAAATATGGTGGCATAAACCATCACTTTGTTCCTACGTCGTAAGGTAAAAAAAATCAAGGTCATGAAAGGTGCCACCATATATATTTTGAAACAACAACAATAAAAATCCAAGTTTTTCTTGGCTGAGTTGGTTTCAGCGGCTTTTCTCCAATCTCAAGCGCAGGTTCAAATCATGTTTCACTCATTTTCTTAGTTTTTTAGTTGTTAATTTTAGGTTTATTAAATTATATTTCACTAACTACTAGACCAATAATATATTTTTTTAAAATATCCATAGTTTCGTTTTTTATAATCAATGGTACCACCATTCAAAAAACAATATCACGTCTACCTCTTGATGACGTACATTTTTATATTTTTAACTTTGGTCACAAATTTGAGATATAATCAATCTTTTCAACCGATTATATGAATATCTAATCCATATATTTAGTGTGCGTTTGGTAAGCAGACAGGACATGATAGGACGGGACAAGATATAACAAACAACTATTCAACGTTTGGTAAAAGAACTGGACGAAACATAACAGATAACATGACCAATTTACCCCTAATAAGTTGTTTATATATATATACTAGGCATATACCCGCGCGATGCAGCGGAATGTAAGTAAAGAACGAACAATTAATGCTATTTCTTTATATACATTTCATCAATAATCAACCATGACCTAAGAATCACAACTTATGAAACCTAAACCCATAAAGATATTCAATAATTAGTTTATATTACAATTATTGACGAAAAAAATTATAATGATATTATTTATAATAAGAATGAAACGTATTTTACGATTATGTATTTTTAACGTGCTAACGGTGGAAAAAAAATAAAACGTATGGACAGAAAAACAAATTATTTCGTAGATATTCATGATATTTAATAGTACGGCTAAATTAAAAAATATTCAATATTGGGCTCGTTTTGAAGATATTGAGGAGACGCTTATAATGATATAATTTATAGAAAAATGAACGTATTTTTTCATTGCATTTTTGTTAATATATAATTATTTGTGTTAATATGATAATGGGGTAAAATGAAAAATGAAAAAATAAGGGATATAAAGTAAATTAAATAAGTAATTATAAGCGTGATAAATGTAACATTGTAAGGGTGGTAAATGTAATTGTACAAAAGTTTGTACAATAACCGTTTTAGTTTTTTCATTATATAGTATAAATTCTTATATTTAATAGTACAGTTAAATTAAAAAATATTAAATATTGGGCTCGTTTTGAAGGTATTGACGAGACGATTATAATAGTATAATTTATAAAAAAAGAAACGTATTTTTTCATTGCATATTTGTTCATATACAATTATTTGTGTTAATATGATAACGGTGTAAAATGAAAATGAAAAAGTAAGGGATATAAAGTAAATTAAATAAGTAATTGTAAGGGTGATAAATGTAACATTGTAAGGGTAGTAAATGTTATTGTACAAAAGATTAAGGGTGGTAAATGTTATTGTACAAAAGATTGTACAATAACCGTATAACCGTTTTAGAATTTTCATTATATAGCTAGACATATACCCGCACAATGCAGCGGAATGTAAGTAAAAAACGAATTATTAATGCTACTTTCTTATAGATATGTCATCAACAATCAATCATAACCTAAGAATCACAATTTATAAAATCCTAAACCTATAAAGATATTTAATAATTAATTTATATTACAATTATTGACGAAAAAAATTATAATGATATAATTTATAATAAGAATGAAACGTATTTTACAATTATGTATTTTTAATGTGCTAATGGTAGAAAAATAAATAAAACGTATCGATAGAAAACAAATTAATTTGTAGATATTCATGATATTTAATAGTACGATTAAATTAAAAAATATTCAATATTTGGCTCGTTTTGAAAGTCAGACGAGACGATTATAATGGTATAATTTGTAGAAAAATGAATGTATTTTTCATCGCATTTTTGTTCATATACGTTTATTTGTGTTAATATGATAATGGTGTAAAATGAAAAATGAAAAAGTAAGAATATAAAGTAAATTAAATAAGTAATTGTAAGGATGGTAAATGTAACATTGTAAGGGTGGTAAATGTTATTGTACAAAAGATTGTACAATAACCGTTTTATTAGTATAGATAATTCGTATATATTCTGATATTTAATAGTATGGTAAAATTAAAAAATATTCAATATTGGGCTCGTTTTGAAGGTATTGACGAGACGATTATAATGGTATAATTTGTAAAAAAGGAACGTATTTTTTCATTGCATTTTTGTTCATATACGATTATTTGTGTTAATATGATAACGGTGTAAAATGTAAAATGAAAAAGTAAGGGATATAAAATAAATTAAATAAGTAATTGTAAGGGTGGTAAATGTAACATTATAAGGGTAGTAAATGTTATTGTACAAAAGATTAAGAGTGGTAAATGTAATTGTACAATAGTTTGTACAATAACCGTTTTAAAATTTTCATTATATAGTATAGATATATTGATTAGTTATGTAATTTATTAAATTATAACGAAATAAATATTTTTTATAACAAAATATAGTATTAAAAAGTTCCAAGATAAATTAGAGCATCCACAATCATGAACCTCTTTAGAGGTTCATGAGTTTGCCACATCAGCTTTCTCTCTCTGTCACATCAGTTTTATGTTTTCTACACATTTTATAAACCTTTCACTCTCAATCATTGACCGGTCCATAGTTTATATAACAAAAAACCATAATAATAAAAATTATAATTATTAAAAACTACTTATTACAAGGGAAATTAATTAAAGTAGTCATTTCAGAAAATCGGGTTTACCTCTTAGCCATTCTCTCCCTTATTTTATCAAAATAGCCATTAGGTTCGTGAAAGGAGATCGTATATACGAACACCTCCTTTGAAGTCAAAAACTTGATCCATGTTCGTAATATGTGTTAGTATATACGAACATAACTTGTGAAATATGTGTTCGTAATTATTTTTAAATGTTTCACGAATTTGGGCCTAAACTGTAATTATTTTTAAATGTTTCACGAACACATACACGAAGTCGGGCCAAAACTATAACATTTTAATTTATTATGCGAAGATGAGGGGTCAAAATTGTAATTATTTCATTTTTCAAAAAATATCTTCGTAAATCACGAACATATGCCACGAACTAGTGCCAAAAATGTAAATATCTTTGAATTATGTTCCAAAGATGAGGGGCCATACTTATAACTTGCTTATTTTTTGAATAAAATGTGTTCGTAATTAGGATATCACGATTAGGGGCAAAAAATATAACTTTTCGTATAATACAAACCATTTCACGATCAAGGGCCAAAAATGTAACTTCCATATTCGTAATATATTGGAATTTTACGAACAGGGGCCAAAAACGTAAATTTTTTTAACCCCTTGCATTTTCCACGAACCATTTCACGAAGTTATGATTTTTTAATGAGTTTTTAAATTATGTTCGCATATACGAACATATATTACGAAGATGTATCAAGTTTATCAGTTCTAAGGAGGTGTTCGTACATACGAACTCCTTTCACGAACGTAACGACTATTTTAATAAACTAAGGGAGAGAATGACTAGGAGATAAACCCGATTTTCTGAAATGACTACTTTAATTAATTTCTCTTATTACAATCAACACTAATTAAAAATTACACTGATAAATTTCACTATAAATAAAAATTATGAAATACAATTTCTAAAATAAAATATAAATAAAAAATGCTAATACAATTTTATTTATATATGTACAGTTAATTAAATTTGATTATTAATTTAAAAAAGTTGATTATTCATTGTACTATAAAAAAATAGCAGCAAAAATGAAATTTCATTATTTATTATATAATTAAATTGATTATTTATATATGCTTTATTTAGATGGGACCCATATAAATGGAGAAGAAGTGGTCCTTAAACATGGACCTTTCTCATGCCATGTGGAGGGGAAGAGGTTCTTCCCAATGGTTTTGTTTTCTATAGACCGGTTCTTCCTAATGACGTGGAGTTCATAAACCTCCATTGTAGATGGTCTTAAAGTGACACCAAACTAAAAATTTTATATAGTTTTCAAATTTTATTTTTAACCTTTCTATATTTTTTTACTATTAATATTTAATAATTTAAATAAATTAATCAAAACATAGTAATTATATAAAAATAATATTTAAGAACAATAAAATGAAAATTTAAAGAACATAAAATAAAATAAAAAAAATTTCAAGAGTGAATAAAATATAAAAAATAGGTGTATTTAATGTTTTATAAGAGAATTAGATTTTATTTTGGGGTTATATTGGTAAAATATAAGTATGTTCCACTGAAGGAGCCACACTATGTGGTATGAGGTCTCTTGACCCGTCAACATCTAGGAAAACAATTTTTTAGCTTAAATTTTTTCTTTTTAACCTAAATAAGCAAATGCCTATAGCAATGAGACCCCATTAAAAATTTGAATGACCCCACTCTCTCACTCTCTGCCTCTCTCTCTCCCTCTCTTTTTAACCAAGTAATCATTATCTGTTTGTTGATTTGTTTTCTTTCTTTTTTGTTTTGGTTTAAGTTTGTTTATTATTTGTTATTTATATATATTTATGAAATGTTTGCTTCTAATAAAAAATATTAAGAGTTTTTATATACAAAGAAGTTAATGTGTTAACTAGTTTTATTATCTCGATAAATGGAAAGATTTAGATTTTTATTATGATGAATCCGAAAGGAATATTATTTTTTCCGGAGCATCACCTTAATCAAAGAGATCAAAATAAGGTAAAAGTATTTTGATTAGAAGACTTTTGTCAACCTTAATCAAAGAGTTGAAAATAAGGTAAAAAAAATTAATTAACTAAAGTCTGACCCCAGTCACCAAGATTTCTGGATCCACCACTGTCCACCTTGTTCCATGTGGTGGGGTGGAACAGACATATTCCACTTTTATTCCACTTTGTTCCACCTAACAGTCCTATCAAACATGGAATAATAATATCTGTTTTGTTCTATCATGTCCTGTTCAGTGTACCAAATGCATCCTTAGTCCGACATTTGGACTATCTATTACTTTCCAGCCCAAATTTTGGCGTATGTTTTTTCGCCTATCTAGATTTGATTGCTATGGAACTATTCTTGGATTGTAAATTTTTAATGTAAAAGTTGATTAAAAAATTAAACCAATGAACCCATACGCCAAAAACAAATAGAAACATATTCATAATTAAAAAATAATTGAAATATGATCAAGGTATATGATTAACTTATCAAATCAAACTCAGATGAATTTTGGTCCCGTCATTTCGAGTGACAAGGATCTCACTACAGTAAAATTGGCTTTAAAGGACGTCTAAAATGTTTCAGTGTCCTACCAAAAGATTTTATAGAACTTAAATTTATAGAACGAAAAAAAAGTCATATCAAAAAGTTTAAGAATAGGTTTAATTACGCTTTGAGGTATTTCAACAATTTTTTTAGAACGTTTTTTTAAAATAAAGTGTTTTATTAGTTATTTTATAAGAGTCTGTTTGAAAAAATAATCTATAAACACAAGTGTCCTACGAATTAGCTAATATGACACCTTATATTTTAAAAGCGTTCTAAAAAACTTGTTAAAATACCCAAAAGCTACATATATTAAGACTTTTAGATAAGATCATTGATAGTTTGGTTCTTTAAATTTAAGTTCTATAAAATATTTTATTTTATCTAGGCATTTTAAGTGTCCTATAAAGACAATTTTGTTGTAGTGTCTATTTATGAGCAACTTCATACATCATCTTGTTCCTTGCGTCTGCGACAAAATTCTTAGCATTTTCCGATATTGAAACATGAAGAGCAAGAGCTTGGCTTTCTCTTTTAGTTTTGATAGAGATTATTTCCGATATATTTTTCATATATTTGTATAAATATTTCCGCTATTATTTTCGGTAATTCATGTAATTACCTTCTAGATTTACAGCCTATCATCTATTTATGTAATTGAGGAACGAGAATGAGAGGGGCAAGGATTCTCACCAAACTATAATGGGTTGTTTGGTTCATAGAATTGGAAGGAATTGGAATGACCAATTCCATTGACCAAATTTCATGCTTACGTTTGGTTCGTGGAATGAAAGCGATGGAATCCTTCAAATTCCATTGAATTCCACGATTTAAGGAATTCATCATTCTTTGGCTTAAGTGAATGAATTGAAGTCCTACTAACCAAACATTGGTCAAATTCCATCAAATTTCATTCAAATTCTATCAAATTTCATTTTGTGAACCAAACGCCCCTAAGATTCTTTGACTGTCGTTCTTCCTTTGACGTTTGAACCTTCTTTTCGTATTATTACAAATGTAAAAATAACGGCAAAACCTATTTAGTTACCAATTGGTTGGACCAATTAGTCATGTATCAATCTTATTGTGATACTTGTGTATGCAATTTTGCAGCCAATCTAATAACATTGACATTATTCATCCATTTTACTGAGTTTAATTTTGATGGGTTGGTCGTAGGTAGTGACGGAGCCATGAAGTTAGCAGATGGTCGCTTTTAATGTTTTTTAACTAACTAGAAACGTACTCGCGCAATGCAGCGAGAGACATCACGATTTTAATGTTTCATTTTATTTTTTTGTCGATTTACAGTACGATTTTGGATGGTTTTGAGAAAGTGATAATATTTTTTTTATAAATTTATTTAATTTAGGCTTAATAATATAATTTTTTATAAAAAAAATTAAGTATTTTGTTATAATTCAATGATTGTCTTATATATTTTAATGATATCTAGAAAAAATAGCCAATAACATATTTAATAATATAATTAAAACAAAATTATAGTAATATAATATATTAATATTAGCGATACATGAAAAGGTCTACATAAAAGGAAGGTCCTGCACATACCAAATTGGTGGGTGTTAGAAGTTTGCAGTAGTAATATGTATCTTGTGCTTTGATACATGTAAATCAAGATATTTTTAAAATCTTGCATAAAATGATGGTACCTTGTGCCTAATAATTTGTATTTAAGAGTTTTTTATCAATGCTTTATAATATAGTATATATATAGCAATGCAGCAAGATACATCACAATTTTAATGTTTCATTTTATTTTTTTTGTCGATTTACAGTACGATTTTAGATGGTTTTGAAAAAGTGATAATGTTTTTTTATAAATTTGTTTAATTTAGGCTTAATAATATAATGTTATTTATATAAAAATTAAGTATTTTGTTAGAAATCAATGATTATTTTATATATTTTAATGACATCTAGAAAAAATAACCAATTGCATATTTAATAATGTAATTAAAACAAAATTATAGTAATATAATATATTAATTAATAATAGTGTTGGGTCCGTGCATTGCACGGGAGGATAAATTTTTTGTTGGAATATTGAACCGAGTTAAAATGAAACGTAATTTCTTTGTTAACAGTTAATGAAATACAATGTGAAAAAAGAATGTATTTTCATAAGTGGGTAACTTGCATATATTCTTAAGCGTTTGTTGTTATGAGTTTGTGCAATAATATTGGTAATAGTTTTATATTATATTATTTAAAACTCAAACGACATGTCTCACAACATATCACTATTATTGAAATAATTATAAATATGAACATACGTTTTTACAGATTTTGCAATTTTCCTGAAACCTCCTCGACAACACTTGACAATCACTTTGAACGTATAAATCTGTAGATTAATTAACAACATTCAACCTACATCAAATATGACAAAGAAAATAAATGATTTCTATCTTTTGTAACCGGCAACTCAACTGGTATAGTTCAAATTAACTCAGTACCACTTGAAAATTTATCTGACTATTGACTTCAAGACCTCATAGTATTAGTCGATAAAAATAAAGATATGTATATATATCTTATTCCCCTACTTCGAAAAATATGATTGCGGGTTTTGAAAAATATAAACAAATACTCAGTAAATAAAATAAAATATAAAAAAGTAGTTTTTCAAAGAAACAAAAATATAGTGGAATACCTTTCGTTCAGTTGCAGGTTCTGCCATTGACACCAGACCGTTCGTCTTCTTCTTGTACTCGGATGATACATAGAGAATCTATATATATTTATAGTGAATGTATAGAATATTTTAAAATCTTTTATTTTCATTTTCGATTTTACATTTAAATGTAAATATATTAAAAATATGAAAGAATATTTTTATATCTACATCGTTTCTATTCTATTTTTTTACACTTGGTTAATTTGAAAAGTATTGCGAAATATTTTTATTTTAAAGAATACGATAATTTATTAGTGTATCTCGTTATTTTTTATTTTTAATTCATATCAACCTTATTTTTTCTTTTTTTAATGCTCGTGAAAAAAAATACGTGTAGATTTTATATTAGCAAAAAAAAAAATACGTGTAGATTTTATATTATGCTAATATAAAATACGTGTAGATTTTATAAAATAAAATAGATTTTATATTAGCAAAAAAAATACGGAAGAAAAAAGAGTTTATATTACATCTCATTATGTAAAAAAATTTTATAAAATAAAACATGGAAAAGATTTTATAAAATAAAATATGGAAAAATCATTATGAGATGTAATATAAAAAAATACGGAAGAAAAAAGATTTTATGTATTACATCTCATTAATATAGATTTAAATGTAAAATCTACATTTAAAATAGATTATGCTAATATAAAATCTATTTTATAAAATCCTCCACCAAAAAAACAAATATTTATATTAAAAAATGAGTATCCATTCCACAAATAGATGATTATGTGAGATACTGTGCTTGGAAAGGTTGTACCAAAGCATTAAGAAATTGTAAATTAAGTAATTGACTTTAATTAGTTGTATCTTATGCTTAAAATGTTGTAATTAAGAGTTTTTTTATGTCGTTTTTATAATATAATATAGATATATGTGTTAAAAATCACAAACCGACCAGTTTGTGTAACTTGAATATTTATATATACATATATATTATTTTGATTTATATCATACTAGAAGCGTACTCGCGCAATGCAGCGAGATGCATCACGATTTTAATTTTCATTTTTTTTTGATTTACAGTACGATTTTGGATGGTTTTGAGAAAGTAATAATGTTTTTTTTATAAATTTGTTTAATTTAGGCTTAATAATACTATAATGTTTTTTATATAAAAAAAAATTAAGTAACTTGTTATAATTCAATGATTATCTTATATATTTTAATGACATCTAGAAAAAATAAACAATTACATATTTAATAATATAATTACATGGAAATGTCTGAATAAAAGGAAGACTCTGCACTTACCAAATTGGTGGGTGTTAGAAGACTGCAGTAGTAATATGTATCTTGTGCTTTGATACATGTAAATTAAGAGATTTTTAAAATCTTGCATAAAATGATGGTACTTTGTGCCTAATAATTTGTATTTAAGAGTTTTTTATCTCTGCTTTATAATATAGTATAGATATACTGTAACACCCCCAGTCCCGCGTGGCTGAGGACAGGATGTGTGTCACACTTTTGACCCAAAATACAAATATAAACTAATTAAGCATTAGGGTCGGTATTAAGAAATTAAACACAACCCAAAAGATATTAATTTTTCGGAACCTCAAACATAAACACAACCAGCTAAATATAAAGCGTATAACACCTGAACAACAACTAAACTATCAAAAGATCCACCGGTTGTAACTTCAGGCCTACTCGATCTGTTCCCGGAATTTCCCCGAATATTTTCTACTGAACCTGCTGTGTTAGAAACAAAGAACACGGTTGAGCACAAATGCTCAGTGAACGGATTAATTACAAATATAAAGAAAAATAACGAAAACAAAATCAATTCATAGTGGAAACAATCATAATAGTTTGACATAACATAAGTCAAAGTATAAGTCAACACGTGAGTTATAAAATATTTTTAAACAAGAATAAATGTCGTAAGACATCGTATAAAAATAAATTACAAGACAGGTTTCCAGTTCATAATCACAAAGAGGATTCAATGGATGAAACCCTCAATGTGTCACAAATCCCACGGGAGGATCGGTCCACATGGGTTGTGGGATGAAGTGTGGGCACACACATCCATTCCCGTACGCAACGAATGCGTATCATAATGTGCATATCCTAGGACCAGTCCATACGCCCCCACCCATGCCTAGGTAAAGCTCACACTATAGAGCACCAGTATGGGGACGCTGTAGTTTACGAGCACCACAGAGCGTCACAATGATCTATGTCCCGACCACTGTGTCATACAAAATTATAACATCAAGTGAAAATCATGAGAGTTAAAAGAAAATAACCACCATGAAATCTATCAAACGACCTTTATGGTTCAAAATATTGTTGAAGGAAAATGTTCAATATCTAAAGTCTAAAATGACTTTTCAAGCCTCACATGAGAATAATAGTTGAATGAACATGAATACTTTCAAAGTATCGTTTTTCCAAAATAAGTTCATAAAGTAGACACAAAATCATAGAAATGTTGTTGTACAAAGGAATATCGTAATTCAACATGATAAAGGAATTTCGAATTCGAATTACATGCACTTACTTTTGTAGCGTCATGATTTAATGATGGAATGGATAATCTTATCAAGGGATTATCCTCGTATAGAATGAAGTAGGGAAATCCGTACCTGATATCCAAAAAGTGCTCAAAAAGCTTCCTCCAAGACTTAGCTCCTATCCTAGATCCAACGCGACCCTAAGTCATATCGAATACACATTTAATCACCTAATTAGAGTATGATATAGTCATTCCTTTCTAACCAAGATTGTAACTACACCTTCTCGGGATTCCATCACAATTGAACTCACGATGATTGAAGCTAAGGTTTATTTGCTACAGATTAATAAAGACAGCAATAAAATTTCCGAGTAGCTGCAGACCAGCAGCTAAAAACTATGTTTTTGAGCAATGTCGACTTAGATTCAGGTCTCGGTGCAAACTACAAAGTCGTAAAGGACATAAAGAACTTTCTAACTGCAAAATTTGAGCTTATTTGGACTTACGGTTGATTTTATACGAATTTTTGAAAACAGGGACAGAAAGTTAAAAATGGTTGAATAGCTGCAGACCAGCAGCTAAAACTGTGTTTTTGAGCAACTTCGACTTAGATTCAGGTCTCAGTGCAAACTACAAAGTTGTAAAGGACATAAAGAACCTTCTAACTGCAAAATTTGAGCTTATTTGGAGTTACGGTTGATTTTATACGAATTTTTGAAAACAGGGACAAAAAGTTAAAAATCACATAATTGTAAAAATGGTTGTGGCATTTTATCGAACACCTTGTGGGCAATAAACATTTGAAGCTCAAAACCATTTTAATGGTTCCATTCATTTGCCCACTTTTGATACCAAAAGTTAACCAAAACCCAAATTTAACACTACTAACATATAATGAACCTAATACAATCATTTATCAATCTTTACATCTAAGGAATCCTTAAGAAAACTAAGATGAAAAATTTGCAATCTTACCTTCAATCTTAGGTCTTTTAGCTTCAAAATTACAAGGAAATCAACTCCTAAGCTTCCTTTAACCTAATACATCAAGATTTTCACAAAAGGGTTTCAAAACCTCAAAACCCATAAACAAAAATTTGAAGAAAACTAAGAACAAATGGTACCTACATGTAGCTCTCGTTGAGTAGATCATTTCTCCAATTCGGTTTCTCAAAAGCTTCAAAGATTAACCCTAATTTCTAGAGAAATGAAGAAGTTTGTTAGAAGGAAAAGAGAAAGAAATAGGTGATGAAGATGAATACGTTCAAAATGAATCAAAATGAAGAAGAAAAAATCAAAGTCTTGTGTTTTAATAACACTTTGGCCAATTGACAAAAATAGTCCTCCAAGTTGACAGATTTAGCAATTTAGACTATGTACAAGCTATTTGAGTTTGGTACAAGTCTACGATGCGTGGATATTATATATATGGAAAGGTCTGCATAAAAGGAAGACCTGCACATACCAAATTGGTAGGTGTTAGAAGCCTGCAGTAGTAATATGTATCTTGTGCTTTGATACTTGTAAATTAAGAGATTTTTAAAATTTTGCATAAAATGATGGTACCTTGTGCCTAATAATTTGTATTTAAGAATTTTTTATCCCTACTTTATAATATAGTATAGATATATATATAGATAAATATGTCATACATATGGTTTGTAGATAATGGCGCAACTATATATGATTAACGATGAAATGAACATATACGTAGCCATTTCTCTAAGAACCGTCATGGGAAAGTTGTTATTCCAACACTTTTACGATCCTTTCCCTTTTTACCCTTTTGTGCATTGTTGATGATCCATTCTATAGTATAATGTATTTTATTTGTTTAATGATATATTTTACACTTTTAATTCAACGTATCAGTGGTGGATCAAAGATTTTTGTGGAGCGGAGGCACCTTTAAAGCAGATCAAAGGCCCGCAAAAGCGCCCTATATGTTTATAGCCAAATTCCGCCTTTTCGAGGGACTTAGGCTTTTTGTTCAAAATTGAGGGACTTTTTTAGTTTGTTGGTTGTTTCGAGAGTTTTTTTTTTTTGGTTGATTTTCTTTCGGTTTTTTGGTTGATGTTCTTTATATTTTTCTAATATCTCGGAACACCCCTTAAAGTTTAGCGGATGTACATTTCGTACCTTAAAAAAGATCCTACTTGCAAAATAGGTCCACCCCCGAACTTCTGTACTATCATGACAATAAAAAAAAAAACCAATCAATGCATTATAATTACAATTTTTTTTAACATGATACTACATTTTCATACCCAACGAACCAAACAACAATAACGAAAACACTAGTTTATTCATTACAATCACAAATAACTAAACTCGTCAGACATTTTTTTATTGAAAATCAAAAGATAAATACCAAGCCCGTTATAATCTTCTCCGTTCATTAACCAATCTCCTAACATTCAGCAATTGAAGTAGCAAAAGCATGCCCTTCCCAATCCATCACGGTGACAAGCTCCGTGTTTAGCCCCCTCCCATTCTCGACACTGCTGATCACAATGCTTCGAGTCCCCACAATACCCTGACCATGTCTTGCTTCTCCGTTCACATATCTTCTCTGTTCCCTTCGTACCCACCACCATATCTGCAATTACTTTTAACAAATATCAATATCAAACAATTTGAAATCTAATAACAAATATTGTCTCTAAGTTTTACGTACACAAAACTAATAGCAATGTGTTTGAACAATCATGCAACATATTGTTCCGTCACAAAACGGTTTTTCTTACCTGAATGAACTACTAGAAAGAAAACGAAGAGAAAAACAAAAAGAAGGGTAAAAAATTTAGTGTTTTTTGCCATTTTGGATTCGATTGCAATGAAGATCTTGATCGTGCACGTATTTATAGTGCAAAAGTCGATAAAACATAGGAACCCCAGATGCCAAATCTTGATCGAGCATATATTTATCGTGCAAAACAATGCAATTTTTAAATATTCGAATGGTTGTATTTCGAACCCGACATTTACAATTCGTTTCCGAGCAATTTCGTCCATCTTCTTGTTTTTTTGCATGTCATCGAAGCACAAAATGCCAAGCTTGGTTCTCTCTTTTTCGATTCCACCATTTGTTTAGATGTGATACTTGAATGTAACTTATTTAGCTTCAAGTGAATTTTTAATAACACGATTTTTTTAAAGAAAATTTTAATTAATTAATTAATTATTATTCAAAAAGTATTACAAAATATTATATTTTTGTGTTAAGGTAAATTCTTAAATATTGCTTTTTATACATCAATAATTTATGTATTAAGTATCGCTTATAAATGCATATTACTTAAAATTTAAGATTATAAGTTGATGAAGCATAAGTACATCTTATTAAAATTGAATGTTTCAATTCGTATAACTAAGTGCAGATAAACATAAGAAATAAATGATAAACACTACAAGATAAAATACTTGTTTTTATTTTTTTTATTAATATATATTATCCAATTATTTTCTTAATATGGTTTAAGTGTTTAATAATGTCGTAACAAAATACTCTATCATTATTATTATACCATAAAAAGTCATAATTAAAACTAAAACAAAATTACAAATTTATAATAGATTAAATTAAACCTGAGAATTTTATAACTAACAAATAAAAATAATCAATACAAAATAAATAGTTGATTTTAAATCTAAAATTTTAAACCTTAATGTTTGAATTTATATAACTAACCGATAAACACAAACAAATAACAGATAAAATACCTCATTTTTATGTTTTATTAAAATATATTATATTTTTAATTTTAAATATAAAATATCTTAAATGTAAATATCATTTAAATAAAAGGATCCATGAGTCATAACAAAATACTTTATCATTATTTTTATATAAAAAACATAATTAAAATAAAATAAAGTAATTTTTTATTTTAAATCTAATTTATAGTAAAAACTAAAATTAAACCAAAAAATTAGAAATTTTTTAACCTTTAGTATGAAACCCATATTGATATATATCTTAAGATAGAAGATTTCTAACCATCTCTAGACCATAAAATAATATTGAAGAGATAAACAAACTATGAATCATGATTAAGAGTTCAAGTTCTAAATTTCAGAGCCGCGTTGTATTCCATGAGTACATTTCTAGTTATTATTATCTTGTTTGAAATTAATTTCAAATAAACCTTCATTTTATTTAAGTTTTGAAATTTTAATGTTCAATATTTTTTGTTAAATTACATATGAAGTCCATATAAAACTATACATTAAATTCACATATGTAATATAAAAATTAGAGTAATTTACATTTTTATCCATGTGGTTTGTACTAAGTATCAAATCTACTCCCTATTTAAACTAATTACAATTTTGATCATTGTGGTTGTCAATTTCTTCCAGAATTGGTCCCTTTGACTTAGGGGTGAGCATCGGGGCGAGTTCGAGTGGGAAAATCAATAACCTGATCGAATTTCGGATATGAAAACCAAGCCCCGAACTTTGGGTCTCGGATTTCGGCTTACTTCGGGTTCGGTCGGGTTTTAGGTATAATTATATGCAAAAAATTTATGATATTTGATCGCTTTTTATAAACTCAATTGGTTGAGATGATTGATAAATAAATAATAGGTTTAGTCTCTAGAAAAGACTACGACCGACTAGAATTTAGATTTTTAAAGGATAATTAGATAAATAAATATATTTATATAATACATACACACACACACACACACACACATATATATATATATATATAGAGAGAGAGAGAGAGACAATTAAAGGACCATGAGAAGAACTATCCGACTCATGATTTGGAGTTGGTGGCGGAAGTGTTCGCGTTGAAGTTATGGCGACACTACTTGTATGGGACCAAGTGTACTCTCTTCACGGATCACAAGAGTCTCAAGTACATCTTCAACCAAAAGGAACTCAACATGCGACAAAGGAGATGACTAGAACTTTTGAAGGATTACCACTGTGACCTACTCTATCATCCCGGTAAGGCCAATGTGGTGGCGGATGCTTTGAGCCGAAGGAGTCATGGTGGTGGTGTCAAAATGTCCCTTACAAGGATCGATGTGGTGTCAAGTTTGTTGGAAAGTGTTAAAGCAAGTCAAGTGGAAGCGCTTAAAAAAGAGAACCTCATAGCCGAGGTCATGGTGAAGCAAAAGGAACTTTTAACGGAAGATGGTCGTGGGCTCAAACTCTTTCAAGGACGAATTTGGGTGCCGAAGTTAGGAGGAAATCGAGAATTACTTCTTGAAGAGACGCATAAGTCGAAATATTCTATACATCCCGGTAGCACCAAGATGTATAGAGACCTAAAGTTAAACTATTGGTGGCCGGTGATGAAGCTAGATGTGGCTAGCTATGTGGAGAAGTGTGTCACGTGCCTTCAAGTCAAGGCAGAGCATCAAATACCGTATGGAAATTTGCAGCCGTTGTCCATTCCCGAGTGGAAATGGGACAACATCACTATGGATTTCGTGACGAAGTTACCGAAGACCTTGTGTGGGCACGACACCATTTGGATAATCGTTGAACGGTTGACCAAGAGTGTGCATTTCCTTGCAATGCGGGAGACCTTGCCAATGGAGAAATTGGCCAAACTTTATATTGACGAGCTGGTGTCGAGGCACGGAGTTCCGCAATCTATCGTGTCGGATCGAGACAGTCGATTCACTTCGAACTTTTGGGCTAGTTTGCAAAAGGAGTTGGGTACTCGACTGAATTTGAGCACGGCGTATCATCCTCAAACGGATGGTCAAAGCGAGAGGACGATCTAGACCTTAGAAGATATGTTGAGGTCGTGTGTAATAGACTTCGGGGGAATCTGGGATTCACATTTACCCCTAGTAGAGTTCGCATACAACAACAGTTACCATTCTAGTATCGGAATGGCACCGTTCGAGGCCTTGTATGGGCGGAAGTGCAGAACCCCGGTTTGTTGGCTAGAAGCAGGTGAGAAGCAATTCGCCGGGCCGGAAATAGTTCAAGAGATGGCGGACAAGGTGAAGGAAATACGAGAACGATTAAAGGCGGCGCAAGACCGTCAGAAAAGTTATGCGGACAAGAAAAGGAGACCGGTCGAGTTTCAAGTGGGCGACCGTGTCATGTTGAAAGTATCACCATGGAAGGGAATTATTCGTTTCGGGAAGCGTGGGAAGCTTAGTCCTCGTTTCCTTGGACCATTCGTTATTTTGGAGAAGATTGGTTTGCAAGCCTATCGGTTGGATTTACCGCCGGAAATGGATAGGATACATTCTACATTCCACGCGTGTTATCTTCGGAAGTGTCTAGCCGAAGAGGAAAGCGTGATTCCTTTTTCGGAAATTCGAGTAGACAATGGAAATCGATGTGTGGAAGAGCCGGAGTCGATTTTAGAATCGAAAGTAAAGAAGTTACGACATAAAGACGTAGTCATGGTTAAAGTCCAATGGAAGCACCATCGTGGTGCTAACATTACTTGGGAGTCTGAAGACGATATGAAGAAGCGTTACCCTCACTTGTTTGTTTAAGGTAGGATTTCGGGGACGAAATCCCATTTAGGTGGGGAGGATTGTAACACCCGGGAATTCTCAAGGTAAGTATTTATTTCCTTAAATATGTTAATTGTATTTATTTGAAATTACGAGACTTTATATACGCATGCGGTCATTGTTATTATGCTATGATGTTACTTGGTTAGTATTAAA